>CM060981.1:75987338-76610151 GCA_030765065.1 Deroplatys truncata | reverse complement strand
TCAAGGAGGAATGCCCTAGTTCGCTTCAAGAACTGAGTTTAAGGGGAAGGTAAACTCAAATGAAACCGCTCTACATTGGGCTAACCATCCATGTAGGGGTAAAAGGAATATACTTAGCTTTGGAACAGAGAGATCTTCCAGACAACAACTGGATTGGAAAAGAACTATGATATTAGGAACATGGAATATTAAAACTGAACCAATAGAAAGAACAGCGTAAAAATGAGAGAAAGAATGGTTGAAATTAAAAGAACTCTACTAAAAGATCTATACTAAAAAGTATAGAGAGAGTTATATGGAAGCATATGACTATATAAGCACCTGACAGCAAAAGTGTTTGAAGAAGAAGAACAACAACAACAAGCTTACATTTTAAACAACGTTTGCATAATAAGATATTTCTCAAAGCATTTTAGTCAATTTTTCTCATAGCCCAAAGCTTCACAACAGTTGGCATACAAAGATTACTACGCATTATAACTGATTCTTTGCAAGGTTTCAAATGACATGATATTAGGGTTTGTATAAAATAGTCTTTCTTATGTATTAATGAGGTAAACAATTGGATGAATATATTATCCTAAAAGTCAAGTTTCTAATATCTTCCATAATACTTGTTCACAAAGAAATGAAACAGAGAATTTTGAATGCAGTACCATGTGAAATCCCTGAATGTGCTGTAATTTTGAGATTCTTCTATCTGTGCAATGCTTTTAGCTCTTGAGAAGTTGGAAGCTGAACACTCTGGCACTGGAGAAGTTCTGCTCAATGAAGCATCTACAGTGTGGACACTTCGAGAGCGAGGCACTCTGCAACACAAAGAATAAAGAAATATAATAATCTGACTAGAGTAAATTTCCAATTTCCACGAGTGTCATGAAATCAGACAGAGTTATATTTGTCATCAGCAACCCCATGGTTGAAATGAATCATTTTGTCAAGGCCATTGTTTATTTCCCTTCCTAAAACAGACATTAGAAATAGGTATCTTAAATTATATATCATCACATGTATAATTGTATGCATTCATAAGGCTTAACATTAAAGCTATTTGCAATCAAACTTGAGTTGAAACCTTACACTCTTAAATTCACTCAGCACAAAACTGACCATGCTTAATTGGCATTTATCCTCAACTGCAACTGAGTGTTCTGGAAGTTCTCCTAAAGAATCACAGTGAGACCACTGTGGTTTTGGATTTAAATAACCAACCTCTGAACCCTTTGATGTTAATTTTGTTCCCATACTGTCAGTTTTAGGGATGGACCATGAATATTGCTGATACCCCAATGCTGTCAATACTCTATGGAATCAAACTATGTTTAATACTTAAGAGATAAATCTTCCATGCTTCTAAATTCTTAATTTTTGCTTTTCTGTTACATAAAGTACTGCTGGCAGTTATGTTTCACTTTATGCTAGATTAGGACAAAAGAAGTTCAGCATTGAATACTGTAGATACATCACTCTTGGACCCTGCATTGAATACATATCTTGTGGTGAATCAATTCTACATTCCATGTGCTGTTACATCTTATAAGAAACCATGCAAAACAATTGGGGCAGGAAAGAGAGATCCTAATGTAACATGTACAGATAACTGACTTGTGAATGATGCTGATTTGTCTGATGCATCATATTTCATTTATTTATCAGGCAATTAAAATTACATTATTTCATGGCATTACTTCATGGCAATGTCAAGCAGCTGTGAGCTGTCTCAGTTGTTGCTTTGTCTTCGTGTTGTGAAGTGTTTTGACAATACGTGTTGTTGTGTGTGATTTCCTTAGGAATGTTATTCCCTTATTAGTCCACGGAAATGCCTACCAACAAATTCATGCTTGAACAGCATATTTTTATGTATGATACATACATGAAAACTGAATCACATACACAGATGTGTAGACAATTTCAACAGCAGTTCTGGATAGAGACACTGTGAGATGTTTGGTCAATAAATTTAGAACAACGGGATCGCTAAACGTTAAAAAATAAAGTTTACAGGAACAATCCCCACACCATAGATGAACTTAAGGACAATAAAGAAGCAGAAATTATGAACACTACGCAAAAAGAACTTGTGCATGTGAATGGTAATTTCATCCGACAATGTCAAGAATGTCTTCACGCAGATGGACAACACTTATAACAAGGTTAGTACTCATTACATAAGTGTTACTAACACTCATGAGTAAGTAACGCGGGAGTTACGGAGCAGAAAACCCCAGAGAGTAGTAGACTGTGTGCAGAGCACGCATTTGAATGATCTGCGGCCCTGGAATAAAATGAAGGCACTTTATAAAAGAAGTTGCATAATACAATACATTAAGTACTACTTTTACAAGTTATATAAAAAAATGCACAGAGTTTTGTGCAATAGAAGAATTGTAAAAGAATGTAATATTGTATAACACACAAAATGTAACAATACTAAGATTTACCTTTAGAAACTCATCTATTGAATATTAACATCCTCGAACGCAACATTTTTTCTTCCATTTCCAGTTATATTGTTTTAAACCTTTTTTGTTGTATATGTATTGGCAGTTTATTAAAAACATACAAGCAGCTACAGTAGATTTCATCTTAAACAGTTGTAACTATGTAAAGTTATATGGAAAAGTGTATCAGCTCTAGTGAAATGCTCAGAATCTGGCTGTTAATTATTGTATGATTTTCATTTTGTTTTAGATACAATATTACTCAAAGATATGTAGAGAGTACAAAGTTAGAAAATTGAATTTTCTGAAATAATCTCTGCATGATTCCTGTGGATTTAGGCCTACCATTATCCTAATTCCTCTTTTCTGTAGTATAAAAATTCTTTTGGTGTACTTAGTAGGGCCCTGTCCCAGACTGTAATTCCATATGATAAATGAGGGTATATTAATCCATAATATACATTCACTAATGTGTTTAACGATTCTTACTATTCTTTTTAATAAAAATATACCTGAACTTACTTTGTTGCAGACTTTATCTGTTTGTTTGTCCCATGTGAAATGTTTATCCAATATTATTACTAAAATGTTAAAATTGTTTACTTCATCAATTTCTTCATTATTTATATTAAAATTTAGTTGAATTTCATTTCTCTTTTGAGTTGTCTGAAAGTTCATGAATCCTGTTTTCTTTATTTTAATGTGCAGGTTGTTTAACTTAACAAACTCCACAATTTGTTTTATACTTTGCTTTGTGTAAGTATCTAGTTCTTGTAAGCTTTTGCTGGTGTTTACTATGGAAGTGTTGTCCTACACATGCAATAACTTTCCCATTTTGTAACAACAAGATATTGTTTATATATATTATGAATAGCAAGGCCCTTATACTGTACACCACATTTCACAGTAGGTATATTTGAGTTATATTCCTTTTATTTGCTGATTACTTTTATGTGTAATTTTAACTAGTGTTCTGTCACCTAAATATGAGCTTATTAGTTTAAATGGTACTCCGCAAACTATATACTGTTGTAGTTTATTTAGTTTATTTAATATATATTGCAAGGTCTACAGAACTGAAAGCCTTACGGATGTCCAAAAATATCCAATTATTTTGTTCCCTATTTTTAACCCTGTCAATAAGATTTTCAACTATATCTATTATTGCACCTTTCATTGATCTCCCTTTCCTATAACCATGTTGAAAGTTACTTAAATATTGTGTTTTTCTATGAATGATATGATTTGATATGCAATGATTTTTTTTTCATTTCATTCCATTATTTCTCATTGGCTCACTCTCAGCCTTTACATTTATTTACTCAAGTGACTAAAATCAGTGAATCCAGAAGGAAAGAATCAGTTCTTTAGTGATGGGAGATCACTTAGCATTTGAAAGCATTTATTTTTCCTTCAGTTTGATTGTGGCAATTAGTTCAGATCATACTCCTCATAAGTACATCTTACAGTGAGTATTGCGTTTTGTAAAAAATTCTGTTGCATTCATTGCATTGCGCTGCATTGTGCACAGTACTGATATTAAGTAGCACATGAGTGAAATATGGAACCATTTTGAAGGGACACGACTAATAACACCAGAGTAATGCTTAAAATATGCTGAAAAAACACTTTCATAAACTGAAAAGAAAACAATATATCAAATTTAAAGAAACATATCACATACACGGGGAAACAGGGGAACTTTTGACACTTTCTCCAGGTTGCAGAATAAAGAATGCTAATATTTTGTAATCTGTGGAAAAATCCATAGAAAGTTTTTAAACAAAAATTTTCAACATGATAAAGGATTATTTGGCTTACCCAAATGATGATTTAGTTAATTGAATACCGGGAAGCATTATGGTACAATTTTAGACTAAAAGCTTAAGAACAGAGGAAAGATAGAAATTATACAAGAATTGTATCAGCAGAACCCCTTTTGTATAAAAATTGGGAAGAGAAAGTTACTGAAGAAATAGGTCGAGAATGTGGTTTGAGGCAAGGATGCAAATTAGGCCCTACTTTGTTCAATTTATTAATAGGTGATATCATAGTCAGCTTAACAGTAGCAAATTTGCATATGCCAATTATCAAGAATGGGGAAATATTGAGGTAGCTATACACTGATGATGTAATGGTAGGATCAATAATGCAAATTGGATTAACTCATGTTATATTGGAACTTGAAAGATACTGTAAAGCTTGGGGGCCTAAAACTAAACCTAAGTAAGTAAAAGATTTTAGTGTTCAAAACAGCAAAGAAACTGAAAAAAAATGAAAAGTGGGCCATGTGAGGGAAAGAAATGCAAACAGTGGAGGATTTTATATATCTGGGTGTAAAATTAAATAAGAGAGATAACCCCCCCCAAAAAGGGCGTAAAAATCTTTAGCGTGGCTTCCTTCGGAAGGGAAGTAAAGCCAGTGGTCCCGTGTTGTAGATTTACGGCACGTAAAAGAACCTCAAGCCTGATAGAGGCCTCTGAGCAAAATTACCGATCTTTCACGCCCAATATAGAATGGGATGCTAAAGACCACAGAAGTTAAAGAGCGTCCATAAATAAAACTAAATTTAGTTAAACAGAAGTAGACACTATGATTAGTGGGAAACTTGCTATGTCGACGTCATCTTCTTTACTCTCATCACATTCTTCAAGTCGTTATTGGCCATTGGAACATTTTCAGAATGTAGAGTCATTGTGTATTGTTGACTGTGAGCTGCCACTCCCCTATCCCCCATATCTGAAGTAGAAGATATATTTACTGGCCTCTGTTGCAATTAGTTCCTACTCGGATCTATTTCTTCTATTTCTTTCTGAACTGAAATAACTGCCTTCTGAAGTGTAGTTGGAGAGTGGCACTGATTGGATAAACTGCATCATAGCATCAGATGGTGGAATTTTAAAGTTCAAATGTTGCTAATGTTATGCTGAATGAATATTTTCTCCCATATTTCCAGTTATGATGGATTTTGAATTGCTTTAAGTAGTTCTATTTCATGGTCTAATCTCATGGTTTGAAGTCCAAAAATGGTTAGCAAAAGCAGATTTATCCATTTGTTTTGATGCAGTAATTTGTATCACAAATTACTTAAATGTAAAGAATGATTTTAATATGAATATGCATTTTTGTGACATTGATTTGAGATGTATATTGATTGTAATTATTGTTGAGAAGTAAGTTTATACGGCCTTAATGAAACTGACAATAATACCGTGCAATAATGCAGCGAGGGGGTGAGCTGTTTATCATTATTAGAGACGAGGAAGTTACGTAATGTTGGCGCGTTTTTCTTAGAATTTGCTGGAATATTTTTCCTAAAGCATATGTATTCATAATTTTCATTGGATATAAAAATAGACCCTAATGTTGGCGCGTTTTATTAGCCAATAGCAACTCAGTTATAATCTTTAGGCATATCGGGGTGTAGGAGTATAAAAAGGGCTAGGTTAGAGGTAAAGTCCTTCAGTCTGTCAGTTCACCGAAAATATTTGTAAAGTACACGTCGGCTATCGATTCACAAGTTACGCATAGCAGAGTTATGAAAAATCTAAAGTGTTGTAAAGTTAATTATACAAAAAGTTGAAGTACGCGAATTAGGAATGATCAGTAATGAAGTTATTATAACAGTTTCAGTTTGGTGAGTGTCAAGATCAATGTGTAAATTTGATAGTGAATGTGCTCGACAATAAAAAGTGTAAAACAAATTCCCTCATCAGTGTTATCTTTGGATAAAAGATTCCTTTCCATTTACACAACCTGTATAAAGAGAAGTGCTCGACCAAAAAGATCATAGCTAGCCGGAGGACAGTGAACCAAAAATTAAATAAAATAACAGTAGCATTCTTTAAAACAAACACTAATACTGCCGCAAATTGCTAACACCAGATGGAGCTACAAACCTAACAAAGAATCACGTCACAAAATGGCTTCACCACGTGGGGCTCAACAACAAATAAATAACATTATAACAAATTACCATCGCAGTTTTAATTTAGTATTTCTTTGATGTTCACCCAAACTGGTTTTCAAATTTCTTTTGTCTTACCAATGTAAGTACCATTACAATCTTGACATTCGATCTGATAGAATTCCGAGTTTTTCAAATTATCTACAATATTATCTAAAGGCGTGTTCAATAAGTTTCCCTAGCTAAAGGTGTTTTGAGGTGCAAGTTTTATACACCACATTTTTTGTATCTGAATTCTGTAAAGTACTGAAGATCTGTATAATCTGTTTTTTCTTATAATTCTTGATTAAGATATTTTATAAGTTGTAATTTAAATCCATTTTCAATGACTACATTCTTAATGTACTGTAATTCATTGTTAAAATCTTCCTTTGGAAGAGGTGTACCAAGTAACCTATGAACCAAGCTATGAAACACAGCATGCTGGTGAGAGATATGGTTGCAATTATTACTTTTTATGTAACAATCCACTTGAATAGGCTTCTGTAAATTCCGAACTTTAAAGTGTTCTCATTTCTTGTTATTGTTAAATCCAAAAAAGGTAACATGTATTCTTTTTCTATTTCCATAGTGAATTTAATATTCTTATCCTGTGTATTCAAAATATTCAAAACAGAGTCAGTAAGTTGTTGAGGTTTCTGTGATACCTCAAGAATGTACTGACACTGCTTTGAACATTTTGAATACACTTACTTTACTTTACTTTTTGAGGGTCTCCAGTTGTCAGGAGTTACCTTTATAGCAGTCTGAATCTGGGATTTGAACACAGTTCTCCCGCTCTCCATGGAGTTCTTCTAAGCATTGAATTTTTAAGTTGACTCTATATTAAAAATATGTAAATAGACCATGTTTGGACTCTAAAATATAATTAATTTTAATTAATTATATATGATAATAAACAATATTCTACAAAAATAAAGAATCCCATAACCACCCAGTAATAAAAGTACTTGCAATGGCAAGTTGACATAGATTATCATCTCTTGGTGGTCTGTCTGGAAAACAACTTGAGTCAATTGGGAAATTTAATGTCCCTACAATGTTGTCACAGTAGCTCAATGGTTATTTAAAGATGTTAATACATTATGAACTAAAAAGAATGCCATAATAATACAGTGAAGGAGGTACTATGTCTGGGTTGTTATAAACTGAAAATTGAGTATTGCCTATCAGAACTCAAAAATCAGTATGGTACGAGTATCAAGTAATAATGCTAACATCTGATCCCTAATCATTCCCTCATTGTATATATTTTTTAAAGTTTTATTTATGGATGCTCTTTAACTGTTATGGTCCTTATCGTCCCATTCTATATTGTGCGTGAAAGACCGAAAATTTTGCTCAGAGGCCTCTTTTTCAGACTTGAGGTTCTATTACATGCCATAAATCTACAACATGGAACCACCGGTTTTACTTCCCTTCTGAAAGAAGCCATGCTAAGGATCAGTTTCTTGTCTGTGGGTATGCCATCAATTCACATGGTATTTCATGGTAAATTTTTCTGGGGTGCCAGACATGATATATTCCATAACAATTTCTAATTTTGAGTTATTTCTACAGATATATGACTGACTTTCTTTCTTTCTTTTTCCAAATGATGACAAGATATTTTCATGGTATAACTCTGGTAAATCCACAATATTTTGTAGTTTTCAGTAAACAGCTTTACCGTATGCCACCTTGCTCAAAGCTATTTGTCCGATTAGTGATAACAGCATGCTTTTACATTTCTGTTTGATGCTAATGACTTATTTATCTGCAAGTTTTATAAAAATATCTTTTTTTAACCAATGCTTAAGATGTGAGCAAAAGCTTACAAAAAAATCCCAGCTAAAACAAGTTTGTATAGTGACTGAAATTCAAGAGTGACAAGGTTCCTGTCAACTTTAATTCAGCAATGTATACTACTTCCTTAAATGAACCAATTTTAATTAGCATTTTAATAATTATCAAACCTGTTATATGATAGTTTTGGCATTCCACCAGGGTCTATTTTAGTCTTAATGATGTCAAGATTTTTGTATACTCTATCCAGGAACCTCACAACTTGCTCCATTACAGCACGGTACATCTGTCGACTTGATTCTGCCTACAGAAGAAAAGATAACATATGTTAATAACATATACATAATGGTTACCTAATTTCAATGTGTCTAATTTTTAAACCATATTTACATGGTGATGTGAAACAGAAAAGGACAATTCTGATGTGTTACATTCACATGAATTTCTGTACCTTCTATTGTTTTTAGTGGGTATACTAACTATTCTTACAAAAGTTTATTTTTCCATCTACTTCATTTAAATAAACCTTTGCAGAATAGCCACATTACACAGGGAACAGTGACAGTGAGATGTTTAATTGGTGCTATTGCTGGCCTCGAAATTCTATACTCTTTCCATGCAATCACAAGAAACAACTGAATATTGATAGGATTTTAAAAAATGACAAAGTATTCAATAATTCAAAGAAAAAATAAAGCATATCTTGGAAATGGCTTATGGCACAAAACAAGTTATTTGGAATAAATTGTGTATTTTAAAAAGATCTACATTTTATGTGTTGTATATTTTCATCTATCGTTTGTCATGTGAACATAAAACATCAGATTTTTTTGCCTAGAAACGATTTCAAATTAAACAAGAAGTGCTTAGTTACTACACGCGGAAACAGCATTCAAATGTTTAATCGGTTAACAATCTCTTAGGATTGAAACAAAAGAATCACATGACTCTCTCTATACACTATCTATATTTTTGTATCTCTTCTACAAACTATTCTTACAAAAGCTTATTATTCTATTTATTTCATGTTAATTGCAGAAATGGCTTTGTCACAAATGTTGTAGTACAAGGGGGGATACAAGAGGCTTAAGTGATGGTCAAATGTTTAAAAGTGGGTCGCTATAGGGTGGCTTTGAAATTGCATGCTTGGCATGATCATGCAAAACAAGTAAATGTGACTTAGCATTCATAAATATATAAAGTATATGAAAACTCAATAACAAGTACTATCTTGGAAATGGTTAAGTTACAGAAAAATTTGAGATCAATTTTTGGTTTTAATGAGATCTACATTTTTCTTGTAGTACGTTTTTGCCTCTTAGGTTTACCAGTTATGCAAAATTATACAAAATTCATTCAGAATGAAGAGAACTACAAAGGCTATTTGAATTTTATTAGCAATGTAAATATCTTAAACACACTGTATATTAATCAAACTTGTTTGAGCCATTTTTTTAGAAATGAAAAGCAAAAACAAAATATTTTCCTTGTGGAGGATAGTTTGCAATGGCAGGATTTTCTCGAAAATCTTGGTGACACAAGAAGCTGAACGTCAATACTAACTTTGACATTTTTTTTTAGCGTCTCTCACCTCACATGGAAATTTTTGTAAAACTGCTTTTTTTTTCTTTTACTTTTTTTTTAATCAGGAACCTCAAAACGTGTACTTTCGGCGATATCTGGATATCGAATTTTTGTGTGGAGCGCAATATTTCCTCTACCTAAAATGAGCAAATGATGGAGAAAGAAAAATGGTTACTGTGTATTTAAAAATAGCTAAGGAAAAAATAATGACATTGCCTGAAACATAAAGCTCTATATATATATTAGAAAAGTTTGACCAAAATCATGAAAATTCAGCACAATGTGCCCTTAACATATGTTTTACATAAGCTGGCAATTCGCTGAAAAGCACTTTTGAATATTTTATGATAAGTGGGTAATTCCTGGCACAAAGCCTAGAGCAGGCGAGACATTTTCAGCCTCCGGTCACACATAGAATTGTGAATGAACTGAAGTAAATAGGAACAGTGATATGTGGTCAGTATGCCATTCCTGACATTTATATCCGAATCTTCAGACCTTGGAGCAGCTACTTTCCCATTGGTTCCTAGGGAGCTCACGAGGCTGAGTTAATCTTACCGCAGACCTTCCCAGGAGACGAACATTTTCCGAGGATCGCACCCGTATCCCTTCACACCAGGTCACATTACCCAGTACGATGATCGATGTTTTGCGATACAGAGTTTTTATGCTATTAGAGTTATCTATTTTCCTTTAAAATTGTGCTGTTTTTAAGGGCGATAATGTTGAAAAATAAAAGTACCTAATGTTGAAGTCAAAACTCATTCGCTGCTAAACTTGAACTTTTTTCAAACACACTCATACATTTGCTTATTAGAATCTCTCTTCTGTTTATTTATTCAAATAACTTTAATTATTTTAACTCTTGGAGCTTGGAATAATTTGTGAAAACAAGCGTTCGCAGATGGCAAGCTTTTAATCTCTGGCAATGAAGAACGCCTATAAAAAGCACTTTATTAATTAAACAATGCTACAAAAGATTAATCTTAAAATGTTTATAAAGAATTGTGGCATTTACGGACAAAATACCAATAAATTCTAAAGTAGCATTTGAACATTAATTAACTGAACAAGGTAAATATAAATATTTAGGCTGTCATATATGATGGGGAAGTAGACATAGAATTGCGCGACAATTAAAAAGTACTATGAAGAAAATTAAAATGAAGACTCAAATTAAATTGTAATTCTGTATGTGGAAGTGAAACCTGTAACTTAATCCTACAAAATAAGCAAAGGATTTAAATCCGAGATGAAATACCTGAGATCGGCAAAATATTAAGAAGAAAACATAAAATAAACTAATTTATAAGAAAGAGTTAAAACTAAATGATAAAACTGCAATTAATTGGGAAGCCTCGTGAGACCACTCCGTGCTTTTAGATTTTAATCTAAGAGGGAAGAGAAATTTGAACAGGCCTGATAGGATATGGAAAGATAAATTCTGAAGGGTCATGACGGGACCTAAGTCCTAAAGGATGGAGTAGATGATGATGAACTTTGATGATGGCTTGAAGCTAGCCCCCAGTGTCCACACATACCTGCTTCAACTGCCACTGCAGAGTATCCACTCGAGTCTGAAGAATGGCCATATCAATTGACTGAAGTCTTCTGCCACTCGTTCTGCGGGATTCACCTGATGCCTGCAAACGTCTGTTCTCGTCCATCGACGACTGGTACTCCTGTCAACATAAATACCAATATTCATTGTAAAAATTACTGACAAGAGATTAAATTCTCTACTGCAAGGTGTTAATATATCATACGTTGTAATTCAGTGAAGCTCTTGACCCACAACAAATGGAAATCTGTTTGGGAAGAAAGACTAAAACACTTATTACATGGAGAAATATGCAGGAGTTTCACCGCTGTTTCGGTACGCAGTGTTCCATAAAATGAAACTTAGGGAAGACAATATCAGCGTTATCTACTGTTACTATCCTTCGCTTTGTACGCATGAGTCGATGATTTAAACTCTGTTGTTTCTGCATTTCCACCTGGAAGAGCGCGATATTAGCCTGTTGCTGCTACTGCCCGACATATAGCAGAGCAATGCGGGCGGCCTATGAGACAGGCGTTTTACTGTCTGGACTACTCCGATGGTTACTTGTTATTCGGCAGTGCTCTATCTTAGCGTACACACTTTTACTCTAAGGTTCTACTTCTAAACAATCAAATGAATACAATTAAAAGCCACAACTTAACAATATACCGCTACCGAGCGAGGCAACAGGCGGTAGTTACTTACATTCGGAATTGGATTGACACGTGTACTGGTCATCCAGCATCCAGCAATCGAGAACAGGTCGCCCAGGTTCACCTGGGAGGAATGTGATCGCCACAGTACCTAGCCGCGTATGCGGCTTTACCTGTGCGATAAAGAAGGTAACAAGAATTTACACAAGCTTTTGATTTTTTGTCAATCTGTCTTGGGCGGGGTTTAGCTTTCTGCGCTACCATTGGCTGGGTCTCGGTGTTCCCACATGGGCGGACTAGCGACGCTGCTTAACTTGGGCGACCGCTTATGTGGTCGTCAAGTTAAGCAGGCCGGCATGGCAGCAAAGCAAGATGGGAATACTAGGTAATGGGATGGGGGTATTCAAGTTGGCAGCAGGGCGGGTCGCTGCTAGATGGTCACTCATGCAGCCAGCGACCGAGCCCAATGCTGCTTAACTTGGGGAAGTTTGTGGAATGAGGGATTGGTTGTCCTTCGGCAACCTTGGCGCCTTGTGGTCGTAGCGGCCCAAAGAGTTCACCAGCTGGTTGGTGTGGTAAGTGAGCTTCGTGTACATGGTACGGGTTCTCTCCCGCACCACGTCCACGATGTATGGGAGACCGGAATGGGTGTGTAGGATGTGTGACGGGAATCTATGTTCGGTATCATAGATCTTCCGAAGCGCCCTGTTCTAGGTAAAACCGAATTGAATATTGGGTAACACAACCCGAAGCTCCACTCAAAGAATGCGAGAATGAAAACAAAATAGATGGCACAGGAATACGGCTATGCAACTTAGGCCAGGTACAAACCCAAATGTAATGATCGCGAACTGACTCATATGTTAAAACGACGTTAAGAAATAATCTGATGTTTTACAGTCACATAACTTCCTCTACCCACCGAGTAAGTTGGCTCCTCGGTAACACTGAGACTCGCATTCGGGAGGTCCCGGGTTCTATTCCAGTCGAGTCGGCCACTTTGACCTTGGTTTTTTTCGTGGTTTTCCCAGGTCGGTAGGTGAATGCTAATGCGGTTCCTATTTCACCACGAATTTCCTCTCCATCATTTCCTTTCATCTGCGTCTGGGTTGTAAGACCAGGTGACGGCGATTGTTGCGTTACGGTGGGACGGTGAAGTTTGTGCTATATAAAGATTTCTCCCTGGCGTTTGGATGGCCGGCTGGCGCCGCTTCCTGAGGGACTCTGTCGTTCCGGGATCCCAGAGTTGAAGATGGCACAGGCAGGCTTCAGGATGGTGTCATTCTGGAACCGTGAGGGACCCCAGCCTTGCTAGCGAGCATCGTCGTCTGGATCGTCCCCTTCGTTTCTTCACTTCATCCCTTCCTCCCAGGGGTCATATGAGTCACAAAGGGCCTACGTATGTTGCTGAGCTCCAGTGTTTGAGGACCTCCATCTAACTAATCCTACTTACTATCGTTTATTCTTATATCTCTTCTAAAACTTATTCTTACATAAGCTTATTTGTCTATCTACTTATTTCATGTTAGTCGAGATATATGCTTGCAGAAATGGTTTCATAACATATTTGGTTGTAGGTACAAATGGCGATGCATAGGGCTATATTCAATACCCTATACGTATATCATCACAATAAGAGAACTGTGACTTCCGCACTTCAAAAAAAAAGTGAAATATCGAAACATTAAAATCAAGGGCAACGAATATTTTCGGAGACGATTAAATCTATAAAAACAAGCTCTCTAAAAATATACTCCTTCTCACACTGCTGCTGAGATTTTGCTGGCAGCAGCTCCGATTAAAGTCTTTGACTCGGATTGAAATTTCCTTGGGAGATTCACCCATATTTTCAGCCGAAGTTTGTTGCTTAGAAACGACCGCTCAGAATAAGCACTACCATCTACGTGCGCATCTCATATGGTTACGGTCAACGCTTCCTGGGAGGCGTTGGTACGGTTCATAGCGTAGGATTCAGACGGCTATAAGAATAAGTCTACATTTATACAGTACTTATATTTCATTTAGTTTATTTGATATAATTTAGATAGCCTTTACTAAATATTAGTGTACGCACTACGCACGCAAACGCTTTAGCGGACTCGTCTGAAATACTTAATTCGTTCGCTAAAGCCTTATTTTGCGTACTTGATACATAAATAGCTATTGTTGAACATAAACTGAATGCTTTGAAAAGATCAACATTTTTTGTGTAGTACGCTTTTGTCTTTGGCTTATAGATTACCGATAATACAAAATGATTTTAACAAAATTATTGAGAATAAAGGGGACTTCAAAAGCCATTCGCAGACAATTCAAGGTATACACTTAATTAGTCACGTAAATATCGTTAACTTCCGGTATTTTAATCAAAATCCTTTGGGCCATTTTTGAGAAAATAAAAAATAATGAAACAATGTCCATATAAAGGGTAGTTTAGGGTAGGGAAATTTTCTTGAAAATCTTCGAGTTGCGTCTTCGGAGATGCTGAACTATCTAAGATTTCATTTTTAACTCACGTTCACAGACACAAACACGCATACTGATCTTTTTCTAATAATGCCTTTTGGGGGGTTGAGTGTATCTCAAAATATTCTCGATATCGAATTTTCCTGGAATGGAAACTTTCTCTGCCTAATACTGTGGAAAGTAAAATGTGCCACTAAAGATCCTATTACGGATTGGTGTGCACTGCTGTGGATTTATATGTAATCAGAATTTCAATGAGTAATTTGAGGATAAATCGTTCATGGAAAGAAAATACATAACCTGCAAGTTAGCTTTGCTGCACAAAAGAGAAAAAACAAACCTTGTTTCTATGTAAAAGTATGTTTCACACATATGACACCTTAATTCCAATATCTAGTAAATCTAGAAAACGAGTATTTACATAAGAGAATGCCCAGTATGTTTACATGGGGTACTGAAATCGATTTTAAGTTTAGTTTATTTGCGCAAAGTGTAAATGGGAATTTAAGTCGAATTCATACCGAATGTTTGCATTTGAACGCGGATAGCAATCAAATCGTATTACAGGTGCACAATTTATGCATAACCATGAGTTGCTGAATTAAGAAAGTTTAAAGCTCTATTCTGTAATAACCAATCCATGCAGAAAGGTATGCATGCGAAGAGGGAGGAATCCAAATCAATCTCTGATCCTATAACAATTTTGTAAATATTGTAAATAAAAGTTGTTTATTCAGAAGTGCATCTGGGACATCCAAAGTCGGCTTTTATGTAATGTTTAGGTGGCGTCATTCTTATTTGCATTCATTTTAAGTTGTATCCGCTCTATATAAGTAGTGAACAGAGACGAGTTTTGGAATTAGATTTTGAAGAAGACAAGTCTGCAGTTTTGTGATTCTCCTCTTGGCCCTATTATGCACTATTCATTTTAAACAGTTAAGCATAAGATCTTATGTTACACTCACATTACTTTCTCTACCACTATCTCTATTTTTATATAACTTCTACAAATAATTAATACTTAATCTTTGCAGAAATGGTTTTATTACACATTTCATTGTATTTACGTACAAAAAGGACAAATCAGAACTAAGCGATACTCAAATGTTCTACAGTGGGTCGCTATAAACTGGCCTTGAAATTGCATACTCTTTCTATGGCACTACGAAAAATAACTGAGTAGCGACAGACTCCAAATACTGACAAAGCGTTGAAAAATTCAAACCAACAACTATTATCTCAGGAATGGTTGGTGCCAAAACAAAAGTGGTTATTTGAAATAAGTTTTGTGTTTTATAAAGAGATCTACATTTTTTGTGTAGCAAGTTAATCTTTTTTTTTATGGTTTAGCAGTTATGCAAAACTATGTGAAATTCCTTCCGAATGAAGGTTTCACAAGCCATTCCCAGGAAATTAAAAATATTTATATGGAAAACAAAATATCTTAAACGTATGATATTTTACACAAAGTAGTTAGAGGCATGTTTGAGAAAATAAACAATAGCGAAAAATGTCCCATGTAAAAGGTAGTTTGGGGTGGGGAATTTCTTTGAAAATCTTCGTGTCGCACCTTTAGAAGATACTGGACTTAAATACCAGTTTGGTATTTATCCGACATTTTATTTCTGAGTTACGCTGTTCTTTCTCTCTCTCTCTCTCTCTCTCTCTCTCTCACACACACACGCGCGCGCGTTTTACTAGAATTATCTTATTCGGGGGGCCTCAAAACATGTATTTACGGTGAAATCTCGATATCGAATTTGTTGGATGGAATGCAGTACTTCCTTTACTGTGCACTTAGTAGATAAAGCAAAAACTATCCAAGCACTAACAACGAGGTTTTGTATCCAAGGTACATATTTCAACATTTCTACGACAAACCAAAGTATACGTAAGAGCTGCTTTTGTTTTAAGGCACAATGTTTTTGTTCGAGAGAAGAGGCAGAAACATAATTTGAATGGTGGTAGTGGCCAGCACATGGCAGCCTTCTCACTGTTATATTGCATCTCTAACATGGAGGGCCTGAGCTGTTCGCCCAATATGGATCCAATAATAATTCAACCTCGGAGGAAGAATGGAGTACAAAAGGACAAACATTTCCTTTGCTCCTTCATATTTGAAGAATATTGTGCATTTCGTCTTTTGGTAGGGAGGTAGGCACACATTCTTCCCTGGAAAATGATCTTCGCGATTTGCCACCTAATGCAAATTATTTTAAGTTGTCTGATTATTAGCATATTTCATTGTTTAGATAGACAATATTTTCTTATGAAGCACAAAGAGTAATTCTAAGAAATGTTTAATCTCTTTATTTTTAGAATATGGAAATGATGTAAAGAACGACATTTCTTTCATCCGAAAACAAATCAATATGAAAGCTGAACCAATTATTTGGCCCATGCAGTTCTGTTTTTAACCAGTTTGGCTCAAAATCAATTCCCTTGCTGGTATTATCACAATTCGGAAAGAGAAATATTGTTGTTAATTCTTCACCCCTGAACGAGTCGTAAAATGGATGCGAGATTGAGACACTGGTGAACAAAAAACCCCAGAGCGGCTGTTACAAAACAAAAGCCTATTAGAATGAAACACAGAGCAAAAGAGAAAATTGCTGGAATGTTTCAAAAAACAAAACGAATCAAGCCGCCCATCCGCGGCGTGCTCGATAAAGCATGGAACGGGGCCGTTCTCCCATAGCATCACCAGCAGCTCTGCTACAACATGTATGATGATGTCTGCAGAAGGCCAGGGGGTTCACTAAAGTGTGAAAACAATTGAAGATGTGAAAGCTGCAGTTACAACAACTTCCGGTAAATAGAGCTTCCTACTTCCACAGTTTCCCAACGTGTGGACCTCAGGTAAACTAATTTTCCTCAGTGCAAACCAAAGGATGAGAAGACCTCATTCAAGCCGAGGTAATCTAAGCTACCCGCCCGCTACGGTACAGCGAAGATTCTTGTTTCGATTCCCGGTCGTGACTCCTGCTTCCTATTCTAACATCCAATCTTTTAACCTGTGCATGGCATTGCACAACATGTAATGTATTCTCGGTGGATTATATAACAGAATCGTGTACCTGAAGCCTTAATAGTATAAGTGAATGTATACAGCTGTAAAAGCAGTAAATAAAGGTATTGTTCTAAATGTATAGTAAAAAATCTGATGCGTCACACTCAAACGACTTTCTCTACTTATTACAGCTTGTAATCTCTTATACAGCACAAGCCATTGATGCACCCCATTTCAGAAATGTATGTGTGAGGTCTATAATGTAGGCGTTCCATTGTAGGACAAATGCTTCAAAAGATAAACTCTCAAAATTTAGTTTCCACACATTATTTCCGCTTTCTGCCACAAGGATTCAGCACTGTGACAAGATATGCTTTCCTAGATATACTGGGACAAATGGCTCATGCCACAGCGGGGACCATATGTATGGGGCATTATAACAACAATGGAGAAGCCGTGCATTTGTGCAGGATCAGATCTCTTCTTCGTCGACTACTTCGTTCCTCCCATTTGACCCCTTGTGATTTGAGGTTTTATAAAGGATAATGTTTACGTACCACCCACCACTCCTAACATAGCTGAGCGACCTGTGCGTCCTAACAGAGCAGCCATTGCTGAGATTGACCGCAGCCTGCTACAAACGGTTTGAAAGGAGACTGACTACGCCTGATGCATTCGGATTACACAGGTTGTCTGAAGAAAACTTCGAGTGTTTACCTTTCGAAGAGCATATCTCACATTAATTTCCTCCGTTAGTTTTCACGCGGTAAATTACTGAAATCCGCACGTGTTTTTTTTCCCCTTTCTTTCTTAATTGTGCTTCAACTATAAAGTTATATCGCGACTACTTTAGAATACAGAACATGATTACAATGAAAATACAATATTTTAAACAGTAATACTACATACAACATTAAATTCTCTAGATAAGTGTGCTATACATTGTTATGGAATTCTGTCATTTTCATAAAGTTTAAAGTTCTTTGTTGTGCTGAATGTAGGTAGGCTGTTGGTGGCTATGTCACATCTTTCTCTGTGTTGTACATAGCGACGGCAGGCTGTAACGAAATGAACTGTGTTGGATCTGCAGAGGTCGCACACAGGAGGAGGGTCACGGTTGAGATGTTTGTACGTTATAGAAGTATGTCCAATACGTAGTTGAGTTAATACAATTTGATCTTTGAGGTTGACTCGGAAATGTAGACATCGTGTAACTTGCTTCTGGATGTGGCTTTCCATGTTTGTCTCCATTGATTAATGCAAGTCTTTTTGATGTGTGGAATCTGGATGTTCTGAGGGGGATGTTTGGTGGCTTCTTTGGCTACCTGATCAGCTGATTCATTACCCACAATTCCGACGTGAGATGGAGTCCAGGCGAATGATACTGATTTACCAAAGATTAGTATTTAGTTGTACAGTTTCTGAAGTTCTTTAACAATATTTTGGGAGGTTTAGGTTTGTTAAAGGACTCAAAGAGTCGGAAAATATTATGTAATTATGCAGGTTATCTTTTTTAAGTATATATTCCAATGAAAGTTGAATTGCGAACAATTCACAAGAATAGACAGAAAGATAGTTGCGAAGACTGTATTGTATGATGTAATCACGGAATTATGAGCGTCAAGTCTGGACCCATCAGTGAAGATTTGAGTGTGTGTGTTGAATAAAGTGTACACAATTTGTTAAACAGACGTTTATAAGAAACACTATCTGTTGAAGATTTCCCTTGTCTAGCCAGTGATGTGTCAATAAAGGTGTAAGTGAGTCTCCATGGTATAAGAGTCTTTGAAGCAAGGGAACATATTAGGCAGAGTAATGTTGAATTCCTTGAGGTAAGCTGAGAGAGGAGTTGGAAAATCTCAAGGTTGTGCTGACTCTGTGACATTTCCTATATTTTGGTGGGAAATATGTAAGAGTGGACTAGAGATGATGATCTCGTTGCAGTACGTGTTCATATGATAAAACTTGAGATTCTCCTTCAATTTGTAGGCTCTCTATAGGGCTGGTGTGAAAGGCTTCTAACGCAATTCTTAATGCCGAAGGCTGGAAAGACTCTCTCTCTCTCTCTCTCTCTCTCTCTCCCTCCCTCTCTCTCACCGCGTTTTGAGTTCAGGAGACCTCAAAACGTGTATATTCAGTGAATCTCGATATCAAATTTTGGGTGGAATACAATGTTTTCTCTACCTGCTATAGGTGGTGCTCAGGAATTAAAACCTTTTAAAATTTTGATAATCGTTTATTTTAACATACTCAAATATATATATCCAACATTTTGGTCTATTGGAGCTTAAGCATTCCGTACCAAGATTTTAACAGCTTTCCCCGGCTCATTTTCTGGATATTATAATTAGTATTAAAACTGTTTTAATTATAAAACACTACAGGAGCGAGATCTAAACGACGCACAGTAGTACACGTTTTATTTTTTACTCCACTTATGTGAACAACATTTAAAACTTCGCTTATAGTTTAGTGGCTGCTTCTTAAAAATTGCTATTTGTCTCATTTGTATAGCCCCTTTATCACCTGCGGCTTGTAGCCTTTTGTGGTTCCTTCATTTCATCCCTCCCTCCTGGGAGATATGGGGGGCGGGAGATTAGCCGTAATAGATATTCCCTATACCCGATAGCCCCCTTTAACTTAAAGATCATATGGATGCTTTGTCTGAATAACGCCTCATGGCGATTTATAACTCGTTGACTCAAGTATTTTTACTTTCTCTACCACGTATGTACATAGTACGTATGTAGAGGAAGTATTGCATTTCACCTAAAACTTCGATACCGAGATTTCACCGGAAATACATGTTTTGAGGCCCCCTAAATAACAAAAAAGCATTTTAGAAAAAGGTCCGTGTGTGTAACTGTGAATACCATAACTTAAGAACGAAAAGTCGGATAAACACCAAACTTGGCATTTAGGTTCAGTACCTTCTAAAGATGCGAAAAGAAGATTTTCAAGAAAATCCCCCACTCCAAACTACCCTTTACATGAAACATTTTCGAAATTTTTTATTATCTAAAAATGACTAAGAATTTTGATTAAAATACTATATATTAATGACATTTACATGACAAACAAAATGTATATCTTGAATTCTCTGGCAGTAGCCAGTACAGTCCTCTTCATTCGGAAAGAATTTTGCGTAATTTTGTTAACTGATAAAACGTTAAGCGATAGACGAATATGTACTACAAAAAATGTAGATCTCTTTGAAAAACCATTTTGTTTCAAATAAGTTTTTTTGTGGCATAAGCCATTTCTGAGATATCCGTTATTTAAGGTTGGAATTGTCCATTTCTTGGTCATTCTCTTATGTCTGTTAACATTCAGTTGTTTCTTACGATATCATGGATACAGTGTGGAATTTTAAGGCCAGCGCACACCGTCCAGTTCTTAAACATTTGATATCGCTGTTCTCTTTGTATCTATAACGAAATATGTAATGTAACTATTTCTGCAACAGTTTATTTAGATTAAAATAAAGCACATAAAAAAATAAGCTTTTGTAAGAATAGTTTGTATACCCACTAATAAGCGATAGAGGGTAGAGAAAGACTTGTGAATGTAACACATCAGACTTTTAAACATTGGTTTCATTAACTTTTACTATTAAACATAGCCACATTCACTTCACATACATACTTAGAGTATGTGAAGGACAGTTCAAGCAAAATTCCTCCTCCCCATCCGGGAATTGAAACTCTGGGTTGAAACAGCCAGAACGCCTACCACTGAATTACAGAAGAACTCTCCGTCATAACATTGTTGCAATTGTTAGATGTCGTTTAATATTGCTTATGGTTAGTATCGGATGCGCGGGATTACAGCTGTGTCCAGGTCAATTAATGTTCTACAGTGCATAACTCCACATACTTCAAAACGTTTTACTTTATCTAGCAGTCATTCTCCGTGAACTAGTGGTACTATGCTAGCCTCTAGTTCCCGAGGTCGCAGGTTCAAACCCGGCGGAGGGCGATGGATTTTTTCGGGCGTAAAAATCCTTAGCATAGCTTCGTTCGGAAGGGAAGTAAAGACGGTGGTCCCGTGTCGTAGATTTACGGCACGTAAAAGAACCTCAAGCCTGATAAGAGACCTCTGAGCAAAATTTCCGGTCTTTCACGCGCAATATAGAATGGGACGCTAAGGACCATCGTAGTTAAAGAGCGTCCATAAATAAAACTCAATTTCTTTTTACTTTCTCTACTACATATAGTAAGTAGGGGAAGTATTGTATTCCACCCAAAAATTCGATACCGAGATTTCACCGGAAATACATGTTTTGAGACCCCCTGAATTCAAAAAAAGCATTTTTGGAAACATGTCCGTGTGTGTGTGTCTGTCTGTGAACAGCATAACTCGGAAACGAACAGTCGGATAACACACCAAACTTGATATTTAGGTTCAGTATCTTCCAGAGATGCGACACGAAGGTTTTCAAGAAAATTCTCCACCCCAGATTACCCTTTACATGGAACATTTTTCGAAAATTTTAATTTTCTCAAAAATGGCTCTAACGATTTTTATTAAAATATCATATGTTTAAGATATTTTCATGACAAATGAAATGTATATCTTGAATTTTCTGGGGATGTCTCCAAAAGTATTCTTCATTGGAACGACTTTTGCATAACTGGTAAACCATAGGAGATAGACAAAGTTTTGCTACACAAAAATGTAGATCGCGTTAAAATACACAATTTATGTCATATACATTTTTTTTGTTGGGTGAACCATTTTCGAGATATTGCTTGTTATTCCCTTAAATTTTTCAATACTTATTTTCTCAAATGGGAATTCGTTATTTATTTTTTGCCTTAGATATGCAAAGAGTATTAATCTGTGGCAAAGGGAATGGTGCTGCACCTAGCAACCAGCTATTAAGAGATATGTGTGTGCTTAAAGGCTACTGTATTTCTATATTGCCCTTGTAAATATATATTCCCCTTACATATACAAGAAAATTAGCAATAAGATAGAGTCTGCAAATGTTTATATCGATTAACATGAAATAGATGGAGAATAAGCGATTGTAAAAATAGTTTGTACAAGAGTAGAGAAAGTCATGTGAGTGTAACACATCAGATTTTTTATCTAGCATCTGCTGGTCCTCGTGGCCGTGGTCGCTAGAGCCTTTGGTTTTAGTGCTCCGTCGCGTGGAGGGTCGCGGGTTCGAGTCTTACCTCGATGTCTATGTCTATGCGCGCGCAAAATTAAAAATAGTGAATCCAGCCAGAACAACAACAAAACAGGAGAGCAAAACACTCAAAACATAGATGCCCCATAAAAGAAAAAGAAGCTGATTATGAAATGAACTTTTCATAATATGGGAGGAGGTCATAACCAGGAGGATTCACGTCTGCGCTGTAAGGAAGGGATTTTCCTCAATCGTAGGTGGTCAAAGTTCCACCGGCTCGCTGATATGCGGTGTTGCACCATCGAGGAGAAGGAGGCCTGAATCCAATACGTATTGTCGGTTCTGGCGACGGTTTTTCTTACGTATAAATTCTGATCAGTAATGTCTAACAGGAATAAGATGGGGATAATCTCGGTCTTCCGGGACGCCGACCGTCTTCTATAGTATGACATGACCTTCACGAAAATGTTTAAACTATTCGAAAATAATGATACGGTTTACTAGATCTGTAGAGCTACAAAAATACTTTGTTTCATACTATAGAATTTCGTGTTTTTTCGTCTTCAAACCATACTCCAAATTGAACTTTTCCGTTCTGTTACTTTCAGTACTCTTAATCATCAACATATGAATACACCGGCCCTGCAATGAGCATATGAAAAATATGACTGTGTCCATGTCCAACATGAAACAAAATATCATACGTAATTGCAGCAATTTTTTTGTTTTTAAGGGCTCGTTTCGATATTCCGGCCCAGCTTCGCTTCGGTCGTTAACATCTTACTTAACTCGTCCTGAAAAGGCTCACTTTCCTATGCAGTAAATAACTATCTCAAAGCAATTCATAAATTTCTTTTGTATGTTTTACTTCTAATAAAAGAGTTTGGCGTAAGATACTAACCTAGCCTGCCTGATTTTAATCATCTATTTTGATAGCCTGTGAACGAATACATTTTTAAGTAACTGAGCTAAACATGTATAGATTTTTTATAACGCAATATATAATTAACAATGTGAACTGTGCATAATTTCTGGTTATTAAAACAGCAAAACCTTACTATCCATACGAATGTCATTTATCTACCTCATTTACATTACATGCAGAGTTAACTTATTTTTTCCGAAACACGATCTTAGAGCGAAAGGCTGGTCTTTATTGTGTAAACGGGAAATTCTTTGGAGATTAATATTGTTTATGTGCATTTAACTTCATTTTTTAAGCCTCGTAGCCTAATGGTACTTAGAAGTGCTAGCAACTTTAAATGGATTTGCAACAAAGTAAAATACGCCTGCGGTAAGCTTTTAACTTTCGATAATTATCGATCTTTTCTGGTACATTTTTCGCTGGTTGTTTAAATTTATTGATATTACCGTACTTAGCTTAAAATAAATGAAAATGAAAATAAAAATATCGTTGAGACGTTTTAATATAGAAATAAAACATGTGTTCTAATACGGTCTTATCGAAGTTCCGTTCATATCCAGGCAAGCTAATCACCGCTTTACTTGGCAGTACGTAGCAAAGATCCCAACCGGTAATCTCATACATCGAAATCCTGCCCAGCGATCTTCAATGCTTTCACCAACTGAGCAACGAACCCGAGATCAGGTTGCAATACCGTCTAAGGGCACAAATGTCTGTGAACGCCGTTTAGTCTCAACTATTTCGTTCGAAAATAACCTCGAGCACTAAGGGTTAACATTATTACCCCGAGCCCTTCCAATATTGCTTCGAAACCGAACTAGATGACTCAGGCGGCAAACCTCGGAATCGGGAGGTAACGGGTTCAAATCCCATGTACTGGCCTTCCTAAGTTTTTTTTCGTGGTTTATCTTAGCCGCTAGATAAATATCGAATTGAATGTCCTACACCAACTACGAACAATAAAAAATAAATGGCACAGGAAGGCGACTACGCAACTAAGTCCATCTGTAGAGCATCACAAGTATTATGTGTATTCTTGAAGAACAGCCAGTAGTTCTATGATCTTGAAGTCCACATTCAGCTAAAAATGCAATAGCAACATAGTTGATGGCACAGGAAAGCGACTACATAATTACGGCAATCTGGTCGTACACTAACTCACGTGGATCAAAGGACCTGCAGTAATCGTTTCGATATGATCAAGAAGTTGAAGCTGTGTTAAAAATATAATAATAATAATAATAATAATAATAATAATAAATAACCTAGAAACTGTCGTTAAGCTTTGCACTTTTTCTCTCTCCGCAGCGATGTTCTCAGACGATCTTAGTCAAGTTCAGACGAATTTACCAATTCAAACCCTCTAAACAAAATGTTATAAATCATTATGATTGAAGGAAAAATACCGTAAATGGAAAATGCTTAAATAAGACAAAAAGCATATAATGAAATCGCGAGAATTGTTCAATTACATTTTTGTTTTTCTTTGTGAGCACAGAAAAGGGCAACCGGTCATGAAATGCACGCTGCTGAATTAAAGGCTCTCTACATCACGCGATATATTGCAAAGCATTATTCATGCAAAGCTCATTCCAAAGTAATTTTCTACACAGTATTAACTGCAACTGAATTACCCTTTGAGGATATGAAGATAATTATATGATTTATGCTAGTAAACCAAAGGTTCTGTTACATATGTTACTTTATAAGGATACTCAGCAGTTTGAAGACGAAATGCGGTCACACTAACACATAGATTTTATGTTATACATTACGCTGTTCACGTAGATGCTTGCCTAGAAATGATATTTCAAATTAATCAATAGAGCCTTAATTGCACCATGCGGAAATGCCATTGAAATATTTATATGCAAAAAAACAACTTAAACGTAGAATTTAAAAAACGTGTCATGACAGTTGAGGAAATGTATACAGACAACTTGGAATAATTCGAAACTCACCAATGGCATGAAAAAATGACAAACAGTTTATTTTGATGAGCTATACATTTTGTCAGTGTTTATGGTTTCCTAGTTATACAAAATTCAATCACATGAAGGGGGCTTCACGTGCTATTCACAGAAAATTCAATTATACATTGTCGATCAAACACAGTATGCTTTAATCAAAACGGTTAGATCCGTTTTTGAGAAAATAAAGAAAAGAGAAAAGTTTTCCATGCAAAATGGTTATTTGGTGTGGGGAATTTTATGACAAACTTCGTATTGCAAACTAGAGAAATACCAAGTCTGATATTTACCCGACGTCCCTCTCTCACTCTCTCTGTTCTCCTCCACACAAAAAACAAACGGATCTTTTTCTAAAATTTATTTTTTACGGTCCAATTGGCTTTGAAATGTGTGTTTTCGGTGAAATCTAGATACCAAATTTTTGAGCGAAATACAATACTTCCTCTTTCACAAGTAAGCGGTAGAGAAAGTATTTTTTAATAATGTGTAACGCCCACTCTTACTGCATACGGCACCACAGCCGGTGACACTGGTGATACATGAAATTAAATAATTGGGAAAAGAAATTTGGAAAGGAAACGTTCCAGCTCAAGTTTAGAGTACCTCCCCGGCATTTCCCAGTTATGAGAACAGAGGAAAATCTGGCAAAAACCTGTGACGGTACAGAGAAAGTAGCATTAGAAAGTGATTAATTTAAAAATGTTCATTTGTACAGATGTGAGCGAACAAGCAGCGTTAAATTCACGTATAAATTTAAAGAAAAATGTTTTACCTTCAACAGCCACCTTAAGAGGAGGAAATATTGCACTTTTCGGCTTCAAAACCAGTCTGTTGTGAATCGCAGTTTTCTGTGTTCTTGATCTTGTCAGTAGAGGATTCCAAACATAAGTGCGCACTATCTTGAAGACAGTTGTTTGAAGGACATTCGCTTATTTTAGATTATGTTGTTCACTATCTGGTAAACGGTTGAAGGATCACACGAGGACGAAAGAGTGACAATGGATAGACGTGTATCTTAATGGACTCTCAAAATCTGAAAACAAGTTGTAAACTGGTTTTGTGTTTCCATGGTTTTGGGAGGTTTAAGTTGAAAAGAAGCTTGGCGGTTCACCACAGAGGAATCAGTTTTCGGGAAGGGAGGAACCAGTTGGCCGATGTCAATACTTGGCAGACTCGTTCTGAAAGTAATTGCAATCCAAGTACAGGAAGCCCTCCAAGCCACTTTTTGTGAGGCGTGCTTCCTGTCAACGCTTCTTGTAAACACACCTTTCTGGCAGCACCACCTTCCGCTCCATGCTCGGTGCTGGACAAGCGATAAACTCCGTCGTAGGTAACAGCACATTTATTTCCTCATTTCACTCTTCTACTTACGTTACTGCAAGGCAATCTTTGTTAACCCACAACTGCGGACAATAGTTTGTATACTGGAATAGAATAGCTTTGATCTAGTTACATCTTGTTGGTTATGGATTATTTTTATTTATAACTTTAAATTAGGAACATAATTGCGATTCGGGGAGAAAAACACGTGCCTTACCCTGTTCTATAATATTATGCTGAACCCTTCTATTAGTACCGCAGGATTATAGATTTCTTGGACAATTTGAAACGATTCTTCCCTTAGAAGAAATCTCTTCCCTCCTCTTGTAATTATTGATACCTACATAGGTCTTGTGTTAAGTGTCGATATCTTATCTTAGATCTTCTGTTTATATGGTCTTTCCAAATTGTTACTCTGACGATTTTATTCATACGCCGCGTATTTCATATTGACCAATACGGTTTAGCAATGCCTCGGATATCCACCAGCCATTTATTTTGTATTATGCTTGTAAGGATGCGATTTTATTGGATAAAACGTCACCACATCACGAACCATAATGGTAAAACTATGCACTCCAGTTTCCATTACCGAAAATCTGCAAAGATTTCCTAAAAATTCAACTTTTAAAATTATGTTTTAATCACTGCAAATTCCAACAGTGTCAAATTTCCGCATACATTAGGTTTTTGAAGAAATAAATAAATATGACTTAATCTTAATATTGAGCTAATTACTTTCTCATTCCACTCTTGGTAGCTTTGATTAGTATTCCGTAACATATTCCATTGTTCATTTAGTATGCCGTGATCTCACAGCTGACATAGTGGTGTTTCATTTTAAACAATACAGGTAAGAAAGTAGTTCTTTGTTATATAATCCATTGCATTTTGTTCCTGGACTAGTCTTAATAAATTCCATTCGAGGCGATTCCGTAATTATTGACAGGGAAAAAATATAATTAAATAAAGAAACAATAGTAAGATACAGAAATAATTGCAATAAATTATTTCCATATATTAAATCGATGTATTCTGTAATAAGCTTGAGTTGAAAGATTTGTCCGGAAAGAAGAAGGTAATTAGGAAGTCAGGTTAACCAAAGTCATTAGTATCAACCGAGGATAGTACGTATTAGCCTAAAAGGTTCCAGAACGCAGTCAGGTTATAAGTTCAGTACGTTGAACAGTCACGTAGGCAAATTCTGCAAAAGAGAGAGGTGGGTGAAATTCTCAGAATTAGGGGGAGTATCCTAGCAACAAGGTAACAGAGGCACACCTAAGATTTTAAGTATTGGCCCAGGCGTGAAATAACGTTGGTGGGGAGTAACAAAGTAGGCGGAGCCCTAAAATTAATAAATGCTGGTGCAATTTAAATCAGAGAATTACTACGGTACCGTCATCGGTACTTAGTGCTCGTGTGATATTTTAAACACCAAGTAACGCGCTTTATGAGTAAGATTTAGCGGCCATCGGATCTTGCCGGTAAGCATTTTAGCGACTCAGGGCAAGTTACACCACTAGTTTCTTTTATTGCAGAAACAGTTATTTCATACCGTAAGATTGATACTGCAGAAGTAAGCAGGTATAATAATTCAATTGTTTTAGTTTGGAGTGCTACGATTCATAATAAGTTTCATTCTTTATCTTCGAACGGTCGGCAACTTGCTTCAGTAGCTTCAATATTAGATCACATTACATTCCTCAATCATTTATACTGGTTTGTCCTTTCACAATACATTCACGTATACCCTGATAAAGTACTCATAGCTCTAACAGTTGAGCTGCTGGAGCACGAGACAACAGAACGAGCTACGAGACAACATCAGAAGCAGGCAAAGTACGAGGGCTATCCCAGAGGTACCCGACCTAACAAAGAAAAGCATTTTTATTTCTCTACATAGTCTCCTTTCAGCTCGATACACTTTTCCCAGCGGTGTTCAATAGTTTCGATACCCTGTTTATAGTGAGATCCGTCGAGTTCTGCAAAATAGCCATCAACTGCAAACTCCACCTCTTCATTGTTGGCAAATCTTTTACCACCAAGCCATTTCTTCAACTTTGGAAACAGAAAATAATCAGAGGGGACTAAGTCTGGCGAATAGAGCCATGAGGAAGCAATTCGAACTTTAACTCATTGATTTTGGCCATGGCGATAATGGATGTGTGAACTGGTGCTTTGCCGTGATGAAACAGAAGTTTCTTTGTCACTAAATGCGGCCGTTTTTGCGTGATTTCATCATTCAAACGGTGCAGTAAGTTTGCATAATACTCGCCATTGATTGAATTTTCTTTCCGAAGATAATCAATGAAAATTATCCCACGTGCATCCCAAAAAACTGACGCCATGACCTTGCCTGTAGATTGAACTGTCTTCACCTTCTTTGGAGCCGATTCTTCCCTTTCAATCCATTGTTTTGACTGTTCCTTCGTCTCAGGTGTGAAGTGATCGACCCATGTTTCAACCATGGCTATGAATTGACGCAAAAGCTCGGCTTCATTGCAGCGAAACATCGTCCAACATCCGAATGAAACATCCTCACGACGCTGCTTTGGTTCCATTGTGAGTAAACGCGGCACCCATTTTGCGCACAGCTTTCTCAAGTCGAAATTTTCAGTTAGTATGCGATGTACAGCGCTTTTTGAAATGCCTACGATGTCTGCTAGCATGCGCACTTTCAGTCGGCGGTCATCCAATGCCATTTTGTGATTTTCTTCACAATTTCTGCCGTGGTCACCTCATTTGGTCGACCACTACGATGTTCGTCTTGGCAGCTCGTACGACCTCGCTTAAACTCTGCCACCCAATATTTTACTGTTGTAAACGAAGGAGCAAACTCCCCCAGAGTAGAATCTAGCTCAGCTTTAATATTAGTTGGACTAAGACCCTTCAAATGAAAGTATTGTATCACATAACGATGGCTGTTTTTTCCATGCTTACAAATTCGCTGAGAGGGTTCACTATTAATGCCTGCCAAGCAATTACTAAACAACGTAGCATCGTCAAACTTCAAACTTAAGCTTTATACGTACACGTCAGGTTGGGTACTTCTGGGATTGCCCTTTTATATACGGCTTCAAAATTGCCGACCACCGTTACTGCTTCAAAGGTTACGAGTTTCGTCAGATAAACTCGGCGATTACCTTCATTATTTTTATAACACGCTGTACTTCCGTTTCACTTCTAATATCCGTTGTTCTTTTATTCTTTTATACAATAAAACACATACAATTACGGGTATAACTAACATCATTTATGCTACCTCAGTTTTCTGCTTCTGGCTGTGTTTCAAAACTCAAGGTTCATGACGGTACAAGTAGAAATTGCTATAACTTCAGAAAACTTCAGCAAGCTCACTTTAAACGTGATATACTTTCACAAAGGAACGTTTTTTAATTAAGCAACAAGTGCTTGTTGCATAGAACATGAAAAAACAGCATTTGGACGTTTAGGTGTGGTAGGTAACAAGCTCTTAGGATGGAAAACGCATGTCCTCAGATGATGTATTTGGGAAGGTGTAAACATGCAAAACAGAATATTTCGAAAAGCACTAACTTACGAATAAATTGGACACTAATTGCGTATTTTGATGAGCCATACATTTTCCCTGTGTTAAGTTTTTGTCCATCTCTTTATGATTTCCCAATTATATTCAAAAGCCTTCTCAGGGTATTCATAGAAAATTCAATTTATGCATTTATTATTCATATAAATATATTTAAAATATATTTTAATGAATACCGTTAAGCTATTTTCGAGATAAGAAAAATAAGGAAACCTTTTCCATATAAATAATAGTTTGAGATAGATTTTCTAGGAAGCTATCGCCTGGCGTGCTTAAATAGTGTCTGGAAAAATATGAAATTTTGTATTTATCCGACTTTTCGTTTTTTAGTTAGGTTGTTCACAGATAGACTCGCACACACATACACACACACAAACGCGCATGGAGGTTTTTCCAAAAATCCTTATTTTGGATTGAATGGACTACGAAACGTGTATTTCCGATGAAATCTCGATACCAAATGTTTGGCCGGAATGCAGTAGTTCCCTGTTTACTATAAGTAGGTAACAGGAATGCAAAAACACCAAAACAATTACATTTAGAAGATTGCATGTTATCCCTAATCTTAGTTACGCATTATTTAATACTTTTCGAGTTTAACTTTCTTAATAACATCTCATGTATGCAACGACATATACACTGATGATTAATGCGTGCTCAAATGAGCCATGGGTCCCAAGAGTTATCCGACGTTTATCTATGCAAGACAAGGGAAAATTCCTGGCAACTCACACCATGGGAGATTCGAACTCAGGCCCCCCAGATTACTGCACACAAGTAGGTGTAAGTGAACTCAGAACGGGAAATGTCATTTGCATATGTACAGGTTGCAGGTGAGGTCCTGGGTTTAATATATTTCCGGTGTTTGAGCAAAAGAAAAGCTTGACCTGGACGTTTTACCGTAATTCACAAAACTCCGTTAGCTTCAGTCCTACTTTTACAAATTCTTACATCAGATTGGCGCTCGATATCGTGTTTAAAATAACACGTTAACAACACTCCCTTCACTTTTCGAGCCTACAAAGAGTAACAGGTCGTTATTTTGGTAGGTATAACGTGAGAACAACCTTCAACAGGTGAACCAGGAATAAAAAGCGGATGTTACATTCACATGACTTTCTCTACCCACTCCTCCACAAACTTTTCTTACAAATGCTTATTCTTCTTGTTAAAGGTTTGCAGAAATGTTTTTATTACACATTTCGTTGTACGTGTGAGGGATGCAGTAGACTAAAGCGACAGTCAAATCTTTTTAAAACGGCAACGATTTGTGACGGCTTTGAAATTCCATGTTCCCATAACCACGAGAAAAAAACGCTGTTACATTCACATGAATTTCTGTAGCCTCTATCGTTTATTAGTGGGTATACACACTATTCTTAGAAAAATTTATTTTTCTATCTAGTTCATTTTAAATCCTGATAAACCTTTTGCAGATACAGCCACATTACACATTTCCTTAGGATACAAAGACGATAGTCAAATGTTTAAAAACAGGACGCTATACGCTGGCCTTAAAATTCCACAGTTTCCATGCAATCGCAAGAAACAACTGAAAATCGATGGGACTTACAAAGAATGCCAAGTACCTATTCAACAAATCGAACCAGTAACAACAGATATCTCGGAAATGGCTAATGCCATAAAAACGTTATTTAAAATAAATTGTGTGTTTCAAAGAGATTTACATTTTTTGTGTAGTACGTTTTCGTCTCGCACGTTTGCTAGTTATACAAACTTTCTACCGAATAAAGAGGACTTCACAGGCTATTCCCAGAAAATTCAAAAAATATATTTTACCTGTCACCTAAATATATTTAATATATGGTATTTTAATCACGATCGTTAGAGCAGTTTTTCTTCAAAAAACAAAAAATGTCCAATAATATTTATGTAAAAGGTAGTTTGGGATGAAGGAATTTTCTTGAAAAGCTTCATGTCGCATCTTCGATCTTTGGGAGGTACTGAACCTCTATACCCAGTTTGGTATTTATCTAACGTTTCGTTTTTGAGTTATGCTGTTCAGACAGACAAAACACACACACACACACACACACACACACACACACACACACACAGAGGGAGGGGACCTTTTTCTAAAAATTCCCTTTTTATACAGGGGTCTCAAAACATGAATTTCCAGTAAATTTCATATAAATCTCGGTATTTTTCGATGCAATGCAATACCTTCTCCACCGCTACGTACGTGGCAGAGAAAGTAAAAATGAAAAGCGACTTACCATTTGTAAAACAGTATAAAAGCATATGACAATTTAAACTAATAACAAGTGGTCCAGAAATGGTTAATAACACAAAAACATTAATTTTGAACAATGTCTGTGTTTTAACGAGGATTACACTTTTTTGTGTAGAAAAGTTTTGTCTATCTCTTATGGTTTACCAGTTACACAAAATTATGCAAAATTCACTCAAAATTAAGAGTTCTTCACCGGCTATTCGCAGAACATTTAAGGTATACGAGGTGGTATCCAAAATATTCGGACTGACGCTGCCATCTGGTCAAAAACTTACTTTGAGACTAATGACCGCCGTCACCCTCGAAGTAGTTCCCTTCCACACGTATACACCGGTCCCAGCGATTCTACCATTTTCCAAATGCATCCTGGAAGTATGTATTTTGAGGGAGTTTAGCATAGACAGCATTTCTTCTTGAATCCTCTCATTTGTGTCGAACCGACGTCCTTTCAACTTGATTCTCAGTTTGGGGAATGAGCGAAGCCACAGGGTCCCAAATCAGGCGAGTACCGTGGGTGGCTGACAATTGTCATGTTTTTCGTCAAAAAGCTCCTGGTAAACAAGGAATTGCGACAGGGCGCATTATCGTGTTGCAACAGCCAGTTCCCTTGTCGCCAAAATTCGGGCCGTCGTCTCCGCACATTTTCACGGAGCCGTCGCAAAACGTCACAGTAGTACGTGGAATTCACTGTTTGATTTGGTGGACGAATTCGTTGTGCACAATCCCCCAAAAGAAAACGAGGAGCATGCAGCTTAAGCAGCCGACGGGCCTACCGGTGTGAGCATCGTCTTCAATATCTGTACGGCCGGCCCTGAACCGACCATGCCACTCAAAGACACTTGTTCGGCTCATGCTTTGTCCCCCAAACACTTTAATCATTGCGAGGGTCTCCGTAGCATTTTTACCGAGATTTACACAAAATTTGATGCACACTCTCTGTTCCAATCTTGGATCCATTGTAAAATCGCCATACACTACACACACAGTATCATGAAAAGTACTATAGAATATCAACACATCTACCCAGCTGTATGAAATTTTAAACACTCACTCATTAGATGCGCTAGTGTCGCCACCTAGCGGTACAAAACTCTACTGCAACTACTGTCGAGATGGCAGCACCAGTCCCGAATATTTTGGATACCACCTCGTATATTCTCTTTCATATAAAAATATCTTAAATATATGGTATTTTCAGCTAGGGAAGTTTCTTGAAAATCTTCATGACTCATCCTTGGGAGATGCTGAACTTAAATACCAAGCGGCATTTGCTAAGACTATGTACTGAATGAAACTTTTAATCAAGAATCTTAATAAAATTAAAATAACATAGATTTTATAAAGACTGAGTGTTAAGTCCACCGAAAAACTTCAGGGGGTGGTTTCTGACTGGAAATGGAGCACAAAAGTTTGTATCACCTTGTGTCCAGAAATGCATTGTTTCAGCGGTAGATGGCACTGAAGAACGACATCAAATAAAGAGTCCTGGCACACAGTACATGGCTTGAATCCCATTCATGTCATACGGGATTCAAGGCACGCGTTCACACGTGGCATCATGAATTGCCTCACTCGTTCGAATGTTCGAATTTTCCGGGCTGTAATCGAATATCGCCACAGTCTACGTGGACACGCTGATGAAGAGTCTCTGAACATCAGGAACGGGCTCACCGTACACAATGCTTTTCAGATGCCCCCGGTGGGTTTAAGTCGGTGATCGAGCAGGTCATGCAACAGGGCCTGGGGAAGATATTGTCGAGGTGTCGGCGACCATTAATGTTAAGTGGGCTGGCGCTCCATCGAGCTGCAGCCACATTGCCAAGACACATTCCCTAGCAATGGAGGCAGAGTGTTTTGAAGAAGTCCAGATACATTTCTCTGTTCAGGCGTTGTGGAAGAAGAACTGATGCAAGTAGTTGGTCGCCAATAATCCCTGCCCATAGATTGATGCTGAACCACTGCTGATGAGACGCTCCAACCATTCCGTGAGGATTTTCTGTAGCCACAGATGACGATTATGCAGGTTAATGATGCTATCTCTACTAAAAGTCACTTCATCAGTGATGAGGACGAAACCATCCATAATGATGAAATCCTATAATGGTGATGGCCTGTTGCACAAACCAGTGACAGAATCTTTCCCGTGGAGGAAAATCCGCCGTGATAATCACTGTATACGTTGAAGGTGATAGGGATAATAGCAGTTGTCATGTAGAATACAGATAACCATCCATTGGCTTACACATGTTGGCCGGCCAATTGCCTGTGCTTGTACCAGGGTTGTTCTCAATATCATGGAGAACATGTTCCTCCACATCTGATGTACGCACAGTCCGCGGCGGCCCTGAACGTTCGTCTGCCTCAAAGGACCCATGCTCACATAAACGCCGAAAAATGACTCCAAATGTTGTGTGACGTGGGTGGTACGGTTGTCAGGGTACGTGGCTCGGTAAATCCCTGCTGTCCCTCGACCGTTTCCACCTGCTTAGCCATACACGAACACCATTTCGGCTTGTTCCTGGAATGCTTACCGGGCCATTGTGCTTCTACGTTGCTTAAATCATACTATCTGCAACATACGAAATGCACACTGGAAGTTATGACAGAATGTCGTCAGTGCCATCTAGAAACTATGCATTTCCAGACACAAGGTGATATGAAGTTTTGTGCTCCATTTCCAGTCAGAAATCACCCCCTGAAGTTTGTCGGTGTACTTAAAACTCATCCTGTATAATATTATTTGAGTTAGTGCACACCGATATCATAACCTAGCACAGCTTTCTTGGTTTCTTTAGCTCACAAATCACAACAATACGAATCAGATGCGACAGTCTGATTTCGACAAGATTTTAGGATAATTACACGCGAGCGCCTTTCACCAAAGGTACGTCTCATTGGTACTTTAATCACCAATCAGAATCGAACTCAATCGATATTTTAAACATGGTGCTCAAAAACTAATATCTTGATAGTATTGTTTCCTCCTACATTACTGTTTTGTTCTTATAATTCCTGCTTAGATTAGAACAGGGATCCATGAAGCCTATTCTCATGCATTTTGTTGTTCGCTGTTGGTACAAACTATAAAAATAAAAAATGGCGAGATTTGGTGATCTGCGAATTCAATATAAATGAAGCTGTATAAGATCTAATGCTGTATAATACGATATGAAACAGGTAAGCCACTTCAGTGATTATATAAGAACACAAAAAATTACCTTACCGAATCCTGCCCCTCTTGCTTATACTTTTTCCTTAAAAACTCAGTTAAACTGCCTAACACGGTCTCAATTAAACCTCAATTAAATTACCCAAACCTTACCAGCACTCGAAGTGTTACTGACGATAGTCCACTGTAATTGGTTCAAACTGACACGGGATGTGTGGAATGCCTGGTCCATGGAGTACATAATTACATTAATATTTGAAAACAGCTAACACTTAAATAAGGGCTAAAGACTGTCTGAAAAGAAATCTGCTAACAAAGAAAGAGGAAAAGTAAATCCATTACCACCTTCTATATTTTCTCTTAATTGTGTTTTTTTTTATTTGCCATTTCCCAAACCCTACCTATCATTTACCACATCCTTTTCCGGGTCTACGTGAATGACGGCCGTTTGAAGGCGAGTCGGACTCACTTCAATAGTGCACCTGCCCCGACCTTGCCCTGCTTTGTACCATGTACCCCATCATTTTCCCATGACAGCAATACCGGACATGCTGCTTCAGTACACCACATCCGCGCCTGTAGTTCAAATTAGTTCAACAAAACCTGCGCCAGGAACGTTATATAATAGAAAGGATGGAGTCGGTTAGCGAAACGTTTACCGATATCTGCGACATTAGTGCCTACAATAAAAACTTCATGTGTAACAATCACAACTTTCCCCTGTCTATTATGATTTTCATAACTCTTCTATACTCATACAAACTGTTTTTTTCTGTTTATTTTTAATCGACATATCTTGCTGAGCTCATGAGAAGCAAAACAGTAAGGTGCATACCTTAGGTGACTAGGAAGTGTAACATGATCAAATTTGACGGTTTTCTGTTTTTGGCAACAATAAATTATGTGATTCTTCCTGAATCGGAATATACAGTGTGAAGCAGTATTTCATTGCTTATAATATAATTTAGATTCTGAGCGAGGCTAACTGCGGATTTCCGTGAATTCGGAAGGTGTAAGTTAAGCTCTTGGACACCCTTGGCGAGGTCATCACCCCCTATACAAAAGAGAGTCAAGCCCTGTATAGCGTCTACTGGCTGGATTCGAGTCTAAATGTAAACCCCGTAGCGCGTGGGTAAAAATTTGTATAAATTGGAGAGAAACGTGAAGCTCGTTCTCTAGTATTTTGTTGACTTCGGCGAGTATACATATATTCATCGACGCTCCCACGAGCACGTGTTCGAGATGTGAGCATAAGTTAAAGATAGCAATATTCCGGGAGCATTTAAATATTATATATATATATATATTTAAATATTATATATATATCCTCGATGGTATGTGTAAGAGTGGGAGATACACTTGTTTAATAAAACGCCAGAGAAAAACAAATCGAAGGTGTGAGGTCGGGGAATCATGGAGGGCAATGCAGGTAAGCAAAATATTTACGGCCAACACGTCTAAACCATCTCTTTGGAAGTCTTCAGTGACATTTGAGTGGTAATGGGGTGGTGCCCTATCCTGCTGAAAAATGAACCTTCGATGTCCTGTTCCAGTTGTGGAAGAAGCCATAATTGTAACATGTCTAGGTACGAATTACCCGTGACTGTCCTCTCGACGAAAAAGAAAGGGCCAGTGCACCTTTTCACGGCTTATAGCGCAAAACACATTCACTTTGAAGGAGTCGCGTAAATGTTCGATATAACTGTTAACATCTTGCATAACCCATAGACATTGTGTTTGTGCACTTTTCCTAACAGATGGAAAGTGGCTTCGTCACTAAACCCCAATGATTCACGAAACCTTCAGTCTCCATGCTGAGTTGCATCTCCTCACAGAAAGACTGTCGCTCGAGTCTGTCGTCTGGTTTCAGAGCCTGCAACAATTGCAGACGGTAAGGACGGAGCTTCAAACCTTTCTATAAAATCTTCCACAGTCGTTTGGGGGATGTTTAATTCTCTACTGTCTTTTACGATGGATTTCTGCAGACCTCGTGTGAAACTCTCTCTCTCACACGCTCTACATTTGCCTCGCTTACTAGTGGAGGGTAGATTGACTTCCGCTTACATATGCATCCCCTCGTTTTGAAGTCAATGTACCACTTACAGATATTAGGCCCAATGGTTTCATCTTCACCAAATTTTCTTCCAAAATTGCTTTGTACATGACAGATTGAGATACGTGAAAATCCAGCACACTAAATATCCTCCTGTCTCGTTTGCAGCCATTTTCTACTCCATCGTCTCCTAGCAACGGAGTTAATAAATACGTGACAGTTGCACCGACACTAAAAAAATATTTGAGTTTCTCTTTCCATTGATACTAATATTACTTTTTTAAGTGTTTCCTAATGATGGTAAATCAAGTTTGTAACCGGAAGGTCATTTATGGAAACACTGTATACGATATATTGGTTGCCAAATGCATTCAAACCTTTTAAAACACCATGAAAATGGAATGAGTGTTAAGAACTTAATTTGCCACACCCCTTTTGTTATAATTCTCTTGTGTACCTTAGTAAACTTTGGAGGTAACTGTAATTATTTTCTCTGGTCTCAATATCATAGTACTCGCTAGTTCATTAGAAGACAACACAAAACGCAGCTAATGAGTAAGCTGTGGAATTTATAAAAACAGGTCATACCTATTATTACACTTCAATTGAGATTATCTCTAAAACACAATTTCCTTAAGATAAGCAACATTTCCTCAGAATCTATTCAAGCTACAAAGGTATAACTTTACATGCTTTTTTTAAGATAGCATGTTAACACTGGACTAGAATATAATCTTGAGTAGGATATGTTTTAAAATATTATGCATTTTGTCATAATTTTAAGCAAACATTTCATTGCGGTTTCATCAGAGAGTAAGAATAAAAAACTGAAATATTATTAACAATCTCAATTCATTTAGTTCACCGAGGTGAAATATGTTTTAAACTGTAGTAAAATCCAACTCTCTGCTCAAAATTTTTGGCATTTTTCTCCCAAGGTGTTCTAGAAGTTTTCTCCAGACTAACTAACCTAAATTTTGCAGAGAAATGTTTGTATTATATTACTTTTCTTACACTGATCTATCACTCATGTCCAAATATGCATCTTTCTGCACTTCACCGCATGTCCAGATACGCCACACATGTCTCAGCCCCCTGAAGATTTCACAGTGTATCGGGAAATTTAAGCGAACAATATGCTGCAAGTGTTAAACGTTACAAGATGTTAAGGTAGCGTGAAATCTAGCGAAATCTATATTTTTATTGTATTTCGTTTACCTCTTACGGTTTCCTAGGTGTATAAAATTTAACGAGAATGAAGAGGACTTCATAGGCTATTTACAGGAACTTCAAGATTTGCATTTAATTCCATGCCTTTATCTCAAACTTATATTTTAACCAAAATAGTTAAAAGCATTTTTGAGACAATTAAAAATGCGTTTGGTTGGAGCGGATGGAATTTCATGTAAGTCTTCCTCTTACACCGTAAAAATGCCACGTCTATCCTATTTTCTGTTGAGAGTTATGCTTACAGAGAGGCAGATAAATATATGATCCACTTTTTCCCCCTAAAATATTTTTTTGTTTCAGGGACCTCAAAACGCATGTAATCTCTATATACAATTTTAAAGTGAACTGCATTACTTTCTTTACATTAAGTACCTAGGCGTTAAATAAATTGAAAATATATCTAGTCTAAAATACTTGCCTTCAATATTCATAAAAGTACAGCATTATTAATATATGTATTTATTATGGAATTACTTTAAGCGGTACAATGACCACAACACTATCAAGGGAAAACATTGTGAAATCACAAATTTTCAATTGTTTATTAGTTTCTCTAGTTCCTAGTTATAGTAGGTAGAAGTATTGTATTCCACCCAAAAATTCGATATTAAGACTTCAGCGTAAATACAAGTTTTGAAGTCACCTGAATAAAATAGTTTTTAAAAAAGATATCCCTCTCTCCATTTGTGTGTGTGTGTGTGTGTGTGTGTGTGTGTGTGTGTGTGTGTGTGAGGAACAGCATAACTGAAAAACGAAAATTCGGATAAACACCAAACTTCGTATTTCAGCTCAGCATTTTCCAAGGATGCAACATGAAGTTTTTTCAGGAAAATCCGCCCACCCCCTAACTATCCTTTACTCGGACATTTTTCTTAGTTTTTAATTTTCTAAAAAAAAACGGGTCTAACGATTTTGATTAAAAAATCATGTTTAAGATATTTACCTGAGTAATATCTGTTTATCTTTAATTTCCTGGGAATAGTCTGAAAAGTGCTCTTCATTCGAAATAAATTTTGTATGCGTTTGTATAAGAGATAAATCTTAAAGAGACGAAAACTTATTACGTATAAAATGTTCAACGCTTTAAAATACATAATCTATTTTAAATATTTTTATGCATCAGCCATTTCCGAGATTATGCCTTGTTGTTTTGAACAGGTTGACCTTTGTCATTTTTAAGTGATCACCATTTAGTTGTTTCTCGTTCATAGAGTATGAAGATCCTATGCCAGCATATAAAGACCCAACTATTGCTTCAGCCTGTTGTATTTCAGACGTCCTCCATGGTGTAGTGGTTACCTTTAGTTCCCGAGGTCGCAGGTTCAAACCCGGCGGAGGGCGATGGATTTTTTTTTTTCGGGCATAAAAATCCTTAGCATGGCTTCCTTCGGGAGGGAAGTAAATCCGGTGGTCCCGTGACGTGGATTTACGGCATGTAAAAGAACCTCAAGCCTGATACAGAGGCCTCTGAGCAAAATTTCCTGTCTTTCACGCCCAATATAGAACGGGACGCTAAGGACCAAGCAGTCAAAGAGCGCCAATAACTAAATCTCAATTTAATTTAATTTTCCTGTATCCCACTAGCACTAACAACAAACCGTGCAATACAATAAAATATAGTGGTTACACATCAGATATTTTAAATTAATTTTTTTCGAGCGTTCACTCTCAGGGACGTCAGAAGCTAGACAAATGTATCCGGAAAGAACAACGCATGAGCTGCAGTGGTCAACAAGTAGAGATACATAGCAACAGACATATGATCTAGCCTCTTCGAAATGATACACTGGTATTATCTTACTCCACACTTCACTGTGACCATTCTATGAACGATATTTAGTTACAATATTTTCATATCACGACACAAGTGAACCCAATATCCGTAACATCTGATATTCACCAGTTGACCTTTATGTTTAAATCCGTTGCTTTTCTGCGACCAATTTGTCCTTCACAAGGTTATTGCGAAATAACTATTGGGGCGTTAAAAGTGAAACCCTGTGTTGCTGGTGGTTAACATAATATTTTGAATTCCTTTTTTAGGGTCTAAGTCGCTCGAGTTGACATAACCTCTTGAGTTAGCTAAGATATACAGAAGTGGGCAAATAAAACCGGTCCATGTTATCACCAAGGCCCGGACTTTAATGACCTAAAAACAGCGAAAAATGCAAGCATTTATGACCTAAAACTTACATAAATATAACCTTAAAAGATAAAATATGATTTATATAAGTTTATTTAAAAACATTCTTGTGATTTTTATATATACCATGTAATACAAAATTCACTCCAGAACAAATTAGCACTTAACTTTTGCCGTGTTTAAAACTAACTAGCACTTATTTTTGAAATGTCTGCTTGTGTTTGAAAAAAACACCAAGTGCAGTGAAAACAATAAAATCTATCCAAGCAATAAAACCATGTTTTTACTACTGCACATCACTTGTTTAAAGTATTCCAAATGCTAACAAGTCCTGTCAATCTTCTGTTTCTGCAGAGTTGCACTGGATCACAAGTTACATTTTCAGATTTCCCATTTTCAAAGATCTACGGTTATCGCTGAGGATAGTTCTGTACCTCGAAAACTCTTCTCCACATTACGGGAGCGTATTTGAAGGCGGCGAGGTGACTGCAGGCCAGCTTTGGTTTATTGTCTTCAAATGTTGTGGCATTCCCAGAAAGACTGTCAATAATTTTGAACATTGTAGAATATCCACGATTCCTCTGGAGAACGTTTTGCAATTTGTTGTTCACCCCGCGCAACAATGTCTTACGTCAGCGAACCAACTAGTGTGTTACGCTGATTGTTTACTACAAAGCTTTATATGTAAAGCTTTGTAGTAATTGTTATGTTTATTTCTGACAATATCCCTAAAATATTGCCATGTGAGCAACATTTTCATTTTTTATTCTTGTGTCCTTAAACATACCACAAAAATATGCATTTTTCGCAAAAGTTGACCGAAATATGACCTATTATTAAAAAAGGTGTAAATATGACTTTACATGCACAATAAAAATATACTTTTCTACATTACAATACCTGGATTCGTGCTTAAACTGTAAAATTCACATTAAAGTTCAGCAAAAAAATTATGACTTATTAAAATCCGGGCCCTAGATATCACATTGATTTGAAACAAACTTCAAATGGAGTGAAATGAATAAATGAATGTGTCCTGTATTTACCTTCATAATAAATGTTGGAAGTGATCTCCGCCTGAATCTAGACGCTTCTCTGAACGACTTAACAGGTACATAAAAACACATGTCAATTCCTCATGAGTGATAGTGCGGATGCAATTCTTGATGTTATCCTTCAGTTCCTCAAGAATAGGGATTCTGCTCGTACATTTTCCCCTTCAAGCACCCCTATAAATAAAAGTCACATGTCGACAAATCTGGTGACCGCGGTGGCCATAAGCCTTTGCTCAGTCCTCTCTTCAGTGAACATCTGATGAACACGGGTGACCTCTCAGATGTGTGACATGTTGCCCTATCTTGTTGAAAGTAGCAGTAATTATGCTCCTCTTCTGTTAATTGGGGATACATTTCATCCAAGAAGGTTAAGTAGACATCTGTGTTGGCTGTGATATCGAAGAATATTGGACCCATAATGCTTATTTACTGAACAAAACAATTTTACGGCAGTAAACACTACAGTTTATAAATATTGTCAATCATTTGTAAGAAGCAACAAAATACTTAAAACTAATCACGTTGAAGAAAGGATAGCCAACATTATTTTTTTTTCAAATCTATAAAATGAAATGGGGCCGGTTTTATCTGCGCAACCTTGTATAAAATCAAACGTCAGAAGTTCGTGCTTGCGTTTAGTGAGTCGAACACAGTAGGTCTGTTTTTAAAAGCATTGGCAAAGAAAGCTGTGGTTCAAATCTGATACAACTTTTTACTTTCTCTACTACGTAGGGGAAGTATTGTATTCCATCCAAAAATTCGATACCGAGATTTCACCGGAAATACATGTTTTAAGACCCCCTGAATACAAAAAAAAAGCATTTTTTGAAACATGTCTGTGTGTATGTGTGTCTGTGAACAGCATAACTCAGAAATGAATAGTCGGATAAACACCAAACTTGGTATTTAGGTTCAGTATCTTCCAGAGATGCGACACGAAGGTTTTCAAGAAAATCCCCCCACCCCAGATTACCCTTTACATGGAACATTTTTCGAAAATTTTAATTTTCTCAAAAATGGCTCTAACCATTTTGATTAAAATATCATATGTTTAAGATATTTTCATGACAACTGAAATGTATATCTCGAATTTTCTGGGAATGTCTCCAAAAGTATTCTTCACTGTGAACGACTTTTGCATAACTGGTAAACCATAAGAGATAGACAAAATTTTACTACACAAAAATGTAGATAGCGTTAAAATACACAATTTATGTCATATACATTTTGTTTTGTTGAGTGAACCATTTTCGAGATATTGCTTGTCATTCCCTTAAATTTTCCAATACTTATACTTTTTCTCAAATGGAAATTCGTTATTCTTTTTTTTTTTTGGTTTGTTTGTTTTGGTAATGCAAAGAGAATGGAATACTCCACATAGCAACCAGCTCTTAAAATGTTTCACTATAGCTTAACACCTACCAATTCCCCTTGCATCTACAAGAAAATTAGCAATAAGATTAACATCTCGATATGTCGATTAACATGAAGCATATGGAGAATAAGCCTTTGTAAAAATAGTTTGCACAAGAGTAGAGAAAGCCATGTGAGTGTAACACATCAGATTTTTTTCAAACGCAATTATTGTTTTCTAAATCTTCTTCTGCATATACATATTGCGCAAGAATTATTTCGACAACAAAATAGCTATTAAGACAAGTGCTGCATTTCTTTACTAGTGAGATGTTTACTACCGAGCTGTAGGCGTATCGGAATTTCGACACAAGTAAGGACGTGCCATTTTTTAAACTAATGAGTGACATATTTTGTTCCCCAGCACATCAAATTATACATTAATATTGGAATCTGTGCGAAGATGTACCTACTGAATGTAGCAATTTATGCTTTCTGGAAGTCGGACTTACAAGGCTTTGAAGATTAGCTTTAAGTTAAGCCTTATGATTAGCGAAAATATCTGTCAAGTTTCGTCTTTATACAATTATTTAAAAAATGTTAAGCACTCAAGCGTGAAGTTGTATAGCGTAAATATTGCTTTGTAATTTCTATGTTTACCTATATTTGTGTGAAGTATTCTATACTAATTTGAAAAAATCCAAATACCTGGTATATTTATTGTGGTGTATGCTGGCAAACGTTGTGTATAGAAAAAAAATATTACAGCGTTTTAAGTTATTCTTTTCCATCCTATATTATTAAAGAAGCAGAAGGAATTTAATATTCTGTCCAAATGTACCTATATTGTAAGGTTAAGGAAGTTTGTAAATTTTTTAGGGTGCGGTAGAACATTATGAACCCGTAAATACAATAATTTCACTGAATCGATGTGTTATCATGGACTAATCACATTGACAACCTATGTAAAAAAATTCTGATGTGTTACACTCACATGACTTTCCCTACTCTTGTACAAACTATTTATACAAACGCTTATTCTCCATCTACTTCATGTTAATCGAGATAAACATTTGCAGACTTATCTTATTGCTAATTTTCTTGTAGATGTAAGGGGAATATATATTTACAAGGGCAATATAGAAATACAGTAGCCTTTAAGCACATACATATCTCTTAATAGCTGGTTGCTAGGTGCAGCACCATTCCCTTTGCCACAGATGATAACTCTTTGCATATCCAAGACAAAAAAATGCTTTTTTTGGATTCAGGGAGTCTCAAAACATGTATTTCCGGTGAAATCTCGGTATCGAATTTTTGGGTGGAATACAATACTTCCCCTACTTACTATACGTAGTAGAGAAAGTAAAAATGAATAACGAATTTTAGAAAATAAGTATTGAAAAATTTAAGGGAATAACAAGCAATATCTCGAAAATGGTTCACTCAACAAAAAAAAAATGTATGACATAAATTGTGTATTTTAACGCGATCTACATTTTTTGTGTAGTAAAATTTTGTGTATCTCTTATGGTTTACGAGTTATGCAAAAGTCGTTCACAATAAAGAATACTTTTGGAGACATTCCCAGGAAATTCAAGATATACATTTTATTTGTCATAAAAATATCTTAAACATATTATATTTTAATCAAAATCGTTAGAGCCATTTTTGAGAAAATTAAAACTTTCGAAAAATCTTCCATGTAAAGGGTACTCTGGGGTGGGGGGATTTTCCTGAAAACCTTCGTGTCGCATCCTTGGAAGATACTGAACCTAAATACCAAGTTTGGTGTTTATCCGACTGTTCGTTTCTGAGTTATGCTGTTCACAGACACACACACACACACACACGGACATGTTTCCAAAAATGCTTTTTACTTTCTCTACTACGTATAGTAAGTAGGGGAAATATTGTATTCCACCCAAAAATTCGATACCGAGATTTCACCGGAAATACATGTTTTGAGACTGCCTGAATCCAAAAAAAGCATTTTTGGAAACATGTCCGTGTGTGTGTGTGTGTGTGTGTGTGTGTGTGTGTGTGTGTGTGTGTCTGTGAACAGCATAACTCAGAAACGAACAGTTGGATAAACACCAAACTTGGTATTTAGGTTCAGTATCTTCCAGAGATGCGACACGAAGGTTTTCAAGAAAATCCCCCCACCCCAAACTACCCTTTACATGGAACATTTTTCGAAAATTTTAATTTTCTCAAAAATAGCTCTAACGATTTTGATTAAAATATCATATGTTTAAGATATTTTTACGACAAATGAAATGTATATCTCGAATTTTCTGGGAATGTCTCCAAAAGTATTCTTCATTGTGAACGACTTTTGCATAACTGGTAAACCATAAGATAGACAAAATTTTACTACACAAAAAATGTAGATCGTGTTAAAATACACAATTTATGTCATATACATTTTTTTAGTTGAGTGAGCCATTTTCGAGATATTGCTTGTTATTCCCTTAAATTTTCCAATACTTATACTTTTCCTCAAATTCGTTATTCATTTTTTTATGTCCTGGATATTCAAATAGAATGGAATGCTCCACATAGCAACCAGCGCTTAAAGGATTTGACTATCGCTTAAAAGCTACCATGTTCCCCTTGCATCTACAAGAAAATTAGCAATAAGATTGACATCTCGATATCTCGATTAACATGAAGCATATGGAGAAGAAGCGTTTGTAAAAATAGTTTGTACAAGAGTAGAGAAAGTCATGTGAGTGTAATACATCAGATTTTTTTGGATTAAGGTGGTCTCAAAACATGTATTTCCGGTGAAATCTCGGTATCGAAATTTTGGGTGGAATACAATACTTCCCCTACTTACTATACGTAGTAGAGAAAGTAAACATTTAGTAATGGCCTGTACCTATTGAGAGAGTTTGCAAAAACATGTAACATAGATGTTCTCAAAACTATATATTATGGCTTAATATACTCGCACATCCAATATGGCATATAAGTATGGGATGGTTGTAGTAATAGGGTATTAATCCAGAGGATTCTAGTACTCCAAAAGAAATGTATCAGAGCTATGTTCAAAATAGGAAAAACGTGAGTCCTGTAAGGAAGTCTTCAAAAGAGAAAAACTCTTTACTGTAGTGTCTTTGTACATATATAGAGTAATCTGTCTGACTGAACTGCACAAACCTAAAACAAATAGTGAAATACATGGTCACGACACAAGGTGTAAATTGGACTTGCACTAAAATAGTTATAATTTAAAATCTATAAACAAACATCCTTTTATATTTGGTTTATATATGCACAATCGACTACCAACTGAAGTAAAACATGAAAGCAATAACTTTAGATTCAAACAGAGTGTAAAAAAATATCTTTTAAAAATCCTGTATATAATGTTAATTATTTTCCTCTTTGTACTTAACAATGCTTGAAAGAGCCTGCATACAATATTCATATTGTAACCTTTCCACAAAGTGTAAACAATCATGTATATTTTCTAAACTCTAATTTAAGGTTTTATCTTTGTACTTGACAATGCTCGAAACTTGTAATTGAGTCTATGGGCAATAAACTTGTACAGGAATGACGAGAAAGACCTCATTATACCTGATCCCCATGATATGTGCCTGCAGCTCATTAGTCCTCTTCAAAGGGAATAAAAAAACTCCATGTTGTCACATTAAGGCAAAATTTGGAAAATCTAAAGTTTATATCCTGTCTAAGCTGAAATGTATACATGATATTACACACAAAAACAGTACTTTGACGAGTTTAAGATTTCTACCTTTCACTATTATTCAAAGACTTATTTTTATCATCTGAATGGTTATTCTGATTAAACTGCTTCATGCGATGGATTTTGAAAATGTTTTGGTCAAACTTTTGGTTTTTATACATATTGTACAAACTGCTCATTTATTTTTGGTTGACGTTTAACAGTCTTATTACAGAGTAAAAAATATCAATTAAACTGTTCATACAAACGTCCATTCCTTAAAAATTCACTTTTCTTTTCTTTGTTTCTTTCTTTTTTTTGGGGGGGGGGTCATACGGTCAATTTCTTCCATGAGCTTCTCAGAGCTTATAAAGACTGTTAAAACCAATAAGTAAACAATTGAATAGTTTGGGATAGCTATTAATAAGACTGCGTTTGTAGATATAAATCGTTGCAGGAGTCCCCGAATTAAATATACATACAGAAAGTGTATTACCTACAGCTCAAAAGTCCAAGTTATTGGATGTCTCCTGAATGACAACAGTGGCAACCAGCCGTTTCTTCCCTGGATAATGCTATGACAAAAAATCTGCAGGCAAAAGATTGGCAAACGCATACCGGATAATGACTTCTAATTCGTTAAGTGTATGGGGATTTGCTGGTAAAACTTTATCTTTAAACATTCCCCACAGATAGAATCACATGGTTTTAGATCTGGAGAGCTAACAGATCAATCAATTATCGTCACTAAAAATACGTTGTAATGCGAGGCAGTGATTTTCTTCGACTTCTTTCCACAACAGCACCTACCTCGTCGATTTTTTCCTCGGTTAGAATTGTTGGCTGTGTATTTCTTTTTGTCTGTATAGCCTTCTGTTACAACTATAAATTCTGGATTTGTTAGGAAAGGGGAGGCCAGAGAATTTCTGAAATAAATTCAAGCTGACAGTTCACATGCGACTCCATTCAAATTAAACACAACACACAGTTTCACGTAACGTTATTCCCAATGTACACGGTAGCAAAACCGCGGGATGGCTCACGCGGTTACGTCTGTGGCCCGCATTCGGGAGGTCCCGGGATCGATCACCGGCGACCGCCCTCTCTGGCTCATGGGTTTATCGTCGCCAGGCCAATGATGGGGTGGTTCATCTTCTACCGCGACTTTCATTTCCTGTATCCATCATCGTCCTTGTCATCTGTTTCAGGGCTGTAGGACCAGGCGACGGTGTTCGGCGGGTTGCAGCTGGGCGGTGGCTTGCACTCTGTAAAGGTTTCTTCCCTGGTGTCGCTGCGGTACCTCTCAGCGAGGTCTCTTCTCAGCGTGGGGCACCGCTTCGGTGGTCCCTGGAGGTTGGTGACTTGTGGGCAGGGACCGTTCGGCGTCAGATGCGTTATAGCTGGAAACGTTGGGGACCCCGTCCATGTTTGCGCCCGTCGGCATCCGGATCTGGTAGCCTTCGGGCCTCTTCCCTCTCCTTCCCTCGCAGTGGTCATGTTAAAAGCACAAGGGCCGACTGACCTGCGTAAGGTGCTCCACCCCGGTTCCGGAGGCCCCTCCGCATACATACATTTTACAGCGTAGCAAATAATGTTAGACTGAGCCTATAAATGTCGTTGCCCTCATAGGTGCGCGAGCTAGGCTACCTCAGAGTGAGATCATTCAATCCATAACGCTACGACTCAGCCTTGACTAACGATAGTCGCATTATACGAGATAAATTCCGGCATTTTATTACATTAAAATTGGATTTTGTGACTTTTCATTGTTTTGGTCAAATTTCACAGCTACATTACATTAGCTATTCCAGAGCTGCTTATAATAATTTGATAAAACACTGACTATTATGCTGCACCATACAGCACCCCCTCTTTCCACTGTAAATTTTTGTACGTACACTGAAGCATAAAATAAAATAGATTATTAAACGTATGTCCATTTTGCTCTCGTTTAGCTCCCTACCTATCGCGGCAGAAAAAGTTGAAAAAGGAAAGGAGAAAATGTTTTAAACAAGTTGGTTTGCTCATTATTAGTTCTATCTGTCACTTGAAGAAAGAAAAAAAAATCTGACACAAACCAGAGCGGGTTTATTTATCCGCTCTAATCTATTTGTTTCGGTGAACAAGGAGTAAACGTTCATTGCGGCAGCTTCTTTGAAAGCAAATGCTCTCCATTAAGGAACAAAGGATATGTAAAAGCCGAGAGTAGAAAAATATTACTTTGAATGTGTAAAGAAAGAGGCAGCTTTGCACTTTTTATGCATTCATGGCTGTGAAAGAAACGTTCGAAATTTGTTTCAGGTGCAGGTAGTTGCAACCCTTTGTTTGTGCATGCATTTCAACCCTCTTTCATCTTTTTCGGTTCCGCACGGATTTTAGTCATATGTTGTTCAGCTGTCACAGAGGAGAAAAAATATTGAGAAGAATAGGTGTTTTATAAAGGCACACAATGGGAATACTGTTATGGATGAGGTACAATGGGAAAACAACTAGCTTAGAGTTCAATAACATTGCAAAACTCCCACGAATAAGGATGTAACTGTAATCTTTTCTTCATTTTTTCAGGAAGTGTTGTTTTGGGGGAAACAAGAATGTAACACCACGACATCGCTGATGCTACCTATGGTTTATGCTCAAATTGTTTCTATGATACAGTGAATGAACGCTCCTTTTTTTTAAGTGGAATCTGGGTGTCACAGCAAGTAATATGACCCATAATCCACTCGTGTAATAAGGATGTCACACAGTATTTTGTGTATTCACGAATAGTCTGATACGCTACACTCACATGAGTTGCTCTATCCACTGTCGTTTATTTTTCTCTCTTCTATAAGCTATTCTTAAAAAAGCCTATTTTCATATCTGATTTATGTTAATCAGATAAAAGTTTGCAGAATAGCTTCATCACACATTTAGTTATGTAGGCAGATATAAGGGGGGACTGATAGGAGGCTGATAGCCAAATATTTAAAAAGCGGGTCGCTATATATGCTAGCTTTGAAGTCCCACACTCTTTGCATGACATTGCGAGGAATAAAAGCAGTGTCTTACCAGTTCAAAAATGTAAGCATTGTAGTATAAAGTGCTTACGTAATATGTTTTTACGTAAATTATTAGAACTTGAAGATCCTATGTTGTGCTGCTTTTGTTTTGTTTGGTTACATAATTTTAACTGCCCCACGTATGGGAGCCAATTTGAAGTAACATTATTGTAGCCCCACGTTGTGGTAGACAATTTGCGACGGTATTACTTATAATGTTTGTTTACATCACGTGTGTTGAAGCCATCTTGTGACGTCATTCATTTGTTCGGTTAATAGCTCCATCTAGTGTTAGCAATTTGTGGTACCTAATATCAGTGTTTGAAAGAATTTTAAGTTTTGTTTATTGTCCGCCGGCTAGCTATTATCTTATCTTGGGTCGAACATGTGTCTTGATCAGGGTTGTGTAAACGGAAAGGAATCTTTTATCCAAAAAGAACACTGATGAAGAAATTTGTTTTACACATTTATTGTCGAACACGTTAACTATCACTTTTACACATTGATCTAGATACTCGCCAAACTGAAACTGTTATAATAACTTCTTACTGATCACTTTTAATCAACGTACTTCAACCTTTTGTATAATTAACTTTACCATATTTTAGATCTTTCATAATTCTACTGCGCGTGACTTGTGAATCTATATCCGATGTATGACGAACTAATACTTTCGACGAACTGACTGACTGAAGACGACGTGTAGTGTACACAGATTTTTGATGAACTGGCCGACTGAAAGCGACGTGTAATGTATTGAGATTTTCGATGAACTGAAGGACTGACTGACTTTACCTCTAACTTGGCTTCTATTTATAATCCTGCATCCAGATACGCCTAAAGATTATAACTGAACTGCAATTGGCTAATAAAACGCGCCAACATTAGCGTCTACTTTAATATCCAATGAAAATTATGAATACATATGCTTTAGGGAGCAAACATTCCAGAAGTTTCTACCGAAAACGCGCCAACATTACGTAACTTCCTCGTTTCCAATAATGATAAATAGCTTACCCCCCTCTCTGCATTATTGCGCTATTATTGACAGTTTCAGTAAGGTCGTATAAACTTACTTCCCAATAATAATTACAATTAATAAACATCTGAAATCAATGTCACATAAAAATGCATATTCATATTACAATCATTATTTACATTTAAGTAATTTGTGATACAAATTACTGCATCAGCATTGAAAAACTCAAACCAATAATGAATATCTTGGAAATGGTTACTGCCACAAAAAACGTATTTGACATAAATTTAACGAATCAAAATTTTCGTGTAGTAAGTTTTTGCCTCTCTTATGATTATATCACTTATTCAAAATTCATCCGGAATAAAGAGTTCACTTAGGCTGTATACAAAAAATTTAAGATATGTTTTATTAATAAAAATTGTTAAGAGGTATCTTGGGAAAATGAAAAATAAACAAATATTTTCCAGGTAAAGAGTAGTGTGGGAAAGAAAATCTTGGTACCACATCCTCGGAAGATGCTAAATTAAATACCAAGTTTGGTATTGTCAGACTTTTTTGTTTTTAAGTTATGCTGCGCACATATACACACAAACTTACACGTGCCCACTGATCTTATACAAAAAATTATTTTCTTGAGTTCAGGGAAGCTGCTCAAAAGATGTATTCCGGTAAAACGTCCATATTACATTTTTGAACGGAACACTATACTCCCCTATTTAAAGTAAGTGTTAAAGTAAAAACAAAAATATCAGCGAAATTACTTAGGCGATAGTGTTAGGTAGTACCGGCTCCAAACACCATCTACGGCCAAATGGACTTAGATGTTTTAATGGTTCTCCTCAGTAGCCAGGTAAATATTAATTGAATTTTCTAATATCGCAAATGAAAAATTACCCCATCAGAATAAACGAAAAAGGAATAAAATAAATGGTACAGAAAGGCGACTACACAACTAAGGCTATTTCTTTGGCACCACAATGACTAACTGTAGCACACTACACAGACTACCAACTACACGACGCCAAAATCCTTTCAGTTAAATGAATAGTAATAAAAAAGGTGGTACTGAAAGTTGATTACGCAACTGAAGAGTTCTTCCTGGCCCACACTAACTCCTATGAACCATAGAAGCTAAAATAATAATAATAATAATAATAATAATAATAATAATACTAATTTTAAAAAACCGTCACATGACCCAATGACGACGCTAAAGTAGAACAAAACGGACCAGACGTAATAAAGCACTCAGTCCTATATATTGAAGCCCGGTGTCACCTTTCAACGTCGTCTCCAATATCTGCTGTTGATTCTGCTACCGGCTGCTACGATGGTTGGCAATGAGATCTTTCTCTCAGGATATGCGTGAGCGTTGTGTGAAAGGATAACATCAGTTTAAATTGACTGAGAAATTTAATGTGATCTAATACTTGAGCTGTTGAAGCGAGTTGCCGACCGTTTGAAGATAAACAATGAAACTGACTATTAATCGTAGCACTCGAAACTATAACAATTGAATTATTATACCTGTTATTTTCTGCAGTATCAATTTTCGGTTTGAAATGACTGTTTCCGCAGTAAAAGAAACAGACACGCAACTTGCCGGGAGTCGCTAAAATGCTTACCAGCGAAACCCTCGCGATGGCCGCTAAATCTTACACAAGCGCGTCGCTGAGGGCTTAGAATAACACAAGTAATCACCAGATTAAGCCAGGGAATGTATGCACGAGCGATTGTGCACGAACGAATGTGCCTCTGATTAGAATTGCACTCCTTAGTACTTAAGCTACGCCTACTTTAGAACTACCCTCACCAAATTACTTCATACGCTGCGCCAACACTTAAAAATCCTACGTGTACTTCTCCTTGTTGCTATGGAGGCCTAGCTAAACTCTCAGAAATACCTTTCACTTCCTCTTTTCCAGAATTTCTGCCTACGCAACTGTTCAAGCGTACTGAATTTAACTCTAAACTGCTTTATAAGAATCTTTAAGCTAATGCTTTCGCTCCTTCGGCTGTCGCTAATGACTTTGGTTACAATGACTCGTTAATGATCATTTTCTTGGAAAAATCTTTCCAACTCAAGCTTATTACATTATACCTTGATTTAATGTACGGAAATTATTTATTGCAACAATTTTTTATCTTACTATTATTTCTTTATTTAATTATTTATCTCTTCCCGTCAGTGGTTATGGTATCAACATGGACATCTTCCTATATACAAGGAACAGCTAGTAGACATCTCTGCTAGCACTGTGGCGCAAACGAAACTAATATATTTTCACAAAATGGATATACGTTAATGTTACACCCTGAAACCAGGGCTAGCTGTTCCTTTTTATGTGTTTTTCTTAATCAAACATCTAACTTGCAACACATTCAGTATCTTCCAAGGATGCGACACAAAGATTTAAGAAAATCCCTCCACCCCAAACTACCCTTTACATGGACATTTTGTCAACAATTTTGATTTTTACAAAAATTGCTATAATGATTGCGATTAAAATATCATATGTTTAAGATATTTTCATAGCAAATGAAATGTATACCTTCAATTTTCTGGGAATGTTCCCAAAATTCCTCTTCATTCTGAATGAATTTTGCATAACAGGTAAACCGTAAAACATAGACAACATTTTAGTACACAAAAAACGTAGACCTCGTTAAAACACACAATTTATGTGATATACATTTTTTTTGTCGAGTGAACCATTTCCGAGATATTCCTTGTCATTTGTTTGAATTTTCTAATACTTACACTTTCTCTCAAATGGGAATTCGTTATTCTTTTTTTTAATGCCCTGGACATGCAAAGAGAATGGAATGCTTCACATAGCGACCAGCTCTTAAAAGATTTGACTATCGCTTAAAGCATACTGTATTTCCATATCCCCTTTACAACTACAAGAAAATTGGCAATAAGATAATTTCTGCAAAAGTTTATCTGGATTAACATGAAGTAGATGGAGAATAACCGTTTGTAAAAATAGTTTGTACAAGAGTAGAGAAAGTCATATGAGTGCAACACATCCGTTTTTTCTTTGTTTTTTTTCTGTACATGTACCTAGTTACCTTTTCATTCAAGAGCTGAGTTCGTTGTTACATTTAGCAAATGCTATAAATGTCACTTTAATTACTCTGTCTAATCGGTGTGGGGGTTCATAAAAATCGAAATGATGATCTTATTATTAATATATTTAGAAAACTAATAAATAAAAGTTTACAAGCATAGTGTTTATGATAGTTAAATAATTTCGATATGATGAAAATTAATGAATTTATAATCATTTGTGCACGTAATTCGGTTATCACATCGCAAGCATAAGGAAAAGGCAGAGGTTTGTTTACTCTCAAACTTTTTATTTACTTTTAATTTCTATTAACATACCAGAAGAAAATTTTACTACCGGTTTTCAAAGCATCATGTTATGTATGTTGCACAGAGTCGGGGTGAGAGGGAAGGGAGAGGAGAGAATAAGGAGGGGAAGAATCTCCGTAGTCCGTAGTTAATGCAATGCAAGCTGAGCTGCAGGCTCTACTAGTATCATAAAAGTGATTACAATTTAAAGATTTACATTCTTATTCGAGATAGATTTTCAACTGTTAGAAGCATTACTCCTATCACCTTTTATTTGAGTTTTCCTCAGAAATACTTATTTTCTTTGAAAAATAATAACTCTTTCAAGAAAATTTGGCTAAATGCCATTAAAATATATATCATAAACAAACTTTCATCTAAAACCTGAAAATTACACCAAAAATATTCACCAAGAGCGAAAATGTAACCACAACATAAGCTTCATTATCAGTAATTTGCATCAATAGAATATTCATTTTATCTCTTCCGCATTACAACATGCAAAGCGGAGGGCCGTTTGACTGGGGAGGGTACGTATTTAAGTGTTTTTAAGGATTCCGAATTTATTAACCACCCTGTGGATGCCGGTTCTTTGGAAACAAAACCTGAAAGATTACAAAGCTGGCTGCTTCACCGGACATGCCTCATCTGCACCCAAGCAAATTATAACCTGCGAATCTGCTTCATTATTTTCTATCAAGGTCGAACGCACCCGCACAGGCTCGGGAATCTTAATACACCTATACATAACATCGAGGAGCGTGACCATGTCCAACGCTGCAATAACAAATATGTTTATAATAAAACTCAATAAACAGCCTTGTTCCTCAAAGCCATAAATAATCATGTTTCAGATCCTTTGCATGTGGAGTTTCTAAAACCGTGGGGGAATATGACATCCTGGTAACCTATTAAGGTGTGACAAATACGAGGGCTGTCCCAGAAGTACCCGACCTAACAAAGAAAACACAAACATTTTGGGAAAAAATATCTTTATTTCTCTACATAGTCTCCTTTCAGCTCGATACACTTTTCCCAGCGGTATTCGATAGCTTCGATACCCTGTTTAAAGTGAGAACCGTCCAGTTCAGCAAAATAGCCATCAACTGCAAACTCCACCTCTTCATTGTTGGCAAATCTTTTAGCACCAAGCCATTTCTTGAACTTTGAAAACAGAAAATAATCAGAGGGGGGGGATAAATCTGACGAATAGGGTGCACGAGGAAGCAATTCAAACTTTAACTCATTGATTTTGGCCATGTCGATAATGGATGTGTGAACTGGTGCATTGTCTTGATGAAACAGAACTTTCTTTTTCGCTAAATGCAGCCGTTTTTGCTTGATTTCGTCATTCAAACGCTGCATAATACTCGCCATTGATTGCTTTTCTTTTTGAAGATAATCAATGAAAATTATTTCACACATTCCAAAAAACTGACGCCATGACCTTGCCTGCAAATGGAAGTGTCTCGCCTTCTTTGGAGCCGATTCTCCCCTTTCAATCCATTGTTTTGACTGTTCCTTCGTCTCAGATGTGAAGTGATAGACCCATGTTTCATCCATGGTTATGAATCAATTCAAAAACTCGGCTTTATTGTAGCGAAACATCGCCAAACACTCGAATGAAACATCTTCACGATGCTGCTTTTGTTCCATTGTGAGTAAACACGGCACATAGCTTTCTCATGCCTAAATTTTCAGTCAGTATGCGATGTACAGCACTTTTTGAAATGTCTGCAATGTCTTCTAGGTCGCGCACTCAATCGACGGTCATTCAATATCACTTTGTGTATTTTCCTCACAATTTCTGGCATGGTCACCTCATTAGGTCGACCACTGCGATGTTCGTCTTGGCAGCTCCTACGACCTCGCTTAAACTCTTATTTTACTGTTGTAAACGAAGGAGCATACTTCCCCAGAGTAGAATCTAGCTCAGCTTTAATATTAGTTGGACTAGACCTTTCAAATGAAAGTATTGTATCACATACCGATGATCAGTTTTATTCGTGTTTACAAATTTGCTGACAGCGTTCACTATTGATGACTGCCAAACAATTACTAAACGACTTAGCATCATCAAACTTCAGACTTTAGCTTTATGAGGTTGGTACTTCCTACCACGGTCATTTGTTTGAAACAACAACCACTATCTATACATCAGGTCGGATACTTCTGGGACTGCCCTCGTATGTATTTGCAGTGAATACCCCTAATTAAAGAAAGGAAAGTGAGTTTTTTCGTTAAAGATTCATTTACGATATACACATCTACAGAAAAATTGTCTACTACGAGCAAGAGAGTGTAAATGTTCAATTGTAGCATGTTTTTTTTTTTAAATTAAATTATTAGGTTGTAAAAGAAAGTGAAAGTAAACGTTAATTCTAATGAAGTGGTCCATAACATTACAATATGCAAAGAAGTCAAAGTCCCCGTTCGATCTGTGCTTACATGTATGACTAAACAAAATTAATATTTTGTGGAAATCGGTTTTTCAGACACAACAGAGCAAAATGACAAACCAGAAGAAATCCTTGAAAGATACCAGCAATGGTGCTGTTTGAAATGTGTCAATAATTGTGAGGATAACAACACATTATTATAGAACCCTATTCTTTACAAAATTAAGTGGTCTCAAAGAACGTTTATCTGCTTCACCGCTTATTTAAACATAAACAACTTCTCCAATATCACCCTAAAGGTATATTTCGACGATGAAGAGGAGTCAGCAATCACAAGTTCTTTGTGTTTGGGGATGAATGTGTCAGGATGACCTCGGCCCAGCCCAAGGTCTAACACACACCCACGCCATGTGGCCGGTATATGCACGGCAGACCAAGCGTGACTCCGGTGCACAGTGGAGGGCGGTATAACAACGCCGTCCCCAGGCAAGTGTCCACCTCCAACATCGCTCGTGAGTGATGTCACTCTGAACCGCCCTTCCGGGATACCACCGACTTTTGTCCAATGATCTGCATTCCTTTGCCTTCCTATTTGTGCTACCCTCTCCTCTCTTCAGTAATGAACTCTAATATTACCAGAAGCTTTTAAGTTGCAAGATGGATCATTCCACGAAGAACTGAACGTTCACTACAACAATTTCTTTTTGCTTTACGATCAAACTTAATTCATGAAGAACAAGTGATATAAAAATACTTTGAGAAGAAAAGAATACCAACTTCAATATGTAATGTCTGGTGTTATTGAAATAAGCTGAAATAAACTGAACGATACTCTTTTGAAGTATAAGCCAACTAAAACAAGTGTCTGTATTTAGCTACCCTCAACTGAGGTAACTTGGGTCAGTGGTCTAACTGGGAACATCAAATGGTACATAATTATGCAGGTGTGACAGGCTTACACTGTTAAATAGTAAACAGATTTGTTTAATTTATTTCCAATGCTTCATACATTTACAGTTCTACTCAAACGATGACAATTTACATTACCAGTAAGTTGAAACACTACTCCAAGTAATGGCCCCAGGCCTTATGGTCTCTTATTTTATATTTGTTTCAAAACAAATTAATTTATATAATGCTTGATCAAATCTTAAGCCCTTTGCACACGATCAAACTTTTTTTAATTCAAGAGTTTACAAGAAAAATTGTCAAAGATTTTTTAATATGTGACAAGATTGGACAAGACTTGATAATGTCATAAATGTGTATTTACAAGTTGTCTTTTTTACTTTCTCTACTACGTATAGTAAGTAGGGGAAGTATTGCATTCCACCCAAAAATTCGATACCGAGATTTCACCGGAAATACATGTTTTGAGACCTCCTGAATCCAAAAAAAGCATTTTTGGAAACATGTCCGTGTGTGTGTCTGTGTGTGTGTGTGTGTGTGTGTGTGTGTGTGTCTGTGAACAGCATAACTCAAAAACGAACAGTCGGATACGCACCAAACTTGGTATTTAGGTTCAGTATCTTCCAGAGATGAGACACGAAGGTTTTCAAGAAAATCCCCCACCCCAGACTACCCCTTACATGGAAGATTTTTCGAAAATTTTAATTTTCTCAAAAATGGCTCTAACGATTTTGATGAAAATATCATATGTTTAAGATAATGTCATGAGAAATGAAATGTATATCTCCAATTTTCTGGGAATGTCTCCAAACGTATTCTTCATTGTGAAGGACTTTAGCATAACTGGTAAACCATAAGAGATAGACAAAATTTTACTACACAAAAAAATGTAGATCGCGTTAAAATACACAACTTATGTCATATACATTTCTTTTGTTGAGTGAACCGTTTTCGAGATATTGCTTGTTATTTCCTTAAATTTTCCAATACTTATACTTTTTCTCAAATTCGTTATTCATTTTTTTTATGTCCTGGACATGCAAAGAGAATGGAATGCGCCACATAGCAACCAGCGTTAAAATATTTGACTATCGCTTAAAAGCTACCATATTTCCCTTGCATCTACAAGAAAAGTACCAATAAGTTTGACATCTTGATATCTCGATTAACATGAAGCATATGGAGAATAGGCGTTTGTAAAATTAGATTGTACAAGAGTAGAGAAAGTCATGTGAGTGTAACACATCAGATTTTTCAAACTGAAACCCTTCAGAACACATTAATAAATAATTTATCAAGCACAAAGCACGCGTCACGTATAACAGTTTGCAGTGTTCTATACCACTATTATGCAGCACTTTCAAGTATTATATCCAATGAAATCGCATTACGATTATTGAATACAATGGAAATAATACAAACTGATAGGTTACCACACTATATAACATTAAGGTATACTTAGTTCGAAAATCTGCCTGGCAATTATTTCTTCATAATTCTTCATCTGTTTCATCTTGTGGTAATCCACAGATTCCTAGACATACGGATATGACCAGGTTATGTATAACCTAATCATTTCGCATACAACATACCTTGGCCAGGTAGCCATTTTCAGTTACTTTTCGCTTTCAGCCATGTTGCAGATTTCGTGACGCACTGTAAATACCCGCATTTTATTAGGTAAAGCCGTCAAATAATTGTCAAATCTTTGACCGTTTAGAGCATGTCCTTATTTGCTTTCAAGACTTTCAAAGAGTTTAAAAGCATTGTAAGCAATTTGACAAGAAAAGTTGTAAAGTTGTGACAACTCTTGAAAGGTCTTGTAAAGTATTGAATTTGACAAAAATTTGATCGTGTACAAGCGACTTAAAAGCTGCATATCTACAATGAATGCTTGAATCTCCTGCAATCGAAAACAAATGACGGGTGGAATCATCATAATTATCTGATGACAGGCACACCATTCTCGGTTGCAATAACTACCTTTAATTACTCTGCGATTGGATATGTTCAAGCCATTCTTGAACTCTATTCGCCCACATCGTGCTTACACTATATATGAAATATTCACAGCAAGTTCAACTAAATTAGCGGAAGCTAGCAGTACTTCTGGTATTACTGCATGATTGCTTGACTTCTCCGAATAACCCTACACGATACTTTTGGATAGTGCAGTTTAGGCAAGAATACTCTGTGTATTGCATAATTTAAGTACAGAGTAGGCCAAAAGACTCCGAACCGCCTGCGCGGTGTTTTTCCTGTCCGCGTCCTCAGCGCTCGTTGCCGTCTGCCGCTATCATAGAAAGGCGCGGATGAAACCATACAACATTTTTAAAACTACTTTTAAAGGCTTTACTTACCAACTTTACGAAAGGAGATGCACCGTCGTTGTCCATACATTTTTGGTACCTCTTTAGGAAACTATCCTCACTCACCGTAGTACCCGAGGGGTATTTTATGAACAATATTACCGGCTGCGCGGTGGTTTTCCACTGGGCGTGTGGAAATATAAAAACATGATAACGCACTGCTGCTATAAGCAAATTCACGCTGTTGTGGTTTTGCTGTGCAGTGCGAAGTGCAGTTTTGAGTTGACGGTGATGTGATGTAGTTCAGTTATTACGAGTTATTTATTATTTTGTCCTGTACTTAGTTACAAAGTAAATTATGGCTCAGTATATGTTTTCTACTGCACAGCGTGTATTTATTTATGATTCGTATGTGTTAACTCGGTCAGCTCGCCAAGTAAAAGTACGATTTGCAGAAAGATTTCTAGGTTTAAAAGTTGCAGGTCGTACAACAATCCATGAACTTTACAGTAAATTTCTGGCCACAGGAAGTGATCAGGCTAAGAAATCTAAAAGACGGTGTTCGGTTCTTACCGAAGAAACATTAGACGACATCGGTCATCGTTCGGAAAATTTCCCCCCAAAAATTCCATGATGGATAGTTTCCTAAAGAGGTGCTAAAAATGTATGGACAACGACGGTAGCCAATTTCAGCATTTCCTTTCATAAAGTTGGTAAGTAAACCTTTAAAAGTAGTACTATGGTTTCATCCGCGCCTTTCTGTGATACCGCAGACGGCAACGAGCGCCGAGGACGCGGACAGGAAAAACACCGCGCAGGTGGTTCGAAGTCTTTTGGCTCACTCTGTATGCTATCTTTCCTGGGATGTGTCCGAAAAATTGCAGGGATATGATTTCACACAGTTCCCTTTTATTCTCGCATATTTTTGAGTTGCCTAGAACTAGTGAAAACTGTTGGCAGCAATATCTTTCCTCCCTCGCGGAAAAAATAAGCCTTAATTACGGATGTGAAGTCGGAAGAGAGGGAAACATGGGAGGGATTCATGAGAATTATCCATTCCAAACAAGCATACACTTTCGTGGCAATTGCTGTAGCTTTGGCAGAACTTTCTTCCAAGACTACACAAGGCCAATTTTCTCAAACAAGTAACCATACAGTTTAAACAAAATTCCATACTGAATGGCTGACAGGATCTTACCTGAGTCTAGTGAAAGGGATAATTCCCACGTGAGAGGAGATACTAGTTTCTAAAATTTGTTTTCGCACATATTTTTATCATGAACGTATGGCCAACACTTTTACTTGTCAAATGTGAAAGTTCTCTTTCTGATACAATGAATTTCCTTCCTACAATGAGAATGTTAACGACTGAATATCTAATTTAGTTTAGAGAAAGAAGAGACTTTTGTTCCCAGGATGAGAAGCACTCGTCTTAGCGATGTCAGTGAACTGCTGAGTCTGTTATTTGGCCACTTATATTTTGACTATCTCTGAAGGAGCATGCTTTCTCTCTAGAAGCACTAAGGGCAAATGTTTTATTTCATACCCAATGTTACACGATAACCCAATTCAGACTGTAATCGGATATGGTTGTTATTTAGAATAATCTGTAAAACACAAAAATGATAATACACTTCAACGCAGTCTCTGAAGATCTACGTAAATAGTTCATCGCTTCTCCAAAGGTCACATCAGAGAATTGTTGTGCTCAAACATGGTACATTCGGATATACTTCACAGAAATTAAGTTAAGTCGAGTTTCATTTATGGACGCTCTTAACTACTATGGTTCTTAGAGTCTCATTCTACAGAAAAAAGCCAAAAAACTACGAACCGGCTGCGCGGTGTGTTTCCTGTCCGCGTCCTCGGCGCTCGTTGCCGTCTGCCACTATCACAGAAAGGCTCGGATGAAACCATACAACATTTTTAAAACTACTTTTAAAGGCTTTACTTACCAACTTTATGAAAGGAAATCCTGAAACTGGCCACCGTCGTTGTCCATACATTTTTGGCACCTCTTTAGGAAACTATCCATCACTCGCCGTAGTTCACGTTGAGAAATGCTGGCAATTTCCTGGCGGATATTTTGCTTTAATTCTTCAAGGGTGTGTGGGTTTGTCTTGTGCGCTTTGTTAAATCTCTACTAATAATTCTGTCCTCAAACGCATTTTCAATTGTTCTCATCGAAATATTGGCCGTATAAACTGTTGCAGAGTCTTGTTGGAAAAAAAAGGCAAAAATCATGCTCCCTGTTAATTCTCTTTAAAAAAAAATGAGGCAAAATTGTATTCACATATGTACGGGCGTCAAGTGTTGCCTTTTTTCAATAAGACTCTGCAACAGCTCATACGGCCAATATTTCGATGAGAACGATTTTTTTTATTCTATTTTATTTTACGTCGCTTTAACTCCTTAGTCATATGGGACGGATCTGTTGGTGGATATCTCTTAGAACGATATAAGATGGACTGCCTTCTAGGTCTCATATCTGTAACCCCTGCTTCATGCTGTGCAGATGGCATTAGGGTGCCGTCCAGTCTAACCGCGGCGGTTAGACTGGACGGCACCTCACACGGAAAGGCGGGCAGTTAGCCTTCAAGATCTCATCCCTGTAACCCTTGCTTCATGTTGTGCAGATGGCATTAAGGTGCCGTCCAGTCTAACTGCTTTCATTGTCTGTAGATAGATGGCATAGCATTCGCTATTACCACTTATTTTTCATTTTACTATTGTTTTAGACTTAAGATGGAACTTAGGGTGTTGGTATTAAATATCCAATCCGTTATTTACCTTGGCGACTGAGAAAAACCACGAAAAAACCTCAGACAGACTGGTCGGCCCACGGGATTTCAACCCGGGACCTCCCGAATGCGGGCCATAGACTTTACCGCCTGAGCCATCCCGCTCGGTAAGAACAATTGAAAGTGTGTTTAAGGACAGAATTATTAGCAGAGATTTGTGGCCCCCTCGGTCCCCCAACCTAAACCCCTGCGATTTCTGTCTCCGGGGTAACTTAAAACATAAAATGTACAAGACAAACCCACACACCCTGGAAGAATTAAAACAAAATATCCTCCAGGAAATTGCCAGCATTTCTCAACGAACTACGGCGAGTGATGGAAGTTTCCTAAAGAACTGCCGCCAAAAATGTATGGGCAACGACGGTGGCCAGTTTCTGCATCTCCTTTCATAAAGTTGGCAAGTAAAGCCTTTAAAAGTAGTTTTAAGAATGTTGTATGGTTTCATCCGCGCCTTTCTATGATAGCGGCAGACGGCAACGAGCGCCAAGGACGCGGACAGGAAAAAACACCGCGCAGCCGGTTCGTAGTTTTTTGGCTCTCCCTGTATATTGGGCGTGAAAGACAGGAAATTTTGCTCAGAGGCCTCTTTATCAAGTTTGAGGTTCTTTTACGTGCCGTAAATCTACGACGTGGGACCAACGGCTTTACTTCCCTTCCGAACGAAGGCACGCTAAGGAATTTTACGTGCGATAAACGTTCGTCGGATTTGAACCCGTGACCTCAGAAACTAGAGGCTAGCATGGTACCCCTAGACCATAGAGGGCGACAATACCTAACAATAAGGTTGCTCCATTAGTACAATGTGAATGGTGCAAATCGATGTACAGAAATAAAAGCAGGTGAGGTAATTTTTTGTGATACAGTATCGTATCTTTGACACATTCCAGCTTTCGTTTTTTTTTTTTCCCCCAGTGGCTGATGCAAAATTAATCCCAAACTTGAAAAGTCGTCGAAAACGCATCTCCGCGGATACTTTTCTCTCCTTGGACTTGAAATACGCCAATCACGAAAGACTTGCGGAAAATTCTTGCGAAAGACATCCCATTTCAGACTAAAGATATAGGCTCAACACGAAAAACTCTTGAGCACTAGTCCACTTTAATTTCTCTAAAGCTAGTGCTGGAATTAAACCGAAAAAGGAGGATGGAATGTGTCAAATGGATATCCTTGACGGTGACGAAAACTCTATATGCATGCTTATTTCGGCACTTGTTTCTTTTCTTTCTTTCTTTCTCTTTCTTTCTTTCTTTCTTTCTCTCTCTCTTTCTTGTTTTGCTGTTTTGCTTCGTCGCAGGGATATTACCTGCGCTCATTACATTTACTGGTTGGATAAATACCAACGTATATTGGGCGTGAAAGACAGGAAATTTTGCTCAGAGGCCTCTTTATCAAGTTGGCGTACAACATTAAAAAACAAACAAATAAACAAACACTCCCACCCCAAACTACCCATTACATGGGAATGTTTTCGTTACTTTTTGTTAGCTGAAAAATTGCTCTAACGCGTTGAATTAAAATACCATGTGTTTAAGATGATTGTATGACTAATAAGATGAGTAATATTGAGCGTTTTACAAATAACCTCTGAAATCTTCTTCGTTCTGATTGGATTTTGTATAATTTGTTATAACTGGTAAAGCATAAGGCTTGGAAAAAAGCTTACTACATAAAAAAGTCATATCTCGTTAAAACAGGCAACCTGTCAACTTTTTATAGCATTAATAATTTCAGAGACATTCGTTACTATTTTTTGAATTCTAAAACATTTTATTATACATTTTTAAGTGCTGTCACAATTGTTTAGTGAAGCAGAGAGTACTGAATTTCAAAAACATCAAAAAGCGACCCGCTTTTTAAATATTTGACTATAACTTCAGCCTCGCGTATCACCCTTATGATTCTAACGAAATGCGTAATGAAACTATTTCTGCAAACGTTTATCTCGAATAACATGAAGTAGACAGAAAAATAAGCTTTTTTAAGAGTAGTTTATGGAACAGATATTAAAAAAAAATCTGATGCGATACATTCACATGACTTTCTTTACTCTCTATTGTTTATTAGTGAGTAAACAAGCTATTCTAACTAAAGCTTATTTTTATACCTACTACGTTTTCATTCAAATAAACTTTTGCAGAAACGGTTACATTACACATTTTGTTATAGATACAAAGGGAACAACGATAGTCAAATATTTAAGAACTGGACGCTACGTTGGCCTTAAAATTCCATACTGTTTCCATGCAATCGCGAGAAACAACTGAATGTTGTAAGGACTTAAAAGAATGACTAAGAAATGAACAATTCGAATCTTTAATAATGGATATCCCAGAAAGGGCATACGCCACAAAAAACTTATTTAAAATAAATTGCGTGTTTTAAAGATATCTACATTTTTTGTGTGGTACGTTTTCATCTATCGATTAACGTTTACCAGTCATATAAGATTATATAAATTCCTTCCGAAGGAAGAGGACTTTAAAGGCTATTCCCAGAAAATTCAAGATATACAGTTTATTTGCTAAATAAATATCTTTAATATATAATTTAATCAAAATCGTTAGAGGCATTTTTTTAGAAAGTGAAAGTTTTCGAAAAATATGCCATGTAAAGGGTAGTTGCCTGTGGGAAGGGATTTTCTTGAAAATATTCGTGTCGCATCCTTATAACATACTGAACTAAAATACCAAGTTTGGTACTTATCCGACTTTTCGTTTTTGAGTTATGCTGTTCAGACATACATACACGCAAGCATATACGGACCTTTTTCTAAAAATCTGATGTGTTCCACTCGCATGACTTTCTGTACTCTTGTACAAATTATTTTTCCGAATTCTTTTTCTCCATCTATTTCATGTTAATCGAGATAAACATTTGCAGAAATTGTCCTATTACTAATTTTCTTGTAGGTGCAAGGAGAATATGGCAGGCTTTAAGCGACAGTCAAATATTTTAAGAGCTGGTTGCTATGTGGAGCATTCCATTCTCTTTGTATGTCCGGGGGATAAAAAAAAACAAATTACGTATTCCCATTTGAGAAAAAGTATAAGTATTGGAAAATTCAAACAACTAACAAGGAATATCTCGGAAATGGTTCACTCCACAAAAAATATATGACATAAATTGTATGTTTTAAAGAGATCTACATTTTTTGTGTAGTAAAATTTCGTCTATCTTTTACGGTTTACCAGTTATGCAAAAGCCATTCTGAATGAAGAGGACTTTTAGGGACATTCCCAGAAAATTCAAGGTATACATTTCATTTGTCATGAAAATATCTTAAATATATGATAGTTTAGTCAAAATCGTTAGACCCATTTTTGAGAAAATCAAAAATTTCGAAAAATGTTCCATGTAGTTTGTGGTGGAAGATTTTCTTGAAAATCTTCGTGTCACATCTTTGTAAGATACGGAGTCTAAAGATCAAGTTTGGTATTTATCGGACTTTTTGTTTTTGAGTTATGCTGTTCACAGACACACACGGACAATTTCAGGTGAAATCTCGGTATAGAATTTTTGGGTGGAATGCAATATTTCCCCTAGTTACTATACGTAGTAGAGAAAGTATAAAACGAATAACGAATTCCCATTTGAGCAAAAGTAATGTGTTGGAAAATTTAAACAAATAATAAGGAATATCTCGGAAATGGTTCAACCGACCAATTCTGTTTCAACGAGATCTACATCTTGTCTGTAGTAAAATATGGTCATCTCTTACGCTTTACCAGTTATGCGAAAATCATTCAGAATGAAGAGAACTTTTGGGAACAATCCCAGAAAACCCAAGATATACGTTTTTGCTACAACAATATCTTAAACGTATATATTTTAAACAAAATCTTTAGAGCCATTTTTGAGAAATTAAAAAATTCCAAAAAATGTTCCATGTAAAGGGTAGTCTGGTATGTGGCGTTTTTTTTTAAAAAAAATCTTCGTGTCGCGTCCTTGGAAGACACTAAACTCAAATATCAAGTTTGACATTTATCCGATTTTACATTTTTGAGTTATGCTGTTCACAGACACATGGACACGTTTCTAAAAAATCTGATGTGTTACACTCACATGACTTTCTCTACTCTTGTACAATCTATTTTTACAAACGCCTATTCTCCATATGCTTCATATTAATCGAGATATCGAGATGTCAATCTTATTGGTAATATTCATGTAGATGCAAGGGGAATATGGTAGCTTTTAAGCGATAGTCAAATATTTTATCGCTGGTTGCTATGTGGCGCATTCCATTCTCTTTGCATGTCCAGGACATAAAAAAATGAATAACGAATTTGAGAAAAAGTATAAGTATTGGAAAATTTAAGGAAATAACAAGCAATATCTCGAAAACGGTTCACTCAACAAAAAAAATGTATATGATATAAGTTGTGTATTTTAACGCGATCTACATTTTTTGTGTAGTAAAATTTTGTCTATCTCTTATGGTTTACCAGTTATGCAAAAGTCGTTCATAATGAAGAATACTTTTGGAGACATTCCCAGAAATTTCGAGATATACATTTCATTTCTCATGACATTATCTTAAACATATGATATTTTCATCAAAATCGTTAGAGCCATTTTTGAGAAAATTAAAATTTTCGAAAAATGTTCCATGTAAAGGGTAGTCTGGGGTGGGGGGATTTTCTTGAAAATCTTCGTGTCGCATCTCTGGAAGATACTGAACGTAAATACCAAGTTTGGTGTTTATCCGACTGTTAGTTTTTGAGTTATGCTGTTCACAGACACACACACAGACACACACACACACAGACACACAGACACACACACAGACACACACACGGACATGTTTCCAAAAATGCTTTTTTTGGATTCAGGAGGTCTCAAAACATGTATTTCCGGTGAAATCTCGGTATCGAATTTTTGGGTGGAATGCAATACTTCCCCTACTTACTATACGTAGTAGAGAAAGTAAAAATGCTTATTTGGATTCAAGACAGCTCAAAACATGTATTTCGGGGAAATCTCGACATCGAATTTTAGGGTACGCTTACTATACGTAGTAGAGAAAGTAATAAACTATGGTGGGTAGAGATAGTGACTTGAATATAAGGCAACGTGTATTTTTATTACAGATTCGTCATGCGCATTTTGAAGTATGATTATTATTATTATTACTGTTTTTTATAAAAAAAACATTTTAAAGCACAGGAACGCACATCACCATGGACGGAAAGTGGGAAATAACTTTCGAGAATTGTACATCTCCGAGAAAAATACCAGGGTGTTTTTATTAGCCTGTTGTACGTTATCAGAACTATGAACTCTTTAAGATTTTTCCAGAATAGTTTTATAAAATGATGTTTTCCCAAATTAACTTAAGAGAAATATTCCGAATGGAATAGTTCATGTGAATTGCCTACCTGAGAGAATACCTTCTGATGAAGACAGAAAATAAGTCTGAATACCGAGGAACGTGGGCTATTAAATCACCAACGAGTATAAAATGCCTCGAGGCTCTGAGGAAGCGGCACGTTTTTCTAGACGTGATTTTTTGCAACATTTATGGTCATATTTCTCGCATACCTCATTAATTTCACGACGACGGCTCCCAAATGGCGTCATCACACGCGAAGACAAGTTGTGTGAAATGAGGAATACTTCTTCCGCCCTACAGCGGTAATAAAACTCGCATCAGACGTCTATTTTCAGCCATGTAAGGAGGCTTCACGTTGAACCATACTTACAATTTGTGTGTTAACGTTCTGCTTGAGTTTAAGTGAGCTTGTTCTCGACAAGATGACGTCGCCCAACTGCAGCGAGTGGGGGATTACTGCATGCAACAACCCGTGACGCCATTTCCGGCGATGGACAACAAAAACAAAAGCACCTGCTTGCTTGCTCTTAATATTCAGCAGAGTAGGTATTATGGTGCTTTGACCTAATCTGGAGCATTGATCCTGTGGAAGGAGTACTTGCATGGCTAAAGATCCACTTTGTCGCAAGCAGCTTTGTTACTTTCTCTGCTACGTATAGTAAGTAGGGGAAGTATTGTATTCCACCCAAAAATTCGATACCGAGACTTCACCGGAAATACATGTTTTGAGACCCCCTGAATCCAAAAAAAAACATTTTTGGAAACATGTACGTGTGTGTGTGTCTGTGAACAGCATAACTCAGAAGCGAACAGTCGGATAAACACCAAACTTGGTATTTAGGTTCAGTATCTTCCAGAGATGTGACATGAAGGTTTTCAAGAAAATCCCCCCACCCCAGATTACCCTTTACATGAAACATTTTTCGAAAATTTTAATTTTCTCAAAAATGGTTCTAACGATTTTGATTAAAATATCATATGTTTAAGATATTTTCATGACAAATAAAATGTATATCTTGAATTTTCTGGGAATATCTCCAAAAGTATTCTTCATTGTGAACGACTTTTGCATAACTGGTAAACCATAAGAGATACACTACATTTTACTACACAAAAAATGTATTGAAATACACAATTTATGTCATATCCTCCCCTTTTTTTTGTTGAGTGAACCATTTTCGAGATATTGCTTGTTATTCCCTTAAATTTTCCAATACTTATACTTTTTCTCAAATTCGTTATTCAATTTTTTTTGTCCTGGTAATGCAAAGAAAATGGAATATTCCACATAGCAACCAGCTCTTAAAATTTTGACTATCGCTTAAAGCCTACCAATTCCCCTTGCATCTACAAGAAAATTAGCAATAAGATTAACATCTCGATTAACATGACGCATATGGAGAATAAGCGTTTGTAAAAATAGCTTGTACAAGAGTAGAGAAAGTCATGTGAGTGTAACACATCAGGTTTTTTTATATAGTGCATCAAACTCTGCGGCTCTCTGCGTTTTGTCTCTCTAAGGTATATGTACCAACAATCTCAGAGGGTACAGACTCATTCTGCGAGCATATCCTGAATGTTATATGCACTCCTCACTTTATAAGCACATTTTGCAATTCACACCTCTTGATGAGCCGCGCACACAAGAAGTGCACATTTTGCAATTCACACCTCTTGATGAGCCGCGCAAACAAGAAGTGAATACTGCTTGAGGAATTGCAGGCCTTGCTTCCAAACCCCATTGGTCATTTTCTAGTGACTTTACAGGAGGAACGCAGAATTTCTACAGTCCAACCATTTATCTTTGGCCCTAACGTTTCTCGCGACCGAGAGCAATAGCGTTGTCGGTCTGTATCGCTGCTGTGAACGAGTGTTAAGCAATATCACCAGTAAGAAATGCAACCTAACACGGCCGTATTTAGAGGGGGGTTTAGGGTACAACCCCCCCCGAAACTTCTGACAATTTTATTTATTTAAATTCATAGCAAACCAATATGGAAAAATGTCGTTAGATAACGGTAGTAGGTCTATTGCTAGTAGCACATTTACAAGAAAAACGGTAACTTAATATTGTTTAAATCATTGGACGAGCATAATATCTTAAGGCAATGTTTAATAATACAAGAAAAATCCAGTGATGGGATGAACTGGGCTCAAGAAATAAGGAGAATTTTACAGGAAATAGGAATGGGTAGCTTATGGTAGGAGAGAGAGGGGTTAGTTAAAGGCTTTGGAAAGAAGTGAGGAACAGAGTAGAAGATATAGACAAACAAGAATTATTTCAAAGTCTGGAAGGACAGGAAAGTTTGGAACTATATAGACAATTAAAGGGGAAGAGAGAAGTATGTGGATGTAGGTAATACGTTAGTGAGAGAAGGGTGGGCCTGGTCTAGATTAAGCGCATATAGGCTAAGGGGAGATAGGAAGGGAGCAAATTTGAATAGGAGAGGCAGATAATGATTTGCATTATATAATTGAATGTGAAGAGATCAGTTTTTACCTAAAGAATGGGAGAATTTTAACAACGAAGTATTAAAAGTTAGGATAATGAAAATACAAAAGGAGAGGGATATAAAAAGAATATGAGAATATATGGGGGAATAAGAGAAAAATGGTTTAGAAAAATAAAGCATTTGTTATTATGACCTACCATGCATAAATAACCACGGTGTTAAAATGTATGATGGACCAAAGAAAGAAAAAATAGCAACTCAAAGTAATGTATTAAAAATTGTAAGAATGTTGTATAGCATTATGGAAATAAATATACATACATATAATGCATCCAAGCAATTTTCTTATCCATGTATGGAGTAGGTACATGGTAACTGTGTGGGGTACTGTTAAGTTTAGATCTACTTGTGGAAACCCAACCCCCGAAATTTTTCTCTGGGCATGCAATCTAAGATACATGTTATTATACAATTAACAACAGTGACAGTCGAATCATAACAATAACAGGTAAATCGCTCACATACGAAAGAAACTGCTTTTATCCGAAGTAACACAACGAACAACAAGGCCATATGTTTTGCATAGAAAAGAGTTGGCACCATAGCGGTGGTAGCAGGAGATACATGGGGGAGGGGGGAGATTGATGATCGGTGCTAGCAGACAATTTTCATTGATGCGCGGATCTTTCCTAGTACTGCTGCCTGCAGTTGAATTCTTTGTTATGTAACACCGTTCGAATCTAGTGACAGCAAACCATTATTATTAAAAACACTTGCTACAAATCGAACAGTTGCCGAATTTTGGTATTTTTGGTTAAAATGTAGCAGAATACATTCAATAACTGCAGAATTGAAAAGTTCTATTCACATTATACGGTGGCAATAGTAATATCTAGCCTCTCTCTGTTCTACCTTCACGAAACGTCAGGGACGGAGGTAGAGCGGCGAAACTCTACCGGGTTTCTATTGAATGATACAACAGGCAACCCTCCAAGGCATGCTATAGTGCTATACGAATCCGTTCGTGCAGTAGAGGCGAACCGGCCCGCCATTTCTGCCCTAAACAAGTCTAACGATGCTAGTCAGTATAGCTATGTTATGCTAACCTATTGCTAGATGTTCTAAATCAAGAGTGGCGTAAATGCCTTTCTCTCATCAGATATGCAACACGCACTACACCACTCAGCACTACATGAAAAACAAATGAATAGACGGCTAGAAACGAAGTTGCGCCTGCGAGTCACAGTGCCTCGCGAGTCGCGCTTTCGCCATCACTGTTCTAAATGATGGTCCCTCTGCGTATATACAAGCCTGATACATGTTAAACACATTACTAACACTCGAGAATTTCTGCAGCAGAAATATTGGGAAACCTACTCTGGATACTGTTTTTAATTCGTCGAGCGTAAGGGTATTGGTTGCATTCCTCATAGATAATTATGAAATGAAACTAGATCTGGTAAGCAAACAGTCCAGTCAATTCTTGTCATAAAACACATGTTGTAAACTTCTTTCCACTACAGCTTGTATCTAGTCTAATTCTTCCTCGATTCGAACTATTGGCTATGTTTCTTTTTGTCTAACATGGATCAAGTCTGTTATTGTTGATTTGTTAGAAATGGTGACAACAGGACATTTCTGTATGAATTCAAGCTCATAAATCACGTGTAGGTAACTCCGTTCGTGTAACACAGAACACAAGTACACGCTGTTCTGTAATATGCAGCATGATAACTACACAATTCAGCAGACAGTTTCACATGACATTATTCCCACTATATACCATACCAAACAACGTTAGACTGAACTGCAAATGTTGTTACCCTTCGCAGGCACGTGAGCTAGGCTACCGTAGAGAGAGGCCATTCAACCCCGATATCTGCTAAGAGTCAGCCCGGCATTCACCAGTCGTGTCATTCAAGATAAACTCGGTATTGTATTTAAATGTAGTTTATTTTAAAACTATGTTAATTAGGTACTATAGTTTAGAATTAACGTTGGGCATTCCTATTCCAGAAACCACTTAAATGATTACATTTTAACAAGAAGAAAGGAACAATGATGAAACTAGTCTATGATAATTGCACTTAACTTCCACAATCTACATCGTCAGTATAATAAGTACACAATATATTACTTTCGTTACAAGTCAAATTTAAAGAGGAGTTTTCGAAATTTATTTTTTGTTCACGAGTTCACAGGTTGATATGCAACAGTGTAAAGAACGGCATAATAAGGCAGTTATCCTCTCTCGTTTCATTAGAAACCTGAGAGAAAACATCTGTTCACAATGTGTACGCTCTATGCTGATCAGCATCTTTTTTTCGATGCAGAAATACTTACCCATTCCGCTATGTAACAATCCTCACGAGCTGTATGAATACTGATGACTGCTTACAGCTGTAGTTTTATTAGTACCAAGAAACGACTGTAGAATTGTAGGTACAAATGGGCTATAAAATTATGCTGACTCGTAATATATGCTTACAAAAACTTACTTAAGAGTTTTTAACAACCAACACACCTGAAGATGTAACTTATTAATTGTGCTTTGTAAAGTTGAAGAATCAGACATGAAAAATTCAATATCAAAGCCGGAATTCGAACCACCAGTCTTCGGCTTACGTTTACGATGCTCTTGCCGCTTGAGCTACCACAGTGAAATGTATTAATACGTACGAGGGCGGATTGATATGTCCATGACTTTGACGAGAGATAGCGTTCTAATCACGGGTTTCTTGTTTGCACCCAAATCTTACATCTATTCTGGGTATAATCGCATAAATTCATCATTTGTTTCTTAGAACATTGTTGAGAGCATCTGAAATAAAGAGATGTGTGTTGCTTCGTAAAACATGGAGAAAAGTGAATTTCGTGTTCTGATAAAGCACTACTTTTTGCGTGGTAAGACGGCGAAGGAAACGGAAGAAAAGCTGAACAAGTATTATGGGGACTCTGCTCCATCACATGGCATGGTTCACAAGTGGTTCACAGAATTAAGATATGGCACACATAACGGCCGGTTGAGTTTACAACCGAAGAAATGGCGAATAAAGTTCACGATGTTGTGTTGGAAAACCGCCGAGTGAAAATCCGTAAGACAACCAAGGCCGTAAACATCTCGAGTGAACGGGAGTATAACATTCTGCACGAATTTTTGGGTATGAGAAAGCTGTCAGCAAGATGGCTACTGCGAATCCTCACAGTTGAGAACAAGCGGAATCGTGTGACCATTTCAAGGGATGTTTGAACATGTTCCAGTGCAATCCAAATGAGTTTTTGCGGCGTTATAATGAAACTGGGATCCATTACTATCAACCTGAAACCAAATAACAATCAAAGCAGTGGATTTCCTTCGGCGAACCTGCTCCAAAGAAAAACCCATTCGGTCGGCAGGAAAAATCATGGCAGCTGTCTTTTGGGATTCACAAGGGGTGATAGACATCCACTACCTGGAAAACGGTAAAACGATCACAGGTTCATATTATGCCGCATGCGGATCAGTTTCACAAGGAATTGTTAAAGAAACGACCTCATTTGGTGAAGAAAAACGTTCTCTTTCACCAGGATAATGCACCCGCACACAAAGTCAGTCATTGCTATCGTAAAATTTGTGGAACTGGGCTACGAACTGCTACCTCACCCACCATATTCTCCAGATTTGGCTCCGAGTGACTTCTTCCTCTTCGGAAACCTGAAAAAACTGGCTCGTGGTAAGAAATTTGCGTCTAGTGAATACTTCATGGCAGAAACAACCTCATATTTTGCAGACTTCGAAAAATCATATTTTTGGAAGGGCTAAAAAAATTGGAGAAATGAAAAATAAAATGATCTTTTTTTAAAAAAAAAATGTTATTTTCTTTAAAAAGTTACTTACTTATCAATCCGCCCTCGTTCATTAAATCCTCTCATCTGGTTCAAGAATCTTGTTAAACCTTCAAGGCGACCTCAAATGTTAAGCTCAAAGGAGGCTTGCAACGTTGCAAATACTTATCATTTCCGAACTTTATATGTATTGTTATGATTGTTCTTTCAAACTAGCCGTGTGCAGGCATTAAGTTGGAAAGTTAAACCAGACTTGAAAAATTCAATGCCACAGCTGGGACTCGAACCACAGATCTTTGGCTCTCCGTACTTATACTCTTGGCATTTGAACTACCATTTACCGGGACACGAGTCACATACAGGATTTAATGCATGTACGGGCATTTCGCAACGGTCAAGTCAAGCGAAAAGAGCACCGGCACGCAGAGCCGAAGATCCGTGGCTCGAGTCCCGGCCGTGTCAATGAATATTTCAAGTCCTATTTTCTCTATCTGAATAGTGTTTAATGATCACTTTTATTTCATACGGCACCATAGGCGGTAATACTTATCAAAACTGGTGGTGACTGCATTATAGATTACATACGGCTGCAGATGTTGAGGTCAAATCTTAAGCTAAGAGGTTTGTAAACATCCGTCTTTTCTAGTTTAATGCGGATAAGTGCAACCAAATGGAAGCTGTCACATTCCTCGATGGATTCAAAATAATCCCGTAAGGTGTACCAAACAGACCGGCACAGCTTTGACCTTTACCAAGGTAAGCCAGCGCTTTCCCACGGAACAATTCGGCAGGGTCCAGTATACCGCCAGATTTATAGATTACCGCTTGTGCAAGAGAATTCCAGCAGTCAACGGAATGGGAACCAGGAGCAAAAAAACACCTTCATTCCTCGCCTATCTCCGGTATAAATCTTAAGTCGCTTGAACACCAAGCTTAGAGCAGGTTAAGACAGGCTAACCCCCTTAGTGTAACATGCTACTTTCAAAATATTCAAAATTGTACTACACAGAAAATGTAGATCTCGTTAAAACACACAATTTATCTCACAGCTTTTTTTTTTTTTTTTTTTTTTTTTATTTTTGGTCGAGTGAACCATTTCCGAGATAATCCTTGTTATTTGTTTGAATTTTCCAATACTTTTTTTTCTCAAATGGGAATTCGTTATTCGTTTTGTTTTATGTCCTGGACATGCAAAGAGAATGGTATGCTCCACATAGCAACCAAATCTTAAAATCTTTTACTATCGCTTAAATACGACCATATTCCCCTTGCACCGCAAGAAAATTAGCAGCAAGATAGTTTCTGCAAATGCGTATCTCGATTAATATGAGGTAGATGGAGAATAAGGTTTGTAAAAATAGTTTGTAAAAGAGTAGAGAAAGTCATAAGAGTGCAACACAGATTTTTCACTTTCTCTACTACGTATAGTAAGTAGGGGAAGTATTGTATTCCACTCAAAAATACGTGTTTTGAGGCCTCCTGAATCCAAAAAAAAACTGATGTGTTACACTCACATGACTTTCTCTACTCCTGTACAAACTCTTTTTACAAACTCTTATTCTCCATTTATTTCATATTAATCGAGATAAACATTTACAGAAACGATCTTTTGACATGCAAAGAGCATTACATTTTACACATAGGGACCAGTTCTAAAAATATTTGACTATCGCTTAAGGCGTACTATGTTCCCCTTGTTTTGCAATTGCAGGGGCAATATAGAAATACAGTAGCCTTTAAGCATCGACATATATCTTAATAGCTGGTTGCTAGGTGCAGCACCATTCTCTTTGCCACAGATTAATACTCTTTGCATATCCAAGACAAAAAAAAAATGAATAACGAATTCCCATTTGAGAAAATAAGTATTGCAAAATTTAAGCGAATAAGCAATATCTCGAAAATGGTTCACTCAACAAAAAAAATGAATATGACATAAATTGTGTATTTTAACGCGATCTACATTTTCACTTTCTCTACTACGTATAGTAAGTAAGGGAAGTATTGTATTCCACCCAAAAATTCGATACCGAGATTTCACCGGAAATACATGTTTTGAGACCCCCTGAAACCAAAAAAGGCATTTTTGGAAACATGTCCGTGTGTGTGTCTGTGTGTATGTCTGTGTCTGTCTGTGAACAGCATAACTCAGAAACGAACAGTCGGATAAACACCAAACTTGGTATTTAGGTTCAGTATCTTAAAGAGATGCAACACGAAGGTTTTCAAGAAAATCCCCCACCCCAGACTACCCTTTACATGGAAGATTTTTCGAAAATTTTAATTTTCTCAAAAATGGCTCTAACGATTTTGATTAAAATATCATATGTTTAAGATATTTTTATGACAAATAAAATGTATATCTTGAATTTTCTGGGAATGTCTCCAAAAGTATTCTTCATTGTGAACGACTTTTGCATAACTGGTAAACCATAAGAGATAGACAAAATTTTACTACACAAAAAATGTAGATCGCGTTAAAATACACAATTTATGTCATATACATATTAAGTGAACCATTATCGAGATATTACTTGTTATCCCCTTAAATTTTTCAATACTTATTTTCTCAAATGGGAATTCGTTATTCATTTTTTTGTCTTGGATATGCAAAGAGTATTAATCTGTGGCAAAGGGAATGGTGCTGCACGTAGCAACCAGATATTAAGAGATATGTATGTGCTTAAAGGCTACTGTATTTCCAAATTGCCCTTGTAAATATATATTCCCCTTACATCTACAAGAAAATTAGCAATAAGATAGACTCTACAAATGTTTATCTCGATTAACATGAAGTAGATGGAGAATAAGCGTTTGTATAAATAGTTTGTACAAGAGTAGAGAAAGTCATGTGAGTGTAAAACATCAGATTTTTTGGTGTAGTAAAGTTTTGTCAATCTCTTATGGTTTACCAGTTATGCAAAAGTCGTTCACAATGAAGAATACTTTTTGTCATGAAAATATCTTAAACATATGATATTTTAATCAAAATCGTTAGAGGCATTTTTGAGAAAATTAAAATTTTCGAAAAATGTTCCATGTAAAGGGTACTCTGGGGTGGGGGGATTTTCGTGAAAACCTTCATGTCGCATCTCTGTAAGATACTGAACCTAAATACCAGGTTTGGTGTTTATCCGACTGTTCGTTTCTGAGAGATGCTGTTCACAGACACACACACGGACATGTTTCCAAAAATGCTTTTTTGGGATTCAGGGGGTCTCAAAACATGTATTTCCGGTGAAATCTCGGTATCGAATTTTTGGGTGGAATACAATACTTCCCCTACTTACTGTACGTAGTAGAGAAAGTAGCATTTTTTGAAACATGTCCGCCTTCATTTGCTTCATCTTGTGGTAATCCACGGAGCCCTCGACGTACAGACATGACCAGCTTATGTATAACCTAATCAATTCGCGACATACCTTGTTTACTTTTCGCTTTCATCCATATTGCAGATTTCGTGATGCAGTGTATATACTCGCATTTCATTCGTCAAAGCCATCAAATCATTGTCATATCTTTGACCGTTTAGAGCAAGTCCTTATTTGCTTCCAAGACTTTCAAACGCTTTAAAAGTATTGGAAGCAATTTGACAAGAAAAGTTGTGATATGACTACTCTTGAAAAGTCTTGTGGTGGTGGTGGTGGTGTGGAGTTTAAGGGCCCGTAAAGTATTGAATTTGACAAATGTGGTCGTTTACAAGGAGCTTAAGATCAAAGCCCCCGATGTGACCACAGAAGTTAAAGGAGGCTATATCAATAAATAAATTTAAAAACAAATTATCACAATTTACCACCTTCCAAAAGCTATCTCAACACTTTATTTTCAATCAAACAGTTCCGTGACTGTTTTAAAAAAATACCCTTTTCGACCCCTTAGATATAAGGCACCTACCAACCAACCGGAAAACAAATTTGTGTGCTTACATATAGGAGTTGGGAAAATTACAGGCCAGGTACCTTAAAACATCCATACTCCGATTTTTAACTTGTTATGTACAAATCTACACTATTTGAGCAATCTGGACAAAGCACTTAGGCCTCGACGAAAATAGCAGACTACTGCGAGTTTCAAAAACTAACTCTGTCCTTATTTCCAACCCCTTACTATGAGGCAGTATTTTATATCGCAACACTGTGAATGCCAGAGTGATTGTAGTGTAAATTAACATTATTGTATGACAAGGATTTGAGATGTTTGTTATTTATAAGCATTGTTAGGAAATAACTTTACACGGCCTCACTGAAACTGAGAATAGGAGCGGGTAACAATGTAGCGAGGGGGTGAGTTGTTTATCAATTAGAAGAGACAAACAAATGACGTCAGAGTAGCGCGCTTTTCTTTAGAAATGGAGGGAATATCTTCCCTAGAGCATATGTGTTCGTAATTTTGATTGGATATAAAAATAGACGCTAATGCTGGCGCGCTTTATTAACCAATAGCAGCTCTGTTATAATGTTTAGGCATATCGGTGTGAGGGAGTATAAATTCTGAAGCCAGAGACGGGCAATGCACAGTTCTACAGAATCATTCACAAGGCAAACGTCGCGCAGTTCAACAGAATCATTCACGGGTTAAACGTCGCGCAATTCTACAGATTCATTCACGCGTTACACGTCGCACAGTTCAACAGAATCATCCACGGGTTAAACGTCGCGCAATTCTACAGAATCTCTCGCGTCGTAAAGCTAGTTACAAAAATGTGAAATACTCGAATTAATAATGTGCGCCAAATAAGTGATTATAGTTACATTCGAAAATATAACGGTTTCAGTCGGGCGTGTATCAAGAGTAATTATGTGAAATGAATAAAGTGTGACGGCAATAAGTGTAAAAACAAATTCTTTTATCAGTGTTATCTTTTAGTAACAACACCTTTCCGTTTACACACCCTGTTCAAGAGATTTGCTCGACTGAGTAATAATAGCTAGCCGGAGGACAAAGAACCCAAAATTCAAAATAGTAAAACAATAACAGGCACTCAGCAAATAAGATAACATGAAAGTTACCGCGACAACTTACAGAATACATCTGTGTAACGACGGGTAAGGCATCTGGTAAGTATAAGTAACACTAATATATTCAGTTATGTTCAATGCCTCAGCATTCACTGGCAACAGAATAGCCAAAGATGCTTCAGTGGGTTAACGTCGTTTCCCGGATGAACTATAAACATCTATTCTGCATCTCAGAAAATGTGCTACTTCTGTGGATCTCTGTTTGGATGGACCTTTTCGCAACATTTTGTTTGTGTGTACGTGCCATTGTTTGTGGCAAATAGCAACCAACTTTCGCTCATTTTCAAAACTTCCAGCATACTGATGAGAGAATACTATTGTGTTTCACGAAGATAATCATCTCTGCAGAAAATACATGTTGATGTCGAAAAACCTCGCGGGATTATGCTTACACAGTTTCTAAACGAGGTACATACTTACAGCTGTTTAGAATTAACTAATACCTTACTCGGGAGCTGAGTTTAAGAGGGTGAATAGCGGACAATTTTGGAGGTGCCTGAAATATCTAATAAAACTCATCCTTTTTGCATATACAGCACAGGAATCTCATATACTTGTGGTATACAGAGGAAGTATTTATTACATTCATCCAAAAATTTGATACCAAAATTCGGGAAGAGCTAAATTTCATATTAATTGACTAAGTGTGGCTGTTTAAACGTGCCAGACTGAGATATTCAAGAAAATCTTCCCCTCCCAAATTACACTCTAATTGGAACTTTTTTCGATATTTTTCATTCTCTCAAAAATAGTTAACGAGTTTAATTAAAATACCATATGTTTGAGATATCTGCAGGACTACTAAAATGTATATCCTAAATTTTCCTTCAATAGCTGTGAAGTTCTCTTCTTTCTATATTAATTTGGCATAGTTGGAAATCATAAGAGTTAGGCAAAAGCTTACTTCAGAAAAATATGCAAAGCTCCTTAAAGTATACAACTTGTATCACAGTTCCAAGTATTCCATGATTACATTTCCCGAAATGTAACTGCGTCAGAAATACTTGAAAGTTTCTGAGTCTTCTTTTTCTTTTCCTTTGCAAGAGCTTGTTATTATGACCATGGAGGGGTAAGTAATTCTTCCATGACTACAAATTCTGTATTCCTCGTTGCTTCCGATAAACATTTGAATGCCTTTTTCCAAAAATTCTCAACCTGACTCAGAAATGTCAATAAAACAATTCATCAGATTTTCGTTTTTGAGTATGCTGGTATGCTCTTCACAGAAATAGATGTACACATGGACCATTTTTTCCAAAAAGAAAAAAGAAAACAAAAGGAGAAGTAGTAGTTTTATTGGTGTCATAGGGCCTCTAAAGGTTCGATTCCGATAATATATATATATATATATATATATATATATATATATATAACGACATTTTAGGTGAGCTATAATAATTCCTCTATCTATTCCTTTCTATGCTATAGGTAAGTTGGTAGAGAAATTAAAAATCACAAAATTTACGATGTATTAAGGTTTCTATTCTCTAATGTTTACTGATCTTACAATAAATAGACAGTCAATTATTTTGTATGATAGTAAAACAAATGTACAAACGGGAATGGGATTGAAATTATTCAAATATACCAGTATTGCAATTAATGCGTGCTATAAATTAGGCTTGCAAATACCTTTGTTAGCCCAAAGAATAAGATCTGCAAATAAAAATAATTGTGGTTGAAACATTTTATAGGGAGTCAAAGATAAATATTTCTAATGAAGGAGCATCGCCAGACGAAAAACATGCAAAATAAGCATCATACAAAAAGAGGTAGCATTTTAGAATTTCAGGATATTTAGGTGTTCAGAACAGCACTATTTCTCGAGTTACTATCTATCCGGGTCACACCTGGAGCGGTGGTAATCTTAGCAAAGCATCTACAGATAAATACCGCCAGAACATAATGTATTCGGTCACGCTTTACAAATCTTCTAACTACCAAATTAATTCTCATTTTAATATGTATAAAGAATAAAGGATGATACACTTTACGCTTTTGATGATCTTCAAAGTTTCTCATATTATAAGTTTTATATTTTTTGGAAAATTGCACCAATGTTTCAACTCTTTTATGTGCTGTATTTTAAAAATTAACTTTGGGTCCATCCACATAGAAAAGTTAACGCAAATACAACAGAACACCAAAGATTGTACCCAGGTTAACAAATAGGGCCATTCACAATGATTTTCATTAATATGAAGACTATCGCCAGACGCTAACGCCAAACCTTGCAATCTCCAAGCGTTTATGCAAGCGTTAATGGAATTCGAGAGAGAAGGGAGAGGGAGGGAGAGGGGGAGGGAGAGGGGGAGAGAGAGAGTGAGAGAGAGAGAGTGAGAGTGAGAGAGTGAGAACTCTAACGCATTGCGTAGAAACAGAAAAGATAAGAAATGGAGTAATTTAATGACAATTTAATTATTTGATATGAAAATGAACTGAATAGTTTTTAATTATTATTACTATGGAGTCTTTAGAGATGTGTAAAACTTTATAGGTTACAAACTCCTCCGTTTTCTTTCATGTATGGAAAAATGTAATATAACATAATGCAAACACAAATTAATGCAGTTTGTATACACAAAATGCACTGCTGCATCATCGTAAATCATCGCAGCCTTCATTTTTAATCGCTTTTACACTTCCAATAGTCTTGTTTTAAGGCTAACATTTTGTTGGCATTGTGAATGGCAAGACGAAACTTGTGTTCATGTAATACGCGTAAATGTTTATGTTTCTATGTGAATGCCCTTATAATCATTTAGTATAAAAAATTTTAGTTGCTAATACCTGAAAATTCCGTTGAAATATCATTCAAATTGAGGGAGAATTAAGTCCGGGAAGTGAGAATAATCAATGATTTTGATAAGTTTTCTACGCAGTGCCTCAGTTTTCAAGAATTTACTCCTCTATCATTTAGACGATATTTCGATGATATTTGGTATACACAAAAAAGTAGGCTAAGTGCACGTAAGTATATTTTGAAAATAACATAAAATGTTGAGGCATTGCTGCAAATTTCCTAAAGTTAAAAAAATAAAGTTACATAACATGTAATCTGTATTATCGTTGGTTCTTTGTACGTATTTAAGATGACAATTTTTATCCGTTGATTTGGCAGTTAGAGCTTAAAAAGTGGAGTCCGAACACTTTCTGTTCGGTGTGTATGATTGTGCAAAAATTAATTCTAATTTCCTTTTCAGTAGCAAATAAGTTTCATTTAATTTCAAGAAAAACAACAATCTGCTTCACTTGCCGCACTTTCTATTTATTGTTGCGAATTTTCGACCTAACGCTTTCCCTTTATATATTCAGTTACGCAACTAAAAGAGGTTTGCTTCATGGGGAATTTTGGTATGTCCGGTGTTGCTGAGTTGGCGGGTTCAATAAAGAAAATCATTTTGCTGTGTACTTCTCCGCCTTACGGGTCAAAGTTGAAACAGGGCGGGTTCTCGAAACCTGTTATCCCATTAAACGTCAAGATCTCACTTTCATTCAGGGGTTAAACAGCTGCCCTCTCACCTATTGTTTTGTTAGCCAGTAATACATCCCGCCATTAACCAGACTGCACAACCTGGTATCCTTGACAACCGACTTTTTTCTTTGATACTGAAGCATCCTTAGCAGGATCTGTTCTCCAACCTTATTTGGAATGATCGACCGTTGTGAAACACCTCATTCAATTGTATCTGAACCCTTATCGGCAAAACTTTGTCACGGTCGCATTTCATAGATTTAAGAGGGGACAGCAAATAAATTTATTGCTTGTCCAGTTTTAATTTGGCATGACTGCTTGTTCAGCCACCGTGATTCATGTCTACTATGCACGCATGCAATTTTCTGAAGGCTTACATTGATCGGTACAGCGAAACACATCAGTTATAGTATTTAAAAATTCTGACATGTTACATTCACTACCCCTTTCATTTAGTATCATTTCTACAAACCGTTCTTACGAAAGCACAGTCTTCTATCTACCTCATGTTGATCCAGATAAACCTCATTTCGTTGTAGGTACAAATGGGTTTAAAGGAAACCGAATCGATAGTAAGAAAAGCGGGTTGCTATATGCTGAGTTTGAAATTCCATTTTCTCTCTCCATGACATCGCGAGGAACAAGTGAATAGCGACAGCACTTTAAAACATCTGTGTTGCACTCACACGACTTTCTCTACTCACTCTTCTGCAAACTATTCTTACAAACGCTATCTACTACTTTTTACTTTCTCTACTACGTATAGTAAGTAGGGGAAGTATTGTATTCATCCAAAAACTCGATACCGAGATTTCACCGGAAACATATGTTTTGAGACCTCCTGAATAAAAAAAAAGCATTTTTGGAAACATGCCCGTGTGTGTGTCTGTGTGTCTGTCTGCATAACTCAGAAACGAACAGTCGGATAAACACCAAACTTGGTATTTAGGTTCAGTATCTTACAGAGATGCGACACGAAGGTTTTCAAGAAAATTCCCCCACCCCAGATTACCCTTTACATGGAACATTTTTCGAAAATTAATTTTCTCAAAAATGGCTCTAACGATTTGATTAAAATATCATATCTTTAAGATATTTTCATGACAAATAAAATGTATATCTTGAATTTTCTAGGAATGTCTCCAAAAGTATTCTTCATTGTGAACGCCTTTTGCATAACTGGTAAACCATAAGAGATAGACAAAATTTTACTACACAAAAATGTAGATCACGTTAAAATACACAATTTATGTCATACATTTTTTGTTGTTGAGTGAACCATTTTCGAGATATTGCATGTTATTTCCTTAAATGTTTCAATACTTATTTTCTCAAATGGGAATTCGTTATTCATTTTTACTTTCTCTACTACGTATAGTACGTAGGGGAAGTATTGTATTCCACCCAAAATTTCGATACCGAGATTTCACCGGAAATACATGTTTTGAGACCCCCTGAATCCAAAAAAAAGCATTTTTGGAAACATGTCCGTGTGTGTGTCTGTCTGTGTGTGTGTCTGTGAACAGCATAACTCAGAAACGAACAGTCGGATAAACACCAAACTTGGTATTTGGGTTCAGTATCTTCCAAGGATGCGACACGAAGGTTTCCAAGAAAATCCCCCCCACAAAAGAGTACCCGTTATTACATGGAACATTTTTCGAAAATTTTAATTTTCTCAAAAATGGCTCTAACGATTTTGATTAAAATATCATATGTTTAAGATACTTTTATGACAAATAAAATGTATATCTTGAATTTCCTGGGAATGTCTCCAAAAGTATTCTTTATTGTGAACGACTTTTGCATAACTGGTAAACCATAAGAGATAGACAAAATTTTACTACACAAAAAATGTAGATCGCGTTAAAATACACAATTTATGTCATATAAATTTTTTTGTTGAGTGAACTATTTTCGAGATATTAGTTGTTATTCCCTTAAATTTTTCAATACTTATTTTCTCAAATGGGAATTCGTTATTCATTTTTTTGTCTTGGATATGCAAAGAGTATTAATCTGTGGGAAAGGGAATGGTGCTGCACCTAGCAACCAGTTATTAAGAGATATGTATGTGCTTAAAGGCTACTGTTTTTCTATATTGCCCTTGTAAATATATATTCCCCTTACATCTACAAGAAAATTAGCAATAAGATAGACTCTGCAAATGTTTATCTCGATTAACATGAAGCATGTGGAGAATAAGCGTTTGTAAAAATAGTTTGTACAAGAGTAGAGAAAGTCATGTGAGTGTAACACATCAGATTTTTTTTGTCTTGGATATGCAAAGGGAAAGGGAATGGTGCTGCACCTAGCAACCAGCTATTAAGAGATATGTATGTGCCTAAAGGCTACTATATTTCCAAATTGCCCTTGTAAATATATATTTCCCTTACATCAACAAGAAAATTAGCAATAAGATAGACTCTGCAAATGTTTATCTCGATTAACATGAAGTAGATGGAGAATAAGCGTTTGTATAAATAGTTTGTACAAGAGTAGAGAACGTCATGTGAGTGTAACACATCAGATTTTTTTGTCTTGGATATGCAAAGAATATTAATCTGTGGCAAAGAGAATGGTGCTGCACATAGCAACCAGCTATTGAGAGATATGTCTGTGCTTATATTACCCTTGCAAATACAAAACAAGGGGAACACAGTACGCCTTAAGCGATAGTCAAATATTATTAGAACTGGTCGCTATGTGTAAAATGTAATTCTCTTTGCATGTCAAAAGATCGTTTCTGCAAATGTTTATCTCGATTAATACGAAATAGATGGAGAATAAGAGTTTGTAAAAATAGTTCGTACAAGAGTAGAGAAAGTCATGTGAGTGTAACACATCAGATTTTTTTTAGTGCCATTTATACTCCGCCTTTAACTACATTGGTCATAACGGCGGCCTTTGTAACTTAACTCGTTTAACTCTTGTCATTAGGTTTCTTGCACTTTTTCGTTTTTTAGTTATTAGATCATATACACATTCACACTCTTATTCATATTTCCAGACTCTGGGGAAGATAGGGATTAAGCTTGGCTAGAGAAAAACTCCCACTCCCTAGCCGGGAAACGAACCCGGGACCCCTCGCACAGCAGGCAGTTGCTCTACCGACTAAGCTACGGGCTTAGCATTTTTGTAGGTGAAACTTGTCCAACACAAGCTTAGTGAAAGAACAATCAATCACCACTGATTGACTAATTGTTGGTTAAACTATGAAACCCGGGACTTAAAGTACTTACGACATTGTGTAAGTCGCCATTGAGGTATGTCATCTCAACATGAATTTAGATCGCATTGTTGTTTACCGGAAAAAATGCGAGTCAGTTGGGGAATTTAATGCCGTGCTGGCATGTTGATTAGAGCAATCGGACGGAAACCAGAAGATCCGTGGTTTAAATCTCGGCTATAGCATTGAATTTTTCAGTCTAATTCTACCTTTCCAACCTTGTCCTACACACGGCTTGTGTGAAAGAACAGTTATCACCACCAATTGACTAATAGTTGGTTAAACTATGAGGCCAGGTACTTACGACATTGTAAGTCGCCATTGGGGTATGTCATCTCAACATTCACATGACTTTCTGCGCCTTCCATCTTTATTAGCGGGTATACAAACTATAAAGCTTATTTTTCTAGCTGCTACATAATCCAGATAAACCGTTGCAGAAATAAGCTACACTACACATTTCGCTATAAAGACAAAGAGAACGGCGATAGTCAAATGTTTAAGAACTGGACACCATACGCTGTACTAAAATTCAATACGGTTTCCAAGCAATAGCGAGAAACAACTGAAAATCGACTGGACTTTAATCGCTTAATGTTTATAAGTTATACAAGATTGTAAAAAATTTCTTCCGAATGAAGAGGACTTCTTAAGCTATTCCAAGAAAATTCAAAAATACACTTTATTTGCCATGTAAATGTCTTTAATATAAGCTATTTTAAGCAAAATCGTTAAAGCGATTTTTTAAAAAATGAAAATTTTCGAAAAATGTTTCATGTAAAGGGTAGTAGGGGTGGGGGGAATTTTTTGAAAATCTTAAGCTCAGCTAGCAAGTTTGGTACTTATCCGTCTTCACGTTTTTGAGTTATGCTGTTCACAGACACACAGACAAGTTTGTAAAAATGCTTTATTTGAATTCAGGGGTCTTCAAAACAGGTATTTTCGGTGAAATCTCGTATTGAATTTTTGGGTGGAATGCAATACTTTCCCTACTTACTATACGTAGTAGAGAAGGTAAAAAACTTCCGTTCCTAATATCAGGAACACATGTGAAGCTACTGTAAATCTCGCATGACGTAAACTTAATTCCGAATCCAAGCCAAAAGCATTATCTGCACTAGAAGCACTATTGACATCATCCCTTGAGGAGAAAGCTGAAGTGAAAGTCATGGCAAGCGAACTGCAACTTGGGCTGGATAGAAAATGTGAGAAAAGTCATGTGCAATAACCCGCGAAGTTTCCATTGCATAATTCCTCCTACAACAGAATCTGTGCGCTGCAGCAGATCTCTCCACATCAGAGTTATCTCTGCAGTGTTACAGGTTCAGTTTTCTTGTTGGCATCAGGGAGACATCACTCGAAATCGTACTATACAGTAGGTCATGAAATCGGTATGCAACGGGAAAAATTATACCCGCTTTAGAAATAAGTAATGTCTCACAAATGTCTCTTATCATTTGCAGTCTCCATATGATTAGAGGTGTGAAGAATGGTCGTTTTTCAGCAACAGATCCAACCATTCCAGTTGTCTGTATTCGATGTAGACATAGGTTAGAAAGGAGGAGGGAAGACAGAGAAAGAGTTAGTAGAGAGAGTAGTTAATAAACGGGAGTAACAAAAATAAATGAACGAAGACAAAAATTAACACTATTTTTACTTTCTCTGCCGATAACTATAGTAGGTGGAGAATGTATTTTAAAAACTTCGATATCGGAAATACTTAATTTGAGCTCCTGACGCGAGTGCCTGAGATAGGAAAAAAATAAAGATGCAAACACACGATTTCTCTCAAATAACTTCTTGTGGCATATCATTTCCGAGATGTTCGTTTTATTCGTCTTAATTTTTCAATACTTTTGTCACTTTACTTTCCCTACAACCTACATATGGGGAAGAGGAATTAGTGTATGCCACCCAAAATTAGATGTTCAGATATCTATTTGAGTTCTCTAATTCGAAAAATAAAACACTTTTAGAAAAAGATCCGTGTGCGTAGGTGTGTGTGTGTGTGTGTGTGTGTGCGCGCGAGCCTGAAAACGGCATAACTCAAACACGAAATGCTGGACTACCCTTTACATGAAAAATTCGTTAATATTTTTGATTTTCTAAAAATGGCTAATATTTAAGATATTGCAGGACAATAAAATGCATATATATTGATTACTTTGTGAAGTGCTCTTCATTCGGAATGAATTGTATGTAATTTTGTGTAACTGCTAAACCGTAAGATATGGATAAAAGTTTACTGCACAAAAAAATGTATCTTGTTAAAACACACAATTTATGAGAAACAAATTTTTATGGCACTGAATATTTTCTAGATATTTGTTGTTATTAGTTTGAATTTTGAAATACTTTATACTTTTTTTTCAGGATCTAGATAGTTTCCTAGTTGCTTCCCATGTTCATGCACAAGGGAATTTAAAATCCAGCTTATAACGACCGCTTTATAAACATCTGATTATTGCTACAGCCTCCTGTATCCCCCCTTGTACCTGCAATAAAATGTGCAATGATACCATGGCTGCAAATTAAACTTTATCTCAATTAATATTAAGTATACAAAGGATAAAGCTTTTTTAAGAATAATTTGTAGAAGATAGGGTGGAGCAAGCCATGTGAAAGTAGCACAGTTTACGTTTTGAAGTGTTGTCATGAGGCAGTATTTTAACACTTAATGATTTCAGTCTAATTATATAATAAATAAATTCAATAACAGCCCGCCTTAAAGCAATATGTGTATGTAACAAGATATAAAAAGTGTATATTACAGTCATTGTATGTGTTTATATTATTGTATACATGTTTAATAATGTTATGTGAATGTAATTTAATAATGTAGGAGCTGTGAGAATAATAGGTTAAAAGTTGCTAACAATGAGGTAACCTTGAGGCAATAATGAATTAGAAAGTTTAAATGCTACTTGTGATTCTTGGAAGCAATAATGTAATTTTTGTGACAGTTCATAAAATAGCCAATCAACAACCAGAAAAAGCTTTAGTTAAATGAAGGTATTCTATTGGAGTAGCATTAGCCAATCAGAAACTGAAATATAGCAAAATTTACAAATCTATAAGTCAGTTGCTTGTAGACAGTGTTTCTAACCGGACGCCAGATGCGTCCTCGAGAATTTAATACGTATTTTGTGTGAGACAAAAATAGTTTACGTGTTAAAAAGTGCAAGTATTTAATAAAAACACAAATCTCACAGCTCTCTCTCTCTCTCTCTCTCGCTATATATATATATATATATATCAGTGAAGTTTTATTTTAATCGTTTAAAGAATTAATAAATGGAATGAAGTACAAATTATAATCTGTGTAAGCCTACATTCTTAGCCGCACTACTCCCTACAAAGAAATCCATGTCTCTAACAATAACACTGACGCAGGTGAGGCGAACATAAATATATGATATTTAAAGAAACAGTCAAAATTACAAAGTTAATATTTTTTAAACTTGGGGCAAAGGACACTGGAAAGTACATTTGGGGCGAAGGCTACCGGAAACTTGTTACCATACGCGCGGTTGCAACTACTTCAAGTTCGGCTCCCCAACAGTCGAAATATAATACATCTTCAAACTGGCTTTCCATACATAGTAACAAACCTTCAAATTGGCTCCCAAAGCGTGGGGCAAATAACAATACAACAAAATAACTACTTCAGTCACTATTCAGTTGTCTCTCGCGTTATCATGAGAGAGTATGAAATGTCGAGGCCAGCATATATATTTTTGCTTTTCATCCGCAAGGGCTCCTCACACTCTCCTACATGAACGAAGGCGCTGGATTGCAGTTGTTCGCGCTGAAAGTTTCAAGGAGGGGAATAGTAATGATCGCAAGCATGTGACGGTTTGGCATAAACAAGGGTCACACATCATTTTGTTAAGTATTAATGCACTACATAATACCTATATTACCTTATTCCTGGGTTTTTCTTCAGAGTCCGAAACCCGAAGTAGTTCGCACAGTGGAGTCGATTTATAGCTCGGAGTTATCAAATATTACTATTTATAAGCAAGCGAATTCACATAAACGCCCTTTGAAACCAATACTACAGATTGAAATTGAATTTGAGTTTTATTTATGGACGCTCTTTAACTGTTGTGGTCCATAGCGTCCTATTCTACATTGGGGGTGAAAGACCGGTAATTTTGCTTAGAGGCCTCTTTATCAGACTTGAGATTCTTTTACGTGTCGTTCTTTTACGCCCGAAAAAATCCATCGCCCTCCGCCGGGTTTGAACCCGCGACCTCGGGAACTAGAGGCTAGCATGGTAACTACACCACGGAGGAAGACGATACTACTTGGCTAGAAAGCACACGACTATGACAACGCAGAAATTTTTGCTGCTGACAACCGCCTTTGTGATTAAACATAGTCGTTTGGTTTTATTTTCTCGCCTAATATCAAACAAAGAACAGGTTGCTAAAATTGAACTCGTTTCTAGACAACAATTTATTGTGATTTAAGTATAATGGATAGAAGGATCACTTTATATGGATAGTACGACATACATCTGCGAAATTGTAATAGACTGTGTAATCCAATGTGCAGCGGACGTAAAAGTTCACAATGTGACAAAACAAACCAATTTTTTTTACAATGTTGTTGTCGAGGCCATTAGTATCATAACATTTTAACTCTCTAATCCTTTATTCCTAAAAATACTTTCCTACGTGTAATGACTAATGATGCAGTGATTATAATAATAAATATCGCAATATACTATTATTGTTATTACTACCTGGATGTGTTTAGTTTAAATTACTATGTGTTACTTCCAAACTAATGTTAAAACTAATTCCTAATAGCTATGAAATAATCTTTACAAACGCACATTCAGAATTATTTTAAAAAATCTGCTCACATAAATATTTAAATACAATAAACACCCTTACTAAGTTTTCATTTCCCTCCTTTAAAAGTTATGAAGATGGATTTCTAAGTTTCGGAGGAAAACTATAGAACTAAAATGCTGATTTAGAGCCTAACCTACCGCAAGGTCAGGTCAACCTGTCAGCAAGAACGCGGAACGGTTGTGCATAACTGTACTCCACAGCAGCCGGCTGGACCTAGTCGTCATCAACCCGAGAGTCCGAAGTGCTCAGCACCGTTTCCGATAGGCACGTGTCTAAGTACAACATTACGTAAAATCCACGCGGTATGATAGTTAAACTATCTTCTAAGCATGTTTAGATATAAGATTCGCTAAGAATACTTATTGTGGATTGGACAAAACATGAAAAAAGTTGTTACATTCACATGACTTTTCTAACCTCTATCGTTTATTTTTATACAGCTTTAGATACTATTCTTACAAAAGCTTATTACTTTCTCTGCTACGTATAAGTAGGGGAAGTATTGTATTCCACCCAAAAATTCGATACCGAGATTTCACCAGAAGTACATGTTTTGAGACCCCCTGAATCCAAAAAAAGCATTTTTGGAAACATGTCTGTGCGTGTCTGTTAACAGCATAACTCAGAAAAGAACAGTCGGATAAACACCAAACTTGGTATTTAGGTTCAGTATCTTCCAGAGATGCGACACGAAGATTTTCAAGAAAATCCCCCCACCCCAGATTATTCTTTACATGGAAGATGTTTCGAAAATTTTAATTTTCTCAAAAATGGCTCCAACGATTTTGATTAAAATATCATATGTTTAAGATATTTTCATGACAAATAAAATGTATATCTCGAATTTTCTGGGAATGTCTCCAAAAGTATTCTTCATTGTGAACGACTTTTGCATAACTGGTAAACCATAAGCGATAGACAAAATTTTACTACACGAAAAATGTAGATCGCGTTAAAATACACAATATATGTCATATACATTTCTTTTGTTGAGTGAACCGTTTTCGATATATTGCTTGTTATTCCCTTAAATTTTCCAATACTTATACTTTTTCTCAAATTCGTTATTCATAATTTTTATGTCCTGGACATGCAGAGAGAATGGAATGCGCCACATAGCAACCAGCGTTAAAATATTTGACTATCGCTTATAACCTACCATATTCCCCTTGCATCTGCAAGATAATTAGCAATAAGATTGACATCTCGATATCTCGATTAACATGAAGCATATGGAGAATAAGCGTTTGTAAAAATAGTTTGTACAAGAGTAGAGAAAGTCATGTGAGTGTAACACATCAGAATCTTTTTGTAGATAGAAACTGATACAGCAAGTTGAAGCGATGGTTAAAGCTTTAAAAGGTGAACCGCTGTTCTTTCTAAAGGTATTATTTGCGAATGTTCAAAGTGTAACAGCGCATTCCAGAGGTAGGCGGTGGTTATAATGCAGGGTGTTGAGTACAGTGATGTTCGATATTGATAATATGATGTATCTAACGAATTTCACGGCATACATGTATTGGGTTTATGAGATGATATGAAAGCGAGAAGATACGAGTACATATATATTTATCAAACGGGTGCAGAATGAACTTCGTTTGCAAGAAATGCATCCGCCGAGATTTGAAAAATTCAATGCCGCGGTTAGAACACGAGCCACCGGTCTTACAGTTTCCATGCCAGTGCTAATCTTTCAAATCTGAATAAAGTCTCCATCTTTAGCCTACAAACGACCAGTGTAAAGTACAGCTGTCAAATTATTCGTGTGTATTAAATATTTTCTAGGCTTACCTACATAATATGCCTGTAAATGTATGAATCTTCCTTTCTTTATTTCTTTACGTGAGCTCATGACCAACAAAAGCTGATTCTATATTACGCGTGTACATAACACGCATTCTCTAATTTGAAACAATAATTAACGTAAACTGGGTAGAAAAATCGCTTTTTATAAGAATGTGAACTGGTTGTGTGGCTGTTACATAAATATCTTTTAATCTTAATATTAGCCAAAAACTGTTGCAAGTTCATAACCTGTACATCAGATTTCAATTTTATCATCCGTATTTACGAGGGGCGTCCAATAAGTAAGTTACCCTATTTTATATAAAAAAAAACATTACACACAATTGATCACGTTGAACTAATTTTATTTATACTGTACAATCCTTCTGTTACTTTTCCACATAGCCAACATGTTTTTCCAAGCATTTTTGCAGAAGTGACACAAGTTTTTCCAAGCCAGTGTTGTACCAGGTCGGGTCCCGTGCTCGCAACCAGCTGTTCGCTGATTTGACTTCATCATCGGTGTTAAAAGTGCTTATCTTTGAGTCAGGGAAACATGTGAAAATCACTTAGGGCAAGCTCCGGTGAATACGAGGATACGAGAAAACTTCCAAGTTGAATCTTGACCCAGACGGAGTTCAGAAGATTCAACTGGGAAGTTTTCTCGCATCCTCCATATTCACCAGATCTTTTCCCAAGCGATTTTACATGTTCCCCTGACTCAAAGGTCATCAGGGAGGTAAGCAATTTAACACCGTGACGAAGATCAATCAGAATGAACAGCTGGTTTCGACCACAGAACCCGACCTGGTACAACACTGGCTTGGAAAAACATGTTGACTATATAGAAAAGTAACAAGGATTGTATAAAATAAACAAAATTAATTCAAAATGATCAATTGTGTGTAATGTTATTTATAAAATAGGGAAACTTACTTATTGGACGACCCTCGTACTTTACGCATCCGTCTGAAGGAACTTGTTTTTAAGCTGTTGTATTGCATGCAGTCCACCTACTTTCAATTTTTCACAACTATACGTAACCAACATCACGCTATCATCATAGCACATTATATGCATGATCGATCATGCTTTTATTACCTTATATTTTGAATCCTTTACTTATTAGTGTGAGAGATAGGCTGCATTTGTGTATATTTAAAAAGTAACGTAGGTGTGTTTTGACACATTGGAGTACACAATTTTGCTATTTTGTCGGTGTAGCTTACTCATTCAATATTTATGTTCAGTAGAGCTCTCAAACATTCCAGAATTATGAAGTAAGCACGACTTTTTGCCCCCTGCCATGGCTTCAGAGGTGATGGACAAAAACATGAAAAAGTGATGTACACTGTTATTCAGACTTTAAAGCATTAAATGTTGTAATACTAAGAGAAACATTACGTTGTTGTCTGGGAAATACGACCTTGCCAAACAGTAGGTTAGATTTTTACAAAACTATGTCCATGTATTATTATCCCACACACATCATTCTTTTTGTAATATTGCGCACAGAATTGTGCAAGAAATATTTTGGAATAACCCCATTTTTTTGCTATATAATGTATTTAGGTTGTACGATTACTGGGTAGGTACACAACTGATCTTTAAGTAGGCACACCAACAAGAAGCAAGCAAGATTGGTAAGGCATGTCAAGAGATGAGGAGCTCAGATTGTCGGTGTACGGCTGCAATAAAATGGTTTCGGAAGAATGTGGGGTTATAGGTGGATTAGGAGCATTGTCTTCAATTGCTTAATTACGAGAGCTGTCCCAGAAGAACCCGACCTAACAAAGAAAACACAAAAATGTTGGGAAAAAAACATCTTTATTTTTTTACATAGTCTCCTTTCGGCTCGATACACTTTTCACAGCGATGTTCAATAGCTTCGATACCCTGTTTATAGTGAGAACCGTTGAGTTCTGCAAAACTCTTTTAGCACCAAGCCATTTCTTCAAGTTTGGAAACAGAAAATAATCAGAGGGGACTAAATCTGGCGAATAGGGTGCATGAGGAAGCAATTCGAACTTTTACTCACTGATTTTGGCCATGGCGATAATGGATGTGTGAATTGGTGATTGTCTTGATGAAACAGAACTTTCTTTTCCACTAAATACGGCCGTTTTTGCTTGACTTCGTCATTCAAATGCTGCAATAAGTTTGCATAATACTCGCCATTGATTGCTTTTCCTTTTGGAAGATAATGAAAATTACCCCACACACATTCCAAAAAACTGACCTTGCCTGCAGATGGAACTCTTTTCGCCTTCTTTGGAGCCGATTCTCCCCTTTCAATCCACTGTTTTGACTGTTCCTTCGTCTCAGGTGTGAAGTGATGGACTCATGTTTCATCCATGGTTATGAATCGAAACAAAAACTCGGTTTTAATGCAGCGAAACATTGTCAAACACTCGACTGAAACATCCTCACGATGCTGCTTCTGTTTCATTGTGAGTAAACGCGGCACCCATCTTGCGCATAGATTTCTCATGTCTAAATTTTCAGTCATTATGGGATGCACAGCACTTTTTGAAATTCTTACGATGTCTGCTATCTCGCGCACTTCGTCGACGGTCATTCAATACCATTTTGTGAATTTTCCTCACAATTTCTGGTGTGGTCACCTCATTTGGTCGACCACTGCGATGTTCGTGTTGGGAGCTCCTACGGCCTCGCTTAAACTCTGCCACCCAATATTTTACTATTGTAAACGAAGGAGCAGACTCTCCCAGAGTAGAATATAGTTCAGCTTTAATATTAGTTGGACTAAGACCTTTCAAATTAAAGTTGTATCACATAACGATGACCAGTTTTATCTATGTTTATCGTACAAATTTGCTGAGAGCGTTTAATATTGATAGCTGCCAAACAATTACTAAATGACGTAGCGTCATCAAACATAAGGTTGGTACTTTCTACCATAGTCATTTGTTTGAAACAACAACCACTATCTATACATCAGATCGGGTACTTCTGGGACTGCCCTCGTATATGAATTTTCTCAGGCATCCAGTAGGACTTTTTTACTTTACAACAAAAGGCCAACTGTATCCTAAATCTATAATGTGTATCTTTTAATTCATGAACATTACTAATAAATCATTATATTAACTAAAGAGTGTATAGGTAGTCGAAGTAACTGGATGCATCCAATACAATGGAGTCCTCATGTTTTTCCTACCTCAATGGGGCTGCGTGTATAATCGTTTTAAGGTTTGAGGTGAGTTTTAAAACACTTCACACTTTATTTAGAACCTTTTTATACAAATAGTGCCCATAGTTAGTGTTTCAAACCACTCTTTCAACCAGTCAGGGGATTGCTGGTGAATATCTTTCGTGAACTCGCGGCGTTTGAACGCCTCACTCTTGCTTTTCGATGTTTCCCAAAGACAGAAATATTCTAGTGTCCGCAGACGATGCCGACTGTAATACATACAATGGCCTCCGACTGCCTGAGCAAATAGATGGTAAACAGTGGTATACCAAGAATAATTTACATTCAATAACAAATACCGTCCCGGTATACAATTATTGTTTCACTTCGGAGCCTGCACTTAGACGTTGCAACGCTGTGAAGAAAAATGACTGAATGCATTTGAATGTTGATATGGAGAGGAACAGAAAGTGTGAAATGTACACATCAAATAAGTAACACGGCTCTGTTAGAAAGAATGGGTGAAGGAAGAACAATGCTGAATCTGAAGAGGAAGAAGAAGACGAATTACGTGGGAGAATAAGGGCTGCTGGACGATATGACGATCAAATGCGCAGACGTAGAGGAGAGAATGAAAGGAATGGGGTTGCAATGAAGTTGTGCAGACTTAATCAGGTTGTATTGCAATTACCAAATCCTGAAAGACGTCTGCTTCACATCCCAGACCTATCAACAGCATTTGTCACATATTTCTCGAGTAGGAATCAATCTAACAAAATCATTCAAGTCCAGATACATGATTATTCAATGGAAACCAACTTTTTGCACATGAATAGTAAACATTAATTATATTATTTATGTAAATTAGCAAATACATACCAATAATGTGGCACTTTATCCAATATAACATAGAAAAAGTTTATTGTTTTGAAAATTAAGTTCCGCAAGTGGCCTCCACTACTGCGCGGATAATTCGCCAACCTGCGATGTAGATTGTCAAACGACTTTTATAGCATCTCAATTGGAGAACAATTTCTACACGAATATTGCCTTTTAAGGTCTGTACGTATGCGTGGACGTTTGAATAAAATACAAAACATCGTAGAGCTGCCATGGAAATCTATCAGTATATGATATAACACCATCCTGCTAGAGCCATTTTGGTTATTCCCTTGTAGACCTTAAATAGAAAATTCATAGAAAAATTAATGCTATTCCAAATTAAACGTTACATAAATCGTATGCCAATAAGCATTGTAGACTGCTAGATTGCAGTTGGAGGACATAACTTTTATGAAAGGAAGGTTTTCCTGTGCTGTATAAATTGGCACTTTATTGACATTAATCCGTGTATTTGTTGACTTACACAAATAATATAACTAATGTTTACTATACAATTGTAAAAAAGTTGATTTCATCGAATCACTCTGTAGTTTCTATTGTAATTAAATGAACTCTGCAGATATATTTACCTCCCGCATACCAATAATGTATCTCCATTTACATAATGGAACAATCAAATCACAAATGACCTGTCAGTCACAGAACTGTAATGCGAAAGCCGTCTCCGTGCTACCTAAGTGTGATACAACCCTAGTCTCTGAAATTCAAAAATTAAGCTTCCTTTCCCTGCGGGCTAGACACTGCATGTGGAATATTATGCTGTCTGCCAGGTCCTGTTCACAACAGAGTTAACTGCAGCATTGACCAACAGCAACGCAGTGTTTTTGCTGGTTGTTGCTCCGGAGAACACACAGGAAGAAGCTATGGCGACATCCGCCGCACGAGTCACGACAAGACAAGTGTTCCCACTACAGCGGTGCTTGTGGAACCAGAACTCTACGCAATGCGTGAACAAAGAACCAAATTAGAAAGCCAACCACCCGCTGGGCCGTGTCCGTCCAGGTGAGAACCTCGTCTATTCTTCACAAGTAGGTATCTGTAAAACATCTACTCTAAAATCTTTGCACCATACGCAATCAAGAAACCTTCGACACTTAAAAGTTCTAAAAAGTCTCACGTGTAACACTCACAAGACTTTCTCTACCGATTGCCACTTCGTAAGGAGTTAACTATACAAGAAAGCTTCAGATTATTCACAATAAGTTGATGCATAGAAATATTTTCATCTGTGTTACAAGAGACAGCTAGGGCAATAGTCAACTGTGTATAAAAGAGGCCGATGTTAACTACAAGAAGAGCCAAAAGACTACGAACCGGCTGCGCGGTGTTTTTCCTGCCCGCGCCCTCGGCGCACGTTGCCGTCTACCGCTATGATAGAAAGCATACAACATTTTTAAAACTACTTTTAAAGGCTTTACTTAATAACGTATGTTTGAGGACAGAATTATTAGTAGAGATTTGTGGCTCACTCGTCGCCCGACCCTGCGATTTCTATCTCTGGGGTAACTTAAAACAAAGTGTACAAGACAAACCCACACACCCTGGAAGAATTAAAACAAAATATCCGTCAGGAAATTGACAGTATTTCTCAACGTGAACTACGGCGAGTGATGGATAGCTTCTTAAAGAGGTGTCAAAAATGTATGGACAATGACGGTGGCCAGTTTCGGCATCTCCTTTCGTAAAGTTGATAAGTAGAGCCTTTAAAATTAATTTTAAAAATATTGTATGGTTTCATCCGCGCCTTTCTATGATAGTGGCAGACGGCAACGAGCGCCGAGGACGCGGACAGGAAAAACACCACGCAGGCGGTTCGTAGTTTTTTGGCTCACTCTGTATAAGCCCATGAGAAACCGAAGAATGGACCCTTAAAGTATCTGTATAAATTTACTATCTCGGTCTGGAAGGATGTAAAAGTACTACAGCGAAAATTTGAATTATATTTAATTTAAATTCTTGAAGTTAACAATAATGTATCATTTTTGTCAACAATTTACAGAATAGCAACCTATGTGCTTCAATCTGCAACACGGTTGTTCCTGACCTCTTTGGTTGATTTAAGAAAGACTGTGGAGGTGTCTAAACTGAAAATTTTGAAATAAGGAACCGCTGGTCAAAAATGAATATTGCAAGCTCTACGGGCTACAATTAAAGTATGAGGAACCTTTAAGTTGCTTTGCTCTTTTATGGCGCACTAGTTTGTAATTGAATATGTATTGCTCAGATATGAGATGTGTTACAGAATTGTTAGTATCCTTTCGGGTCTTTAGGCCTTTCCGCGCGGGCTTAAAGGATTTACCACGTAACCTCAAAAACGAATATGCAGTTTATAGCATAAATTATTGTATGCACCACGGTAATAATTAATGATTATTTCCTCAGACAACTTAACACCGTCATCCTCAGGATATAGAAATAATATAATAACCCCTGTACTCATAAACAGCTCATAGCAACTGCTCAAATCTCGGTACATTTAGTATAACCACATTACATTACATATTTTTGGCATCTGTTTTAGGACGAGACAGAGAGCTAGATGGCCAACGGATCCTCCTGTTTTCACTGGAATGTCCGGATGTGTGAGGTCTGGCGATTCCGCTGACCAAGGGGAATGGTCTCCCATTCTGATCCAACCATCAGGGAATTTGTTATCCAGGTGCACGCGGTCATCTCCATAGAAGGGGGCAGGTGTCCATGTCCTCTTGCGTGTAACAACTCTGGCAGCCCTTCTCGAATGAACCGAGGGCAACTGTCCACCCAAAGTGGCCAGCAAGTCGTATTAGTTGCACATTTTGTAGTACTTGGAAAGGATTCCATATTGACTTGCAAACTGATGCCACCATACAGCGGCACAACAGGCAGTTGCTTGTTATGAAAACTGGTGCACGTTGTTCAAAGCCGTTAATGAGCTTGAAATGTGCGTTTCTGATCGGCAGTTCCCTGATAAGTTTAGAATCCTCAATTATTGACATTAATGTGACCAAAGAAGTCTGGGGTTTCCTTTATCGTAATACTAGGTGTTCAAAGACATGAACAAAGTTCGAAAATGACATTTCTGTGAATTCTGTAACGGTATTTAAAGGAAGCCTACAAGGGTAAGATTTTGCTTAGCGTTTATACTTTTGCAGCGATGTAACACCAAAAACAATAAACACGAGTTCACAAATATCTTGCAGAAAGATTAAATCTACGCATGTTATTTTGCATGCCAGTATGTCTGAATGTATGAATCAATCATAGTTTTCTGCCCAAATGATCTCCCCAACTACAAATTCAGTTCTTACAATGTTCTCTTTTTGTTTCCACATATGTACCATTTATTTATATGCGGTACCTTCTTCTGTACTTAAAATGTTTCGGATTCACAATTCTTTTCTGTGCATCTTTAGCTAGCTGCTGTTTCTCATCCAGTGTCCCTGCCTTTTTTTTCTGTCAGGTTCAGAATTGTTCTTCTTATTGGCCAATCTTTCAAAGACAGCTTCATTACTATATATTACTATCAGTTTCATATGCTTATTTCTTCTCCGTACTCTTATTTCAAATGCTTCCAATAATTTTTCCACACTTAGTCACAACGCACGGGTATCCGCACAATGCCATTCTCCGCACAAAACGCTTAACTAGCCTCTTTGTAATTTCTTTCTTTCAAGTGCATTTTGTTTTTCTATTAAAAACTTCCTTTGCCATTACTACCCCATTTGACATCTTAACAACAGCTTATGTTACCACTTACGGTACAAGCTAAGTATCTAAAAGCGCCCACTTACTCCCCTATTTCATCTCATATTCGCAAGTGCATCTTCTTTGCTTTTCTATGGATGACCATAGGTTTTGTCTTTTTTATTACTTTCTCTATTACGTATAGTAAGTAGGGGAAGTATTGTATTCCACCCAAAATTTCGATACCGAGATTTCACCGGAAATACATGTTTTGAGACCCCCTGAATCAAAAAAAAGCATTTTTGGAAACATGTCCGTGTGTGTGTGTCTGTGTGTCTGTGTGTGTGTGTGTGTGTGTGTCTGTCTGTGTGTCTGTGAACAGCATAACTCAGAAACGAACAGTCGGATAAACACCAAACTTGGTATTTGGGTTCAGTATCTTCCAAGGATGCGACACGAAGGTTTTCAAGAAAATCCCCCCACCCCAGAGTACCCTTTACATGGAAGATTTTTCGAAAATTTTAATTTTCTCAAAAATGGCTCTAACGATTTTGATTAAAATATCATATGTTCAAGATATTTTTATGACAAATAAAATGTATATCTTGAATTTTCTGGGAATGTCTCCAAAAGTATTCTTTATTGTGAACGACTTTTGCATAACTGGTAAACCATAAGAGATAGACAAAATTTTACTGCACAAAAAATGTAGATCGCGTTAACATACACAATTTATGTCATATACATTTTTTTTGTTGAGTGAACCATTTTCGAGATATTGCTTGTTATTCCCTTAAATTTTTCAATACTTATTTTCTCAAATGGGAATTCGTTATTCATTTTTACTTTCTCTACTACGTATAGTAAGTAGGGGAAGTATTGTATTCCACCCAAAATTTCGATACCGAGATTTCACCGGAAATATATGTTTTGAGACTCACTGAATCCAAAAAAAGCATTTTTGGAAACATGTCCGTGTATGTGTCTGTCTGTCTGTGTGTCTGTGAACAGCATAACTCAAACACGAAGAGTCGGATAAACACCAAACTTGGTATTTAGGTTCAGTATCTTTCAGAGATGCGACACGAAGGTTTTCAAGAAAATCCCCCCACCCCAGACTACCCTTTACATGGAACATTTTTCGAAAATTTTAATTTTCTCAAAAACGGCTCTAACGATTTTGATTAAAATATCATATGTTTAAGATATTGTCATGCCAAATAAAATGTATATCTCGAATTTTCTGGGAATGTCTCCAAAAGTATTCTTCATTATGAACGACTTTTTCATAACTGGTAAACCATAAGAGATAGACAAAATTTTACTACACAAAAAATGTAGATCGCGTTAAAATACACAATTTATGTCATATACATTTCTTTTGTGGAGTGAACCGTTTGCGAGATATTGCTTGTTATTCCCTTAAATTTTCCAATACTTATACTTTTTCTCAAATTCGTTATTCATTTTTTTTATGTCCTGGACATGCAAAGAGAATGGAATGCGCCACATAGCAACCAGCGTTAAAATATTTGACTATCGCTTAAAACCTACCATATTCCCCTTGCATCTACAAGAAAATTATCAATAAGATTGACATCTCGATATCTCCATTAACATGAAGCATATGGAGAATAAGCGTTTGTAAAAATAGTTTGTACAAGAGTAGAGAAAGTCATGTGAGTGTAACACATCAGATTTTTTTGTCTTGGATATGCAAAGAGTTATAATCTGTGGCAAAGGGAATGGTGCTGCACCTAGCAACCAGCTATTAAGAGATATGTATGTGCTTAAAGGCTACTGTTTTTCTATATTGCCCTTGTAAATATATTTTCCCCTACATCTACAAGAAAATTAGCAATAAGAGTTTGCAAATGTTTATTCTGATTAATATGAACTAGATGGAGAATAAGCGTTTGTAAAAATACTTTGTACAAGAGTAGAGAAAGTCATGTGAGTGTAACACATCAGATTTTTTATCTTCATCCGTATAGTTTAAATAAAAATGTCTAGATAGAAACAACTTTGAATTTAATTTAGGCTTATAAATTTGGCATTTGTTAAATTTTTATTGATGCACTAGCTATTTGTAGGCAGACAAATATATCAAAATAGTTAGAACCAATATTGAATTAGTTTTGGATTTATAAACTTGTCACTTTTTTACTTTTTAACTAGTTATTCGTAGATAAATAAATACGGCGATAGTTAAAACTAGTAGACAGGAAGTCACAAAACAAATGAAGCACAACTGTGACACTTAAATTAAAATTGAGTTGGGATACTATAAAACACACAGCAAAGTGTAGACAGATATGAAGAACACAGTAGTTACAAAATTGCGTTTACACGCTATTTCTATGTAAAATCCTCATGAATACTGGCCATGAAACGTGAGATGTAGGACTTGTTGCCCCATACTGTTGTATGAGAGATTTCTCAGTCATACGTAGATGCATTTTCAAGGTGTGGATTCAAAGCAACGTATGATAACCAACCTTATGGACAACCAAGGCAACCTTATGAGAATGTAATAAGGATTGCCAACTTGGACCATAATTATGGAGCATACGATGAGTTTAACGTTTGTACGATTTACGATAGTGCACTGTAAGATATCGGCTGAACATACGTCAGGTTTGTCACAACAGCGAAATGAAACAAATCTGTTCTGCCTGTTATCAGAACAGTTGGTTACGAGCAAAGGACGACCCGACTTCTGGTTCACTTCTGATTCATCATCGTCACGGTGTTAAAGTACTTACCTCCAAGATGACCTTTGAGACAGGAGAACATGTGAAAATCACTTGGGAAAAGATCTGGCGAACATGGAGGATGCGAGAAAACTTCCCAGTTGAATCTACTGAGCTCCGCCTGGGTCAAGATTCAACTTGGAAGTTTTCTCCTATCCTCCGTATTCACCGGATCTTGCCCCAAGTGATTTTCACATGTTCCTCCAACTCACAGGTATGCACTTTTAACACCGATAATGAAGTCAAATCAGTGAAAACCTGGTTGCGAGCACAAGACCCGACCTGATACAACACTGGCTTGGAAAAACTTGTGTCACGTCCCCAAAAATGCTTGGAAAAACATGTTGGCTATGTGGAAAAGTAACAGAAGGATTGTACAATATAAAATAAAATTAATTCAACATGATCAATCGTGTGTAATATATTTTTATAAAATAGGAAAGCTTACTTATTGGACGCCCCTCGTAAAAACTAAAATTCTGAATAGAATGGCAAGAGATACAGCAAATGGTAGCTTGTGAAAGAATGTGGAGAGTCTGAAAACTTCCAAATCAGCGAGAAGGTCTTAAACTCTATGAAAGCAAATTTGGATGTTGCTGCAGTTCAGACTAAAGATGATGGCGTTTCTGAACAATGGATCGAGAAACACGTATACTAATCCTGGTTGTACTTATTATTGTCGTTTTCGTTATTTTAGTACTGTTAAATTTGTTTAGATGCACGATAATTTTGAGTGGCTATTACGATGTCTACATTTAAAAGTTGGCAACCCTGATGTAAATGTTCCCCGCTGTAAACATTGTGTTTACATAACCTGAGAGGTGAATCTCTGACCCTTCGGTCATTTGGTCAAGCTCCATATTCTGAGTTCTGGTGATAACCTATGACAATATAACAATCTTATCTCTTGATTGTGTAATATGACATTGTTTGAATGTTAAGAAAACAGAATACTTTCGGTTTGCTTCCTAAGGCTACATTCTTTCTTATCACTTCGGTATTAAATTCTTTACGCTGTTGTAAAAGTTTCTTTTAAAACGTTTGTGTATTAAGGTGTCTACTGCGCTGAAGGTTAAAAATACAATAATATTTGCAACGATGGTCTTGACAAAACATGTGGATTTTTCACTTCGAACATCTATTACAACGTAATGTATCAGTTTGAGTGAAATTGCAAAAACTGCTATGAATGTGTAGACAGAAGTATCAATTGGGATAGATATACTAATTGCTCCAATTTTGAACAAGCTACTTACTACTTTTCATGTGTTTTCTGCCTATAAAGCAAAATCGTCAGTAGGATATATCGATTAAAATACTTGAGGAATTAAAATAGCTCGAATCGAAGTATGAAGTTCGTAAACAAAAGATGGCAAAACTGGCAGACAAAATGTGCCTTGCGTACTAACTGACCGAAAATTCTAATTTCCCAGTTCTTTGTTGGCCAGACTTCGTAACTGTTCTATAGATAAAATAATTTTCCATTCTTCCTAGAGTTTGGAAAAGTATGAATGCGCGACTGTCTTTTTTTTCAGCGTTTTAAAGAAGAAAATAATATGCTAATTTTAAACCTAAAGCAAAGTGAGTTATGAACATCTAGAATTGTTTCAGAATCAAAGGGAAACAAATGTGATATGTTGCATTCACATGACTTCAGTTTACTTTCATACCTCTTCTACCAACCAGGATTCTTACAAAAACCTGTTTTTCTATCTAATTCATGTTAATCGAGATAATCGTTTGCAGAAATAGTTTCATTATACCTTTCGTTATAGATACAAGGAGGCTGAAGGATAATCAAAACTTTAAGCGGGTCGCTATAATATACTGGCTTTGAAATCCCATGCTCTATGCACATCACCAGATAGAAAAGAAAGTCCAAACCAATATCAACAAATATTTCAAAAATGATTAGTGGTATAACAGCTTGATTTGACAAAGCGTGAGTTTTAACGAGATCTCTATTTTTGGTGTAGTCAGATTTTGTCTATCATTCTTGGTTTGCCAGTTAAACAAATTATATATATAAAAGAATTGAGAATGGAGGAAACTTGACAGTCTATTTGCAGAAAATTCAGTGCATTTCATTTGTAATGTAATATCTTAAACTTATGATATTTTAATCAAAATCGTTAGAGCCATTTGGAGAAATAGAAAATTAAGATAACATTTTCCAGTAAAGATTAGATATTCTTAAAAATCTTCACGCCACATCCTTGGAACATGCTGTATATAATAATAAACCTCATAGTTATCTGACATTTTAACAGGACTACTTTTTATGTTCAGAGAGTTCAAAACATATCTTGATAACGAATTTTTGGGTGGAACACAGTACCTCTTCTGCTTACTATAAACACACAGTAGAAAAAGTAAAAACCTCGACAACTAAGTCATAGAAATGTATGAGGACTGCTGAAAAATGCATGAAGAACTGTATGCCGGCCCTATGACCACTGCCTATAGTGCCTCCAGTTTGTGTGGATTGCAGTGTTGCAGGTGGGTACGCCCATATACTTCCGCTGTCTTTTATATCGAAATTTGAGGATCACAACCAATTTAAAACACCGACAATTTATTACGAGTTTATTGATTTGCTGGAAAGGAAATTAAAGAAGGAAAAAATAAAGAAAGTCAGAAAGAAAAACTTAACTTTTTTATCTTAGGTAGGAATGTTTTATTTAAAATAAACAACACGAACGTCCATTAAAATGCCGCGTCTTCTGAAACATGGACCGAAGCCAGTAATTTATCACAATTGCAGCAAGATAATGATCAGTTTCACATAATACACAGAAGACGAAGTTCGATGTGCTACCGCATCCGCCGTTTTCACCGGATCTGCAACCCAGTTACCTTTCTTTTGACTGCTGAAAAATGCGCCACATACAATCAAATGAAGAGGTGTAAGGTGATGCTTATCTGATTCTCAAGCCAAGAAAATAATGTTTTCTCCAGAGAAATTTATTACCTAGTGTACCTGGAAGAACTGCTATAATAATTTCGCGACTGTCCGGCGAATGACATCAAAACAGTGAAAAGTGGGCGAACCTACAACTATCCACTCAGCCTCGGGTGCACCTACGGCGGATGTGCAAGAAAAACGTTCAAGGCACATAGGAAGCAATAAACAAAGAAAGTGAAGTTCGCCACATGGTCAGCCGACCAAGAAAAGTGACTGACTCGGGATCAAGTGCGAGATAACACCAGACGCAAAACAAAGAAAAACTGCTGGCTGCTTAATTTATTTTGTATCTGACGACAAGGAGGTTTCACCCGAGAAATTCTAGTAACACAGGTATATTCTGATGAAAATGTATTTATGTTTGTCGCTTAAATATCTGAGGCATAGGAAGTACTGCATTCGAAGTCGAGAATTGACCAGAAATACAAGTTATGAGCTCCTCCCCAATTAAAAACAATAGAAAATGTTTAAAAAATATCCATATGTGTGAGTGTATGTGCGTGTGTGCGACAAGGGGAGAGAGAGAAAAGCATAAATTAAAAACAAAATGTCGGATAAATACCCAATTTGGTATTTAAGTTCATCTTCCAAGAATGCAACACGAAAATTTTCAAGATACCCCCACACCAACCACCCTTTAAATGGAAATCTTTTTCGTTATTTTTTTATTTTCTTAATAATGGCTCTTACCAGTTTTGATTAAAACACTATAAGTTTAACATATTTGTATCAGTAATAAAAGTAAATCTTGAGTTTTCCATCAAACAGCCTGTTTAAATAGCCATTCTGTTTGACTTTGAATAATTTGTGTAGCTGGCAAATCATAAGAGGGAGACAAAAACTTACCACACGAAAAGTGTAGATCTAGTTAAAACACACCGTTTATATAAAATTTGTTGTGGCGTTAAACATTTCGAGATATTTAAATTCGTTTAAATTTTGCTATGTTTAAACACATTTTTATAAATATTTATCACACACCTTCCTGTGCCCTTTATACTTACAATGAACTGTGTAATGAAATTATTTCTGTAAGTGGTCATCTCGGTTAATATTAAGTAGATACACTAATAAGCTTTTATGTGAACAGTTTGTACATGTGATATAAAAATAAAGGATCTTGCAAAGCCATGTGAATGTATAAAATAAGATTTTTTCTAAATGTCTTTAAAATTTTAACATAACCCAGAAAACTGTTTCTAAAGAGTCTAAATTATTTGTAGTTACTGAAACAGCAAACATTTATTGTGAAGTAGAAGGTAGTTTGTAACATTTCTGTGCTTGTCCTGCCCCTAATTTTAATCTAATTTTAATGCTACAATTAATTCGATCATTTAATAACAAAATGAAATTTTTACTTTCTCTACTACATATAGTAAGTAGGGTAAGTATTCTATTCCACCCAAAAATTCCATACCAAGATTTCACCGGAAATACATGTTTTGAGACCCCCTGAATCCAAAAAAAGCATTTTTGCAAACATGTCCGTGTGTGTGTGTCTGTGTCTGTCTGTCTGTCTGTGAACAACATAACTCAGAAACGAAGTCGGATAAACACCAAACTTGGTATTTAGGTTCAGTATCTTCCAGAGATGCGACACGAAGGTTTTCAAGAATATCCCCCACCCCAGATCACCCTTTACATGGAACATTTTTCGAAAATTTTAATTTTCTCAGAAATGGCTCTAACGATTTTGATTAAAATATCATATATTTAAGATACTTTCATGAAAAATAAAACGTATATCTTGAATTTTCTGGGAATGTCTCCAAAAGTATTCTTCATTGTGAACGACTTTTGCATAACTGGTAAACCATAAGAGATAGACAAAATTTTACTACACAAAAAATGTAGATCGCGTTAAAATACACAATTTATGTTATATATATATATATATATATATATATATATATATATATATATTTGTTGTTGAGTGAACCATTTTCGAGATATTGCTTGTTATTCCCTTAAGTTTTTCAATACTTATGCTTTTTTCTCAAATTCCTTATTCATTTTTTTTGTCCTGGTAATGCAAACAGAATGGAATGCTCCACATAGCAACCAGCTCTTAAAATATTTGACTATAGCTTAAAGCCCACCAATTCCCTTGAACCTACAAGAAAATTAGCAATAAGATTAATATCTCGATTAACATGAAGCATATGGAGAATAAGAGTTTGTAAAAATAGTTTATACAAGAGTAGAGAAAGTCATGTGAGTGTAACACATCAGAAATTTTTTTCCATTTAATGAATGATATATCTGCTATTAATTACAAGGATGTTAAAACTATCAGCATTTCATCATTCAATACAATATAGCTGTCCTGCCCCATCCGTAAAAATCCTTAGCATGGCTTCCTTCGGAAGGTTAGTAAAGCCGGTGGTCCTGTGGCGTAGATTTACAGCACGTAAACCAACTCAAACCTGATACGGAGGCCTCTGAGCAAAATTTCCGGTCTTTCACGCCCAACATTCATCCATAATTCCGGAATCGCTTTGCTGCAGAAATCCATGCCAGCTTTTATTAGAAACATTGTGTATGTATTAACAGAATCAGACCTTGTTATGGACATTTTACTTGCAGGACAATCAACATTAAACGATCTGTTTCTATACCCTTAGTTTATATTGGCCAAGAACCTTTCACATTTCACTTCTTGTAGAGGAGACCAGAAGCTCGCCTCTCGCTTGCTTCCAAGGTCTAGTGTACAGTTTATGGACCAAGATGTACGTTCATCCCGAGAGCCTTCGAGGTTAACAAGTTGTAAAGACACCTGCAAGACTGTTTCCAGAGATACAGAAGTTCACCGGATGCCCCTTTACACCTGGCACTTTTGTCTGCTTCTTCTTCAACGAAGAGTTTCTCTGTGATATCCTCTAAGTCAAATTCTCCGTGTACAAACAGTGCACCTACTAGTTTAAGGGTGCTCATAGGTGAGATTATATTGCAACTACGAATGTATGTTTTTTTAATTTACACCTGGAATTTTTCATTCCCAGAATAATATATATGTAAACATTCATTACAACACATCAAGTAACTTTAATTTCTTAAATAATATATAGAAAAAGCTCAACATAATTATTTTATACAATTTAAATACATATTTTAATGCAGATAGATGCCTACTGCAAAAATATGTGGAAAACGGATTTTTGTTTTTTCGTTCAGTTTTGGAGAAACAAATATTCAACTCTGTAAAACTATTTCTTTGTTGTACTTAGGTTTTAAATTGGGTATAGTAATTAATACACTGATAAACGTTAACGCTGACAAAAACTTAACCTACTTGCCTTAAAATTCAGCACAAAACTGAACAAAATTTGCTCCATGTAGGACAGTTATGTCAGGATTGCATATTGGTGGTAATAGCATGGCGAGCACTGTGCCATACTGCAAAACACTCATACCCTCTGGAATTAATTGTTCTTCCACATAAGCCGTGTGTTGGACAGGGTTGGAAATGTAGAATCAGGCGACTGAAAAATTCAATACCATAGCCGGGATCTGTAAGTCGCCATTGGGGTATGCCATCTCAAAACAATTTGAGATCTCCTTGTGGTTTACCGGAAAAAATGCGAATCAGCTGGAGAATTTAGTGTCGTGCCGGCATGTTGCCATGGTAACTCAGTGGTTAGAGCTACCGGACGGAGGCCGGGAGATCCGTGGTTCAAATCCCGGCTACGGCATTGGATTTTTCAGTTGCCTGATTCTACCTTTCCAACTCATACCCTCTGTTGGAGGGTAATAGGAACTGTTTGGTTCATAGGGGGAATATCACATTTTGTTCCTGCTAGTTACGTTACATTAATGAGATTGTCCTATGCCATGAGGGCCATCGTAAGGTATTCGGCACTAAAGCTGACACACCAGGAATAGAATGTACTGAGCTTCCAAAACGACAGAAGCAACAAAGTAGCCTTCAAACATTCAAGGATTATTTGGTGTCTTGCACAGGAGACATTTGAAAACTCACATAAGACCGTTTCTATACGTCAGTAACAGAAAATTAGAGATTATGAAACTATACATTAATGTACATTTACGTATAAAATAATGATTGCCTTTAAATTGATGGAATTTAAACTACTCACACTCAAAGAGAAGTGGTTGTTCCATTACTGTCAGTCTCATTTGTTTTTATCGAAAATAAACGTTCATTGAATGTAATTGGGCAAGAACCGGAGACCTCTGGCTTCGGGGAGCATCGGTGCCAAGAATAAATAGTATTTTTAAATTGTTTAATGTCCATATATCCTTGATTCTGAGAGATCAAAGGTGCACAAGAAAATACCTGAAGCTCTCGGCTGTCTTCTCTACCACATAAATACCGGAGCACACTGTAAAATTCGATCTGGACCAACTGCTTGTGAAAGGAAGAACAAAGAAAACACGGGGGAGGCCAGCAATTTCCGTGGCATTTGGAGTTACCGGAAGGGGCCAAAAGAGACAGGAAATGGTCGTTCTGGTTCACGCGGTGAAACACAAATGTCAGAGCGTGAACTGGAAGATTACTCCCCTATTTTTCAAAGGCTAGAGGCTGAAAAAATGGTGAGGACCAGATTTCATCGAACGCTGCTCGTTGTTCGCATAGGAAGCATGAATTAAGGCGGAAGTTACGGATTTTGAAGTTTGTATATGGCTCGAAGTTGAAGTGAAAAGCGTTTGAATGTGAGATAAATCAACAAGGGGAAAAATGTTAGTCCGAGAAGGCAGATAAGTTCAGTGACTTTTAAGATTAATAAATGCCGAAGCAATTTAAAACCGAAAGTCGCTACTCCCTACATATGTTTAAAATAGAATGCTTTAGAACATCAAACTTCGTATTTATGTTCAGTATATTCCAAGGAATCGACACGAACGTTTTCAAGAACATTTCCCTACCGCAAACTACATTTTACGTGGAGAAATTTTTTTTGTTATTTTGGATTTTCTATAAAATAACTCTAATTGTGTTTACCTGGCTAATAAAACGCATATCTTCAATTTTCTGTGAAGCTCTCCCAATTGTGAATACATTTTGTATAGTTTTATATAACCGTAAGAGAGAGTGACAAAAACTTACTACATACAAAATGTAAACCTCTGTAAACCACAAAATTTATTTTAAATATACATATTTGTGGCATTAACCATTCCGAGGTTTCTGTTTTTATTGATTTGAATTTTTTAACAGTCGTTTTTTGAAGTGATTTCACCTTTCAGTTGTTTCTCGTGAAGTCATGGAAAGAGTGTGGCATTTTAAACATATGACAATCGCTTCAGCCTCCAGTATTCCCTTTGTACCTAGAACGAAATGTGTAATGAAACTATTTCCGCAGGCGTTTATCTAGATTAACATGAGGTAGATAGAAAAATTCAATTTTGCAAGAATCTGGTGGTATATCGAAGGTATACAAAAATGAACGATAGTGCTTGGAGAAAGTCATGTGAATGTAACACATCCTTTGCTCTCCCCGCCTCCAAATAGGTGTCCAAGTGAAAAAGTGACAAAACGCTGCACTGGACATTCATAAGTGCATGAATTAGCTCGTTTGTATCATTTTTATGAGAGAAATAGTCAAAATAATTACAACTCAAACTTCAAATTATGTCATATGAATAAAAAGCAAGTATTTACTCAAAGGTTATACTCATGAGTAAGAACACTTTCTGTGATTATATACTCAGCTCAATGAGAACATACTCGTTTTCATAAGAATAAAAGCCTACTACCCCATACGAGTATGTACTCATCCCCACAGCCATCTTGTTCACTTAAATGTAAGTATATACTCATGTCATCTACACTCTTTGACCATATACTAGCTTCGTCGAGTGTGTGGTGTTGTGTTGTTTGGAATTACAGTAGATTTTGTTGTATTTGGTTCTGTCCCATCTAAATTTCTCAGGAATTATCCTGTGTTTTATAACAAGTTTCAGCAGAAAAAGCTTAGGTCCTTCAAGAAATGGAAAATTAATTGAAGCAACACACAAAAGCATAGCTGCAGATTAAATTAGCAAAACTACAAATAAAATGAAATAGGTAAAAGTCTATTATCAATAAATCGGGCAAAAAGAAAATATTCACGGATTCTAAAGTCATAATTACAAGTTGCCAGATGCAAAATCCGAGATGTTTACACTATTTTTCTATGAAACAATTTCGTTATAAGTAACCTAACTTCTTAAGCAAATGAATTTTGGGGTTAGGATTTTACATAATAAGCTTAATTAATAAATCTGGCTTTCAATAATACTTCTAGGTTATGTTTTCATGCAGCAATACAGGATTTTGAAACTCCTTTGAATGTTCATGGCAAAGTTAAAGAAAACAATAAATAAAATGGTTATAAGCAAAACTAAAGGAACAATTGTGAATTGGAAAGTCATAACTCATGAGGTGCTGGATGAACTCATCCGAATGTTTTTAGAATCACTATTTAGGTATACTATGAAACGGTTTTGTTATAAAGTTATGAGTAGGTATCTGAATTTTGAAGTTAACACTTTACGTAGTAAGGTTAATTAATGAAGTTGACTTTCAATGTTGTTTCTAGGTTATGTTTTTCTGAAACAATGCAGGATTTTGAAACTTTCTTTAATGCCCATGGCTTGTTTGTAACTTTTCCATGATTATATACAGCTCGTAAACTGTACCACTCTTTTCATATTAGTTTTAAGTAAAAAAAAAATCAATATATACTCAGAAGTGAGCATGCATCTAACTATGCTTAGCATGAGAGGAGAATGAACTTTGCCTGAGTATGTTCTACTCTGCTTCCATTACTTGAGCATATTCTCAAAATGAAGTAGATAATCAGATGGTTTTATTCTTACCAAACCGAGTATTTACTTGAAAAAGTGAAGCATATACTATATACTCATTTTTATTCATATAACCCATTGTCTAGAATAAACTCTGGAGCTTTATCTGTATTACTATTGATAAGTATTTCTCGTCATACAAAAATACACTGGAACAAATAAAAATGGTAAATGTTTTTATGAAAGGTTTAAACGTAAGCTGGAAGTTTCTTTACTTTTGTCTGCATGTATATCATTAGCAGGGGACAGAACACCCTAGAGGTTCCTATAGCAGCAATTAGTATTTAGTAGCACTCAGGTAGTCTCACGTTCACTTGTCCTTTGTATTGTCCTGTAATGAGCACTTGGTATGAAGACCTGTTCAGTGCGCCACCACCCCATTTTCGTGAAGGAGGATGGTGCTAAGGCAGATTTCACTCAGCCGGGCAGGGAAACTAATGAGAGCGTGAAGCTGGTCACCTCCACAATTACTGACCAAGGATAGAAGAGAAATGCCTCTTCCTAATGATTTAAAAACTGTTTCATGTCCTCGAGTTTTGAGGATTCAGAGAAGCGCTGTTCGCCTAACTCCGTAATGCTCAATTTCTGTATTTTATGTATACTTTTCTTCTACGTCGTAAAACATACAGCAACGATGCTTTAGGAGGACATGTTTTAAATCCTTGCATGCTAAATTAAAAGGTAATTCGCTAAGCCTTCACAAGTTTTTATAAACACTAGATGACCCTGCGAATAATTCGCACAACCTTGACAAATATCTACATACACCATGTCATTCACCCATGCTTAAACACGGACTCACTGGCTGAGAATAGTGACAGAGTACAATACAGGATGATTTATGAAGAACTGATACATTTCTTTCTTTAATTATTCTGTTCGAAATTCACTCAATGCCCCAATTTTAGCACCAAATTAAGCAGAAAGTTCTGGAGTTTCGATTGCCTGTCACTAAATGCGCAGATGTTTATGTTTTATTCGTAATTGTTTTTGAGATTTTGTTCTAGTCAACGTGAAAATGGAGTACACATTAAATGAACGGCTCTTCCTTGTAAAGCAATACTGAATTACGAATTCAATTACATGGGCATACTCAAAGGGTATACCAGAGAGAATTTAGTGTTCGGAATCCTCCCCAAAAAAACACAATACTGAGACTGGTAAACAACTGGATCTCTGGTGAGTGAAAAAGGCAAAACTCGTTCATCTAGGCTTCCCACGGTTGTTGACGCAAGAGCACGACTGGACCAGTCACCCAAAAAATCATTAAGACGTTTGTCACAGGAGACAGGTACAGCTACTCAATGTGTCAGAGAGCTGTGAAAAGTGCAGGCCTAAAGCCGTATAGGATTACGGTTGTCCATCAGTTACAAGAACCAGATAAGGATAGACGACTGAATTATTGTCGTTGGTTTCAGGCGTATATTGTGCAAACTACTGCCATATTGTCCATCACATGGTTCACAGATGAAGCATTTATCCGGCTATGTGAACTCAAATAACTCACGCTACTAGGCCAGCGAAAATCCACATGTTATTCATGAAGCACCTATGCATCCGGTTAAAATCGGAGTTTGGTGCGCAATATCCGCACAGAGAATAGTGGGATCATTTTTTTTTAAACAATGTGAACACTGCAGAATACCGACGAAGTTTCATGGAGTTTGCTGAGCAACTAGACGATGTAGAGCTTATACCCCCGCCGCTATAACGTTGCACTTGACAGCTAGCGTTTAAGTTAGTACACTCGCGAAAAACAGATGAAAAGCTTCAACCGTTTGACTTCCTAAGCCAATCACAAGGCAGCATTCCGGATGGTCGATGACAAAGCGGAACCGGATCTAGAATCGGCTCTGTTGCCGGATGTAACTATTCCCAACCTCGTGCTTCAGTTTGTGAATCTCTAGCAGAGCGTCGAGTTGTTCTTTGCAAGCTACATATTGTTCATTGTTATTTAGATTTGTGGTTATTGTTTGATAGTTTTGTTATTGTTCGTTTATACATTTATTTATTTATATTTATCTATTTTATATATATTTCATTCATATTATTTATTTAAACAAAACTTAAGTGCGACAATGTCGGCGATCGGCGAAATGATTCACGAATTTTTATTTTCACTCACTCATTTAAAACTGCAATGGCTCAATTCCATCCAAATCCCCGTCGTCGTCATCGTCATCCTCGGAAGCATCATTGTCATCATCTTCACCAAGGCATATCATCAATGGTTCACACTCACTAATAATTCCGTCTATTTCTTGTGCTTTTCTTATTAGCTTATGCACATGATCCACTTTCTTTTTCCACGAAGCCGCGTCCACCGTAGCCACACATTCCCGCAAAAGCCTTTCCACCTCGGTAATGGTAAATAACTTATTGTTTTCCCTCACATAAGCCTTAATGTCGCTCCACTTTAATTCGATAACTTTGTTATAGCATGCTTATAATTTGTTTTATTTCTCCTCATTGTAGCAGGAAGTTTGTATTATTTTGTTTCTATATTGTCAAAAGTGCGTAATTTATTCTACATACGCTGCAATGTTTATGCAGAGTTATGTTCAATTAACAATAATAATACGAAATAGTTATTCATTGACGTTCGCTACTTACGTACGCTTTTTGTATGCGGCTTAGACACGATAGAAATGAGAACAATCAGCTGTTGTTTACTAGCCACTCTGGCAACGTCGCAACCGCGATGTAGCCAACCTTACGCGAAGCCACACGAACTGTCAAGTGCAACGTTATAGCGGCGGGGGTATAGTCAAGGATATTTTCAGCAGGACGGCGCTACATGCCATACACCAAATGAATCCATGACACTAATTGCAAATTTCTTCGACGACCGGATAATTTCCAAGAACCTGTGGCCACCGATATCTCCGGATTTGACATCTGGGCTTACTTAAAATACAGGTTTATGCCACACGTCCCCAGACATTGGACGATCTGAAGCACAACATTACACAGGTGATTCAAGCTATTGGCAACAGAGTCCTCCAAGGAGTGGCCAGTAACATGGAATGACGTGTTGAGTTGTGCCTTATGCAGGATGGAGAACATTTTCAATATTTGCTATAGAGGTAAATAATCTCCCAAAACTCCTCTGCATTTCAGGTATAATAAGTTGTCGCTAGCATAACTCGTTTTGAAACAATTAAAGAAATAAATGCGTCAGTTCTTCATAAATCACTCTGTATAATTGTATACACTTTATATACTTATTGTAATGTTTTTTCTTCTAAATTTAAAAATCATATTTAATGAACAAACCTCAATATCTCCGTGTGTATGTGTATGCGTGCGTGTGTGTGTGTGTGTGTGTGTGTGTGTGTGTGCGCGCGCGCGCGCGCGTGAAAAAGAAGCTAAGTGACGCTCACTCTATGACATTCCATCCCAACATTTTTGTTTGTTTGTTATGAATAAGCCCCGGATTCTTAGGTTCTGACCTATTTTATTCCTGACCTCCTAAACTCCAAACTTCGGTTTATTTTAATACTTTAGTTACCAACGAGTAATATACTTCAATTTTATAGAGCCTAAATTCACCTAATTTTACGTTAGGACCTAATAAAACCTATTTTTCGTGATAGAACCTAAAAGTGCCTAATTCGGCTATTTAAGCAAATAAGAGTAGATTTAAAAACGAAGGGAGACCGTTCGAATAAGGAAACTATTAAATAGTTAGATTATGAAATCTTGCGCAATACCTTACAATAATAAACTTTAATTAAACCGTCCGCCACAATAATAAGGTAATTAAAACGTTCGCCGCCTTCAGTCATCATAGTCGAAAGAGGTGGTAAGTGGCACGCGGCGTTTCTGAAACGTGTGATATTTACATGCCGCAACAATAGGTGAAAACTAGAGGCAAACATTTTAATAGCGCTGTTGAGTAGTATGCATTATTGCTTCTTCCGTTATAGGCAGTTTCTAACACGACATTTTTTAATTTGGTACTTTCAAATACATACTAAAGTTACAGTTAATTTAACTTTTTAAAATTTAAAGTTAGTGTTTTAAACAAAGTGGCCAGTGATTTGCATAATATATATCCTATAAGGATCCTATAAATTCAACATATAAGATCCTATAACATCCTAATACACTGATACATAGAACCTAATTTTAACTTTTTAGAACTTAAAAATCCGGGGCTTAGTTATGTTTTGGAGGTAGCTGTGATATATAGAATTTGGCAAGATAAGGTCCATGATGTGTGTGCTGCATCCTCAGTATAAAATGGATCATGCTGCATGATCCTCAACCATTAGGCTACTATTAACTTCTGATATTTTTTTCAGCGCATATTTATTATTATTATTATTATTATTATTATTATTATTATTATTATTATTATTATTATTATTATTATTTAGTTTAGCGTCCTAATCGTTAGGTATATCGTACGACGAATGAAATGGATGAAATAACGTTCAGCTCTGGCCTTTGTTTACTTCATAAGTGTTTCTTATTTCAGTAGGAATAAATACAGAGAAATGGAAAAAGCCTACGTTGAAATTTTTGGCCATTCTTGCTGAATTTTCATTGATCGGTTCCTTAACAAGAAGTACAGAGAAGAACAATCTTTTATGAGAATAGTTTGTAGAAGAATGAGTACAGAAAGTGATGTGAATGCAACACATCAGACATTTTGTCTATTTTTCCCCCAGAGGGATTAGGAATCGCATCAGTTTTGTCCCTCTAGGAAACAGAAGAGGAAGGAATAGCCACTGCCGATGAGCGTCCTTTCTTCAAGGTGAAGCATTCTCTGTGGACATTATATGAACATGACAGTTTCAGTGCTGTATGAGAGAGTTGTTTTAAAAGTGTAATGGAGTTGGATATTTGATATGCATCTGCTGCCGGGTTACATTACACAGCGCACGCTCTACTTGCCACAGTTCCTTCATTAGAGGAACGTTTCCCACAGTGTCTACTTCCCCTGGGTAACCTCCCAGTAGTAGCATACTTCACAGATGCTATTCTCATCTTTCACTCTCAGAAATCGAAACTATCTTGGTAAATGTATGGGTTTCCGAACCGGAGTTTAAGCTACAAAATAAAAACATGCAAAACTGCACAAATCTAAAGTAGCATTTGTGTAAACCATGAAGTGTTTGTACAAAAATTCTATAGTGTATTTTCCAAATTATAATACAAGGTTATTCAAAAAGAAAGAACAGACTTTAAATATTTATTTCTAATGAACGACAATAGATGGCGACACATGCGATGCATCACTAAATAGAGGAAAGTTCAAAATTTTATTTTGTGTGTTCAAAACTAGCACCATTTGTTATGCGAGGACGACCAGTGCTTTTCCGTTTGCATACTCAACCATCTTCTACGAATTTATTGCATCAATTGTAAAATTTTTATGACAGGGCGGCTCGCTGTTGAACTTGCAACGAAATGCACGCTGCAATGAAACAATAGATCCACTCTTTGCATACTGCAGCACACAAAACGACTTTTCCTGTGGCGTGGCCATTTTCTCGTAAACAAACACTGCGCCGCTGTAGGCGCTGAATGGAACTAAAAAAACTTTGAACTTTCCTCTATTCAATGATGTGTCGTACGTGTCGCTATCTATTGTCGTTCATTAAAAATAAATATTTAAAGTCTGGTCCTTCTTTTTGAATAACCCTGTATTAATGAGGATTCCAAAGGTTAGCGGATGTATACTGAATTGAAACAAAAGTAATATGTTTGTTGAAATGTTATTGTTTTTATAGTTTATACTAAGCATTATTTTGAATTGTTAAGTTCTCGCATTTGCTGTGAATGTTAATGCTACATCTCATTTGATGATGACGACAAACAGTTCTTTTTAGTATTCTACACAAGTTACACACCAATAGTGGAGTCTGCCCAGAACACTGCACTTTGCAAAAAGTAGATAACACCTTTTATTTGGATGCCTTTTTAGAATCAGGTTTTATTTCTTTCATAATTTCGTTTTTCATCTCACTAGGGCTAAGGCTCGCGTTCCCTTTTGGTCGTCCTCCGTGGACTAGTGGTACCGTGCTAGCTTTTAATTCCCAAGGTCGCGGGTTCAAACCAGGCGGAGGGTGATGGATTTTTTCGGGCGTAAAAATCTTTGACATGGCTTCCTTTGGAAGGGAAGTAAAGCCGGTGGTCCCGTGTCGTAGATTTACGGCACGTAAAAGAACCTTGAGCAAAATTACCTATCTTTCACGCCCAATATAGAATGGGACGCTGAGGACCATAGTAGTTACAGATCGTCCATAAATAAAACTCAATTTAATTTAATTTGTTCCCTTTTCTTACTTAGATAAATTTATCGACACGTAACTGACGAGAATAAATGAACCACGCAGACTTTTCAGATTAGAAATGAACATCCTTAACGGGGGGGGGGGGGGACTTTTATTAACTCTTAACGATGGTATTGTGCTACTCTAGAAACATCCTCCATGACTCAATTTTTTTTCTTCAGATTTTCCTGAGTCCTTATAAACGTCCTTAAACTTAGACCTGGAACATTTCCTTCCCAAAATCTTCCTTTCCCAGATATCATTTCATTGCATGTAGGTAATCATCAGTGTCTACAGCTTGATGCCGTATGTAGTAAGCGCGGCCGTTAAACACTACTAACAGATTAAATGCTTTTTCTTGAAAGAGTTTTGCATTTTTGTATATTCTATTTTAAATTTCATCCCATTTCTCGAAAAACAAAAGGCGACAAAAGCGACTGCAAGTTAAACCTTGTTCCGAACCATTCCACAATAACAAAACTAACCAGACTGGCGAGTGGCTGCGTTAACTGCTAAAAACAAATTAACTTTGATCCTCAATTTCTTAGCATTTAAACGTAATCAAATGAAACTCTGATGAACAAGTGCATGACAACCTAGTGATCCCAGACGTCCCGTTCTACCCGGAACAGTCCCATTGTTACTTTGTACCAGTGTTCCAATAAGGTCTAGCCTGGAAGGAAGATGCCCCGGTTTTCACAAGAGGAACACGAATGAATAAATAAATAAAATAAAGCATCTTATGTGTTGTAATGTAATAAAATTTCTGGCTGCCAAAAACTTTTAATTCTTATACAAGAAAGTTTTGTTATATTTCTTTTACAGGTTGTAATTCAGTTCATTACCGGTAAATGCTAAATCCATATCTATATTATAAAGAGAGAGAATGTGTGTGTGTGTGTGTGTGTGTGTGTGTGTGTGTGAGAGAGAGAGAGAGAGAGAGAGAGAGAGCGAGCGAGAGGCAATCTCAAAAACTATTCAACCGATTTTGATAATTATTTCACTATCGAAAAGCCCAATTTGTTTTCTGAACGGACATGGGGCTATAAAACATCTAATTTAATTTCATAAATTACTGAAAGATTAAAAAGGATTTATAGTTGGAGTTATAATTTCATTTTTAGTTATAGCAACAGCTTTTATAGCTTATGTATTACCATAAGGGCAAATATCATTTTGAGGTACTACAGTAATTACTAATTTATTATCTGCTATTCCTTATCTAGGAAATGAATTAGTACAATGGGTGTGGGGAGGCGCAAAGCCCTTGTACTTGAATACCAACACATTGGAGTTATAAAAGAACATGCTTACGAAGAAGTGTGTGTGTGTGTGTGTGTGTGTGTGTGTGTGTGTGTGTGTGTGTGTGTGTGTAATTTAGCAATTAAGACACAGCAAAACAAACGAGAATCGAATATTTTAATAACACTACGGTACACATGGATGTTGGGGGAAGGTTAAAAAAAATCAGAAATACTATATCCGCCGATATTTTATACCCATTTTCGTGATCATCAGGGAAGTTATCGTCCGTTATTAGGAATATCATTATAGCATTGAAAATATTTAATGTTTTAGTGAGTTCGATTCAAATAACCATTCAACTGTCTTTAACTCCATCCGCACTAACCGTCGCGGTGGCACAATGGTAGCACATCGGTTCGAGTTTCCAAACCCGGCGGTAGGAATTAATATACGCTGACAGCCCCACAATAATTTCTGTGATGGCTAATTTAAACGTTTGTACCGAGCTAATGAGCGAAATAAGAAATGGCGGTCAATAAATCTTCACATCAGTAATTTGAGTTGTCAGATGATAAAATATTTTCTGTACAAGATCTTACAGAGTAAAAACTGACCAACACGCCCAAATCAACTACCACAATGAGTCATACCTGTTTATAGAGAGTATGAGCTAGCACACGCTCCGCGAGATCTTGCCTAAACAAGGAATCAATGTCAACAGATGAATGCACTACTTCCTGGCACCTGGCAGGACGCAATCCCCCCCCCAATTAATGAGCTATGTTACAGGGGTGGGAAGGGCGTTCTCTGAATATTTTGTGTTGTTTCTAAACTGGCGTGTTATAACTGTTTCCCTCCATAGGGGTGAGTCACTTTATGGGTCGATGTAGAGCAACCTGCGCTCGGTGCTGTTTGGGAGAAGGGATGTAGTAAGCGTTTGATTTATTTTATTTTCACTGTATTGCCAGTGTATATCAAAGTTTATTGTTATTACTGCTAAAGCTAGTACTATGTTACTGACATTTTACAGTTTGTGAATATTATGTACAAAGAGCGCCAAAGAAAATCTCACTCCACCTCGCGTCTATGTCACATTATTTATCGTTGTACGTGGTCTTGCGAAACCATGGCTGTTTAATTAGTTGCTTTAGGCCATGGTGCAAGGGTGCGCCACTCCTTCTGCTAAATAGTTACACAAATAACCACAATAAAGGTTACAAAATGGCGTAGAAACGAAATATGTGTTTACGCTCGATCATATTGGCTAAAACAGAAAGAGTGAGTACATTCAGTTTGTTATACAGACCTCTTATCGTGAGCGGTAGCCCATAACTTATCGACTAGTGCAGGACACGCCTTTGAAAGGCTTAAAAGTTAAGGGCAACACTTGATGAGCGCCCATGAAATGTAGAATGTGTAGTGTGAGAAGATTTTCAGGGGGTGCAAATTAAAGCTTGAATGTTACTCATTAAGTACATAGCAAGGCAGCACTTTATACCAAAAAATAAACAGAACTGTATTCTAACAGTGATATCAATGTTTGTTGCTGCAACTATAATTGGTTAATATACCTTTACTAACATATTCTTGATCATAGGAATACAATAGGATTATAGACAAAAATATAACCCAATTTTATTGCCATAATATGTACCTCATATTGGGCAAACCATATACATATAGATGTTTATCTCTAGTTTCTAAACACGATCGGTCAATTATAACAAAAGAGTAATTTGCATTTAGTAAATGAATATCATCATCTGCGGATGCTTTACGGGGAGTGCCCATTTTCTGACGAGTATGTAGACCGTCTTCTTCACTTTCCTGGAATATTTTTATCCAGTAATTTACTACAAAAACACTTTTGTGCACTACCGTTGCAATTGCCGTAACAGTGCGACCAGCCTACCACATACCCACGATACGTCCACGAGTAATTTTGCTAGTATACGGCATGACTATTTCTGAAACAATAAACATGTTCTGGTTTCAGTAACACTAGAAGAAGTAAAACCTCCCCTCTTTTCACCCTTATTATTGTATTATCAAGCTACCACGCTCTGCGACAGGCAAGGTGAAGGACACAAGACACCAGAAAACATACAAAATCTGCCAAAGATTTTCTTTGCCGCTCTGTGTACGTACTGTAGTGGATTTCTTCAGAACAACATAACTGCATTAACTAGCGCAATTCTATCTTATGCGGGGACTTCTAAAAGTGTACTCCGCAGAACCGTTAGAGCGGATCTTACAGTTTCCTCCAATCCCTGGAGGTGCTACGTAAGATGTTTGAATGTCCTTTGTTGTACATGAGGAGTGCTGGGAAGTCAAGCGTTGATTCGTGCGCTTGCTGGAGTGTACAGCGAACACCTTGAAATCTGCAGACCGTCACTAGGTTATTGAAAACTTTTAGCACAAAGAAATGCATTTTTCCAGTGGGGTGGGACCAGGATGACCACCTTTTTCTGAAGAAAATCAGGAAATCAAAAGCATAGGTACTAAAATATCAATCTTGTATGATTCCATCATGATTCGTAGTCACTCCCGGGGAGGGGTAAAAAAGCTTACAGCAATTTGTAAATTTTCTTTAAATATAATACGACTCGTGATCTTTACGACTTTCAAGGATTCTCTCAAATGGACGGCCTGTAAAGCACAGCTACATTACCCAGCGAAGATGAGCGTGAAAATGAACATGGAATGACATGCCAAGATTGTATCTATGGAGAGGACTTGTAAGTAGTTTATGGTGGCCATAGGAATCATCATCAAGAACGGATTTCCACAGCAAGTCGAATCCAAGGATTCGGGAATGCCGCCAGATAAGCATGTCACTAAGACACAGGTTGGCCGCTTTACAATTTTCTATTTTTTCGAAGCTGACTGCAGAATTGAGCTTGTGTGCTTTGCAGTATCTGCGTACTCATTTTCATTTGCTCACGGTAAAGACCGAGTTTCTTTCGAATGGCGCGACTGCCAGCTCGTGGCACCTACGCTGCTGTTCGTGCAGTAGCGGGGGATCGGCACGGCGTTTCTCCCTGGATAATGCCAGGATTTTTTGTTATAAAAGGTATTCGAAATGATGCCCCTCTGTGTCTTTACAAGCCTGGCACCTATTGAACCTTCGAACTTCTGTAGCAGAAATATTGGAAAAGGCATGCTGAGTACTGTCTTCTAATACGTTGAGCATATGGGGATTTGTTGCAAAAACTTTATTTTTAAACATTCCCCACAGATAATCACATGGATTTAGATCTGTAGAGCTAATGGAATAGTCAATTATTCTGTCATCAAAACAGCTATAATGCGAGACAGTGAGATTTTAGGACATTATGCATACAGCCCTTGCCTCATCTACTATTTTCTCGCTTAGAAGCGATTGCTAACTACATTAATTTTTGTCTAACAAGTACCCAGTCTAACAACCTATAAATTGTGGATTTGTTAGGAACGATGACACCAGGGTATCTCTGTATAAATTCAAGTCCAAATGCTCCGTTGGAGCAAAACTTGCAATAAATATAGATTATTCTGCAGTATATTTCATAATAACCGATTAAGTAAACATAAACATACAGCTTCATGCAAATTTATTCCCACTACACACCATGTAGGTTACGCAGAGCGAGATCACAAAATCCGATACTTGATAAGAGTCAGATCCGATAGCCGCCAGTCGCGTCATTCAAGAAAACCCGATACAAGCATACATATATAATGTACATAACATATAATAAACAGTACAATCGTTTCTTCCCTTTATTCACCGAGAATGTTTTATACAATTCATTATTAAATTAACATTGTAACTTTTATTTCTTTTTTATGCACCAATACTAAAATATCTCTCTGTACATGTAATATATACATATTTTAAAAAACCTTGAGCGACAGTCACAATAGATACTTTCTCTAGCTATTATCAATTCATAGCTCTCACTTTGATATCATACCACTCATATAAAAAGCGAACATTCTAGCCATTTTGCATTAAACAGGACAAGTGTTTGCCTAGAATTGACTTCAAATTAGAAAACTTGTATTTAATTACATGCAAGATATAGAAATGAAGTTCAACTGTTTATATCACAAGTGTATTTTAGTTAGCAACGAGCTAATACGGAAAAAAAACAAAGCAGCATTGTACATTTTTAAACGTGAGGCAACAAAAGAATATTGCGGAAACGGCTAACTCTACGAGAAAGAGAGAGAAAGGAATGAAAGAAAGAAAAAAAGTCACCCAGTAAAAATAATACCTATTTTATCTATTTCTGTTACAACAGTGCACGATTAATTGATTGCGTCCAGGCAACAAAGGCTAATCATTATATAGCTTGTTTTCATGTTTTACGTTTTATGACGGGGCGTTTTGCGTTTCATAAAAATATAACGATTAGAATTTGTTTGCTGGAAACGATGAATAAATAGACTAACATAGAATATTCTAGATATTTTTAGGAAGTATATAACAAGTTGCATGTTCGAACTGTTTCTATGATTGCAGCTGGTATATAATATTAAACCCATGTTCTTCCTTCATTTTCGCTTTTGCAGCGAGAAAGCGAGATCTAAAATGTAGACTACAGTAACAATGTTTGTCCATCTCTCTTGTTACCAGATAACTATTTCTCAAATCATAAATATGACGGTTAAGTAGACTTTCGCCAAATCGAATAAACTGTAAATGTATTTCCTGAATTTTGAAAATAAACCCGTGTTTTAAATTGAGCCCACTGTTTACTAAAGCTTTGCGTTTGTAACTTGTATGTTAAATAACTATTAACAAGCTCTGCTTTTTCCTTTAATAAGCTTTTGTCTACCTCTTTTAGTTTTGGTGTTACACAAAATCCACCTATACCCATAACAGAGAAAAATGTAGAGTGTAGTTGGGGGCATATTTTACTTTATTCTTATGAATGAATTAGTTTGACTGACATCAACAACCAATCCTACAGAAGAATGACTGGTCATTTGCAAAAGATAAATGCAAATTTAAGCTTTTTTCTTTGCAAATCCGATATATTATAAAAGCACTAAATTGCACGCAAATATTCTAAACGGTGTTTCTGTAGGTAGCACTATTTCGGTGCCTTAAAGTCTGAATCATAAAAAGCTTCACAAAGGGATAGAGTTTAGTTTTCTTCATAAGAACTCATCTATATACTAGATGAAAGTGCTTCATGGAAGGAACTGCCTATGTGACCAAGTGGTCAGCGTTCTGGCTTTTCGACCCAGAGGTCCGAGGTTCGATTCTTCAACCAGAATCATTCTCTATCCTCCCGGAGCCTGGAAGTATGAATGTGGGAGTGAATGTGAGTGTGCTTAATCGGGAGAAGTATTAAGAAAACCAACAACAATTCAACGACTAATAAAACCGTTAGTTTTTTTCAGTAAAAGCCCTGACATGATCATAGAAGTTATGGGGACAAGGTACTCCGAAATGGTCAAAAATCAGATTTTTTGTTTTAGGCACTAATAAAATCCCTATTATTTCCAGTTTCAGAAAATATACACTTTTGGAGGGTTGAGAGGTTTTTAATGGTATTTAAATGCTAGTCTGTTTTCCTTTAAAAACAAGCTGTGATGCAACGAACGACTATATCATGCCCAGCGAGCAGTTCAGCAATTAACAAAAGAGGCCAGGACCAAGAGAAGGCAATCGCAAAAGCTGAAGCAATCCAGGAATGAAGGTGCAGATGATTATGACCCTGGAGTGTACGGAAGTGTGTCAGAATTTTAATGTTCAAACTTTAAATTCAGTTTTTTCAAAACAACGTTTTTGGATACTCATGTATCTTTTTCTCGGAAAGTATGAGAGGTAGAGAGCTGAAATTTTCAGTACATGTATACAACACATAGTTAAAGTTTCTGACCCGCAATCATAATTCTATAATGTATATTAGTGATATTAAGAAGCAACAACACTGCAAATTTTCCAAATTTTTACTTTTTTGACTATGCATTTTTTTTTTTCAGTTTCTGGTAAACTGATACACATAACTAAATAACTGAGGTTCAGAAGATAGCTGATTATACTAAGAACAAGCATGAAAACGTGTGATTCTGTATTGCAAGTAGCATAAGAGAAAAAGGTATACGAATTCACATGTTTTAAGAGTAAATGTTATTATTTTTCCAGTGAACGAAATAATTTTACGGACTCAACTACATAAGCTATCAATGCAAACAACCACTTGAAATAATTGTCACGGTTAATAGAATAATTCATAAAAGTTTCAAGAAAAACTATTGACAACTTTAAGAGCAGTGGTAATTTAACACACTTAAGGTGTAATTTCCATGTGTTCAGACTACCTTGTCCGCTTAAAGGGAGCTATTGAGTTTTTCGTGGTTTTCCCTGGTCGGTAGGCGAATTCTGGGTTGGTTTCTCGTACCACAATTGCCTTTCCATAATTTCCCTTTTATTCCGTTTCCTTCTCATGTTTCAGATGTTCTACTAGGTTTCGTGGCGTGAGGTGGTGAAAAACAGATGGCGTGAATGCTTGCTCCAAGGAAAGAGTATTTCCCGCAGACAGTAGAGGGCGGCTTGGTGGCCGGGTTGTTCAGAGCCCTCTCTAGGCAGCTCCAGCAGTGGGACGGGTCTTAGATTTTAAGGATATCCGCACGCCTCTGTGGCCTGTAGCCTCCTGTGGTTCCTTCACTTCATCCCTTCCTCCTGGGGGGCGGTAGCTACAATAGATCTATATAGGTCACAGCCACATCATTTTGAGGGCAAAGTCCTATATTCTCTTGCGCAGCAACAGTCGAGAATCGAGAAATAACTTATAGTACTACTCTGCAGGTGCCCTATATAAGGCTTGTTGCAATCTATTTGTAATTACGCGTGGAATTAGGGGGAAAAAAGCAACCGAGGAGTGTGCTGCAAGAGGCTAATATTCTATCATTAGGAGCGATCAGACCGTGTTACAGTTACGTAAAGCTTCGAGGCCAATTTGCCGACAACGTGACCCGAGTCTTCCATACCACCTACGCTCGGGCGTGGATTTCGGCTCGAATTTTTGTGCAAATTAAATAGGAATTTCATGCTTTTAGTTAATTTATCTTATCCATTTGATCGCTGCTATAATTAGACCAGAACAAATCTTCCGTTGCATGCACTAGAACAGTTTCATGCGACCTTGCAGACGTGCAGAGTGTGAAGTGATCGGACCAGACTGGCTGCATCACAGAATGATAAGTTTTGTTTTCCATTATACCAATTATGAAGTTTTCTTTTATACACGATCGTACTAGAGTTATGAACTGGCGACAGGAAATATTGATGCAATGGGTTAGGAAAGTATCCTTAAGCCCAGAGAGAAGACCTAAATTGGAACAAAATTTAAAGGACAATAATGACAATGAGAAAATGAACGAAGAGTCAATAAGAAAGAAAAAGAAGCGGAAGATGATTAATAGAAAGTATGATAAATCGAAGTAAAAAAAAAAATTTTTTTTTTCATTTTTCTTTTCCTTCAAAGGAGCTTATTGCTAACAAACATGGACTTGTAATACAAAAAAGGAATATGATTCCGCACTTAAGCATACGGTAGCCAACTATTTATCCTGAATAAAGCAAGTTGGATAAAATTATAGATTTTTATTTGCATACTACAGGGAGTGCCAAAAGACTACGAACCGGCTGCGCGGTGTTTTTCCTGTCCGCGTCCTCACAGTGGACACAGTTATACAGTGGTTTCATTCTGGCCAGTCCAGTCAAGGTCACACATTGCAATCCCCACTCTCGCTCTATGCATTTGTCTCTTTCTACAGTTTCCCCTTCAGTCCTTCCCTTCCTGAAAGCTTGAGACCAGAATTACAAGACTCTACTGCCTCAACAATACTACTATTACTGCAAGAGGGGAACCGAGTGGAGTGGGAGGACGATTGCAAAGCGGGAAAAAATGACCTTGAGTAGACTGGTGAAAATGAAAACACTATAGCAGGAATGAATACACTTACTTCGATCATGTGTAGAATAAGTGTCGTGACCTTCACTGATCCTTATAACCGTTCTTTATATATCTTTCAGGTTGTTCTTTATTGCATTCAGCGTTTGTCCTCTCCTGCCTTCATATTCTTTCCCTGAACTATTTTCGCCTTTCGTAACGAAATAGCGGACACTCTTGCCATATAAAGGGGCCTATCTCATCACTATTTCCAGCGAGCGTGAAAGATTCAAGTTTGATATGCCAACGATAAGATAACTGTGAATATGAGCAGATAACTAGTCAAATGCCTGCTACGAGTCTTTACTCTTCATGTGTGTGCATATGTTTATGCGGGCAGTAATCTGAACTTGTTTTTTTCTTTTAGGAAAGCATTTAAGTGGGAGTTAAGTCATTTTGCGGCAATAATTTTAATAAAACGTTGTACTTTCTCTCTTTTGTCCCTATAAAGTGTTTGCTTTGTTAGTTATGGTAGCGCAAAATAGGTCTTTGGCGTAAATATCCGGATGTCTATTTTCGAATATTCATTCCCTGCCGCTTTGAATGTTGTCTCGGTCTATTGCCCAGGAAAGCACGAACAGAAAGTAGGGCAGAAGATGGAGGATTAGCTTTAAATAGGAATGCTTGTTCCTTTTTATTTAGCATCAAAAACCCATCTGGGATGCTCTTGTATTGGCATTTTTACTTTCAGCAAATATTTGAACTCGGATACCGTCGCACCATCTGGAAAGCGATACGGTGATATACCCGAAATGGTGACACTGGCAGTCATTTTACGGTCGGCTTGCTTTTTGCACAAATAAACTGTACGTAGAGCGACAGTTACAATATCATGGTGGCATTTCCGGCTTTCTATCGTGACTGTCCATAGCGTTGTCACGAAAAACAGATAAAAACCCTCAGCTACTTTCCTCTCACGAGAGACTTCATGTATGAACTTGAAGTTTCAATTGTAGGGTCAGACTAAATATTGATATCTGCTCTAAATCTGGAGAATAATTTTGAGTGACCAAGAATAGCAAAATTACACAGATTGAAAAGTATATCAATTCGCTTTCGTGATCTCGAGACCTTTGCATAAATATAGTTTACGTAGCACAGCGAAAATATCATCCTTTTATATTATACAAGTTACAGCAACATGTTTGAAACACCAACTCATAAATTATCATTCTTTGATTCAGTAATTGAAAACTGAAGCAACATACAGTACTAGCCATGGACAAACTAATACGATAAATCATTAATGTAATAAGATATCTAATTCACAGCTTCAGCATCAACACATTAATAATTTCTTTCTTTAATATTTTTGTTCTAAGTTTTACGTGTTATGTATTTCTTTGCTAACATTGTACGTATAATAATTATGAGGATGTTAAAACCACATATATTCATAGTGTACACATGGAAGAGAACAAGTAGGTATATAAAGTGATAACATAAAATATTATATAAGAGGAAAAGGCCATTGTTAGCTATATAACAAGTAGGTAATATAAAATTACGAGAAATGCAATAGTAAATACGTAAGCATGTAACGAAACTTGGATTCATAATTAAGACGATGGAATCTGTAAACATAGGTGTGTGTGTGTATGTGTATATATAAATATATATATATATATATATATATATATATATATATAAATAAACTGTTATTGGATAGTAGCACCAATCAGGTATATTGATACATGTTTATAATTCAAATACGTACGTTAAGATAACGGTTGAAGGGAACGCTAACAGAAGCTTGTCAGTCTTCCAGCAGGAAGGCTGTGTATAAGCTCGTCTCTAAATAGACGATAAAACTACGTATTTAAAGTCTACCAGCTATGCATATTTTAACATAAGAAAGGTGATAGTGAAGTGTGAATCTTTACACGTGGTTTATCTAAAATCAAGTGAAGTAGCTAACAGAATACGAGTGTGTAAAATATTTTAACCTTCTCCATACATAACCCTGACAAGACACAATTGCTCTCCGACACAAATACAGCAGCCGTGGCACAATTATAAAATAATAATTACAACATACTAACACACACAAGAATACAGATACACGATCATCAGATTCCAGTCTACGAGAACCTCAAGATACATCACAAGAGTACGGGCATCAAGACGACCTACAGGTACGTAATACAGCACCCATTATCATCAACGTAGTGGGGGGCCTACCAAGAAGGAACCGCTAGAAAACATTATTTTTCTTTTTGTTATTCGTTATAATAACCTTATAAATTACACCCAAATCACACATAAGGTATTAAAAGCACTGAAGTAAAATGAATTCCGACCATTAACTTACATTTTAATACGGCAGAAGTTACGTTATCGGATTAGCTACGAATGTACTTTAGCCAATCAACACCCAATATCTAGGGGAAGGCAATCGACTCACTTACAACCTGAAGCATTCGTGGTTCAGTCAGTAGTGTGCCCGAGGGTTATCAATTAAAGGGTTTTTGTTCGTTATTCACGTGGAGAAAATCTGAGACGGTTGATCAGTGATTGTTCTGCCTAACTGTAGCACCTTAGGCATGAAATCAGTTTTATTTTATTTTAAAATAGATCACATCTGCAGAATCATCCAAGAAATGAGCATTGTGTTTTAATAACTATACTTTATAAGGGTTGATCGAATATAAACAAGGCATAACGTTTCGAACAAGTGCCATATCTGAAACAGAATCATTTTCTACATACCTTTCACCACGTACTTTTGCCATTAGGGGTTTAGTAATCCTGCTGCCTACGAGAGCGATGTTTTTAGTAGTATTCAACGCCCGTTCTTACTGCGTGTGACATTAAAAGCAGTGACCATCGATTATTCATGAAATGGAATGACAAATTATTGGGTAGAAAGGAAATTTAGGAAGGAAACGTTCCAAATACCTCTCTGATATTTGTTAGTTACGGGGACTGAGGAAAACTGAAACAAATTTCAGTCAGAGAAAACGATCCTAGCGGAATTCGAACAGCGGACCTACCTTTCAGGAGGCGGACCTCGGCCACCCCTGTCGATTGAAAGCGAAATGCATTTGCGTCGAACGCCTCCAGTATGCCATTGTCTTTAAAATACTGACCTCTCAATACTGATGCACGGCAGTTACAAAAGACGAAAAATGTTAAAGAATATTCTAGTGAATTTCCTGTAAATCTTCTGCTTATCAGTAAGAGCATCTGCTCATCTAAATTTAAAAAATTCAGCGAAATGTTTGTTTATGAACTTAACAGGCTGTATTCTCGCCTCACCATGTTACAATCTTGAAAACTGCAGTCAAGTATTTCCCTTTTGCGAAGGTTGGCAGTGTGAAATCTATAGCATCAGCTGCAGCCTCTGGATGTGTATGGGTTTTCTTTCAGAAAAGACTTAGAACCAAGTAAACTTTATAAGTTATATGTACCAGCATTCCAACCTATGATTCCAAATACATCAAGAGCTGACTATGGAAACGGAATCTGATTCAAAAATGTAACCGAAGTTGCAATATGTTAATGGAAAGACACTGACGATAGTGGATGTGCTAGTCCTGTAATTATAACCTGTTTTCATTTTGTTGACATTGCACGCCCACATAATTGGGAATGTATAATATGCATTATTCGGCACAAGCTAAACGGAAGACCTGATGCGGAAGAGACCATCACTACCAGACTCAGTACCTTCAAGATGAGGCAAGGCAGGTTTAATCTGTTTTCGAGTGCTCAGACCCGGAGTCATCCTTTGTTAGACATATTCAAACATATCCAACGCAAAAGAAATGTCAGTTATGAAATAGCGGCAACTCGCCAACTGTACAAACGCCTCCATTGACGATCAACCTTGGCCATCGTTGAATGCGAGCTAACCTGGTACTCTATCTGCTTTACGCAAGTTTCGACGGTTTCAGAAATGAAAATATACCATTACTTATAGGCAATTTTATAGGGTAGCCTGAGTAATGTGTGTGCTCTCTACCGAAAACAAGTCACAGTACAGCAATCCTGAAAACTAGTATATTTTATTAACACAAGGTTAATAATGAGCATTATCATTGTCAGTATACCAGTCATGATATATTAAATATTATACAGGTTTTACCAAAAGTTTAAGGACACTCTTTAAAATTTTGAAAACTTTTATTCTAAGAACACATCACATTATACATTATTCATATTTGTTACGTATTACTTCAAACTTACATTGCACTGGTTTTTAATACTTTATTGCTCCTTTGGCTTTCAAACAAAGTTTTATTCGTTTGGGTATGCTGTTCACAAGATTCCTACACTCCTGTACGGTAATGTTGTTTCAAGATACGGACGATGCCTCTTCAAGTTCTTGGCGGTTTTTCGGTCTGCAGGTAGCCACTCTTCTACCAAATTATGTTCCACAGGTTCTCAATAAGATTGAAATCAGGACTTCTGCTTGGCCATCCCAAAAGTGGTATTTCATTGTCTTGGAACCATTGCGTTGTCATTGCTGATTTGTGGCAGTGGGTTTCTCTTCAGCAAAACAGAAAATTGGCATCCTATATATTTTCATGTTCGCAACTCCGCTAGTATTAGTTTTTCTAAAAGTGAGAAAAAAAATATAACTCCTTAAAAAATAGTGAGATTTACATAATTATTTCTTTAAAATGTATGTCTTAATAAGGTAACATTTTTTACCAAACATAAGGCCACTGGACAAAATAGTTTAAGGACAGTGAAATATACAGGTATCCTTAAACTTTTGGTACGTACTGTACAATATATTTTTACCTTATCCAATTGTTAAACAACTATATGATGTAGGGTATTTGTTTAAAATGATTTAACTTGTTTTATTTTGTGTACTCTAATGTTTTAACTGTAAGGTCACAAATGGACTATTTTTCTGTAAATTCACTAGTGTTTTAGCCGGGAAAGGGGTTGGTACCTGCCCTAGTGAGTGTTTAAGTGCAACGACTAGTGATAGTCCCTACACAGCCATGTTGTTTTGTCGATAAGAGAGTTGCTTTTCATTGCAAACGCACAGCCCCCTACTAGCTAAAACATCAGTGAATACATAATACATATGAGATAATACTATATATACCATGCAAATGGTCTCAGCTGCGTGGTCACCTTTCAGCATTATTTCTGGAATAACTTACTGAGAGGTAGATCACCTTGATTATACAGCCGTATTCCGTGCCACCTGTTTTATTTACATAGAGTGATGGATATTTTGAGACCCTGGAAAAGTCTACTTCTGTGAGTTGTTGTGCAAATGGTCAGTATTATGCCGGTCAAATTGCTTTAGTCGTCTTCCTGTATTATCTATTTCATACTTATTTACTTAAATGTGTGCGTCAGCCATTGGATTGAGCAGTGAAATATTCAAATCAATGACCAGTAAGGGGCACCATCAGAAAAAACATCTGATGTGATACATTCACATGACTTTCTCTACCTTTATCATTTATTAGTGAGTATGCAAACTATTCTTACTAAAGCTTATTTTTATATCTACTACCTTTGTAGAAATAGCTTCAATACAGATTTAGTTATAGATACAAAGAGAACAGCGGTAGTCAAACGTTTAAGAACTGGACGCTATATGCTATCCTTAAAATTCCACACTATTTCCATGCAAAATAAGGAAACAACTGAATGTTGAAAGGACTTTAAAGAATGACCAAGAAATGAACAATTCCAACCATTAATAACAGATGTTTCAGAAATGGCTTATATCACAAAAAAAACTTATTTGAAATGCATTGTGTGTTTTAAAAAGATCTACATTTTTTGTGCATCACGTTTTCGTCTATCGCTTTACGTTTACCAGTTATACAAGATTATACAAAATTCCTTCCGAATGAAGAGGACTTCAAAGGATATTCCCAGAAAATTCAAGAGATACATTTTATTTCTCATGTAAATATCCTTTTAATCAAAATCACTACACCAATTTTTAGAAAATAAAAATTTTCGAAAAATGTTACATGTAAAGGATAGTTGGGAGTGGGGCGATTTTCTTGAAAATCTTCGTGTCGCATCCTTGGAAGATACTGAACTTAAATACAAGTTTGGCAGTTATCCGACTTTTCGTTTTTGAATTATGCTGCTCACGACAGACACTCGGACATTTTTTTTTAAAAAAAATGCTATTTTTGGATTCAGGGAACCTCGAAACACGTATTTCTGGTGCATCTTGATATTCAATTTTCGGGTGGAATGCAATACCTTCCCTACCCAGGTACGTGGCAGAGAAGATATAAAAGATCTTATATATATATATATATATTTACACGAATTTCTCTACCAAAGATAAATCAACATATTATCAGCCATCTTATAACAGCCATATAAAAAGTGACACTTCTATCCACGTTACGTTACCCACGATATAAACCACAACCGTCAGATGGCGTGGGTACTTGGGAAAGCACAAACATGCAACAGCTAAATCTACGGAAAATGTGACACAAAATATGTAATGAACTTTACATTTTTCTTGCAGCAAGTTTTTGTCAAAGTTTTGTAATTTCCTTGTTATACAACATTAATCAACTTTCAATTAAATAATGGAGACCTCAATTCCATTCATATAACATTGAACATATACATTTTATTTCTTACGTTAGTATATAAAACATATTCCGTCAAAACCATTAGTCATTTTTGTGAAAAAAATAACACATTTTTCCATGTAAAGAGTAGTTTGCGGTGGGGGAATTTCCTCAAAATCTAAAGTCTTGATGTCGCTTCCTTGAAAGACGCTAAACTCAAATTCGCGCTTGATAGGTATCCGACTTTTCGTTTTGAAATTATGCACGCACACGCAAACGTTTTTCTAAAAATGAACTTTTTAAATCTTTTAAGCTTACTGGACCTCAAAGGGTAGATTTTCAATGAAATCTTCATATAGAATTTTTGGATGGCATGTAATACCACCTGCTAGATTCGCTGGCACTTGGGATTTGAGCGCGAACCACAAAACCCACCGCCTGTGTCGTCTCTCTCGGTAAAAGATGAATAACATTTGAAAAATTCAATGTCACTGCCAGGACTCGAATCACGGATCTTCAGCGTTTCATGCGGACACATTATCACTGTACTACCGGGATGAGAACCACTGCTCTCATCTGACTCGCGCATCCCCGTGAAACTCTAAAACAATCTCAATTACGCCGAGATATACAGAGAGAGCCAGAAGACTACGAACCAGATGCGCGCTGTTTTTTCTGTCCGCTTCCTCGGTGCTCGCCGTCTGCCGCTATCATAGAAAGGCGCGGATGAAACCATACAACATTTTTAAAACTACTTTTGGAGGCTTTACTTAACAACTTTATGAAAGTGTGTTTGAGGACAGAATTATAAGTAGAAATTTGTGGCCCCTTGGTCCCCCGACCTAACCCCTGCGATTTCTACCTCTGGGGTAACTTAAAACAAAGTGTACAAGACTAACCCACACACCCTGGAAGAATTAAAACGAAATATCAGTCAGGAAATTGCCAGCATTTCTCAACGTGAACTACGGCGAATGATGGATAGTTTCCTAAAGAGGTGCCAAAAATGTATGGACAACGACGGTGACCAGTTTCAGCAACTCCTTTCATAAAGTTGGTAAGTAAAGCCTTTAAAAGCAGTTTTACAAATGTTGTATGTTTTCATCCGCGCCTTTCTATGATAGCGGCAGACAGCAATGAGCGCCGAGGACGCGGACAGGAAAAACACCGCGCAGCCGGTTCGTAGTTTTTTGGCTTTCTCTGTACTATCTAAAAGGTCACTTAGAATAACTGCTATGGGAGTCTCGTCACGAGACGGCGGTGTGTATGGGGAGCCGAAGACCCATGCTTCGAGTACCGGACTTTGCAATGAAGTTTTGAAATCTAATTTGGCCTTTTAACTTCGGCCTATACATTGGTAGTATAATATAATTATTTGAATGTTAAGAAAATTACCCATAGAAAGGATTTCCCACGAGAATAACTTTATTACTGTTAGCATACCTAATTCGAAAGTCTTCGATGTTATTGTCCACTGTCACAGAATTTCTCATGTCAGTGTGGTAGGAAAAGCCTTGCCCGAACAACCTGTCTCAACCTTGAGCAAGATGCCGGAGAGCAAGCAAGGTGCTTGAATCTCCGGGCACATTTCTTAATGGCGGATTTTTTCTTGTATTGCATACTTGTACACAATCAAAGCAGAAATATCCTGTTCCGCGTGACTTGGAATTCCGTGCGAAGATCAAGAATACACCAAGCGCTTGAGGTCAGGCTCCCAATAACGGGCATGCAGAGATCTTCACCGCTAGTGAAGGAGGCACGTATGCAGAGAAGTCAACGGTTGTTGGAGACGGTCTGCAGAACATTCCTTCCAACTAGCGGCAATGCCACAAATGTTCATGTCTAAACCACGAGATATATCGGTTTCCTTAAACTGGCCCTGTTTGTAGCAGCATCTCGAATTCCTCGCCAATTGCCTAACTATAATATTGCGAAATCATTATTTGCATTGCTTCCTGAAGGCCATACAAACTACTTAAAGCAATAAAGTTCTCGAAAATAGAATATATTCAAATGAAATTCTAATAACATCTTTAATGTAATAATAACATCTTTTAAATATTCCATAATTGATTAAAGAATTTAAAAAAGTGTTCCCTAGCTTATATAATGAGATAATCGGGGATGGTTTCCTAGAATTAAGTTTAGATATACTCTAAACTTAATTGGTAATCATAAATTTGAACTACCTCTCCTAACAGAGGATAGTAACTAATGTACATATTAGAACTAAATAATATAAATTAATTTACACCATAGCAACTTCCTGTAGTAGGTAGAAGATGCGTTACACTCCCCCAAGAATTTTTTATGTGGGAATTTCATCGGAAATACACATTTTGAGATCCCTTGAACTCTTTTAAAAGGTATTTAAAAAGTGCTCGTGTGTGGGATGAGTGCGTCTATAAGAATATAACTCTAAAACAAGTAAATAACAAAGTTCTGTTTAAGTAAAGCACCTTACAAGGAAGCGACATGACAGGTTTTTAAAAACGTCCCCCCATCCCAGACTACCATGTACATGCAAATTTTTTCGTTATTTTTTACTTACTAATAGGGTTTTAACCATGTGAATAAAAATATCACAGGTTTGACATATTCATATGAGGAATAAAATGTGTATTTTTAATTTTCTGCGAAATAACCAGCGAAAATACCTTGATTCTGATTGAAATTTGTATAGGTATGAAATCATCAGAGATAGGTTACAGTATTTTCTGTGAAATTCCTTCTTTTAATAGCTTTAGCGGTTTACTGTGTATTTTCCTATTGTTGGTGTAATTTTTCAGTATTTCAAGCTACACACTTCTGAAATGTTATGTCAATTTCTTTTCATTTTTTTATCACGCCATGCAAAGAGCAATCGAAATATTAAGCCCAGCGTACTTCTTTTTAAACATGTGACTGTAGTGCTAGCGCCTTGCAATTTTCTATGTAGCTACACCAAAATGTAGATTGAAACCCTTTCCGAAATAATTTATGATTAATAAGAATGGGGAAACATTTTTTTTACAAATAATTTGCAGAATAAATATGAAATTACATTATAGAGGGTACAGAAAGTCGGATGTTTTTTTTTTTTTAATTCAGCTGTTTCAGTACTAATGTAACTAAAGAGGAACAAAGATGGGAGGATTAACCGCAGCTATAAAATTCTATACGTATGACAGGTATACAAAGACGACAGGGAATGTAATAATATTATAGGGCGGCACCCGACAAGTTGTCAAGTAAACCTAAGAGGAATATACATATCTTGACAGTGCTAATGATTAGAGTTGAGCAGGGTACTTTCTAAAAACCTTTTCTTTATTGCAGCTAGTATCACATGGTGCTTAGAGAACATTAATTTCTGCTGATATTAACTACTTAGGACTATGCATCTTTTCAATCCGATTTACCTACAAGTTACCTAATTGTTTCTCATTGTACCTACTTATTGTAGGTTCCGCAGATTCTGGGATTAATTTACTTATAGTTCCGCCATGTAATATGTAGCCATTTAAACAGAAGCTTTTATTGCTACTTATACCTGTAAAAGGAATAAAGAGGTATATCTAAGATATGTGTATTTATGGATATTACCCATTCACACAGCAAATAAAAGTTTTCTTTTTGGTTCATTTTTCGTCGCTTTGAGTCTGCATTATATCGCAATAGTAACTTTAGTTTCTTTGGTACACATGATTCAGTGTGTACCTGACAGATGACCTTAGTTGCGTAGTTATCTTCCTATACTATTTGGTTGAGTAACTACTGTTAGATGGTTGCATTGTAACTTTTCCGTGCAATGTATTTTATTTTCTGGAAAGGTAGATGATGATGAAATGAGGTTTAAGGGCGCTCAACATCAACGGTCATTAGCGCCCTTACAAAGTATAAAACCCATAAACCAATATACGGACCACTAACCCAAGGCGTCAAATACACTAAAAAATAAAACGGCAAATACTAAAACCCACAACACTAAAAAAAAACATGGTCAAGAAAATATAAAAAAGACGTGTCAGGAACTGTAAAAGGTAAAACACAAGAGCCCCACAGTAAAACAGTCAATATAAAATAAGAAATCCAAAAGACTTGAGCGCATCAAATGCGCCGGTAAAACCCACAATCACCTATAAAACGTAAAAGACATGCAACAGCATGCGCGTCGTCTGCCAAAATATTGGCTATGCCAAGAGGCAGACCCACACGAACACGCAATGCAGCTAAAACCTGACACTCCTCTAAAACGTGACGCACCGTTAAGGGCGCATCACACTGCCCACAGAGTGGTGCGGGGTCACCACTGAGCAGATACCGATGACTAAAAATGCAATGTCGGATACGAAGGCGTGTTAAAATTACCTCTTCCCGACGAGGGAAAGGTAGAACCAAACTGAAAAATTAAATGCCATAACCCGGATATAAACCACGGATCATCGGCTTTCCGCCTGATAAAGAGACCTCTGAGCAAATTAACCGGTCTTTCACGCCCAATATAGAATGGGACGCTAAGGACCACAGCAGTTAAAGAGCGTCAATAAATAAAACTCAAATTTTAAGTCGGCTGAGCTACCATGGCAACATGACAGCATGACACTGAGTTCCCCAACTGACTGCAGAACAATTAATTATCACTGATTGAGCTAAGAGAGGTTAACTAGAAGCCCGAGACTTGAAAGTACTTAGATATTCTAGGTCGCCGTTGGGGTATGTAATCTCAAAATGAATTTGAGAACGCCTTGTGATTTAAAGGATACAATGTGACTCAGTCGGGGTATTTAGTGTCATAATGACATGTTCCCATGGTAGCTCAGTTGGTTAGAGCAACGTACGGAAAGCTGAAGATCCGTAGTTGAAATACCGGCTATGACACTGCTTGCTTCAGTCTGATTTTACCTTGCCAACCTTAGCCTGCACTTGGCATGTGTGAAAAAAAAGTAATTATTTTATTTCTTATATTCTGTGGGTGATCGTGGTACTGAATATCAATCCGACATGTACCTGGCGGCTGAGGTAAAAAGAAAGTGCTTGTAGAATACAAATCTCCATCACTGCTAAGTAAGTTTCCTAAAACATGAACTTGCGGTAGCTTGAGGAACTGTTGCATCTATCCCAAGTGGAACTAATAAGAGAACTTGCTTCTGGTTACGCCAACGCACTCCTTGCTTAACATTAGCCCAGTTCCATCTAAAATCAAGCCCATGCTTGTCTGCAACCAGAATATTCTATGAACTTACGAAAGGCGTCTCAGTATGAACTACTGTATTCCAACAATCAGTAAATGTGATCGGGAACCAAGAAGAGCAACCTTTGCTAGCGTTAAGAAATTAAAAGCATTACATTTCAGAAATTAACGGTAATTAAAAGGGTGGGTGAGTGTGTCCAGAGTAATCTGGAAAGCACATAACCAATTTTGATCGCTATATCGCTGAAAAGCACTATTTTTCCCGGCGGGCAGGGTCTATATGGCTTTCCCAGAGAAAGTTATTTTTAAAAATGAAAATTAAGCCATATGATAATTTGAAAACTGTGAGCTTTAAAGTTCTGCACATTAGTTCTCGAATATAGTTTTGTGAGCGTTTGTTAGTAAATAACTACAGGACCAAAGAGAAGATACAGAACTTTTAACATTTTATCTAGGACAAACTGCGGAGAGGGACTTAGCACCTCGACCTACAAGATCTTTTGTGCCTGAAGCCCCTGAAGGGAAGCTCCCGGGAGGAAGGGGTGAGAGGATACAGAAGATGGCCGGACCAGGAGGCACGATAGGCAAAGGGCAGGTCCTACCTTTTACAGATTGAAACTCCTCGAATGGCAGCTAGTCCAACCAGCTCCTCTCCCCCTGTGGACTTACATATACCCTGGGGGATCCGGGGCACGAAGGGTTACATAGAGCATCCTTTTCCCCAGCCATACAACACTGACACTTTCAACACAACCAAGCAGACGAAAGGTGATATAGAAATGAGAATTGAGCTGAAATGGAGGGAGAGGAAATTCGGAGGATGTAATGAACCCTCCCAGCATTCGCCTAGCGAACCAAGAAACCCTCTAAAAACCCATGAATCAGGAAGGTCGCCGCAGGAGTCGAACCCACGACCTCCCGAATGCGGGCCACAGACATCCCGCTTAATAACATGTTATCTATTCTTGACGCTTTAACTTTGGCGATAGACGAACTTCTTTGCTCTCAGGTTTATGGCAGCACTTCCTTCTTAGTCCTTTTTTTTTTTTTTTTTTTTCGAAAATGGGGTTTGTTTCGGAAACAATTATTAGAATGCTTACACCTAACTCATAAAAGGCACTCCGTTGTTTGTCAAAAGGTATTCACTTCATTCGGGAGATTTGTGGTCGAATCAAGTTATTAAGTAATTATTTTATTAGCCTGAAAAAAAACTTAATAATGGCCTTTTCCATCGTCTTTGAGTCCAACTATCGCTGAGGATAATACTGTGCTTCTCTAACAATGATTGGACCATACTTTTTGTCCTTTATTACCAATATTGTGTACTTTGCGAAATTACAGCTTTAAGGGTTAAAGGATAGAATGCCACGTGTAAAATATTTTCTATATCACTCTACAAAGGCTTCATTCAAGTAATGAGAAAGGCAAATTAAATCGCCATTCCAACCCTGCAACGCCAGCTAGTGGTAAACGTAGCTAGAGTAAAATCTTGATGACCTTCAGGACGGATTGTCTTGTTATTTTCTGTCGGCAAATACTTATATATGAATATCAGGAAGCTATGGAGGGGAGGTTCATCTGCCCGCATGACGAGAAAACTTTCCCACACAGTTCATTACCAGCACCTTGTGCCATGAACCGTTTCCTTGAGACCGTAGTGTTTCACAAGGTCGACCCATCACAACGAAACAAGTTGTTAGTCACCGGGCAGGTGTTGGACCTAACTGCTTAGGGTGCTCTCAACTGGAGAGTGCGAGATAAAGATGTCGCCCCCAACTGCACAAACCAGTGTTACTCTATGTCCTAGAAAAATGAACCGGGTTAATATTACGCAGAATATTTACTTCAAACTCATATATAGCCTTGATACAATGAGTTACATATATGACAACAGCATATATATATATATATATATATATATATATTATATTATATTATTTGATGTGTTCAAAATGAGTACCATTTGTTATGCGAGGACGACCAGTGCTTTTCCGTTTGCATACGCAACCATCTTCTACGAATTTACTGTATCAACTTTAAATTTTTTATGACGAGGCGGTTCGTTGAACTTACAACGAAATGCACACTGCAATGAAACAATGGATTCACTCTTTGCATAATGCAGCACACAAAACGACACTTTTCCTGTGGCGTCGCCATTTTCTCGTAAACAAACACAGCGCCGCTATAGGCACTGAATGGAACTAATAGGTGGGCCTTAAAACTTTGAACTTTCCTCTATTCAATGATGTTTCGTATGTGTCACTATCTATTGTTAGTTCATTAAAAATGAATATTTAAACTCTGTTCCTTCTTTTTTAATAACCCAGTGTATATATATACATATATATACACATACATGTATTCAAAATTTACAAATTTGGTTGCATTTCAGATGCGTTCGCAAATTTTGGGTCTTCCCTTCTGGTATTTAATACTTTCAGGAAACACGCTTAAAGTCATGTATTTTTAGCAGGTTCCTTACATAAACTACTTTTAAATTTCTGTCAAACAAATTCTATCCATGAACATTCGATTAGCATTTGTTAACATTTTTTAATTAACACCTTTATTTGTTATCTCGCTGTCTAAAAGCACCAGCATATGCGACATATCACTTCATCAAATACATCAGTGTTTAATTTGCCTCTTTTGCACTCCTACCTGCATGTGTAGGATTTTACTGTTATACTGCGTGATAGGGTGTTCTGCAAATCTATGATATTTTTCAGGTTTTTACTTTAATGTTAGTATTTGTATTGTTTTAATTTGTGAAGATATCTTACGGTGTACGCAGGCAAACCTGGCACTTCTGGGCGCATACCGATGGACCTCAAATGATTTAAGAAGTATCAATAGTGGGAAATAGATTTAATACAAAAAGTATAGTTGGGTCGGTGTAGTTATGCTCTTCAGTTGAGTTGCAGAAATTAAAAATATGTTTAAACCATTTAAGGATTAATAAGGTACATCAAAAATTTAATACTCGCTGGGGAATCGAAACTTGATTCCGCGTATGATATTGCGAGCATAAACCATTACACCACACAGCAACTGTTTCGAATGTAAGTCTATAAAACATCAAGGTTTCATTCACTGCACTGGGCTCCATTATATTTTTTGGAGCTTTTAATGCACATAACAATTAAATCAATTAGAAAAGCGTATTTATTCCCTTCCGCTCGTTTGCAGTCAATTATTTATATATTTAATTTCATACTTATTTTAGCTAAAACAAGTTTCAAAACCTTTAGTATCCGGAAATATTCCGCTACAACCTCGATTCGGAGGCTCTTAATCTTAACTATCCTAAATTTTCTACCAATTTCAACTAGATGTGAAACGTGTCGATACATTTGTTCAAACTCCTGTGTATAACATTTCTACTCCCTACAGCTGAAAATTTGTAGAAAACTTTCCAAACTATCCTTAATTTTGTATCAATTTCTACAAAATTTGAAATGTATCGACAAATTTTCTACAACTGCCGTACCTATATAAAATGACAACCCCACACTGTAGCGGATAGCGAGTTGTTACGGACAGATGGACAGACCGACGCTTTAGCTTACGCACCTAATGGTTCTGAATTGTGGAAGCAATTGAATTAATTTTACCTGTCCTTTCACTGATTTCCACTTGGTACAACCACTTAACGTTGCATTTTGCTAATCTGAAAGTTTATTTTATTTCAAAGAAGGTATACTGTTCGTCAATTACGCCCATAAATAGGCAAAAATGTTAATGTTTCAACTCTTAATTACAATATTTTCAAAGCCTTTATAGGGTGATGCACAACCGATCTGTAACTCACTCCAGACTCAACGCTTTGCGAATTACTCAACAGGGACAGAATGCACCCAGATTCTTTCTTTCTACTTTCTCTCCTACTTAACCCTAGAGGCCATTATTGCATTCCACCCAAAAATTCGATATGGGGATTTCACTAAAAATACACGCTTTGAGTCTCTTCCCTAAGCCCCCCTCAAAAACGCACGTTTAGAAAAAGGTCCCCGCGCGCGCGTGTGTGTGTGAGTGCGCGCTCGCGTGTCTGTGTGAACAGCATAGCTCGAAAACGAAAAACAGATTAAATACCAAGCTTGGTGTTTAAATTTCAGCATTTTCCACCCCAAACTAGCCTTTACATGTGCTTTTGTTTCTGTTTGTTATTTTTCATTTTCTCAAAAAAGGTTCTAATGATTTCTATTAAAATACCATATGTTCAAGATATTTCTATGACAAATAAAATGTATATCTTAAATTTTCTGCGAATAGCCGTAAGGGACAAAATCTTACTAAACAAAAAAATGTAGATCTCACAATTTGTCTTTCTGGGTGTGTGTGTGTGTGTGTGTGTGTGTGTGTGTGTGTGTGTGTGTTTTTAACCGTTTCCGAGATATTCTTTATTATTGGTTTGAAGTTCAAAAACTTAGATTTTCTTCAAGTGATAGGTCGCTATTCGTTTTCTCTCGTGGTCATGCAAGGAGTATGAAATTTCTAAGTCCTCGCATAGCGATCCGGGTTTGATCATCGCTTTAGCCTAGTGCCCTTATATCTGTAACGTATGTGCAAATGTGTAATGAACGTTTATCTGCATTAACAAGAAGTAGGCAAAAGAATAAAGTTTTGTAAGAATAGTATGTAGAAGAGCGAATAGAGAAAGTCGTGTAAATGCAACACATCAGTTTTTTTTCTTTTGCTCGTGTATGGAAGATATGTTAGAAATATGAAGGCTGTAAATTGCTCACAGCTTGGGATGTATGATGCTCTGATGTGAATTTCCCTCAAGTCACTTCTTCCGAAATACTAGGATTGCAATTTTGCAATCAGAGCACAGGCGCCAACCCTAAAATTGTTGTTTGATGGTTAGAAATTAAATTAAATTGAGTTTTATTTATGGACGCTCTTTTAACTAATGTGGTCCTTAGCGTCCCATTCTATAATGGGCGTGAAAGGCCGGTAATTTTGCTCAAGCCATTTTCAGGCTTGAGGTTCATTTACGTGCCGTAAATCTACGACACGGGACCACCGGCTTTACTTCCCTTCCGAAGGAAGCCATCCATTGTCCTCCGCCGGGTTTGAACCCGCGACCTCGGGAACTAGAGGCTAGCATGGTAACCACAGTTTGATGATTAGAATCGCATAATAAATTTTAATGCATTGTTCACTCTATAAATAACAATTATTTGCTACATTAGATTCTATTTCGAGGACACATTCTTGACTATGGCCCTCGCCAGTTGCAACGAGGCCTTTGATGTCCATTGGATTTCTATTGCCTTAAAACTGGTCTGCATATAGTGATTCTTCTACGAAACGCTTCTACCTTCAGTTTTTTTAATTTCAAATTATCTTCAGCAGTCGTGTGGTCTCCTGGAACCCTATTTTAACCAAATTCTTGTGAGCAAACCCATATTAATCTTTTCTGCATACCTCTTCCATAAACATTTGAACTGTAGTCTGGCTTGGTGATTCCTATGCAAATGTCTGCAGAGACAACAAAAGGCATTCAATTACATTGCTGTAAATTCCTTACCAGTGCACAATAGGGCGGGGAAGGGCGGTGCTCCTTTAAGAGTTGCGCTGGTTCATCTTCTCTGTATCTAGCTCAGGTATAACAGCAAGAAATCTGCCTTGAGGAAACCCCAAAACCCTGGAATTATACCCTGCATTTCCGTATTGCCAAACAAGAGACTATTATCGTCTTGCCTACCTGGCGCCATTTCACTTTACCCTTATAATTAATTCTGCGAAAGTTTAACTCGTTATTTCACCATCAGGTTAACATGCCTCAAACCTAAAATCTGCATTCCCGATTCTTTATAATGCCACGGTAGAGCAGCGAGGAAAAACTGTGTCGATTAAATACTAATAACGTAGATGTGTTATATATAAAAATCTGATGTGTTACACTCACATGACCTTCTCTTCTCTTGTACAAACTATTTTTACAAACGTTTATTTTCCATATGCTTCATGTTAATCGAGATGTCAATTTTATTGCTAATTTTCATGTAGATGCAAGAGGAATTGGTAGGCTTTAAGCGATAGTCAAATATTTTAAGAGCTGATTGCTATGTCGAATATTCCATTCTCTTTGCATTACCAGGACAAAAAAAATGAATAACGAATTTGAGAAAAAGTATAAGTATTGGAAAATTTAAGGGAATAACAAGCAATATCTCGAAAATGGTTCACTCAACAAAGAAAATGTATATGACACAAATTGTGTATTTTAACGCGATCTACATTTTTGTGTAGTAAAATTTTGTCATCTCTTATGGTTTACCAGTTATGCAAAAGTCGTTCACAATGAAGAATACTTTTGGAGACATTCCCAGAAAATTCCAGATATACATTTTATTTGTCATGAAAATATCTTAAACATATGATATTTTAATCAAAACCGTTAGAGCCATTTTTGAGAAAATTATCTAAAAATGTTCCATGTAAAGGGTAATCTGGGGTGGGGGGATTTTCTTGAAAACCTTTGTGTCGCATCTCTGGAAGATACTCAACCTAAATACCAAGTTTGGTGTTTATCCGACTGTTCGTTTCTGAGTTATGCTGTTCACACACATACACGGACGTTTCCAAAAATGCTTTTTTTGCAATCAGGGGATCTCAAAACATGTATTTCCGGTGAAATCTCGGTATCGAATTTTTGAGTGGAATACAATACTTCCCCTACTTACTATACGTAGTAGGGAAAGTAAAAATCCGATTTGAATACTCACTGTACTTTCTATCCATGACAAATTCTCATTTATCCAGTATATAGTGTAGTCTTCGTTAAAAACTGATTCTTATATCCATTTTATGTAATTCATTATGAATTTTGCCTGGGAAGAATTTCAAATTAAGAAATTAGTGCGTTTTACTTTCTCTACTATTTTAAGTAGAGGAAGTATTGTATTCCACCCAAAAGTTTGATACGAGATTTCATAGAAAATACCACGTTTTGAGGCTCCCCGAATAAAAAAAAATTGTGTCTGTGTGTGTGTGTGAGTGTACAGCATAACTCAAAAAGGAAAAAAAGGTTAAACACCAAACTTGATATTTAAGTCCAACGTTTTCAAGGATGTGAAACGAAGATTTTCAAGAAAAACCCCATCTACTACCCCTTAGTTAATTTTTATTTTCTTAAAAATGGCGCTAACAATTTTGATTAAAATAACATATTTGCATGACAAATGAAATCTATACTTTGAATTCTCTGGGACTAACCTTTGAGGTTCTCTTTATTCTTACCGACTTTTATGTAAATGGTAAACCGATAGACAAAGTCTTACTACACAAAAATTGTACTTCTCGTTAATGGAAACAGTTTATGTCAAATAAACATTTATATGGTGTTAACCGTTTCGGAGATATTCTTTGTCATTAGTTTGAATTTTCAAATACTTATACTTTTCTCAAGTGGAAACTCGCTAATCGTTTTTTCTCGAGGTCATCTGATTATCGCTTTACTAGTGTCCTCCTTATACCTACAAGGAAATGTGGAAATGTGAAAGTTTAGTTTGATTAACAATAAGTAGAAGAATAAACTTTTTAAGCACAGTTTGTAGAAGTGTGTAGAGAAAGTCATGTGAATAGAACACGTTAGATTTTTTAATAGACGTCTGTCAGGGAGGACTATCCTCGCGGTATTTGAACCGTGGACCTTCCGTTCACGAGTTCGTTCCTTAACGACCTCGACCACCTGTGTTGGTAATAAGTGCTGGCTTACTTGAAACATACGGAAACGGCATTTAAATGTTTAGGTGAAGTAACCAGCTTTTGCAGTAGAAACAAAAGAATGGCAAACTTCATGCATATCCGTCGATGACGTACTTGGAAAACTGTAAACATGCAATGCAGAATATTTCGCAATCGGCTAAGGCTACATACATGTATACGAGGGCTATCCCAGAAGTACCCGATCTAACAAAGAAAACACAAACATTTTAGGAAAACAACATCTTTATTTCTCTACATAGTCTCCTTTCAGCTCGATACACGTTTCCCAGGTGTGTTCAATCGCTTCGATACCCTGCTTATAGTGAGAACCGTCGAGCTGTGCAAAATAGCCATCAACTCCAAACTCCACCTCTTCATTGTTGGCAAATCTTTTAGCACCAAGCCATTTCTTCAACTTTGGAAGCAGAAAATAATCAGAGGGGCTAAGTCTGGCATGAGAATTAATTCGAACTTTAACTCACTGATTCTGGCCATGGCGATAATGGATGTGGGAACTGGTGCATTGTCTTGATGAAACAGAACTTTCTTTTCGCTAAATGCGGCCGTTTTTGTTTGAATTCAACATTCAAACGCTGCAATAAGTTTGCATAATACTCGCCATTGATTGCTTTTCTTTTTTGAAGATAATCGATGAAAATTATCCCACGCGCATCCCAAAAAACTGACGCCATGACCTTGCCTGCAGACGGAACTGTCTTCGCCTTCTTTGGAGCCGATTCTCCCCTTTCAATCGACTGTTTTGACTGTTCCTTCGTCTCAGGTGTGAAGTGATGGACCCATGTTTCATCCATGGTTATGAATCGACGCAAAAACTCGGCTTTATTGCAGCGAAACATCGCCGGACACTCGAATGAAACATCTTCACGACGCTGCTTTTGTTCCATTGTGAGTAAACGCAGCACCCATCTTTCGCAAGTCTTTCTCATGTCTAAATTTTCAGTTAGTGAACGATGTACAGCTTTTTTTTTCTGAAATGCCTACGATGTCTGCTAGCTCGCGCACTTTCAGTCGACGGTCATCCAATACCATTTTGTGGATTTTCTTCACAATTTCTAGTACTTTCTACCATAGTCATTTGTTTGAAACAACCATTATCTCGTATATGTCAGGTTATGTACTTCTGGGGCTGCCCTCGTGTATTTGATACAAATTGCGCACTTTGATGGGTTCCACATCTTTTGCTGCAGATTTCTTTACTGGTTCTTATGGTTTCCCAATTATACAAAATCATTCGAAATTCAATCAGAATGAAAACTTTACAGGCTCTATTTTAATACTAAATTCAAAACATAAATTTTATTAATGAGGTAAATACCCTAAACGTGTAGTATTTCAATCTAAATCGTTAGAACTATTTAAAAAAATAACGAATTTGTTTCCATGTAACCGGTAGTTTGGAAGGGGAAGGATAAGACACACCGAACAAGGTGGTGGCGCCGCGGTAACGCTTGCGACTCTCGTTCGGGAGGTCCCGGATTCGATCCCGGCGACCACTGACTGACTTGGTTTTTTCCTGGTTTTCCTTTGTCGCCAAACGAATGCTGGATGGTTTTCTAATATCGCGAATTTTCTGGTCCCTCATTCCCCATCACTTCATTTCACCTTTCGCACCTTCCACTACTTGGTCCGAGCAACGACCCTTCAGATCTTTTATCTCCTCTCTTCCTCACGGAGGTTGCATATGGCACAACAGGGCCTCTGCCGCAATGCTTAAATTCTCCTCTGCTCCTTGCGAAAAAGAAGATTCAAACTGTCGCGGTAATCGGCTCGTGTTATCTTATTTGCTGGGCGCCTGTTATTGTTTTATTAATTTAAAATTTGGTTTCTTTGTCCTCCGGCTAGCTATTATTACTCAGTTAAGCAAGTATCTCTGAGCAGGGCGTGTAAACGGAAAGGAGTTGTTACTAAAAGATAACACTGTTAAAAAAATTGTTTTTACACTTTTATTGCCGTCACACTTAATTAATAATTCACATCTTTAATCTTTATACACGCCTGACTGAAACTGTGGTATTTCCAAATGTAATTACTGTCGTATTAGTTGCCGCGTACTTCACATTTTTGTAACTAACTTTATGACGTGCACCTAACGAGAGATTCCTTAGAACTGCGCGACGTGTACCTCGTGAATGATTCTTTAGAACTGCGTGATGTGTACCTCGCGATTCTTTAGAACTTCACGAAACATGCTTATGGCTCGAGAATATATACTCCTTCACTTCGAAATGCCCAAACATTATAATAGAGCTGCTATTGTTTACCAAATTGCGCCAATATTGGCGTCTGTTTTGTCAGCCAATCACAACTATAACCATATATGCTCTAAGGAAGACATTCTCTCCATTTCTAAAGAAAGGCACGCTGCCCTGATGTCATTTGTTTGTCTCTTCTTAGGGATAAACAACTCACCCCATCGTTTTATTGTTACCCACTTCTATTGTCAGTTTCCGTGAGGCCGTGTAAACTTATTTCCTAACAATGCTTATGGCTAACAAACATCTAAAATCCTGTACATACAATAATATTAATTTACACTACAATCATTTTGGCATTCACAGTGTTGTGATATAAAATACTGCCTCAAAACAAAACCTTACCTAATATGGATATCGTTGAAATACACAATTTATGCAAAGTAATATTGTTTATTGCATTAAACATTTCCCAGATATTCGTTACTGGTATGAATTTTCGAATGTTATTAGATTTTTTCAAGTGCTGAATCAACATTCATTTGTTTCTCGCGATGTGCAAAGAGTATGGATTTTCAAGGCCAGCATGACGCTTTTTGAAGAATTGACGATCGCTTCAACCTGCTATATCTCTTGTACTTACAACGAAATGTGATGAAAGCATTTTTGCAAACGTTTATTTCGATTAACACGACAAAGAAAAGGAAGTTTTTTAAATAATACTTGGTGGAATATATAAAAATAAACGATAGTGCTTAAAGAAAGTCAATGAATGCAACATAAATTATTTTTGTAAATGCTTTTTCTTTTAGTATAGGGGACATAAAAAGGTGTATTTTCGGCGAAATCACGGTATCGAAATTTTGGGTGGAGTTCAAGCTAAAAATGGAATTTTAGATTATAAAACGCAATAAGAACATTTTACCTTGCCCCAAGTTCAAATTAACTGGTGAGGTTTCTTCTTTGAACTCGGCAATCGTGCATTGGTCAACTAAATGTCTCAAGAACTCCCAACATCTCTTGGTTCTTCATTTTTATTTATAGGAAATAAATGGAAAGTTGTTCCCTAAAAATGTCCAAAAAATATACCTACACTCTGTAGCTATTTTTGCGATGCTAAGAGCGTACATAATAACAGTAAATGGCGGACAAGAATACTTCCTGTAAGACAAGCTGCTTTGCCACGAGTCTACCGCACACTTTCCATGTTGCGCGGTTAATTGATCAGCACGCCGCGATACAACGGAACGCTTGAATTTGCTATCATCCAGAGCGATTGACCTTCGTACACCGTTCCATCCCAAAAACTGGGTCTTCTTCTCTCGTTTCGTTAAGTGCTTTTTTGCTTAGAAGGCAATGACGTTCAGTACTTACAATCTATACAACGGAGTTCGTTTACCGTAGCATTTACTAGTTTATAACTAGGGCTGCGACACTGGAGTCCCTACATGGAGGAAAGCGTATGGAATACGAAGGTAAGGGTGTAGCAATAAGGGCTGACATTGACCTCGCGCGGTACAGTCTATACAAGAAGAATTACGCATGTCTCTCTTTATTTCCGCAGTATTATTTATAACTTATACAGCTGATTTATATAACGAAATGTCGTTATTAAATCATTAATGCAAAGCACTATGTCACAATGTGCACATGGTTAGATTCTATGTCAGAGCATTGCAATGAATTACAACCCGCAACTTTGTGTCCTATAGTTTATAATAACGGAATATCGGCAGAAACAAATGCCGTGCATAGTTTTTCATTAAACGTTTGACTTGATGGATGCAATACAACGCTACTGTATGTTTGTGTTGACATGTCTTCGCACATGTCTACTCGACCTACTATGCGCAGAGGCAATTGTACTATTGCACGGTTTGTACTAAATGTTTTCATTAATAATAGTGAAAATATTTTCCACATACTTCAATATATAGTTTTGCAACGTTGTGAACTTTCCTACGCATTCCTATAGCATTTTGTCTACTCTGCGTGAACTGTGCGACTATACGCTTGATTCAAGCGTACAGGTAGCCGCCTCGTAAACAGTCGACTACAGCACGCCTCTAAACAAACGTAACGACTCCGATGTCGCAGCCCTACTTATAACGCATGAACTATGCACATTCAAATACACTTTCAAGCTTCTGCCAGTATTCTATGTGCATCTTAAGTCCAGACGGTATTCTTAACTGCAATTTGGTTAACATTTTTTAAAAAAGTTAAAAAAAAATTGTCTAAAAAATCGGATGTGTTACATCACTACACAGTTCGTTGTAGAAACAAGAGGGATACAGAAACGTGAAGCGTGGTATCAAAGTATGTATAATACTCTGAGATAAACATCGACACTTTTAAATTCTTAAGTTTTGCATTATTGAGCGTTGTTGCGTTAAACTTTATGCTAGATAAGGAATGAAAGGAGTCGAGACTTCATGCTATTGTCTCCTACGTGTCTACAAAGAGTTGCTGGACTAAAGTTCTTGATAGACCTTGACTACGTTTCCTGTGGGTGAATAAATGCAACATTCAATAAATGCTTGCGTACAAATGAAAACATGCAAAACAATGGGGTAAAAAGTAGAGGTACTCATGTGACATGCAGCGTTAACGGAGTTTTGAATGAAGCCGATTTAGCTGACGCAATAAATCACGTTTCTGCAATAGCCTGGCTTGTGACTCACTATCAGCCATTACATTTACCTGTGAGTCTGTGAATCTAGAGAAACAAATCACAACTAATATTTTTGCATTTCATATAATACTTCATTGCTTTTTTCTTCAAATTTGTAATTGTATCTAACATGGCTTTGTATTAAATAGTAGGAATATGCTAATGTATGAGGGTGGGTAGTATAGGGTTTAATTCAAACGTACTATGTGTATGGCTTAATTACTTATTCCCGAATGCAAAACTATATATTTTATGTGGTTGTGAATAGAAGTAGATGTAACATACACATTGTTTTCAGTTTAAGATTGCAGAATAAAAAAGAATTGCTAGTATTTTTTTTTCCATGGATAGAAAATATTTAAAAAGAAAACATTCAGCATAAAACACAGTTACTTAAAGAGGGAAGCAAAGAGATTATTATTATTATTATTATTATTATTATTATTATTATTATTATTATTAGCCTTGATTAACAGTAGGGAATATATAATCTGTGGCATTATCAAGGGGGAAAAATGCTGCCAATTGGAGAAGTCAAACAGGAACAATTTCGGAATTAGCATACAATACAAAATCGGTTGCATGTGTAAGAACATAATTCAGTGAACAAACTATCGCCTTTACAATTTTTTATAAAGTGAGTATCGAGTATCGATAAATAGAGGTATCGCCCCATCACTAGTATTTTTATAATGTGGTAGTTTTTTTATTTTTTTTCACAGAATTAAGGCTTCTGCAGCGTGTGGAATGTATGAATCATAATCGAGTGTTTTTCTTTCTCTAAAAATATTTTAAAGATATCTACAAGCTTAAAAATACACTCATTATTATGGAGGTGCAGTGCGCAAATTTTTTTAAAAACATCTGCATAAAACTGGCAACATTTAGAAATTCACCAGTTGATGGTTATCCTTGAGCAAAGTGCAGGGAGCATGAATATGCACAGAGTATATCAGTAATTTTCTCCAAAGTTTTCAATAGATTATGTTGAAATTTTTGCCTGATACTTCTCAAGATTGATTCTTTGTTCTTATAGAGTGCAAGCTTTGCAAAAATTAATAAATTGGCTTCAAGAATCCGATTGTTATTATGAACACGCCAAGGAGTGCGCGTAGAATGAATAAAATTTTGGCAAGTTTGCTTTAATTATGGAAAATAAGAGGAACATGCCTTGTTTTAGGATGTTCTTAAATATTCTTCTTTGTTGTGTGTCTGTATAGCGTTTTTCTTTTGGAGCTCCCAATTTGCCAAGTCAACACTGAGGCACGGACAGGTATCTCCTTAAACGAGAGAAGAAAGGTGCTCATGCGTAACATGAGCTTAAGATAGAAAAACCCAGACAGCCATAGTTTACTCCCAAATGTGTACCTTAGCATGAGCAACAGACAAAATTACATATGGCAAATACTGCACGGCATACAGAGATTTCGCTTGGCATGCATACTAACCACTGTTATTGGTGTTTTCCAACAAGTGCTTAGAGCAAACCCAATTTGCCCCAGTCCCGTGCATTACCATGATGGAAATATCCTTATCAAATGCCGATTCGCGTTGCCCAAAGGCGGAAGTTCCTCACCGTAACATCGCTGGAAAAAATCGATCATGACCCATTACACCATTCAAAGTTTGGAAGAGAGGAAAAGTTCACAAAAGTCGGTCGTATCGGCCTCGAACATGTGCGACCGTTCTGGTAACAAGACTCTTCCATGCTTCTTATGGAGGATAAATGTCCTAAAGTAGCTATTGTATAAATTACTTTAAAACTTTTAATAACTATAATGCAAGATGAATAGTGTTCCACTTGTTACCAAACACGGCATTTTTATTTTCTCTACTACGTATTATAAGTAGGGGAAGTATTGCATTCCACCAAAACATTCCATACAGAAATTTCGCCGAAAATACATGTTTTGATGCCCCTGAATCCATAACAAAGCATTTTAAGAAAAAGGCACGCGTGTGTGTGTGTGTGTGTGTGTGTGTGTGTGTGTGTGTGTGTGTGTGTGTGTGTGAAGAGCATAACTCAAATACAAAAAGTCGGATAAATACCAAACTTGGTGTTTAGGTTCAGTCAGTGGCCCCCTTTTCGATAAGGAAATTATTGGCGACCCCTCCATTCACTTCGCTGCTTAATCATTAATTTACAAGTTTTCGCGCGAAGTTAAACGAAAAATTAATTGAGCTTTCTTCAGACCAAAGTTTAAAACTGACTTTCCAGAAGGAAGATGTGTATCAGTTGTGGCTAGCAAGAAGAACAGAATACCCTGGTGTCTGCTTATTCCATTCTGCGAAATTGGATTTTCGTCAATGATGAACATCAAGACTAAATCTAGGAATAGACTGCAGTTACAAAGTGGCTTAATAATGTGTGCAACTAATATACAGCCAGATATTGAACGATTAATTAATAGCAAACAGGCTCATACTTATCACTAATCATCCTGATGTGTAATAATTAATGGTTTACATAGAATTGTACATGTGCATTTACTGTGAAATTGTAGTATTAATATGCTTCTTAAATACAAAACATGATTCTGTTTAAATGTAATATGTAATAGGTGACTAAATTCCATGTTCCCCATTGTTATAATAATAATTAACAATAAAAATGATTTATTAATAAATCCAAATATCCACTGCGAACCCCCAGATAGAATAACACGGCCTCCTTGAGGGTCGCGGCCCACGGTTTGGGAACCGCTGGGTTCAGTATCTTTCAAAGATGCTATACGAAAACCTTTACATAGAACATTTTAGGAAATTTTTTATTTTCTCAAAAACCGTCTTAACGATTTTGATTAGAATATCATATATTTAAGATATTTTCATGACAAATGAAGTGTATAACTTGAATTTTCTGGGAATGTCCCCAAAAGTCCTCTTCATTCTGAATGGCTTTTGCATAACTGGTAAATCGGAAGAGAGAGACAAAATTGCTCTACAAAAAAAAAAAAAAAAAAAAAGCAGGAGATCTCGTTAAAACACATATTATGTCATATACTTTTTTGTGGAATGAACCATTTCCGAGATATTCCTTGTTATTTGTTTAAATTTTCCAATACTTATACTTTTTCTCAAATGAGAATTCGTTGTTTGTTTTTTTATGTCCTGGACATGCAAAGAGAATGGAATGCTCCACATAGCAACCAGCTCTTAAAACATTTGACTATCGCTTAAAGCCTACCATATTCCCCTTGCACCTACAAGAAAATTAGCAGCAAGATAGTTTCTGCAGATGTTTATCTCGATTAATATGAAGTAGATGGAGAATAAGCGTTTGTAAAAATAGTTTGTACAAGAGTAGAGAAAGTCATGTGAGTGCAACATATCAGATTTGCTTCAATATATTTTTACACAGATTAAGACATTGTAACAAAACCTATAGCGGTGTTAGGTTTTATGAGAAAGGTGAAGAGATAAAACGTTCTAGAAGAGCCATAATTTGCCTTCACACGCACTAAACCCGGTGTATTACCAAAGTCGTACTTTCAGAAGTTGTCTATATGATGTAGCTAGATGATGTTTACTTGGACGTTTGTGGTTCCTCTCTCCCCCTTCCCCTTGATAAATTCTTCCTTGAACATAATCAGATTGCGTCATGTGGGACGAACGTGTGTCTTCCAAATGGACTATGCTAACCTGGAGTCTCTCTCAGTCGCTTGTGATATACTGCAATTGACGACTCCGTTTAAGAGCAAATATCACCGAAGAAATTCAGCCAAAGACATAGGACTTGCTTGCAAAAACCTTCCAAAGTGTTGTGCCCTGAATTAATTTCTGTCCGACCAGTTGCAGCACCTTGAGGCAGTATTTTTAACACTTAAATGATTTCAGTCTAATTATATAATACATAAATTCAATACCAGCCCGCCTTGAAGCAATATGTGTATGTAATAATTTGTAAAATGTATTTAACAGACATTGTATATGTTTATATTATTGTATACTATTATAACCATGTGTAATAATGTGATGTGAATATATTACGTAATTTAATAATAGGAGCTGTGAGAATAATGAGTTAAAAGTTGCTAACAATGAGGTAACAATGAGGTAATCTTGAGTCAATAATGAGTAAGAAAGTTTAACAGTACTACTTGTGATTCTTGGAGTAACAATAATGTAATTTTAGTGACAGTTTATTAAATAGCCAATCAACAACCAGAAAAAGCTTTAGTTAAATGAAGGTATTCTATTGGAGTAGGATTAGCCAATCAGAAACTGAAAAGGAGAAAATTTTACAAATTTAGAGTTCAGTTGCCTGCTAACAGTGTTCCTAACGGAACGCGAGACACGTCCTCGAGAGATTTAATACGTATTCATGTGAGACGAAAATAGTTTTACGTGTTAAAAAGTGCAAGTATTTAATAAAAGAATCTCACAATCTCATTTAAATCGTATCAAGCATTAATAAAAGGAGTGAAGTAAAATTATAATCTGTGTAAGCCTACATTCTTTAGTCGCAAAACAACCCTGCTAAGAGAAACGTGTCTCTAACAATAATACTGACACAGCCGAGGCAAACATAAATATAATATTTAAAGAAACAGTTAAATTACAAAGTTAATATTTTTTTTTTTTTAAAACTTGGGGCAAAGGCCACCTGAAAGTACATTTGGGGGCGAAGGCTACCGGAAACCGTTTACTATACGTGCGGTTGCAACTACTACAAGTTCGGCTCCCCAACAGTCGAAATATAATACAACTGCTTCCATACAACAAAATACCTTCTTCATCCTAAGAGATACTCTTCGAATTTTGCTGCAATACTTCATTAGTGTTAAAGCTACTTAAGGAATACTGAATTTAGTAGCGAATAGGTGTCTGTATATTTTTATAAGATGCCTTATGGCACTACCACAACGTGTAGCCTGCAGCACATAAATTGTATAATGAACAGCCGGAGTAGGTATCCACTGCCTATCTTGTCTGTGGTGAAGTCTATAGCTTGCTCTTAGCCCAGCACTTACTACGAGGGTTTGAAAAGTATTCTGCATTATATAATTTTAGCTAAATCATAATGTTCATCTCATAACAAAAAACACACCATTTGCTGGTGTGTTTTTTGTTTAAATTGTTTTAAAACATTTTAAACTTTTAAAATAAACTTTACGTATGCTCTCTAAAACATATAACTCATTAAATAATTTATTGAAAATGTACACAAAATTCTACCTTATAAAAAGTAAGCACAAAAATGTGAAATTGGAAAAAGACAAACCCCATAGTTGGCGATATTGAAATTGTACAATTCTATCATTTTTAGGTAAATATACCGTTTGGGTGAACTTTTGACTCGCGATGAATTTTTGAGAAGAAATTATCTCAAATTAAATAGTATGGACTTGGTTGCAAGTACGATAGGAAAAGCAAAACACAGCTGTACGTATATTGTTAGTATTTATTACTAAAGAGCCCATGCAAGAAAACGAAGAATCACTTAAGATGTTTTAAAGGTATCAGATGACAGTTCAAACTGGAAAAACCTAAATACATAACGGATATTTCGAAAGTGCTAATGCTACAAAATTTTATTTGACATGGGCTTTACTTTTTTAGTGTTATAAACTTTCGTCTACTTCTTATGGTTTATACAGAATTATACAAAACTCATACAGAATGAAGAGAACTTCTATACTCTGAAAAATTAATACATAAGTTTTATTAGGCGTACAAATGTCTTAAACTTATGGTATTTTAATCCAAATCATTAGCAGCATTTAGAGAAAACGCAAAAGTGACGAAACCTTTCCCACATAAATGCTAGTTTGGGGTGAGGGATTTCGTGAAAATCTTCGTTTTGCAGCCTTGAAAGAAGCTGGACTTGAATACGAAGACATTCAACTGACTTTCTCTCTCTCGGTACTATAAGGATTTTTTCTTGGTTAGGGGACCTCAAAACGCATGTTTCCGGTGAGAGGTTTATATCTAATATTTTGTCGGAGTGCAACACTTCTCTACCTACCGTAGGTCAAAGGCAGAGAAACTAAAACAAATTTCTGAAACTTGACGCCAAGGTCTGATGATACTCTCTTAGAGGTTGTTCGCCAGAAAACTTCTCCCTCGGGATTGTAACCTGGGCCCATAGCGGGAGAGGTAAGAACATTACCGGTAAATTATAGCGATGGCTGGTCCCTTGTTTCTCTTGACAAAGGAAAGGTCAACGCCACGCAATTATTACCTAACAGGTGTCACGAGCAAGTGGCTGATCACGAAAAGCTCTTGTCCCTTGAACCTTAATTACCATACAAGTGACTGCATCAGTAAACCAACACAAAGGACAATGAGGAAGCTGCACCTAACGGACTCAGTTCCGTGGAATCCTTTGTCTCGCAATGGGGAGCTACAAATACATTCGAATGTAATCCTTGAAATGGATTCTTTGCTAACGGCATCTCTCGTTTGCTAAGGCCACGCCCCACCTTTCACATTCCTGTCCATCATAATCCTGCAGATGAGGAAGGTCGCGTTCACTCGCCAATCATTTTGTGCTACACAAAAAAACAATTGCAAAAAGTATCAGAAATAAGCACCTCCCGGAGGGAGAGTAGATGTTAACGCAGCAGAGGCTGAGGAATCCTCGAACACTACCTCGAGCCCTAGCTGCTCCAGAATGGTTGCTGCGTCTTTTCAGCTGAATCACCAAGTGTAAACACTACCACCTCTCTAGCTGGGGACTGTAGCCCCTATCGGAGCTTTAGTCTCCTTCGGCCATGTCTTCTGCATTCTCCAAAATATTGGTCTGCCTTTCTCTCTAAATCTGAGTAAGACTACGTCATCTAATGGCCTTTACTACAATCGCCAAATAAACTTCTAGATACAGTTTAAGTAATTGGAAGATATGTTTTCTCCTGTTCTACTAAGGGTTTTAACTATTGGTTAGTATCTGTAAGATCTAGTGACTTGTTTGTTACGTTGGGGGTAATTCACACCAAACGTAGTAACTTAGTGTTTGTACAGGTATGATACCACTCGTTTCCTCTCATTGTCCTATATTAAATGTTTTGCGAAGCATTACAACATTGTAAGTACTTTTAGAAAAATGGCCAACGGCTATTCATTAAAGCACGTTTATGTTACCTACTTTTAGCAGGTATCGAGTTGAATGATCTCGCTCTACGGTAACACAGCTCACGCGCCTACGGAGGGTAACGCCTTTGCAGCTTGGTCTGTCATTTGGCATGGTGTGTATGAAGCTTCTGATTGTGCACACCATAACGTGTGTTTATGGTATTCAGTTTTGCTCGAATGGAGTCACCTAGGACTGACAGCTTATATTTATAGACAAATTTTCTAGGTCCGTGTTGGACAAATATAAACATACAGAGCCAGTAGTTCTACACGAGGAAAGATTAAACGCGGTAGGGACTGTAATGGAAGTCCAATAAAACCACTACTTCACATTACAACTTGTTTTTGGTAACGGAATGATTGACTGGCCTGTTCGCTCCCCAGATCTAAAACTATGTGGTTGGTATCTGTGGGGAATATTTAAAGATATGGCTTATTCAACAAATCCCCATACGTTCAGCCAATTAGAGGACAGTATCTGGCGTGCATTTCCCAATACTTCGGCTGCGGAAATTAATCGTGTTCAGTAATGTGTTCAACAGTTGCCAGGCTTGTATAGACGCAGAGGGGAGTTATTTCAGACACCTTTGATAGCGAAACGAAAAACCCCTATATTGTTTCTCATCGTTAGCATTATCTAGGGGGGAAACGGAGAGCCGGTCTGAACGGATTCGTAAAGTAGCGCCCTGGGAGCGACGGTTGTCAGTCGTGTCATTCTACAGAAATACGGCATGATACTCGTATTTTCATTCAGTAAGGTTTAAACTCCAAACTTCACAAGTTTGCTCAGAAAAGCAAGAGTTTCGAGCACCTTCAAGTACACAAGTCGCCTATGAAGTATGATAATTCAAGTAATTTAGATAGCCAGGTTTAGCGGGATACTTGAATCAGACGAGGTTTAAAACGCACACCATGGGAAGCCTAGCAGTAAGAGCTGAAGATCCCTGTTTGGAGTCCCGGTCGTGGGATTGGATTTTTCAGATCTCTTTCCAGCCATGGCGGCTATGTGAAAGAACAATTATCAAAAGCTTTATATATTTATAAAAAAAATCTGGTGTTATACTCACATGACTTTCTCTACTCTTGTACAAACTATTTTTACAAACGTTTATTCTCCATATGCTTCATGTTGATCGAGATATCAGATGTTAATCTTATTGCTAAAAGGGGAATTGGTAGGCTTTAAGCGATAGTCAAATATTTTAAGAGCTGGTTGCTATGTGGAGTATTCCATTCTCTTTGCATTACCAGGACAAAAAAATGAATAACGAATTTGAGAAAAAGTATAAGTATTGGAAAATTTAAGGGAATAACAAGCAAGTTCACCCAGCAAAAAAAAAATGTATATGACATAAATTGTGTATTTTAACGCGATCTACATTTTTTGTGTAGTAAAATTTTGTCTATCTCTTATGGTTTACCAGTTATGCAAAAGTCGTTCACAATGAAGAATGCTTTTGGAGAAATTCCCAGAAAATTCGAGGTATACATTTCATTTGTCATGAAAATATCTTAAACATGTGATATTTTAATCAAAATCGTTTGAGCCATTTTTGAGAAAATTAAAATTTTCGAAAAATGTTCCATGTAAAGGGTAATCTGGGGTGGGAGGATTTTCTTGAAAACCTTCGTGTCGCATCTCTGGAAGATGCTGAACCTAAATACCAAGTTTGGTGTTTATCGGACTGTTCGTTTCTGTGTTATGCTGTTCACAGACACACACACGAACATCTTTCCAAAAATGCTATTTTTTTTTTATTTTTTTTTGGATTCAGGAGGTCTCAAAACATGTATTTCCGGTGAAATCTCGGTATCCAATTTTTGGGTGGAATGCAATACTTCCCCTACTTACTATACGTAGTAGAGAAAGTAAAAATATTGTGGTATGTAGGGTTCAATTGTTACTACATGTTTCAGCAGTGTGCCCACAAGGTCATTCGAAGCAGACTCTGCATAACATAACATATTAAATCTATTAAGCTCCTCAGTATTCCAATAAATATCAAATTGATTTTACTTCACGGTGAGGATAATTCACATTTGTGTAGCTGTTATTCTGCAGTTTGTGCATCACATCAGTTTACTAATTATACCATGACAAATCTACATTAATTGCATAAAGAATGTGTATGTTAATGATGTTAATCTCGTTAAAGTATATCCTTTCACGCCCACTGTGCCATATTCCATCTTCTTACTGATTATCATCAAGGCTAATCTTTTCCGTCTCAATGCGCTTTTACGGTGATCCTCGTGACCTTTCCATTTGGCATTGCACTCAAGACTGCTCTACAACAATACGTGGTTGCGCCATATCCCAATGGTCACCTGTAAGCTCTTTTGATGCACATGATTTAGCATTAGATAGATGGCATTAGATGCGTAGTCGCCTTTTTGTGCTGTTCATTTAATCCTAAAGTGGATTTTTGTGATCGTCATTACTGTTCTATGAGTACATACATGCCGTAACCAGTGTGAAGAATGTTTTGGCTGCAAATTCGCACCTCTATTAGCGACACTGCTTAAACTCTCTCTCTCTCTCTCTCCTTTCTTTCCCACATTCTCTCTCTTTCCTTCTCTAACCTCAGCATGTATGTCATGTACGTATCATGTGATGTTTTGCAAACCAATAATAAAAGTGTTTTTCTTGGAGTGTTATTAAAAACTAAAACATAACTTACAAAAAAATGCGCCTGCTTTTTAAGTTTGAAATACGGCCAGAACTAAATTGTTTCCTACTAGGAATATTGTGAAAAATTGAATTTTAAGTCAATTTGTATTTAAGGTTAAAAAAGATAAGCTTAAAGCATCCTCTCAAACTGCAAAAGTTTAAAAAAATTGTATACAATCCCCCCGTTCACGTTCATGAATAATAGTAAAGAAAAGCTGATACAGATTCTTAAATTGACATCTCAAAGAAATCTTATAAACAACATTATGATTCTATATGTTTGTTATGTAATATTTATAAACAGCTAAATAAGAGCGAGATATTTACATGTGTTGACTTTGAGCACCATTAGAACCATTCTTTGGATAAGGAATTAGGATGTCATATAACCTATTCTCCAAATGAAACCAAGTTTCATTTCAATAGGTACTATCCTTCTTGAGTAAAAAAGTAACAGACACACTATTCTATTTTTGATTTCAGTATAATCCCTTATGCGCGTTAACTTCAATAATTTATCCAAAATCAAACACTACAAAACAATTTAGGTTATAATTTTATCTCAACAAACAAGGGAATATACCTACCTACTTGAAATAAGGATCGGGTTTAACTTTCAAGATTGCCTCGGCAGGAATATTCTGTCAATCCATCACTGAATTAAAGGGCATTACTCAATAGTAATTTTGTAGATACTGAAAAAAGTTAAGACAAGAGCTGTTTTCGAGGCCTTTTCTGCATAACCTCCACATTACGCAACTTTTCATTGCATCACTCAAAACCAGGTGAGCCAGTAGTACTTGATAATACAGAACTAATCTGTTGAAGGAAACTGTATCTCAATGCGTGAAGAACACGTGAGAAATGAGGCCAGGTAACTTAAGATGCTACCTGTATGAGATTCTTGCGGTCGACAGCATTCCAATACAGGATTGAGTCTTCATACAGTGCATCAACTTGGCTCCGTTCTTCCGAAGTCTGTCTTTAATAAGTATAGGAAGATTTCACAATACTTCAAAACGGAAGAAAGTTTGGAGAAAGGAAGAAAACTATATTTTGTCCAAATGTGATCCGACGAATTAGAATATTAAATCCTGGCGGATTGCAACATGCTTTCTCAAGGTTTTGTTCCGAATTCAGCTGATCTTGATTACATTCTTAAACCTGAGCTCTAAAATTTTGCTAATCAAGACAGTGCAAAATAGAAACTAACATTCAATATTTAATGTTGGCATTTCAGACAGATAAACACACCCCTACGCACGCGGGCGGGTCTTTTTTTTTTAAAAAAAATCTGATGTGTTACACTCACATGACTTTCTCTACTCTTGTACAAACTATTTTTACAAACGCTTATACTCCATCTACTTCATGTTAATCGAGATAAACATTTGCAGACTCTATCTTATTGCTTAAGTTTCTTGTAGATGTAAGGGGAATGTATATTTACAAGGGAAATATAGAAATACAGTAGCCTTTAAGCACATACATACCTCTTAATAGCTGGTTGCTAGATGCAGCACCATTTCCTTTGCAACAGATTAACACTCTTTGCATATACAAGATAAAAAAATGAATAACGAATTCCCATTTGAGAAAATAGGTATTGAAAAATTTAAGGGAATAACAAGCAATAGATATCTCGAAAATGGTTCACTCTACAAAAAAATGTATACAACATAAATTGTGTATTTTAACGCGATCTACATTTTTTGTGTAGTAAAATTTTGTCTATCTCTTGTGGTTTACCAGTTATGCAAAAGTCGTTCACAATGAAGAACACTTTTGGAGATATTCCCAGAAAATTCGAGATATACATTTCATTTGTCATAAAAATATCTTAAACATATGATATTTTAATAAAAATCGTTCGAGCCATTTTTGAGAAAATTAAAATTTTCGAAAAATGTTCCATGTAAAGGGTAGCCTGGGGTGGGGGGATTTTCTTGAAAACCTTCGTGTCTCATCTCTGGAAGATACTGAACCTAAATACCAAGTTTGGTGTTTATCCGACTGTTCGTTTCTGAGTTATGCTGTTCACAGACAGACACACAGACAGACATGTTTCCAAAAATGCTTTTTTTGGATTCAGGGGGTCTCAAAACATGAATTTCCGGTGAAATCTCGGTATCGAATTTTTGGGTGGAATAGCTACAATACTTCCCCTACTTACTATACGTAGTAGAGAAAGTAAAACTAAAATGAAACATTGAAAGTTTTAACCTTTTCACACATCAAGAATAGATTCCCCATAACGAAAAATAAATCATCCAAGTAATGTGGAAAATGCAGTGTATGTGGATGCATACCATCGCTGTTGTTAAATCTGAGGTTTTTTAGGCGCCAGCCAACCATTTCATGCATGGCAGACTATGACACACCCTTTCATCTTAGGATCCCTAAAACGAGCGCAGACAGAGCCAATCACTTGATCTCTATGTTAGGTTGTATTTAGCGTTTAGTTGTATCCAAAGTGAGTAGTGTACTCAAATGCCATGGATTATGTAGATACACCTACGATAAACTCTGTATACTGAGGCTTGTATCGATGCAATAGGCCATTTTGAACATTTCACGTGTACTGTGAAGATTAACGCAATCCATAATCTGAAGTGTTACTGTCACACGATTTCCTCTACCTACTATCATTTCTATTTTCATAGCTGTTCTACAAATTATTCATCTACTCCTTGTTAATTGAAAACTGAGTTTTTATTTATGGACGCTCTTTAACTGCTGTGGTCCTTAGTGCCCTTATTCTATATTGGGCGTGAAAGAGGGGTAATTTTGCTCAGAGGCCTCTTTATCAGGCTTAAGGTTCTTATACGTGCCGTAAATCTATGACAAGGAACCACCGGCTTTACTTACCTTCCGAAGGAAGCCATGCTAAGGAGTTTTACGCCCGAAAAAATCCATCGCCCTCAGCCGATTTTGAACCCGCGACCTTGGGAATTAGAAGCTAGCATGGTAACCACTACACCACGAGGACGACACTTCTTGTTAATGATGACAAATGTTGGCAATAATGGTTTCAATCCACATTTTGTTGTAGCTTAACGGGCATACAAACAGCTAAGAAGACAGTAAAAGATTTGATCGCTATGTGCTGGCTATAGTTTTTGCATGACCTAACAGGAAACAAAAGAACGGCGCTTGAAAATGTCATTTTAACCAAAATTGTTAAGAGTCGTTTTGGAGAAATCAAGCAAATAACGATGATTTTCTTTGTGAAGCGTTGGTTGGGTGGAGGTGGGGGGGGGGGGAATTTCGTGAAAATTTTCACAATGCATCTTTTGGACTTGTTATACTATTCTCTGTCTCATTCTCTCACGACGCCCAGATTTGCGATAACGGATGAAGTAATTAAGTTCGAAACCAAAACCTTTCTGATAGGTAGCTGAAAATACAACTCATTCTTTTCTCTGCATTAGGACACAGAATTTCTTATTTTAACGCTAGTTTAGGAGAGACGCTCTTATGCCATTATCCATGCAAACATGTTGTCGGTATAACTGGCGCAAAACTTCTGGAATCGTGACCTTGATTGCCACCCCAGCTGCCGAGCCTAGGAATGGTTTATGTTTAGCTTAAACAACGAAAGCGATATAATACCTTTGCTTACTCACAGTGCGTAATACATACAATCTGCATAGAAAGTGTCCGCATCTGGTTGTAATTTCAAAGAGAGGAGTACCTAAATAGTGCTTATTTTATATTTGTTATATTTATAACCATGGCTCCTACGTTTTCAAAGTTAAGTGTAAGGTATTACATAGTCAAAGCAGGGAAAAATTGAAAAAATTGCAAATGTCCTCGACTTCAAGAAGCAGAGATGAAGGAAGAAAATATAGTTCACCTGAATTCCACAAAAGCCTTAAGAGAGTGAAATAAAGAGTAGCCAAAGCAACTGGTATTTCACTGAATTCCGTTTCTAGAGTTCTCAAAGATAAGAAAAAAACATATGGATGAAAGAGTATAATTTGACACACCTAGGAAGAAACATAAGGTCCCTAAACGTATTACAGAAATAGACGATACGCTCATTCGGCGCACGATTCACAATTTCTATGCGGAAGAAAAAATGTGCCAATAATAAGCAGATTGCTCATTAAGCTGAAAGACAGCATAAATTTTCAAGGTGGTGCTACAAATCTCAGAAAAAATTATAAAAGGTTCAGAGTTCAAGTGGAAGGAGACGAAATCAAATAGAAAGAATTATCATCCAGGATAATGGTGCAGAAAGTAACGACAGCAGTGATGACGGCAATGATGTGAGTGATTCCGCAGAAGAGGAAGGACTGTCAAATGTGGAAGAATTGGAAGCAGATAATTGACAGGTTTTTATATTATGCGCTTTTTACAGCGGTGGATTTAAATATACTGCATATAAACTATAAGTTTACCAGTGCAGTGCATAACCTGTGTGCAGATATTTGACAATGACTGTCCCACGCACTCCTGCAGCATGCAGACGACGGTCACCTGCTGATCTGCTAAGCAACTCGCTTCATAGCTGTTATTAAGATTTTCACATGTCTAGAACTGTTGCGCCAATTTTATAAGTGCCTTTGCAGTCGCCTATAGCACCTCCCCAAGACTGCAGTATACAGAAAAATTGGATATTCTCTGTTGGTGAGAATTTCTGTCGTGTTCACAGATAGCATTAGACAGTCAAAATCGCTTGGGAGTTAACGTACAGAAAAAACCTACCTTCCCTTGTTAAACGAAATCTGTCTTAAACGGAAACATTTCATGGTCCCATGAATTTTGCGGTGAAAACATGCTAAATTCCCTTTATTAAGCAGAAACTGTCTTATGAGCACAACGGAAATCAAAGTACGCCTTTAAACGGAAACTTTTCAGTTTCGGAGTGCAGAGTTTAGAAAATTTCCAGGCACTCTGTGAAAGTCTGCGTTGTCTGCTACGTGATATTTAAGTTGAAACATTACTATTTTGCTGCTACCTGACCAGTCTAGGAGGGGGGGTGCGCTAATGGCGGTCCGAATATTGAGAAACCTATCACACTCATACTTCACTGCATAGTTAAGTTAACAATAAGCACGGCTGATTGTCTTTTATTGTTGTCTCTTCCCTGTTCATTTCCTGCTCTCATGACTTGTAAGCTCTAAGCAGTACACCTCTAAACTTGCATAGGTGATGATCTAGTTCAGCAATAGACACCATGGCTTCGAAAACAAGAGTTGCGCTAGATCTTAACACGTGATAAATTGAGGGTAAAGCAGATCATGAAGGTGTTCAACGTAGGCAAAACTCAAGTTTACGAGATTCCAAAGAAGGAAATAGAAAACTGAAGCGGTGGAAAAATTGTGCTAATGGAAAAATAAAGAGAGAACTTAAGAAAACTGAATACCAGGACATTAATGAAATAAGTGTGGGAGTAGTTCGTTAGTGTTAGGGCAAAAAATCACCGCATATCGGGGCCTATGTTACGGGAATAAGGTAGCTGAAAAACTAGGTAAGAATGAATAGTTGGAGAGTTTCCGCAAACGACATTAGATAAGTTTTAACGAACCTTGTGGTGAATTGAATGATGTTAACATTGAAGCCATCGCTGATTGGATTGCTAAACTAACTACCTTCAATAATCGAAGGATACGGACCTGAAAACATAGCAAAAGACGACGAGACGGGACTATTCTTCCGCGCGTTACCGAATAAATCATTGTATTTAAAACGTGAGAATAAGTATATGTTTATGGTTTAATTTTGTTAATAGCCTAGGCCTACCTTCCTTAAACGGAAACCTATCTTTAACGGAAATGTTCGAGAGCTCCGTTCAATTCCGCTGAAGACAGGTTTTACCGTATTAAGGCCAATATTCCAGGGGTCTGTAAGACTACTCTGCTGAATATATCAAGCGGGGCAACGGCCACCTGTATCTCATGGTTCATTACACTTGCCACAGTGGTACTCCACCCCAACGATGACGTCAGGATCGCTCAAAGCTACCCAATAATTGGCGAATTTCGGATGTGGCCATTTTAAGTCGCCCTTGGCGCTCATAAAGAGCTCCGTCAATGATAAGAGGCCGAAGTACTCTAAGCGAGTGTCCTGATAATGCTTTCATCTTCCTCTGCCATATACGTTCAGCGTAATAATAATGCAAACCTTATTTTTCTTTGTACCACCCCTATTAATCTTTACGTTTCATTTCTTAAACTCTGTGTGAGCAATGATATAACGATAAGCCTAATATACCAATTTGTTACACAAGGTGTGTACGAGTTTCTCGAATAACCACGTCTATCGCTTACCTAAAGATGGTACAGGAAATGTTGTATTCTATCCAAAAATTCGACGCCAAGGTGTTATTGCAAGCATGCGTTTTCAAGCCATTAAACCCATAAAAAACATGTTTAGGAAAAAGTTCGCGTGTGTGAACACAATACCTAAAAATGGAAAATTCAGATAAATATCAACCTTGGTATTTAAGTCCAGCAAGGTGAAGATTATCATGAAATTTCCCACCACCACAAGCAGCCTTTTAGATGGGAAAAATATTTTATTTTTTCAAAAGCAGCTCTAAATATTTCATCAAAATAGTGTTTGTTTAAGGGGACAAGGTAGTCTGAACACGTGGAAATTACACTTTAAGAGTGTTAAATTATCACTGCTCTTAAAGTTCTCAACTTCTCAAGTTCTAAAGTTCTCAAAGTTTTTCCTGAAATTTTTATGAATTATTCTATAAATCATGACAATTATTTCAAGTGGTTGTTTGCACGAATAGCTTATGTAGTTGAGTCCGTAAACATTATTCCATTCCGCAGAAAAATAATAAAATTTACTCTTTAAACATGTGAATGCGTGTAATTTTTCTATGATACCACTTGCAATACTGAATCACACTTTTGCAAGCTCGTTCTTAGTATAATCAGCTATCTTCTGAACCTCAATTATTTAGTTATGTATATCAGTTCACTAGAAATTGAACAAAAAATTATTTGCAAATTCCAAAAAGTAAAAATGTGGAAAGTTTGCAATGTTGCTGCTTTCTTAATATCACTAATATACATTATAAAATTATGATTATAGTTCAGAAAGTTTAACTGTGTTGTATACATGTATGAAAATTTCAGCTCTCTATCTGTCATACTTTCTGAGGAAAAGGTACATGAGTATCCAAAAATGTTTATTTGAGAAAACTGAATTTAAAGTTTGAACATAAAAATTCTGACACACTTCAGTACATTCCAGGATCATAATAATCATCTGCACCTTCATTTGTGGATTGCTTCAGTTTTTCTGATTGACTTCTCTTGATCCTGACCTCTTTTGTTAATTGCTGTACTGCTCGCTAGACATGATATAGTCGTTCGTTGTTGAAAGATACAAAAATGTTTTAAAAATCTGATGTGTTACACTCACATGACTTTCTCTACTCTTGTACAAACTATTTTTACAAACTCTTATTCTCCATCTATTTCATATTAATCGAGATAAACATTTGCAGACACGATCTTTTGACATGCAAAGAGAATTACATTTTACACATAGCCACCAGTTCCAAAAATATTTGACTATCGCTTAAGGCGTACTATGTTCCCCTTGCTTTGTATTCACAAGGGCAATATAAAAATACAGTAGCCTTTAAGCATATACATATCTCTTAATAGCTGGTTGCTATGTGCAGCACCATTCTCTTTGCCTCAGATTAAAACTCTTTGCATATACAAGACAAAAAAAATGAATAACGAATTCCCATTTGAGAAAATAAGTATTGAAAAATTTAAGGGAATAACAAGCAATATCTCGAAAATGGTTCACTCAACAAAAAAACTGTATATGACATAAATTGTGTATTTTAACGCGATCTACATTTTTTGTGTAGTAACATTTTGTCTATCCCTTATGGTTTACCAGTTATGCAAAAGTCGTTTACAATGAAGAATACTTTTGGAGACATTCCCAGAAAATTCGAGATATACATTTCATTTGTCATGAAAATATCTTGAACATATGATATTTTAATCAAAATCGTTTGAGCCATTTTTGAGAAAATTAAAATTTTCGAAAAGGGTAATCTGGGGTGGGGGATTTTCTTGAAAGCCTTCGTGTCGCATCTCTGGAAGATACTGAACCTAAATACCAAGTGTGGTGTTTATTCGACTGTTCGTTTCTGAGTTATGCTGCTCACAGACACACACACGGACACACACACACACGGACATGTTTCCAAAATGATTTTTTTTGGATTCAAGGGGTCTCAAAACATGTATTTCCGGTGAAATCTCTGTATCGAGTTTTTGGGTGGAATACAATACTTCCCCTACTTACTATACGTAGTAGAGAAAGTAAAAAGGGGCTTTGCATGACAGATTTAAAGGAATGCAGACAAGCACTTAAAGGCTATTTAAATGTCTTTCCGTGGACTGGTGGTACCGTGCTAGCCTCAAGTTCCCAAGGTCGCGGGTTCAAACTCGGCGGAGGGTGATGGATTTTTTCGGGCGTAAAAATCCTTAGCACGGCTTCCTTCGGAAGGGAAGTAAAGCCGGTGGTCCCGTGTCGTAGATTTACGGCACGTAAAAGAACCTCAAGCCTGATAAAGAGGCCTCTGAGCAAAATTACCGGTGTTTCACGCCCAATATAGAATGGGACGCTAAGAACCATAGTAGTTAAAAGATCGCTCATAAATAAAACTCAATTTAATTTAATTTTTAACACCGAAAAAGTATATATTTTCTGAAACTAGAAATAATAGATATTTTATTAGTGCCTTGAACAAAAAATGTGATTTTTGATCATTTTTGAATACCTTGCCCCCTTAAGAAACTAACATGAAATATAAATCTTGAATTGTCATTATATTAGACAATTAGTTGTTTTGAAGAAATAAATTACCATAAGGTTATTTGGGGTGAGTGTTCCATTATCTAAGCACTGAAACATATAAAGATGCTTGACTTAAACAGAAGTTTGGTATTTTACGATATTTCGTGTTTGAATTATCCTTCTCTCTCTTTCGTACACACCACACAAACGTGCGTACTTTCTTTTAGGTACTGGGTATTTCAAAACGTTCATTTACAGAAAATTGCGTTATCAAAAATGTTTTATTTTTGTTGATAGGATCAGCGTTAGGATCATAGCATTCCTTATAAATAATTTATGAAACAGTTAAATATAGGAATTAATTGTATGTGATTTTCAGTGATATTATTTATGATTATCCAGATGCTATTGTCTTGTATTTAATAATAGTTCCTTTGTTTTTAGTCCTAGTTTTTTATTTCCTCCCTTTTTAACTATGCTATATTATATTTAAATTTGCATATTCAATGTACAGAGAGAGCCAAAAAACTACGAACCGGCTGCACGGTGTTTTTCCTGTCCGCGTCCTCAGCGCTCGTTGCCGTCTGCCGCTATCATAGAAAGGCGCGGGTGAAACCATACATTTATATAACTACTTTTAAAGGCTTTACTTACCAACTTTTATGAAAGGAGATGCTGAAACTGGTCACCGTCGTCCATATATTTTTGGCACCTCTTTAGGAAACTATCCACCACTCGCCGTAGTTCACGTTGAGAAATTTCCTGGAGGATATTTTGTTTTAATTCTTCCAGGGTGTGTAGGTTAGTCTCGTACACTTTATCTTAAGTTACCCCAGAGATAGAAATCGCAGGGGGGACCGAGGGGGCCACAAATCTCTACCAATAAATCTGTCCTCAAACACACTTTTCATAAAGGAAAAACACCGCGCAACCGGTTCGTAGTCTTTTGGCTCTCCCTCTATTTAATAATAGTTCGTTTGTCTTTACTCTCTTTTTAACTATGCTGGTTTGTTATATTTAAATATGCATATTCAATGTGTATGTAGGAACTGTAATTGGAGCTTTGGCCTGTTGTAGCATAAAGTAAATAAAGAAATGAAACAAATAAACATAGTATGTACTTCTTTTACCGTAGATACGTGCCAGAGAAAGTAAAAATTAAAAACTTCGTATGTCATTGGAGACTGTTTCGTGATTAATATGCAGCAATGTCCGCAAATCGCTCTATTGTTTCCAGCCCTACTACATACGAGGTGTACTCTATTCTATTCTTGGAGATGTTCTGAGAAACTGCCTCCAGTACAAGGGGGTATTTCCACACTGTACAAGCATTGTTTGGTGCTGATAAAAAACCGTAGCCCGGGTAGATCACGAACGGAATTTTTATGTTTGTGTTAAAGAGATGTCGTAAACCGCACAATGGCCATACCCGCTATCTCCTGGCCCTCAGCAGGCCTTACAATGGAACAATGTTATCAACAGGTCGATAACCTTCCGGCTTCCGGTTCTCTACACCTCTTCTTCATTTTTGATTGGCTATTCCAACTACGCGTGTGGTCCCAATGTAAACAATATACTGTCGGGATTAATAAATGTATGAATGATTATCTAAATATTATCGAAAGCAACATAAACAGCTAAGTGTACACCGGAAGGAAGACCGTGAATCATAAACAAAATTTCCTTGACTCATAAAGAGAATGAACCATTTCTTTCAATTTCCTTCAGGCAAATCCCAACGGCGTCGATGGCGATTTGGTCGGATCGAGAGTGCGAGTGCGGATCGTTGCATAGGTCCAGCGCCAAATACATTTTTTCTTTCTCTAGCACTACTTTAAGTAGAGGAAGTACTGCATTCCACTCAAAAGTTTAATACTGAAATTTTAATATAACTATATGTTTTAAGGCATCTTGAATAAAAAATAATTTTTAGAAAAAGTTCCATGCGAAAAATGAAATGTCGGATAAATACCAAGTACTATTTAAGTTAGCATTTTCCAAGAATACGACAAGAACATTTTCAAGATAATAACCCCTACCCCAAATTACTCTTTTCATGAAATACGCTTCGTTATTTTTGGTTTACCAAAAATGACTACCTAACGATTTCTGTTAAAATGCTATACGTTTATGAAATCTGCATTACAAATAAAATATAAATCTTGAATTTTCGACGTGTGAACTGCTCTTCATTCTGAATGAATTTTGTGTAACTGGTAAACCATAAAATACAGACCACAACTTATTACGAGAATAACGTCAACACACAATTTTGTGGCATTAACAATTTCGAAGGTATTCGTTGCTATTGCTTTGAATTTCCTAATAATTTCATACGTTTTTAAAGTGATAAGTCACCATTCATTTGTTTTTAGCTATATCGCGTAAATATAACTGAATTTCAAAGTCAGCATATAGCGACCCCTATTTAAAGATTGTCCTCCCTGATCTAAGGGTACCATGTTAGTCTCTGGTTCACTAAGTCGCGGCGAGGACGGTGGATTTTTTCGTGCGTAAAAACCCTTAGCATGGCTTCCTTCGGAAGGGAAGTCGGTGGTCCCGTGTCGTAGATTTACGGCATGTAAAAGAACCTCAAGCCTGATAAAGAGGCCTCTGAGCAAAATTTCCGATATACACGCAGAATGGGACGCTAAGAATCATAGTAATTAAAGGTGTCCATAAATAAAAACTCAATTTCACTTATTTAAAGATTTTACTATCGATTCAGACTCCTGTATTCCCTTTGTAGTTAGAGCGAAATATGTCACGAAGCTATTTCCTTGAATGTTTATCTCGAGATTAAAATGACGTAGAACTAAAACTAAGATATTGTAATACTAGTTTGTAGATGAGATATAGAAATAAACGATAGTGGATAGAGAGTCATATGGACTTAACACATCAGACTTTTTATTTGCACCTTGGTCATTTATACCATTCTAAAGTCGTGAGTGTGTAAATCAAATCTAAACAGTTGTAATTCTACCCTCGTATTGACGGAAGCGCAAAAACTTGACCTTTTATCCTGGCATATCAATTATTTAGAGATCTTCACGAAACTGCTACTTTCGTTACCAGGAAACAGTTGTAATAGTTATTGTTTACAGACCTACATTTTACTCGATTCTTTGAATTCGATATGTTCAGTTTCAATAGCTTCCTCGTGAATCTGTCAACTTCAAAATAACACAAGGGCGATAACTTCCAATTTGTTCAAACAATTACGTAAAACTAAATTGAATAAAATAATAACTACGGAAAAATAATTCATTGAAACAGTTCTTATCAAAGAAAAATGCTTAAAGGCTTTCCCAAATAAAGATCTCTTTAAAAGAGTTCCTGTTCCATGTAATGACTTTGGACTAACGATACTTAATGCTTCGTAAACATTAAATTAATTTCAGACCGATTCGAAATTTGAATATTTCATTTTAATGTAACTACTTTCATATATTTGCCTCTTTAAGTGTTTGATGTCTAGAAAGTTTCATCTTGCCAACACTGTATGCGCACATCTGCTAAGATTCTTACCTGTTTTCAAGGTTCTGTGTGGCACTTTGTAGAGCATGACTTTTCCCCAGGGAATAACTTAATGCACCTCGTGTGACGTGAGAGAAATGGCACATTGTGAAGTCACAGCGGGGTGCAGGTAAAAATGCAGCAGGTCTTAGCAGACCGCTCATTATCTCCCAAGGTTTAGTCGCCATTATCAAATTTTGCATAACAGCTTGTAATAACATTGTAATATTTCAGGATTATCTCAGTAACTTTTTGATTGTTATATACCATCTTTTAAAAATTATAATAAAAAATGTGGGAGAACTATCACTTACCTTGAGAAAGATAATATCTTTAGCTCCACTTATGGACAAAATTTGAAGTGGTTTGTTACGTTATTTGCACCACGCTTTGGGCGTCAATTTGAGAAACATTTATATTGAAGGAGTTGTATTATACTTCAACTGTTGAGGAGCCGAACTTGTAGTAGTTGCAACCACACGTATAGTAAACAGTTTCCGGTAGCCTTCGCCCCAAATGTACTTTCAGGTGGCCTTTGCCCCAAGTTTTAAAAAAATATTAACCTTGTAATTTGACTGTTTCTTTAAGTATTAAATATTTATGTCTGCCTCGGCTGCGTCAGTATTATTTTAGAGACATGGATATCTTGGCAGGGTTTTGGTGCGACAAGAATGAAGGCTTACACAGATTATAATTTTACTTCACTCCTTTTATTAATACTTGATACGATTTAATAACACTTCACTGATATAGAGAGCTGTGAGATTCTTTTTATTAATTAATTGCACTTTTTAACACGTAAAACTATTTTTCGTCTCACACGAATACATCTTAAATCTCTCGAGGACGCATCTTGCATCCGGTTACAATCACTGTCTGCAGGCAACTGAACTGATTTCAAGCGCCTAAACTTGTATTTCAAGTCTCTGATTGACTAATCCTACTCCAATAGAATACCTGCATTTAACTAAAGCTTTTTCTGGTTGTTGATTGGCTATTTTATAAACTGTCACTAAAATTACATTATTGCTTCCAAGAATCACAAGTAACATTTAAACTATCAAACTCATTATTGCCTCAAGGTTACCTCATTGTTAACAAATTTAAACCTATTTTTCTCACAGCTCCTACATTATTAAATTACGTAATGCATCCATATAATATTATTGAACATGTTTACAATAATATAAGCATATGCAATGACTGTTACATACATTTTACAAATTACTACATACACATATTGCTTCAAGGCGGGCTGTATTGAATTTACTTATTATATAATTTGACTAAAAGCATTTAAGTGTTAAAAATACTGCCTCATCCTACATCTTACTGAAAGGTATCGGGTTATTATAAATATTAATATAATTTTCTGTGTAGGAGTTTCTGTTTATGCCTATACAATAAAGATTTAAACATTTTGTATTTCATATTTTGAAATAAGGGCGAAAACATTATTTTTAATAGTGTCAAAAGAATATGAGCGGCTATACATATGAAAATCATTACATGAACATGTGCTTCTACGTAATTTTCATGAATAAAGGCGCAAAGTGGTATAAACTCAGCTTGAGTAACTTCCAGGGAAAAGGTAATTTAACAGTTGAAAAATAATATTTCTGAAAAATCTGATGTATTACACTCACATAACTTTCTCTACTCTTGTACAAACTATTTTTACAAACGCTTTTCTCCATATTCATGTTAATCGAGATGTTAATCTTATTGCTAATTTTCTTTTAGATGCAAGGGGAATTGGTAGGCTTTAAGCGATAATCAAATATTTTAAGAGCTGGTTGCTATGTAGAGTATTCCATTATCTTTGCATTACCAGGACAAAAAAAGTAATAAATAAATAAGGAATTCCGATTTGAGAAAAGGTATAAGCATTGGAAAATCGTTCACTCAACAAACAAACAAAATGTATATGACATAAATTGTGTATTTTAACGCGATCTACATTTTTTGTGCAGTAACATTTTGTCTATCTCTTATGGCTTACCAGTTATGCAAACGTCGTTCACAATGAAGAATACTTTTGGAGACATTCCCAGAAAATTCAAGATATACATTTTATTTGTCATGAAACTATCTTAAATATACGATATTTTAATCAAAATCGTGAGCCATTTTTGTAAAAATTAAAATTTTCCAAAAATGTTCCATGTAAAGGGTAATCTGGGGTGCGGGGATTTTCTTGAAAACCTTGGTATCGCATCTCTGGAAGATACTGAACCTAAATACCAAGTTTGGTGTTTATCCGACTGTTCGTTTCTGAGTTATGCTGTTCACAGACAGACAGACAGACAGACAGACACACACACACACACACACACACACACACACACACACGGATATGTTTCCAAAAATGCTTTATATGCATTCAGTGCACCTCAAACATATATTTCCGGTGAAATCTCGGTATCGAATTTTTGGATGGAATGCAATACTTCCCCTACTTACTCTACGTAGTAGAGAAAGTAAAAAAACTATATTTAGAGTTAAAATTGATTTTTTTTAAAAAAGTAAATTTAGTGATATGATAGCAAATTTTACAAAACAAGTCACACACCGGCTGCTTATCTGCAATGTTATCAATGTTTGCAATACTACAGTTTATTTTACTTGGGCACACCCCACCCAGACATGTAGGTTGTACAAAAGAATTAATGCATTTGTTGAAATGAAAAATAAAGTTTTAATATGATAGAGGCAGCGATTTATCCAAATATAAAACAGAACGAAGAGTGAATTTAATTAATAATTTTCATTTAAAATTCTTTTTTATAATATCATACTAAACAAAAATCCAGATGCGCAAATGGAATTATTATGCACTGATAATGTGTTGCTTAGAATTACAGAAGATGAGTTAAATTTGCACTTTCGGCAAGATAGAAAACCCACGCATTAAATAACCCAGCCCATTTTTTTTTAAGTTTCTCTATCGTTTATCTATATAAGCAGTAATCGCAATATCAAGATTTCACTGGAAATACACGTTTTGAGGTTAGGGCACCCTGAATGAACAAATAAATAAATAAAAGTACGTGTGTGTATTTGAACAGCATAATTGATAAATGAAACGTCGGATAAATACCAAATTTGGAATTTAAGCTAGGCATCTTTCTTGGAAAGACACGAAAATTTTCATGAAAATTCCTCGAACCCAAACTAGCCTTTACATGGAAAAATGTTTCGTTATTTTTTATTTTCTAAAAAACGACTAAAAAGATTTTGATTCAGTGTTTAAGATATCTGAATGACTAATAAAACTTGTATCTTGAACTTTCTGCGAATATCCCGTGAAATTTCCTTCTTTCTGAGCTAATTTTATATAATTGATAAACCATAAAAGATGATAACGTAATTATTGACGGGAATATATAAATAATTAAATAACGAAATAACAGTAAGACAGAGAAATAATTGCAATAAATAATTTCCGTATATTAAATCCATGCACAATGATAAGCTTGAGTTAAAGATTTGTCGGAAAGAAGAAGTAAATTAGGAAGTCATGTTAACGAAAGTCATCAGTATCAGCCGAGGATAGAACACATTAGCTTAAAGATTCTGGGAAGGCAGTTTAGAGTTAAATTCAGAGCCACATAAGCCAATTCTACAAAAGAGAAAGTTGGATGAAATTCTGAAAATCGGGGAGGTATCCGTAGTAACAAGGTAACAGAGGTACATGTAGGATTTTTTAGATTGACTCGGGCGTGAAATAATGTTGGTGGGAGTAGTAATAATGAGGCGGAGCTTAAGTAATAAAGGCGTGTAATTTACATCAGAGAGTTACCCTGATACCGGCACTGGTACTTATATTTGTTAGTGCACACCTTCGTGCACACAGCTATGCCTACATCCGTCACTCTGGATACTTGTGACTGTATTTTAAGCGCCCAGTACGTGCCTGTATGAGTAAGATTTCGCGGCTATCGCGAGGGAGCTTTCCGAGCAACATTTTAGCGACTCGCGGCAAATTACGCTCCTAGTTGCTTTAACTTGAAACAAGTTATTTCAACCCGTAAGATTGATACTGCAGAAGTAAGCAGATATAATAATTCAATTGTTATAGTTTCGAGTACTACGATTCCTAATCAGTTTCAGTCTTTGTCTTCAAACGGTCGGTAACTCGCTTCAATAGCTTAAGTATTAGATCATATTACATTTCTCAGTCAATTTAAATTGATGTTATCCTTCATATCACACCCACGCATACACTGAAAGTATTCATAGCTTTACCACTGGAGCAGCTGGCGTAAGAGACAGCAGAACGAGCCACGAGATAACCACAACATTAAGAAGCAGCTAACGTAGTACAGTATCAAAATGACGACCCTCTGTCCTGTATTAGAGATATGCAAAGGGTATACTGTATTACAGATATGCAAAAGGTACTAGACAAAAAAATAGATCTCATCTAAGCACATTTAATTTGTTTTATTCCGTTAACTACTTTTAAGATATTCGTTGTCATTAGTTTGAACTTTCCAATACTTTATTATGTATATTTGAAGTGCTTAGTCATAATTCTTTTGTCTTCTGATGTAATGCAAGGAGTATGGTATTTCAAAGCCAACACACTTTTTAAATATTTGACACCTGTAACTGCATCCAAATGTGCAAAAAGCACTGTTTCAGGTATTTATCTGAATTAACTTGAAATAGACAGAAGAATAAGCTTTATAAGAATAGTTTGTGGAAGAATGCGTAGAAAAGTTAGATTAGATTAGATTAGATTGCATTCTGTGAGTTCACTAGCAGCCACAAACGCTTGTGAACATACAACATGTCAAGGAAATGTACAAATTTACATATAAACATAAATATTACACAGAATATAGAACATTTGAAATAAAATACAGACATATTTATACACAAAATGAAACAAATCAGGTGTAATTTTGTGCAAAATCGAATACCTCCCTACCGTTATAAGGCTAACATTATATTTATAGACAAGAACAGATAGTTTAACTTTCACTAGGCTTGTAGCTTTTGTTCGTCTCATCATTTTGTTCTATTTGATTTGTAATGCATAGCATTCACTGTCAGTTCTTAATATACATACATTTAAATGGCTTCATTAATTCTAGAGCAGGCATCAAATGTAACTGGCAATGTCATTAATATTTATTTATATTACTTATAGAGCTATATATGTATTATAATCAGGATAATTTGTCATTCAGATAATCTTGTACAGAATAATATGCTTTTGAGTAGGTATTCTTTAACAGCAGTTTTAAAGACATTGAAATTGTCAACTTTTCCCTTAAAATCATTAGGTGAAGTAGTTATTTTTCCGTTTTTTTTATTAGCCCACGTTTTGGGCGCCAATTTGAATTAGGCTTTTGCCTTTACGTTATTTGTACTTGTATTTTGCCCCACGTTTTGGGAGCCAATTTGAAGTAGATGATTTTGTTGCTGCTACGTATGGAAAGCCAATTTGAAGTAGGAGTTGTATTGTAGTTCAACTGTTGGGGAGCCGAACTTGAAGTAGTTGCAACCGCACGTATGGTACCCGGTAGCCTTCTTCCCAAATTTAAAAATATTAACTTTGTAATTTGATTGTTTCTTTAAACATTATATCTTTATGTTTGCCTCGGCTGCGTCAGTATTATTATTAGAGACATGGATTTCTTTACAAGGCCTGGTGCGGCTGAAGAATGTAGGCTTACACAGATTATAATTTTTAATTCACTACATTTATTAATCCTTGACACAATTTAAATAACACTTTACTGATATAGGGCGCTGTGAGATTCTTTTATTAATTACTTTCATTTTTTAACACGTAAACTATTTATCTCACACTGAATACGTATTAAATTTCTCGAGGACGCATCTCGCGTCCGGTTAGGAACACTGTCTACAATCAACACGTCCAGTTATGAGCGCTGTCTACAAGCAACTGACTTGATTTACACCGCCTAAATTTGTAAATTTCTGTATTTCAAATCTCTGATTGGCTAATGCTAATCCAATAGAATACTTTTATTTAACTAAAGCTTTTTCTGGTTGTTGATTGGCTATTTTATAAACTGTTACAAAAATTACATTATTGTTGCTCCAATAATGACCAGTAGCATTATTAAACCTTCTTACTCATTATTGCCTCAAGGTTACCTCATTGTAAGCAACTCTTAACCTATTATTCTTACAGCTCCTACGTTATTAAATTACGTAATACATTCACATAACATTATTAAACATGTATACAATAATATAAACATATACAATGACTGTAATATACACTTTTTATATACTGTTACATACACATTGCTTTAAGGCGGGCTGTTATTGAATTTACATATATAATTTGACTGAAATCATTTAAGTTAAAAATACTGCCTCATAGGGAGAGTATTAAATATTTTTATGGTCTCATAAAATGTAAATGTAATATAGGTATGTGATTTTTTTTATATTCATCACAACAAAAATATGGTATGCAGGATTTAAAATATCTCTGTAGTGCTGACAGCTGGTCTTAAAATCGCCCTCTTGTGAGAAACAGGTCTAGCAAAAGCTGCAGTTTTGTGGGAACCTCGCTTCCCTGTCATTGTTAACAGTAACGCAGGTGATTAAAGTTTAGTGAACCCTCGTTTCCCACTTCCTATGCCAGGGTACCGCGATATTCATGCGATGACTCATGTCGTTACACAGTTTGCGTTCCCCATGCAAAAAAGCTCAAGCAACTATCATGCAATTACTTGCTTCCGACAGACGGTCGTAGAAGTGGCGGGATTTTTGTTGTAACTTTTGATTAGACAAATGTTATCTTATTAGATTCCCCACCCCTTACCTGTAGCAGGCAGAAGAAATATTGTCTTCCACCTATGAATGTGCGTTTGAGAGCCTCTGAAACCAGGAAATATAAGGGAGGGTTTTAGAGGTGTTTGTGCGCGAGAGAGAACAGCCTAACTCAAAACGAAAAGTCGGATGAATACCGAACTTGGATTTAAGTCCAGCATATTTCAAAATGCAAGACGAGGTCTTTCACCAAATCCCTCTTCCCCTCTCAAATACCCTTTACAGTTAACATGTACAATCTTCTTTTTCATTTTCTCAAAAACAGCTGTGCAATTCTGATTAAAATTTCCTTTTGAAATACTGACACAACTAAAATTTATATCTTGAATTTTCTGTGAACAGCCTCTTAAGTCCACTTCATTCTTATTGAATTTTATATTACCTCAAAAACCGTAAGAAATAGACCATACTTTGCAGAAGAAAAGCTATAGAACCCCTTGAGTCAAACAAACTTCTTTACGAGCTAGCTGTTTACGAGATGTGGTCCGTTGTTGGTTAACGTTTTCCAATATTTTAAACCACACACACATTTGAAATATGTCCGTTCTCTCGTTTCCTTTCAGTCCATTCAGAGAGCACGCAATTTCATGGCCTGCATATTCGACTTGCTTTTTATAGCAGACTACTTTGGCTATAGACTTCACTGCCTTCCTTAACACACTAAAAATTAAATTGAGTTTTATTTATAGACGCTCTTTAACTGCTGTGGTTCTTAGCGTTCCATTCTATACTGGGTGTGAAAGACCGGTTATGTTGCTCAGAGGCCTCTTTATCAGGTTTGAGGTTCTTTTACGTGCCGTAAATATACGACACGAGACCACCAGCTTTACTTCCCTTCCGAAGAAAGCCACACTAAGGATTTTTACGCCCGAAAAAATCCATCGCCCTCCGCCGGGTTTGAAGCCGCGACCTCGTAAACTAGAGGCTAGCATGTAACCACTACACCACGGAGGACGACATTATAACATACTGAAATCATACTGCGAGTATTTGTGATATACACAAAAAATTAGATTTGGTGTGACTAATTTGTAAAAGAACTATGAAATAAATGATGATTGGTAGAAAATCTCGTGAGATTGTTGTAAATAACATGTCAAAAGATACTGTTATTGTTTTTATGTAAAACTACATTTTACTCGCGGTTTCACCAACGTGAATACTCGTCTGCATTATACAGTATTATCTGCGTGGTATTCAGGTTCATTGATCGACTAATCTACTATCCCCACATCTAACACGTGTCGAAACATTTCTGGATCCAGATTATCCAGTTCGAGATATTTTGATTGTTCTTGCCCGAAATCCGCCAAGGCAGTTGAGAGTTTCCATGCATTTTGAATTAAAACAATTCACACTTTTACTATTATTATAAGCTTTCGAAATTTGTCCCACTTGATTCTACATTGTTAGCCACGAGGTTACACGTCATCCTCCGTGGACTAGTCGTACCGTGCTAGCCTCTAGTTCCCAAGGTCGCGGGTTCAAACCAGGCGGAGGGCGATGGATTTTTTCGGGCGTAAAAATCCTTAGCATGGCTTCCTTCGGATTTACGGCACGTAAACGAACCTCAAGCCTGATAAAAAAAAGCCTGAGCAAAATTACCGGTCTTTAACGCTCAATATAGAATGGGACGTTAAGGACCACAACAGTTAAAGAGCGTCCATACATAAAACGCAATTTAATTTAATTTTACGAGGCTACACATGAAACACTGAAAGAAACGCACTTCCTTTTCTTCTTCTCCTACTTATTTTAGGATGCCCTGAAGACACTGCAACCTCTTTAACGTCTAATTACCCAAACTGTAGTAATAATTAAACATTCCGAAAAACTAGAATGGCTAAGCAATCCTAACTTATAATTTAATTTCGCATTTACAGATAATGATTATGATTTTTTTAAATACCTTAATTGTATCATATTGTATTATATAAGTAATTTTAATGGACCCAGAAATACCTAATTTGTATAATTTTAATAACAATTTTTTATTTTCTAGTTCATTAAAAGAACGTCCAAACAAAATGTGTTCCAAATTACCAAATTTGCCACATGAGCACTTATTGTTAACAGTTTTACCTAATTTATATTGAAAATCTGGTGTATAAGCTACTTGTAATCTTAAGGTCTTCTTTCTTGATATTGATATTGCACAACCAAGGTTTATTAGTATAAAATAAGAAACACACTTCAGATGTTCTTTATAAAGAAACGCACTTCAGCTGTTTATTGCTCTTATAGCTTGTTTTCGAAACAGCGGATTATCAGTTACAAAATGGCTCACTTTACTAATGCGAAGTGTCTTGAAATGCTACTCATTTACGGTGAAACACATCGTAATCAGGCAGCTTCGGCAAGAATTTATCGAGAAAGATTTCCAAATAGACGAGCACATCATATGATATTTGTTTTCATTTGCCAAAAAGCTCTAGATACAGGAAGCGTATGTCGTGTTGAAGGAGTTTGTCAAACAAATGATAAACAAAAAGAAGAAGAAGAAATCCTTCAGTTGGTGGAAGAAGATCTGGAAGCAGTAGCCGTGGTATAGCTCGCACTATCAGCGTAAACATTAAAAGAAGAATTGCTACATCCTTATATCATACTCAGCGCGTCAGTATCTTTCTGAAGCAGATTATGCGCCAAGGGTAGCATTTTCTGAATGGTTTCTACAAGGAGGGGACTTTCCTCTTAAAATTCTTGCAAAGGATGAAGCAAGTTCACCATAAATTGAGTAACTAATTGCCTGGGCTTACGACAATCTATGCACAAGACAGGACAGCTTTCAGCACAGATTTTCTGTAAATGTTTGGGCAGGAATCATAGGAAACACTTTAATCGGTCCGTGGATTCTTCCTCCGGTATTGGCAGGAGCCATCTATCTCCAGTTTCTTCAAGAAACGTACCAGTTCTGCTTGAGGATGTTCCCCTGGCAGTAAGAAATGATATTAGCTATTACATGACGGCGCACCTCTGCACATAAGTAGAGCCGTATGTGACCATCCACGCAACACCTACATAGAACGCTGGATCGCTCGGAATGGACCAATAAAATGGCCACCAAGATCGCCAGATCCAAACCCAATTGATTTTTTTTTTTTTTTTGTCGATATGAAAACTCGCGTAGGTATACATTACAGAACTGCCTGATGTGGAAACGTTGCAAGAAGGAATACTTTGAGCAGCGGAAGAAATATAAAAAGCAACCCGGACAGTACAGCAGAATTGGATAAAACGTGTAAAACATGTCTGTTGGAGAGGGGTGCACATGTTGAACAACATCTCTAAATATTAAAAAGAAGTTCTCATTGATTTTCTGTTCTTATCTTGCTGTAATTATTCACAGAATTTTATAATTCACAAAGAAAGGAACTATAATCTTGTAACTTGGATTTCTCAAGCTTTTTCTTTACCCTTATGTGTTCCTATTAATAATTTTCGTAATATTGCAAATGCTTCCTCAGTTCCACATCCCTATGACATTTGAGTTACGTTACTATCATGTATAGTTTTCTGTTTGTATGCTGGAAGTGTTTATTTGTTCGTTGCCATAGCAGCAGAAGCTGAAGAATTAAAAGCTAACCTGTTTAATTTGCTGTGCTACAGAATTCTGCAAAATAAAATAGTAATTATCTACAGAACGCAAAGCTTTATGGAAAACATTTATTGAGGAAATACACTCAAAACAACGTGCTCTTTCATATTTTAAAAGCATGACCATAGGTTACCTTCCATCCCAATCCTGTCATTTACAAAGTTTAAACTTATTGTTGAATAAACGTTCAAATCGGATCGGAAGTTTCCGAGATATCTTCGATCAAAAATTATTACATTTCCTCTCTCTATACGTTGGCTTAGGCTTTAACGTTTTATGAAAATTGCCAGTGAATAAGATACACAATCCTAGGTTTTCTAATAGCCTTCAATGTCCATCGTTTTTATACCCGATAAAGCTTGATGAGATGGTTTGAGAGGACCCTGAGGATTCTGTAAATCCTCCAGGCGCCACTCTAAAACGTTTCGACCGGAAGCTGTGGTATTTCAATCACTAGATAGACCACAACTTGGGTGTCTTGAGTGCAGGTTTGTCGCAGTTGAGCGGTTTATTTCAGTACTTCGCTGGCTTGGATGTCATTTGGAACTTTTAAGGGGTTAAATGGTCCGTGAAGTTTCCCACTTTGGTATTTCCTTGAGATCACTCTCAATTGCCATTCCGCTTGCTTTATTAAACCCTAACTCTAGCATTCGTACATCGCTGTTCTTATAAAATAAGATCATTCCCACGTCACCACAATCTTTCATCGGTAATGATAATGGAAAACTGTGTTGTTTCATATACGCCTTTTAGTCCGAGAGTTATGGAACATCTTTTAAAAACTGCTGTATATAACTGCATCGGTTTCTCAAAGGATATAAAAAAAATCTGATGTGTTACACTCACATGACTGTCTCTACTCTTGTACAAATTATTTTTATAAACGCTTATTCTCTATATGCTTCATGGTAATCGAGATGTTAATCTTATTGCTAATTTTCTTGTAGATGCAAGGGGAATATGGTGGTATTTAAGCGATAGTCAAATATTTTAAGAGCTGGTTGCTATGTGTATTATTCCATTCTCTTTGTATGTCCAGGACATAAAAAAAAATGAATACCGAATTCCCATTTGAGAAAAAGTATTAGAAAATTTAAGGGAATAACAAGCAATATCTCGAAAATGGTTCACTCAAAAACAAATAAAAATGTAGTAACATAAATTGTGTATTTTAATGCGATCTACATTTTTTGTGTAGTAAAATTTTGTCTATCTCTTATGGTTTACCAGTTATGCAAAAGTCGTTCACAATGAAGAATACTTTTGGAAACATTCCCAGAAAATTCGAGATATACATTTCATTTGTCATGAAAATATCTTGAACATATGATATTTTAATCAAAATCGTTAGAGCCATTTTTGAAAAAATAAAATTTTTCGAAAAATGTTCCATGTAAAGGGTAATCTGGGGTGGGGGGATTTTCCTGAAAACCTTCATGTCGCATCTCTGGAAGATACTGAACCTTGGTGTTTATCCGACTGTTCGTTTGTGAGTTATGCTGTTCACAGAGACACACACGCGGACATGTTTCTAAAAATGCTTTTTTTGGAATCAGGGGGTCTCAAAACATATATTTCCGGTGAAATCTCGGTATCGAATTTTTGGGTGGAATACAACACTTCCCCTACCTTCCTAATATCCAAATTTGATTTAGCGAGACTTTTAATAACAGGAACGGCAAAGCTCTCTAGTCACGGAAATCGGCGTTCGGTGGTGGACTATGTAAACATTCTTCCAACAAATAAAACGCACAAAGATATATTTTATCATTCCTTTTAAGTGTTAAACCAGTGTCGAGTTCTTCTCGTAATCTTTTCTATATCTATACCACTTACCTATGGTAGGCAGAGGAAGCAGGTACTGCATTCTACTTAAGAGTTCAGGGTAAAGATTTCATTGCAAATACAGTTTTGAGGTGCCAGAATTTAAAAACAGCGATTTTAGAAAAAGCCTTGAGTGGAAAAACACTTGTTATTTTTATCTTCTCAAAAATGGCTCTAATAATTTTGATTAAAATATGAGCTTGAAATATGGAACATGAGAAATAATCTGAAGTCCTCTTCATTCTGACTGAATTTTGACTTTTATATAAATGGGAAACCAAAAGGGAGATACATAAACTTGCTACAGAAAAAATATAGAGCTACCTAATTTAAATATCCAGTTTATTTAAAATCTCGTTTTTCGCAGCACAGGTCATTTTTCGAAGCTGTGCTGTTGTTCTTTTTAAACTTTCCAATAATTTGAACAATACCTTGAAACGTTGCGTTATTTTTCCTGTTTCTGAGTATGTAATATGAAGGGAAGCACAAACAAAACAGTGCCCACCTCTGTGGTGTAGGGGAAGCGTTTCTGCCTCACATTCAAGAGGACTCGAGTTCGAATCACGGTTAGAGGGACTTACTTGGATAAGGCTTTCTCCGGAATTTTTCCTTATTCTGAGAAGACGAATATCGGTTAGGGACCCCGGTCCACTTCGTTTATTCACATACCGATGAAGTGGTATATTCGTGGGTAGTTGAAAGATGCTTCATGTCTATCTGCACCACATATGGAAGCCAATTTGTCGCGGTCACTTCGTGTTATCTTTTGCTGGGCGCCTGTTATTGAATTACTACTTTGAATGTTGGGTTCATTTTCCTCCGGCTAGCTATTATTATTTCTCGGTCGAGCAAATCTCTTAAACAAGGTGTGTAAACGGAAAGGATTTGTTACTCAAAGATAACACTGATAAAAGAATTTGTTGTTACACTTTTATTACCGTCACAATTAATTAAGTTCACATATTGACTCGTGATACACGCCAAACTGAAACTGTTATATTTTCTAATATCACTATAATCACTTATTTACTGCACATTATTTATTCGCGTGTTTCACATTTATAACAAACTTTAAGACGCGACGTGTAACTCGCGAACGATTCTGATGAACTAAGCGACGTTTAACTTCTGAATGATTCTGTTGGACTCAGCGACGTGTAAAGCACAAATGTTTCTGTTGGACTGACTTTAGCTTTTTATACTCTCACACCCCGATATGCCTAAAGATTATAACCGAGCTGCTATTGGTTAATAAAACGCGCCAACATTAGCGTCTATTTTTATATCCAATCAAAAATTACGAAAACATATGCTCTAGGGAAAATATTCCCTCTATTTCTAAGAAAAGCGCGCCAATCTGACGTCATTTGTTTGTCTCTTCTAATTAATATTCAACTCACCCCCTCGCACATTGTTATTCGCTCCTATTGTCAGTTTCAGTGAGGCCGTGTAAACTTATTTCCTAACAATGCTTATAATTAACAAACATCTCAAATCAATGTCATACAAGAATGCTTATTTACACTACAATCACTCTGGCATTTACATTATTGTGATACAAATTTCTGCCACACAGATTAAAGGACGTTAATTAATCATCAAGAAATATGACATCCTGATGGCTAATTGAATCTTAGCTGCTCTCATGTACCTGTTTGATGGTCCAGTGATCAGCGTTCTGGCTTCTCCACCCAAGAGGTCTTGGATTCGATACCCAGAAATTCTTCTTTAATTAGAATCATTCATTACGCATCACAGAATTTTGAAGTTGAATGTGAATATATGTTACCTAACGAAAATGAATAAAATAAAAGCTAAAAAAACTAGTCCACGAGTTACAAATACTTACAGTTGTCAAATTCCTCCAATAGGACCATTGAATGACCAATATAAACATCAACATTAATAAAAAGAGTGTGCAATGAAACAATTTCTGCAAATATTTATCATTATGACAGGAGTTAGGAGAAAAAAAAACGCTTTTGTATGAATAAAAACTTGCAGAATAACAATGCAATCGCCAATCATATTAATTGAACAGAATAACAAGAACAGCTTGTAAAGGCAACACCCGCCCTAACCAAATATTTAGTAATTAGATAAAAATGCCAGATAAAGAAATTCAAAAATAAAAGCCATAAGAAATATAATAAATAAACTTGAGAAAAGGAAGTACGATGATAAACAGCAACGTGTAATAGTAATATACGGCTATAAAAATAATAAATTAGTATAACGCATGTTATAACTTGTATGAAGTAAAGAAAATGAACACATAATTAGGTTAAGGTTGCACAGGTACGCAATAGTTAATGACCGAGCCAGGCGAAGAGGGCTTTGGGACGGGTAATATTGTTGGTGTATATTCGTATTGAGCCGATGGCCACTTTCCATTAGCGACCCGGCTAATGAGGGTCACTAGCAAGGAGCTGTCAATCAATGCGGCTTAAGGAAATATTGCCCGGTTAGACAACTAAGACCACAGGTACAAAGAAGGAAAGGATTAAACAAATCTTCACAAAACATTAGTATAACTACAATATTTGTGCAAAGTAATCATTTTATGCGTTATATACGTACATGCACAGGGAAATTGGGGGAAATAGTAAAAGATTCAATTTGTTTTAGTTAATATTAATACTTATTCTTTAGGCACCGTTTTGTATAAAACAATTTGTTATCTCACTGAATTTGAAATAACATTCTCAAACATCTGTGACGATGTTAGTGAGAGACGTGGTAGGAATTCGCATGTTTCTCGAAATCTCTACTCCTCGTCTATCCCGCGTTTGCTAAAAAAAATTGCTGCAAAATTTCCTGTTTGCACGTTGTACACTTTATGGAAATACATAACTTAACAAATGTTTCACATATTAGAATGGAAAACAGAAAGGAATATCTTAAATTTTCTAGGAATAGCCTGCAAAACTATCTTTACTGCATTGAATTTCATGTAACCTAAAACCATAAGGAATAGGTAAAAACCTCATATAAAAAGAATGTAATCTCAAGAAAATGTTCAAAACAATTCTTTTTCCTAAGGTTTTAGAAATATTTCGCGTCGTATGATTACAATTCCCACATGGAATAAATTTAAACAGGGATCCTTTAAAAATGAAATTTAAAAAAATCTCTTGTATTTACTCTATACAAAATGAATTCTTCCATTTCCTTACGTTCACTACGATAAAATATTTGGGTGGAAATGATTTCAAGTTTAGCGGAATTAATTTCTACGTGCTCATACTTAAAGCAGTGAGCTGTTACGACTCTCTCTCTCTCTCTCTCTCTCTCTCTCTCTCTCTCTCTCTCTCTCTCTCTCTGTGTGTGTGTTTTGTCATGAGATTATGGAGTTAAAAAACTGAACAGTCGCGAATTTTGAATCCATTTATGTCAAATGACTTGATAAAACTTGATAACTTGATAAAATATAAATGTATCATAGCATGAAATATTTCCAAAACGGCTGACACTAGGAGAAAGGTTTTTTGTGCAAGGTATGTATTTTAATGAGCTCTAGTTTTTTTTTTCTTTCTGAAATATGTTTTTACCTATCTCTAATGGTTTCTCAGTTAAATTCAGTTTTGTAACATTCACAAACATATGGTACCTCGTATTTTCATCAAAACCGTTAAGTCTATTTTTAACACGCCGGCCCTCGTAGCCGCGGTCGCTGGACAGTGTAGCTTCGGCACTCCGCCAAGCTGAGAGTCGCGGGTTCGAGTCCCGCCATGGGCATGGGTGTTTGTATGTGTGTAATTGCGGTAATAAGCGGTAATGAAAAACATAAAAACACAGTAATGATAAGCTGGGTAAACAAGGGAACTTTAAAAAGAATGAAAAAGTACAAAATCCTTCCATGTAAAAAGTAGTTTGGGGTGGAGGGAATCTCGTAAAAGTCTTCGTGTCACATCCTTGGAAAACGTAGAACTTAACTGATTCAGAAGACCTCAAAACGTGCATTTTCCAGTGAAACAAGCTGAAATAAATATAGCAAAGTCATGTAGCTTCATTTGAAATCATTTCTAGCCAAACATTTTGAGCATTATTAAGGCAGGATTTGAAGTATCACTTTTGAGATGAATACTATAAATATGCAAGGGCAATGCAACGTTTGGTTGGGTGCAATACTTTCTTACCCACCATGTAGAGGAAGTAAAACAGGAATGTAACAATTACTAAGTTTTGCTGAAAGCTTAATTAAGTGGCCAAAAATTATGTAAGCTGTTGGGAATATACTCCCTTGCAATTGTTTGACTCGGATCGTGATTATGTTCCCCAACAAGCCTGTAATTCACATCGTTATCCACCTCAGAGAAGAAATGCGCGTTGCAGTTTTTATGCATACACCGTCATTTTGACCGGCCAGTGTAAGCTGCAGTTTGCGATATCTGAAATTTTCAGTAACTCCCAACTCGAGGTTCCGTTTGCTGTACATGGAAAACATATTCACTAGTAAACATAATATAAAAAGCACGATGAAGTCTGAGAACTCTTGATCGTCGGCGCAATACCAGTACCTATTAAGAAGGTACGAGGACTCTCCCAGAAGTACTCGAACTAACAAAGAAAACACAAACATTTTGGGGAAAAACATTTTTATTTCTCTACATAGTCTTTCAGCTCGATACACTTTTCCCAGCGATGTTCAATAGCTTCGATACCCTGTTTTAGTGAGAACCGTCGAGTTCTGCAAAATAGCCACCAACTGCAAACTTCACCTCTTCATTGTTGGCAAATCTTTTACCACCAAGCCATTTCTTCAACTTTGGAAACAGAAAATAATCAGAGGGGGCTAAGCCTGGCGAATAGGGTGCAGGAGGAAGCAATTCAAACTTTAACTTATTGATTTTGGCCATGGCGATAATGGATGTGTGAACTGGTGCATTGTCTTGATGAAACAAAACTTTCTTTTTCGCTAAATACGGCTGTTTTTGCTTGATTTCATCATTCAAACGCTGCAATAAGTTTGCAAAATATTCGCCAATGATTGCTTTTCCTTTTTGAAAATAATCAATGGAAATTATCCCACGCGCATCCCAAAAAAACTGACCCCATGATCTTGCCTGCAGATGGAACTGTCTTTGCCTTCTTTGGAGCCGATTCTCCCCTTTCAATCCACTGTTTTGACTGTTCCTTCGTCTCAAGTGTGAAGTAATGGACCCCATGTTTCATCCATGGTTATGAATCGACGCAAAAATTCGGCTTTATTGCAGCGAAACGTCGCTAAACACTCGACTGAAACATCCTTACGACGTTGCTTTTCTTCCATTGTGAGTAAACGCGGCACCCATCTTGCGCACAGCTTTCTAAAGTCTAATTTTCAGTTAGTGTGCGATGTACAGCATTTTTTGAAATGCCTACGATGTCTGCTAGCTCGCGCACTTTCAGTCGACGGTCATCCAATACCATTTTGTGGATTTTCTTCACAATTTCTGGCGTGGTAACCTCATTTGATCGACCACTGCGATGTTCTTCTTGGCAGCTCGTACGGACGGCATCGCTCAAACTCTGCCACCCAATGTTTTATTGTTGTAAACGAAGGAGCAGACTCCCCCAGAGTAGAATTTACCTCAGCTTTAATATTAGTTGGACTAAGACCTTTCAAATGAATGCATTGCATTACGTAACGATGGCAGTTTTATCATGTTTACAAATTTGCTGAGAGTGTTTACTATTAATGGCTGCCAAACAATTAGCAGCATCGTCAAACTTCAAATTTAAGCTTTATAAGGGTGCTACTTTCTACCATTGTCATTTGCTTGAAACAACAGCCGCTATATATATATATATATATATATATATATATATATATACGTCAGGTCGGGTACTTCTGGACAGCCCTCGTATGAATGGCGTGCATAAGTATGTTGACTTAGCAAGAATTGCAGCGAGAATTTCTTAGGACAGGAAAGTGTAATTTTAATATGAGGAAAGTTAGGTCGGCGAAATAGGCCAGGGCCCTAATACGACCCTTTTATATTAAAGTTACATCGGAGTCTATTTAAATATGTGTTATTATTAATTCTCTCTCATAATCACGTTCTAAAGATAAGAGCAATTAGCCAGACAATGCAATAGGGAGTTTCAGAAACTCTACACGTCATAATACAGAGGAGAGAGAAAACACCAGAATATTAACTTATCACAGCCAAACGCTCAACGTAGCGAAGACACCCCCCGCAAAAAGCACCCGACTTTACAGTGTACCACTGAGAACTACAGCATACTAAAATAACCTACAATTAAATTTATGAAAGTAATAAGATTTACAAACAACTTTTCGGACAAATGCACGTCAAAATCTTTGGAGTTAAGAAAACTTTCGAAAGTAACTTATTGTTGTTCTATTTATTTGTTATTACAATCGGAACGTGTGAAATTAGGGGCATTAGTATTCAACAGCACATATTGTTTTATTTTTCTGGTCAAAAAGACAAGTCAGTGGTTTAAATGGTATTATAAAAATTATTCCATCCAATTTATAACCCGTAACCATGCAATAAAAGTATGGCAGCGGGCACCGAGTTCCCTTCTGCCTGGTATATCAGCAACACGCAAAGCTTACAACACTCGACTGTTCTGGCCAGAAGATACGATTTCAGAAATAAGCACAGATTTATTAAAATTAGCAACTTTTCAGTCTAAAACGTACGAATAATGCTGGCAAGCATACTAGCGTAGATCAACTTAAAAGAAACGCCTTCTTTAAACAATGACTTATACATTAAAGTGAAGCAGTTTAATATAAAGTAATTAGGCTTGTAAGTGGAAGACAAACCCTGTCGTTAAAGTAATTATGCACCACTTTTTTCTAAGTTTTAATTAACGCACGGCTGTAACTCACGACATCTTTTGTTTCATCCAAGTTCAAGGCTCTAACTGAAGCGCGAGAAATTCCCTCTTTGTTATTTCACAAGCTCACTCTCCAAGCAGACGATGATATACGTCATTGTCATTTATTATACTGGTTTGTCGGCAACATGATTTTAGTGAGTGTGTGATATCAAGGAGTACAAACGTAATTTTGCATCAATAATAAGGTAACCAAACCAAAACACAAATGCCACCCCTAGACCCAAAAGACAGGATCAGCTGAGATGATTTGGTTACAAAAAGCAGCTTCTGAAGTTTTAATGATACCTACGTAGCTTGTTACCAAGTTAGGATTTTCCAGTTCAATTATGTTGGTCTTTCCTCATTGTAATAATAGCCATAGGTTTAACTCTACCCAATTTAATCTACGGCTTTTACATCACAAGTCAGTTTTTGTTAATAATGAGCTCATGCCAGGGAAAAGACAAACGAAGAATAACAAATTACATTTTTCAGCATCTTCACTCAGTAGGTACCGGGCGCAGTATAGTTTTCCTTGGGATGGATATCTGATGCGGTTGCCCGGATCAAGAGTCGTCTCCCGCAGGACTTAAGTGATTCCGAATTAGAAGACATTCAGTGAACTATTTGTACAATATTATTATCTGCAACTGTTCGGTGCCAGAGGGGCCTCATGTGGCTGACCTCAGACTTTGTTTATTATGCATTTTATCTTGATTCTGAATAACATTTCTACTGCTGAACGAATCTATCCATTAAAAAAAATCTGATGTGTTACACTCACATGACTTTCTCTACTCTTGTACAAACTATTTATACAAACGCTTATTCTCCATCTACTTCATGTTAATCGAGATAAACATTTGCAGACTCTATTTTATTGCTAAGTTTCTTGTAGATGTAAGGGGAATATATATTTACAAGGGCAATATAGAAATACAGTAGCCTTTAAGCACATACATCTCTCTTAATAGCTGGTTGCTAGGTGCAGCACCATTCCCGTTGCCACAGATTAATACTCTTTGCATATCCAAGACAAAAAAATGAATAACGAATTCCCATTTGAGAAAATAAGTATTGAAAAATTTAACGGAATAACAAGCAATATCTCGAAAATGGTTCACTCAACAAAAAAAAGTATGACAAATTGTGTATTTTAACGCGATCTACATTTTTTGTGTAGTAAAATTTTGTCTATCTCTTATGGTTTATCAGTTATGCAAAAGTCGTTCACAATGAAGAATACTTTTGGAGACATTCCCCGAAAATTCAAGATATACATTTTATTTGTCATAAAAATATCTTAAACATATATTTTAATCAAAATCGTTAGAGCCATTTTTGAGAAAATTAAAATTTTCGAAAAATCCTCCATGTAAAGGGTAATCTGGGGTGGGGGGATTTTCTTGAAAACCTTTGTGTCGCATCTCTGGAAGATACTGAACCTAAATACCAAGTTTGGTGCTTATCCGACTGTTCGTTTCTGAGTTATGCCGTTCACAGACAGACAGACAGACAGACAGACACACACACAGACACACACACGGACATGTTTCCAAAAATGTTTTTTGGATTCAGGGGATCTCAAAACATGTATTTCCGGTGAAATCTCGGTATCGAATTTTTGGGTGGAATATAATACTTCCCCTACTTACTATACGTAGTAGAGAAAGTAAAAAATCAGTTCACACCATGACACACTTCAGCCTGGAAAATATAAATATTCAAGGAATGTTTTGAAAACGCTAATGCTATGAAAAATACATTTTAATGAACTCTAAAATGGTGTAGTTAAGTTTTCGTCTATTATCTTATGGTTTCCAAATTAAATAAAAATATGAGTATGAAGAGTACTTTACAGAAAGAAAATTCACAGTAAAGTGTATACATACAAAATATTACTCCTTTATTTTCCACAGAGAATTGAAAATAACAGTACAATTCACTTTGCGACATATCTTCCTTTCACCTTTAGGGATAGAGAAAGTAGGCTTATCCGCTGGACTTAACATAATTTGTGACAATTTAGATTTCAGGTGCACATTACACTGTTAATTCGCATGCAGGCTAACCCTCTCTTGCACTGGAATGTCTGTTCTAAGCGGACTGTAAACGCCATTCAGAATGAAAATAAATCGCAAAAATAGACACAAAAGCTTGATAATTAGGTTGACTGTATCCATTCACCGTCATATCAATCTTACCACCCAAAACTCATGCTGATTTTTTAAGCACTTATTCGTTGTGAGATTGTAAATAAAGTTAATTTTGTCTAGCTTCGAAATAAGTGGTAGCACTGCATGCTGATTGCATTTTCTCTTTTTCTAAAGTTAACCATTAGAATTTCTTAATAAAAGGCTAATTTTCCCCCATTAGTTTGGCATTTATTTTCGCCTCTTGAATTAAATATTTATGTATATGTGTAAGTCTTTCTCGACAAATAGTATAGAGAATCATGAAAATAACTCACAATTCGTCCAAAGATTCTCGAGCTTTCTGCACATTGGCACTTTCTTTTTTAATGCCTAAATAGAATGGAAGATTAATTCAGAAAAATATACTTTTACCAAAGTACGCACAGTTTTGTTCTCAAACAGCAAAGTTGGGAAAGAAGAATCTTCTACCAAAAGCGTTGGAGGTCACCATGGTGCAATGGCTAGGCAATCGGGACGGCAACTTTGTGGTTTTTAGCTTCGCTTGGTCTCCTCCATGTCCTTCTAAGAAGCATATTCTTTTAACAGGTTAAGCATTAGTGCGTTAAAACTCAGTAACTTAATAAAAACCGCCTGCTCATAAAAAATAAATATTCTACAAAACAAAATGGCTTTTCATTTAAGTGAATGTGCCTCCGGAATTAGCATGCTAACCTCCAACTCCAGAGAACCTTGGTTCAATTTCCGGGTGGAAAAAAGGAATTTTTCTTTAATCAGGATTATTCTGTTGCTTGAAAGTATCAATGAGAGTGTAATTAAATAAAACACCTAAAGAAACAATAAATAAATCGAGCGATTACTAACACCAAATGAAAAGGTGAATACCTACATTGATCATTGCCAATGAGAAACTATTCCAAAATTAAAACCATCGATGACATCATGTTAAAGCCTGAATAAAATCCACAATTATCACATTATTCAATTATTTTGCCCTATTCCCTGAATTATGAAAAAAAAAGTGTGACAACATTTCGCACATTTTCGCCCATCCGCACGATGTTTTCTCTACCTAGTAGAGAGAGAAGGTAGGAAGGTACCTATTGCATTCCAGCGAAAAATTCTATATCGAGATTTCATCAGAAATGCATGTTTTGAGACCCCTGAATCCGAATAAAGCATTTTAGAAAAATGTCCGCGCGCGCGTGTCTGTCTGCCTGTGAAAAGCATAACACAAAAAAAAGGTCCGATAAATAACAAACTTGGTATTTAGGTTCACTACCTTCCAAAGAAGCAAAGAAAGCCTCCCACTCCAAACTACCCTTTATATGGATAATTTTTCTGAATATTTTTTATTTTCTCAAAAATGGCTGTAACGATTTTGATTAAAATATACCATACATTAAAGATATTTACATGACAAATAAACCGTATATCTTGAGTTTTCTAAAACAGCCTGTGAAGTACTCATTCGGAGGGAATTTTGTATAACCTGGTACACGTTAAGCGATAGACGAAAACGTACTGCACAAAAAAATGTAGATCTCTTTAAAACACAATTTATTTCGAATAAGCTTTTTGTGGCATAAACCATTTCTGTGATATCGTTATTAAGTGTTCGAATTGTTCATTTCTTGGTCATTCTCTTAAAGTCCTGTCAGCATTCAGTTGTTTCTCGCAATTGCATGGAAACAGTATGGAATTTTAAGGCCAGCATATAGCGTCCAGTTCTCAAACATTTGACTATCACTGTTCTCTTTGTATCTATAATGAAACGTGTAATGTAGCTGTTTCTGCAAAGGTTTATTTGGATTAAAATTTAGTAGACAGAAAAATAAGCTTTAGTAAGAATAGTTCGTGAGTCCACTAATAAAGATAAGAGGGTAGAGAAAGTCATGTGAATGTATCACAGATTATTTTTTCTTTCTTTGGTCATCAATGGCCAGTTTAGATAGTAGGATGTCATATTTCTTGCTTGCTTTGATGATTAATTAATGTCATTTATCCTTTAACCCAGTTCTTTTAAAAAGCTGCGACGAATTTAATTGTACACGCCCCTTAGCCACAAACAATATAAGCGTTGTTTTCTTTAAAACAAGCTGTTTTCTTCTGCTTATAAGCTACCACTTGGTCTTCTAATTTATAACAGCAGTCTGTAGTAGAAAATAAAAACGCCGAAGTAAACAGTAAGCACATGTGTAAACAAAACAAAGGAAGGTATGAGATATTTCAGTTGCTAAAAGTATGAGTGTTTCATTTCAAAAGCAATTTTTCATAGCAAAAAAGAAAGAAAAAATATTGCGATAACAAAAAAAGCTGAAAAGGTTACCTATAAAACCTATTACTTTTCTTAAAAACAGATTTGAAACTCCAACATAAGTTCCATAATTTAAACCCCTACTAAAAGATACAAAACAGTTCAAAATAATCATTTACAGCTTCAAGGTGCGACTTATTACTGACTTCGAACACATTTGTTTAGGGGGGGGGGGTTCCCTTTTAGTTTTCAAAAATGTGAAAGTTGAAATTTTGTATAAAGCCTTGCATTTTAAGAACAAATGGTACACTTTCTTTAGAACAGATAAACAATTATAGAAGTTTTAAAACTCAGTTGCGCGTCCCCTTAATGTTACAGCTTTAATTTTGATCAGCATTTATATTATAAATTGATTCTTTATTCTTAAAATTATTCGCACATTATCAGTTACTATTACTGACCTTATTTATAAGCTATATGTAATAAATATTTAACATCTTTATTTAAGCACATTTATTACCCTGAGACCAAAAAAAAAAAATCTGATGTGTTACAATCACATGACTTTCTCTACTCTTGTACAAACTGTTTTTACAAACGCTTATTCTCCATCTACTTCAAGCTAATTGATATAAAAATTTGCAGAAACTATTCTATTACTAATTTGCTTGTAGGTACAGCGATAGTCAAATCTTTTAAGAACTGGTTACTATGTGGAGCACTCCATTCCCTTTGTATGTCCAGGACATTAAAAAAATAAAATAATAAAACAAATGAATTCCAATTTGAGAAAACGTAAGTATTGGAAAATTCAAACAACAAGGAATATTTCGGAAAAGGTTCACTCCACAAAAAAAGGTATAAGACGTAAATTGTTTTTTTTAACAAGTTCTACATTTTTTGTGTACAAAAATTGTGTCCATCTCTTACGGTTTACCAGTTATGCAAAAGTCATTCAGAAAGAAGAAAACTTTTGGTGACATTCACAGAAAATTCAAGATATACATTTTATTTATCGTGAAAGTATCTTAAATATATTATATTTTAATCAAAATCGTTTGAGCCATTTTTGGGAAAATCAAAATTTCGAAAATGGTCCCATATAAACGGTAGTCCAGGGTAGGTGATTTTCTTGAAAATCTTCGTGTCACATCTTTGAAAGACACTGAACCTAAATACCAAGTTTGGTATTTATCCGACTTTTCGTTTTTGAGTTATGCTGTTCACAGACACATACACACACACGCGCGCGCGCGCGTTTTTTTGGATTCAGGGTACCTGAAAACATGTATTTCCGGTGAAATGCAATACTTCTCCTACTTACTATAGTAGTAGAGAAAGTAATAAATGAGCGTATATTTGTCCAGGTCCAAATCGTTTCTGCGGTCGGTCCACAGTGGTGTCTCGGGATGCATGCCTTTAGCTTTGTTGCATTGTAACATTTCATATTGAGTCGCAACTGCTGAATATGTGCTGACAACCGAGCCGAGGTATGTAGTAATGAGGCCTACCAAAGTTCGTATCTCGAGCATATTAGTATTTTTTTTTAGCAAAGCATTGTGCAGCGCTTTGCAAAAAATGCTTTTTACGCATATTGTAATGTAATTCCATATTTCTGGGACTGATTTCAAGGCATTTATGCTCACACATAAAAACTGAAACAGTCTCCTTTTCGTTTTCATATAAGTAAATATTATATTGTTAAATGAAAAAGTAAATAAAATAGAAATTGACTTAATATCGGCGTGTGTAAACCCTTTGCTTGTATACTGTCCTCATTCTACGGGGCATGGATGATATCAAATGACTATCAAATTTTCACGAGAGGATACTTCCTCCCAAGCATCCTGTGTTTGATCTCACAAAAAACCCTGTGTCACAAGTAGTCTTGCAGACCAATTTAACTCCAAAACTTTCTTCACCTCTGCCCACACATTTTCAGTAGGTTCAAATCTGGTGAGCAAAGAAGCCAGTCAATTACTGTGATATCTAGCCTTTGCGAGAACCAGTTTGAAACCTGCTGACTTGTGGGGGACAGGGATTTATCCTGCTCGATTTCAATCATTCCATGGGGATATATAGTCCTTACAGAAGGAACCATGGTGGTTTCGAGGATGTCTTTATACGGTGGCTATTTAATGTACCATCAAGCTGCCACAACACACCTAGATCAATCCGTAACATCCAACCCCAACACGACACAGATACCCGATCTTGGCGATCCATTTGTGCCACGTATTTTGCATCGTAAAGTTTTCCTCTGGGGCTGTAGACAATTACTTTCCCCCATTTGTAGATGAAAATAAATTGAGTTTTTTATTTATGGATGCTCTTTAACTGCTATGGTGCTTAGTGTACCATTCTATATTGGACGTGAAAGACTGGTAATTTTGCTCAGAGGCAAGACTTATCAGTCTTGAGGTTCTTTTACGTGCCTAACTCTACGACACGGGACCACCGACTTTACTTCCCTTCCGAAGGAAGCCATGCTAGTGATTTTTACACCCGAAAACATGCATTGCCCTCCACCGAGTTTGAACCCGCGACCTCAGGAACTAGAGACTAGCATGGCAACCACTACACCACGGAGGACAACGTAGATGAAAATATCACCTCGTCTGCGAATATAACCCTATTCCAATTATGGTTGGCATTTTCTTCTGCAAATGCTCCAATCTACAGATGGTGCAGAATATGTGTCTCCGGGCCATCTATTCGTTCCTTGTATGTACGACGTATGTCGTTCCTTCCCCGTGAGCAACACCTTGTTCCCCGCATGGCATGCGAACGCCCCTGTTAACATAGGAGCACATCCAAACTGCAGCTAAATCTGAGCTCCTCCACAATGCTTTCAAAAGTTCCTTGGACACAAAATTAACGAAGCACCCCAATAAAACAAAAACTTTAGAAAACACATAAGACCGCGGTGCAGAAGGGCCGTTACCGAACAGTAGCAATCAGGAGCAATCTTGCTACTAGTCCCGGGCATCCTTTCCCCAACCGGCTTCAAAGCGAACGGAAAGCTTTGAAGCCTGACCATAAACCCATCAGTAAACGATTAGTAGGGTCTTCCCATCCCTTAAACACAACACGTGGTCCTTTCTCCAGCTCCACCAAAGCAAAGCGTTGTTGCAATGTCATTTCTGCTGTTTCTTCGGTTTTATTTTAGCAGCTGTGACTGTTCGCTCGTGCTTTTCTTCCATGTTCAGCTAAGCTTCTATATTACTTCTTCAGAGAAGTTATATAGTGTTTTACTTAGTGCAGTTTTGTAAGTTTAGCAGTGTTTAATAGTTATTAGCGTTTAATAGTTTAATTAAGATGTGGAGACCTTGGGAAACGAACCAAGTTGATGCCCCTCCGGTCGCACCAGCAAGTGACCCTCTGCCGAATATCAGTAATGCCAAGACCACGAAGAAAAGGGCTACAAAAACTGAATAAGCAAAGCCAGATTTTTATGTGTAATGTTCAAGAACATGTAGAAAAGAACCTTTTATGTGGAAAAATGTTTGTTATTGTTTTGAATTTCTCAAAAACAGCTTAACGATTTTTAGTAAAATACCGCAAGTTTAAGATATTTGCAGGAAAAATAAAATTTGTATCATGAATTTTATATTCTGGGAATAACTTGTAAAATTTTCCTCGTTCTCAACTTGTTGTATTACTGGTAAATTCTAAGAGAGAGACAAAATCTTACTCTGCGTAAAATGCAATCTCGGTAAAGGACAAATTTTAGGTCAAATTGTGTTAACCATTTCCGAGAAATTTTTTGTTGTTGGTTTGAATTTTGAAATACAAGTTGGAAGTCTGTTTGTATTTTCCTCGTGGTCATGCTAAGAGCATGGAATTTCAAAGTCATCATATAGTCATCTGTATTTTAAAAATCTGACTATCGCTTTAGCCTATGTATCCTTATATTTACAACGATATGTGCAATGAAATTTTATCTTATTATTTAAGAAGTAGATAGAATAAGCTTTTGTGAAAGTAGTTTGTAGAAGAGTGAGTAGAGATAATCTTGTGAATATAATACATAAGATTTTTTTTTTTATTTTCTTTCTTTTGCCTTCGTATTTTTACTTATCCTGCATTTTATAATAAAGCTATTCATTTAAGTAAACAGAAGATGTCATGCTTATAAATCTTACACCTTAAACAATACACAACTTCTTGTATTAGCTTTATATTAATAAAACATTGTTGTGATACAAGTGATAAAAAACTTTTTACCATAGCTCCGCGCACAGCATAATCAAAAATGATGCTTTGATTTGGGAGTAAGAGTTCCTTTCAAAATAAATTAATATTTATGTATTTTAATTATTTAATGATAGTCCAACAATGTATAGTTTATTCGGAACATGTTTCTAAGTTTCTCTCGGATATGTTAACATGCATTTCTATTCTTGTAGCGCAGTATATTAGTTCAGATCATTCATTAGTTCAGTTATATTTTAAAGCGTTTGCAACTTAAATGTAAATACTATGCGATTCATAGTTATTTACATAGTTATTTTGTGTGTAAAGCAAGCAGACAAACTGCATGATTGTATTCTGTACATGTGGAAATCACCTGCAAAGTTTTGCTTTTAAATACTATTTTTAATTTTGGCAACAACGCGCATATGCACATGGATGTCACTAAGATTTTATGGTGCTTGCGGTTAGGGAGGGTAGGGAACAAGTGTTTGGCTACTGCACAAAGGTCGCCGCTTGGGGATCCGAAGGCTGCGATGACCATACCTCCTTTTACTCTCTCAAACTCACTCTCACCCGTCACCTACAACCCCCATCCCCTCAACAAAGGTTAAACCCATCGCGGGTAGGATGCTTAATAACACTTCATCGGGCTGCCCTCAGCCTGCGAACTCAACTCGGATTCAGACTCGCATAAACAGTTAAAGAAAGAAAACAAAATTCGAAGTACGCAAACAAATAAAAATAAGATATGACTGAACTACTGTTCTGATCATTATAGGTGACAGAAACACAGCATTTCTATGGTACAATAATTTCTAACTAGTGAGGTCAGAAACTGGAAATCTAGACAATGGGATCTGATGACTCTTAAAACTGTCATTTGTTCTCCCAGTTAAAATAACTATTCTAGGTGATGTGATCAGCAGCGCTCCCAGATGGGGCAAAAAAGACGACAAATGGTTTAGGAGACCTCACACAGCGATGATTTGTGCTCAGCGGTGTAACTGTAGGAAGAAAAAGTTTGGGCGACACAGAAATGATGGAAAAACCAACAACCGGACCCTACCAGTAACAATGGAAAATAAATAAATAAAAGCTCCACTTTTCAAATATACCTGGTTAGCTGAAACATCAAACATCCCATAAATCTAACACCCACAGAGTCAAGAGGCAGAGTGCTTATTATGTATATGTCGGTATGTCCGTTATTTCAGAGAGTTCAATGCAGGAGTGAGTAAGACACTACCTGCCACATTTCACACTCGCCGCATTTCCAACACAAAAGATTTGACGCTTTAGTAAAACTGCAAAAACTGTTTCAACCGCTCGGCCATGCACATTTCAGGGATCTGTATCTAGCTGCATGTTCGTTGAAAAGCTTTTTTTTCTCTCTCTCTCTTTCCTTTTCTTTCTCTTCTTTTTTTCCCTAACAAAGAGAGGCATAACGACAAAGGAAATGGTTACCGCCATGGTTGGAGTTCACCATACGATTCCAGTTCCTTTTAGGACAAATTGGAAAAGATTTTAGCCTCTGAGTAGGATATATAGGAGAGAGCTGGGCCACTTTTTTGCGTTTATATGGGAAAGGATAGGGAAAACGAGGCTGGATGGGGTGGTTCAAGGAGGAAAATGCGTTTATATGGGAGAGATAGGGAATACGACGACCGATACTATGCTAAAGAGGGTTGAATGAGGGAAATACGTTTATATGGAAGAAATAGTAGAGAGGTGTTAGGCTAGGAGGGTTTAAGTATGCGTTTATAAGGAGAGACGAGAAAACGGAGAGAGATCCTATGTTAGGATACACAGGTGTTAAAGTTAGGTTAGATAGGAAACCAAAGAGATACTCAGCTAGACAGGGGACAGGAGAGGAATGCGCTTTATGAGAGGTAGAGGATACGGGGAGTGGTGTTAGGCTAGACAGAGGTTGAGAGTAGAGTATGCGTTTATATGTTTCAGAAGTATAGGAACAGGAAGAGGGCGCTAGGCTAGACAGAGGTTGAGGAGTAGAGTATAGGTTATATGAGAGGTATAGGAAAACGAGGGGAGGTGTTAGGCTAGACAGAGGCTGAGTAATGTATGGTTTATATGAGCGGTATAGGAAAACGATGAGAGGTGTTAGACTAGACAGGGCTTGAAACGTAGTGCATGGTTTATATGAGAGATATAGGAAAACGAGGAAAGGTGTTAGGCTAGACAGAAGTCGAGGAGTAGAGTATGGTTTATATCAGAAGTATAGGAAAACGAGGAGAGGTATTAGGTTAGGAGAATTGAGTTTGTGTTTATAAGGAGAGACGAGAAAACGGAGAGAGATCCTATGCTAGGATAGACAGGTGTTAAAGTTAGGTTAGATAGGAAACCAAGGAGTGATACTCAGCTAGAGGGGGGGTAGGAGGGAATGAGCTTTTGAGAGGTAGGGGATACGGGGAGTGGTGTTAGGCTAGACAGGGCTTGAAACGTAGGGCATGGTTTATATGTATGAGAAGTATAGGAACAGGAAGAGGGGTGCTAGGCTAGACAGAGGTTGAGGAGTAGAGTATAGTTTATATGAGAGGTATAGGAAAACGAGGAGCAGAGTATGGTTTATGAGAGAGTCATAGGTAAACGAGAGAGGCGTTAGGCTAGACAGAGCTAGAGGAGTAGAGAATGGTTTATATGAGAGGTATAGGAACAGGAGGAGAGGTGTTAGGCTAGACAGGTAGTGTAGCAGTAGGAATATGGACTTATATACAGGAGAGATAGGGAATAGGAGGTGCTAGACTTGAAAGCGACTTTAGACGTGAACTTAGTGGAAAACTGTTTCATGTCAATGTTCTAGACATGCCCATCACGTAACCTATTCAGGGAAAAGGTGACTCGTTCAGGGGAAAAAGGTGACTGCTCAGGGAAAAAGGAGGCCCACAAAGGGAAAAAGTTGACTAGCAAAGGGAAAAACGTGACCAGTAAAGGGAAAAATGTCACCAGCAAAGGGGAAAATGTGACCAGCAAAGGGAAAAAGGTGAGCCATAAAGGGAAAAAGATGACCTGCAACGGGAAAAGCTAACCCACTAACACTAACAGGTAAGTAATTCAGGTAGTATTGCAAGAGGCTGACTGGATCATAGCAGTGTATGATTTCACAGGTAATTCAGCTAGTATCGTATGTATTTAGGCTAATTCGTCTAATAACACAGGATAGATTCCAGATGCTAACTGCATCATGGCTCTGCATGATTTCACAGATAATTCAGCTAGTATCGTAGGTATTTAGGCTAATTCAGCTAGTATCACAAGAGGATAGATTCTATGGTTGGGTATAGCATAGTTTCATATTTCACAGGTAATTCAGGTAGTATCACGGGTGCTCGTGCTAATTTAGAGCAGGAATTCGTATCAGAGTTAGTTAAGGTAATTTCACATGATTCGGGTAGTATCACAGGTATTTAAATCATTTTCACAGCCAATTCAGCTAGTATCTTGAGCATTTAAGCTAATTCAGCTAGTATCACAGGAGGCTAGATTCCAGAGGCTAACTGCATCATAGCTATGCATGATTTCACAGCTAATTCAGCTAGTATCGTAGGTATTTAGGCTAATTCAGCTAGTATCACAGGAGGTTAGATTCCAGGGTTGGGTATAGCATAGTTTCATATTTCACAGGTAATTCAGAGGGTATCGTAGGTATTTAGGATAATTCAAGTAACATAGGTGTTTAGAGTAATTAAGCAAGCATTACAGGAGGGTAGGTTCCAGGGGTTGGTTATAACCTAGCTTCGTATTTAGCAGATAGTTCAGGTAATATCCTAAGTATTTGGGTAATCAGCATAGTTTCACAGATGCTCGTGATAATTTCGATCAGAGATTTGTATCACAACTATTTAAGGTAAATGCAGATGATTCGAGTAGGATCACAGGTATTTAAGTCATTTTAACAGGTAATTCAGATAGTATCACAGGTGCTCGTGCTAATTTAGAGCAGGAATTCGTATCAGAGCTAGTTAAGGTAATTTCACATGATTCGGGTAGTATCACAGGTATTTAAATCATTTTCATAGCCAATTCAGCTAGTATCGTGAGCATTTAAGCTAATTCAGCTAGTATCACAGGAGGCTAGATTCCAGAGGCTAACTGCATCATAGCTATGCATGATTTCACAGCTAATTCAGCTAGTATCGTAGGTATTTAGACTAATTCAGGTAGTATCACAGGAGGCTAGATTCCAGGGTGGGGTATAGCATAGTTTCATATTTCAAGGTAATTCAGAGGGTATCGTAGGTATTTAGGATAATTCAAGTAACATAGGTGCTTAGCGTAATTAAGCAAGCATTACAGGAGGGTAGGTTCCAGGGCTTGGTTATAGCCTAGTTTCGTATTTTACAGATAGTTCAGGTAATATCATAAGTATTTGGATAATCAGCATAGTTTCACAGATGCTCGTAATAATTTCGATCAGAGATTTGTATCACGGCTATTTAAGGTTTTCTCGTGAGTCTACAATCTTAAAAAAGAAGGTTATCTGTGTGCTGTATATGCAGATAGCTGACGCCTGATGAAGAAAGAAGAAGATGGAAGGGTTGGTGGTAACCCTGCATTAGGAGCAATCCTAGTGCTAGTCTCAAGCCTAGATAAAAGGGGAGAGACATCTACAACGAACTAAAATAAAGGTATGTTGACGCAAAGCTTTTCAGTTTGTAAACCATATACAGTTTATCCCTCTCTGCATCGTACAATAACTGTTTAACATATAAAAATTTGTAAGATTTAGAAAAAAGTATATAAATTGTTGTAACGCTGAATGAGAAAAGTTTTATAATCGAATTACTCTCTATATTACCATGAGTACCTGTGATACTAGTTGAATTGCCTGTTAAAATGACTTAAATACCTGTGATACTACCCGAATCGTGTGAAATTACATTAAATAGCTCAGATACGAATTCCTGCTCTAAATTAGTACGAGCACCTGTGATACTATCAGAATTACCTATTAAAATGATTCAAATACCATTGATACAACCTGAATCAGCTGCATTTACCTTAAATAGCCGTGATACAAATCTCTGATCGAAATTATCACGAGCATCTGTGAAACTATGCTGATTACCCAAATACTTAGGATATTACCTGAACTATCTGCTAAATACGAAGCTAGGTTATAACCAGCCCCTGGAACCTACCCTCCTGTAATGCTTGCTTAATTACTCTAAACACCTATGTTACTTGAATTATCCTAAATACCTACGATACCCTCTGAATTACCTGTGAAATATGAAACTATGCTATACCCAACCCTGGAATCTAACCTCCTGTGATACTAGCTGAATTAGCCTAAATACCTACGATACTAGCTGAATTAGCTGTGAAATCATGCATAGCTATGATGCAGTTAGCCTCTGGAATCTAGCCTCCTGTGATACTAGCTGAATTAGCTTAAATGCTCAAGATACTAGCTGAATTGGCTGTGAAAATGATTTAAATACCTGTGATACTACCCGAATCATGTGAAATTACCTTAACTAACTCTGATACGAATTCCTGCTCTAAATTAGCACGAGCACCCGTGATACTACCTGAATTACCTGTGAAATATGAAACTATGCTATACCCAACCATAGAATCTATCCTCTTGTGATACTAGCTGAATTAGCCTAAATACCTACGATACTAGCTGAATTATCTGTGAAATCATGCAGAGCCATGATGCAGTTAGCATCTGGAATCTATCCTGTGTTATTAGACGAATTAGCCTAAATACATACGATACTAGCTGAATTACCTGTGAAATCATACACTGCTATGATCCAGTCAGCCTCTTGCAATACTACCTGAATTACTTACCTGTTAGTGTTAGTGGGTTAGCTTTTCCCGTTGCAGGTCATCTTTTTCCCTTTATGGCTCACCTTTTTCCCTTTGCTGGTCACATTTTCCCCTTTGCTGGTGACATTTTTCCCTTTACTGGTCACGTTTTTCCCTTTGCTAGTCAACTTTTTCCCTTTGTGGGCCTCCTTTTTCCCTGAGCAGTCACCTTTTTCCCCTGAACGAGTCACCTTTTCCCTGAATAGGTTACGTGATGGGCATGTCTAGAACATTGACATGAAACAGTTTTCCACTAAGTTCACGTCTAAAGTCGCTTTCAAGTCTAGCACCTCCTATTCCCTATCTCTCCTGTATATAAGTCCATATTCCTACTGCTACACTACCTGTCTAGCCTAACACCTCTCCTCCTGTTCCTATACCTCTCATATAAACCATTCTCTACTCCTCTAGCTCTGTCTAGCCTAACGCCTCTCTCGTTTACCTATGACTCTCACATAAACCATACTCTGCTCCTCGACCTCTGTTTAGTCTAACTCCTCTCCTCGTTTTCCTATACCTCTCATATAAACTATACTCTACTCCTCAACCTCTGTCTAGCCTAGCACCCCTCTTCCTGTTCCTATACTTCTCATACATATAAACCATGCCCTACGTTTCAAGCCCTGTCTAGCCTAACACCACTCCCCGTATCCCCTACCTCTCAAAAGCTCATTCCCTCCTACCCCCCCCTCTAGCTGAGTATCACTCCTTGGTTTCCTATCTAACCTAACTTTAACACCTGTCTATCCTAGCATAGGATCTCTCTCCGTTTTCTCGTCTCTCCTTATAAACACAAACTCAATTCTCCTAACCTAATACCTCTCCTCGTTTTCCTATACTTCTGATATAAACCATACTCTACTCCTCGACTTCTGTCTAGCCTAACACCTTTCCTCGTTTTCCTATATCTCTCATATAAACCATGCACTACGTTTCAAGCCCTGTCTAGTCTAACAACTCTCATCGTTTTCCTATACCGCTCATATAAACCATACATTACTCAGCCTCTGTCTAGCCTAACACCTCCCCTCGTTTTCCTATACCTCTCATATAACCTATACTCTACTCCTCAACCTCTGTCTAGCCTAGCGCCCTCTTCCTGTTCCTATACTTCTCAAACATATAAACGCATACTCTACTCTCAACCTCTGTCTAGCCTAACACCACTCCCCGTATCCTCTACCTCTCATAAAGCGCATTCCTCTCCTGTCCCCTATCTAGCTGAGTATCTCTTTGGTTTCCTATCTAACCTAACTTTAACACCTGTGTATCCTAACATAGGATCTCTCTCCGTTTTCTCGTCTCTCCTTATAAACGCATACTTAAACCCTCCTAGCCTAACACCTCTCTACTATTTCTTCCATATAAACGTATTTCCCTCATTCAACCCTCTTTAGCATAGTATCGGTCGTCGTATTCCCTATCTCTCCCATATAAATGCATTTTCCTCCTTGAACCACCCCATCCAGCCTCGTTTTCCCTATCCTTTCCCATATAAACGCAAAAAAGTGGCCCAGCTCTCTCCTATATATCCTACTCCTCTGTTTTCTACTCACGTGTGACTTTCTCTGCCACATTACGTAACTCACATAATCTCGTATAGGTATATTATAGTAATCATATAAAAACTGTGTCTATTCGCGCTGTGTTACGATAAACTTCTGAGTAGAAGATAGGTAATCTCATATTAAGCAACATGGACTTCGTTACATGCATGATAGGAAAAACAAAACACAACTGTTCGTATATCCTAAGCCAGTTTTATGTTCCTAACGAACCAATGCGAGAAAACTCGTATGCATTACATTTACATAACTTTCACTACACACTATCGTTTATTTTATTTAGCTTCTACAAGATATTCTTAAAAAAAAACACGGTTAATCGAGATAAATGTTTGCAGACACAGTTCTATTACACATTTCGTTGCAGGTATAAAGGGGTTACAGGAAAATTCAATAGATAGTCGGATCTTAAAAAGCTGGTGGCTATATGCTGGTCTTCAAATTCTATACTCTTTGAATAGCGAGTGTACTTTAAACAAATGACAGTATTGGCAAAATTCAAACCAATAACAGGCGGATATCTCGGAAGTGACTCACGCCACAAAAAGTTATTTGAAATAAATTGTATGTTCTAGATATCTACATTTTTTATGTTGTAAATTTTTACTATCCTTTAAGGTTTACCTGTTATACAGAATTCCATCCCAATGAGGACTTCAAAGGCTGCTTCAGAAAACTCAAGATATGTATTATATTTGTGATGTAAATATTTTAAATATAGGTACAGTGTTTTAATTAAAATCGTTTGAGCAATTTTTGAAAAATAACGATTTTTTTTCAATGTAAATGGTAATTTGGGTTGGGAGATTTTCTTGAGAATCTTCGTGTGTACCTTTGGAAAATACTTAACTTTTGTAAGTTGTGTATCTTTAAACGAACTCACTTTACCAGTTATACAATATTATACAACATTCATTTAAAATGAAAAGGACTTCACAATCTGTGGACAGAAAATTCAATATGAGCATTTTATTAGCCACACAAATATCTTAAACATGTGGCATTTTACTCAAAATCGTTAGCCTTGGTAAACGTTTATGAAATATACCAAGGAATGTAGATTTTGAGAGAAAGGTAGGCTGAAAACAAAATGTTAAGAGTATATTTATTTTAAATAGCGATCTATACTGAGGCAGTATTTTTAATACTTAAATGATTTTAGCCAAATTATATAATAAAAAATATAATAACAGCCCGTCTTAAAGTAATATGTATATGTAACAATATATAAAAAGTGTATATTACAGTCATTGTATATGTTTATATTATTGTATATATGTGTAATAATGTTATCTGAATGTATTACGTAATTTAATAATGTAGGAGCTGTGAGAATAATAGGTTAAAACTTGCTAATAATGAGGTAACCTTGAGGCAATAATGACTAAGAAAGTGTAATAATAATGCTACTAGTCATTCTTGGAGCAACAATAATGTAATTTTTGTAACAGTTTATAAAATAGCCAATCAACAACCAGAAAAAAGCTTAATTTAAATAAAAGTATTCTATTGGATTAGGAATAACCAATCAGAGACTTGAAATACGAAATTTACAAATTTAGGCGGTAGAAATCAAGTCAGTTGCTTGTAGACAGCGCTCATAACTGGACGCGTTGGTTGCAGACAGTGTTCCTAACCAGACGCGAGATGCGTCCTCGAGAAATTTAATACGTATTCAGTGTGAGACGAAAATAGTTTACGTGTTAAAAAGTGCAAGTATTTAATAAAAGAATCTCACAGCTCTCTATACCACCGAAGTGTTATTTAAATTGTGTCAAGGATTAATAAATGTAGTGAATTAAAAACTATAATCTGTGTAAGCCTACCTTCTTCAGCCGCACCACACCTTACAAAGAAATCCATGTCTCTAATAATAATACTGACGCAGCCGAAGCAAACATAAATATATAATATTTAAAGAAACAGTCAAATTACAAAGTTAATACTTTTTAAACTTGGGGCAAAGACCACCGGAAAGTACATTTGGGACGAAGGCTACCGCAAATTTTTTACCATACGTGCGGTTGTTACTACTTCAAGTTCGGCTCTACAACAGTCGAAATATAACACATCATCTTCAAACTGACTTTCCACACGTAGCAGTTACCAAACCATCTTCTTCAATACCTAAACACAAATAAAATGCACATATGGACAAAAAGAATCTGCTATAGTATTTTAACCAAAATTGACGGCGCGCTTAACCAATTATATTAAATCACACCTAAATAATTTTGTAGCTGGTCTTAGGAATGCTAAATTGGGAATATAATGAATGATATGTCTCACTAGTCCATTAGGAAACCTTGGCGCACCTAGTAATGTCGAGTGCACGACGACATATTGGCCTGCTGAGGACAACCCGAAGGTGTGTTAGGCGTGTACCTGCCCTAATTAGGGCTTAACCACGTAGTGACGGGATATGGGGATTGCAGGGTGGCAGTTGAGATTTTTGTGCACGGTCTTGGCGTACCCGCTAATATGTCAGGTCTATGGTCGTGATGCATCTGTAGGTGAGGGAGAAATATCTTATGAATGAAATACGCTCATCTCAAGCAGCTGCTCGAGGTCTCGTCGCCTTGCTGTTGTCTTCTGAACTGCCTGCTACATGAGATAGCATTCTCTGCCTGCTACGAGAAAGCATTTTCTACAGCAGCTGACTCACAGTGCACATGTCAGCCACAAAATAGTGTCTGTCGCATTATACGAGAGCAGTGCCAGAAGTACCCGACTTGACATATATATATATATATATATAGCGGTTGCTGTTTCAAACAAATGACTATGGTAGAAACTACCACCTTATAAAGCTTAAGTTTGAAGTTCGACGATGCTACGTTGTTTAGTAATTGTTTGGCAGCCATTAAATAGTGAACTCTCTCAGCGAATTTGTAAACATGGATAAAACTGGCCTCGTTAAGTGATGCATACTTTCATTTGAAAGGTCTTAGTCCAACTAACGTTAAAGCTGAGCTAGATTCTATTCTGGGGGAGTCTGCTACTTCGTTTACAACAGTAAAATATTGGGTGACAGAGTTTAAGCGAGGCCGTACGAACTGCCAAGGCGAACATCGCAGTGGTCGACCGAATGAGATGACCACGCCAGAAATTGTGAAGAAAATCCACAAAATGGTATTGGATGACCGGCGACTGAATGTGCGCGAGCTAGCAGACATTGTAGGTATTTCAAAAAGTGCTGTACATCGCATACTAACTGAAAATTTAGACATTAGAAAGCTGTGCACAAGATGGGTGCCGCGTTTACTCAGAATGGAACAAAAGCAGCATCGTGAGGATGTTTCACTCGAGTATTTGGAGATGTTTCGCTACAATAAAGCAAAGTCGATTCATAACCATGGATGAAACATGGGGTCCATCACTTCACATCTGAGACGAAGGAACAGTCAAAACAGTGGACTGAAAGGGGAGAATCGGCTCCAAAGAAGGCGAAGACAGTTCCATCTGCAGGCAAGCTCATGACGTCAGTTTTTAGGGATGCGCGTGTGGTAATTTTCATTGATTGTCTTAAAAAGGAAAGGCAATCAATGGCGAGTATTATGCAAACTTATTGCAGCGTTTGAATGATGAAATCAAGCAAAAGACGGCCGCATTTAGCGAAAAAGAAAATTCTGTTTCATCAAGACAATGCACCAGTTCACACACCCATTATCGCCATGGCTAAAATCAATGAGTCAAAGTTCCTCATGCACCCTATTCGCCAGACTTAGCCCCCTCTGATTATTTTTCTGTTTCCAAAGTTGAAGAAATGGCTTGGTGGTAAAAGATTTGGCAACAACGAAGAGGGGGAGTTTGCAATTGATGGCTATTTTCCAGAACTCGACGTTTCTCACTATAAACAGGACATCGAAGCTATTGAACATCGCTGGGAAAAGTGTATCGAGCTGAAATGAGACTATGTAGAGAAATAAAGATGTTTTTTTCCCAAAATTTTTGTGTTTTCTTCGTTAGGTCGGGTACTTCTGGGACAGCCCTCGTAGCTTGATGCCAGTCTGTGGTCGACGCACCTGAACACCATATTGCAGATCAACTCGTATTTAATATGGTGCTCAGAATCTTGAAACGACTGTCGTTTGTCTTCTTGCTTCCCAGTATTAATTGTCCATTTGTTCCGTTCCAAAGTTACCGAAGTTCATTAATACGTTCTCAGGTAAGTTCACTGCAGTCTTGCTGTAGCATAGCATGCAGTTTAGAGAACTAATGATATGCATGCGGTAGAGGTATTCTGCAAGATAAAATATGTGACCTGTCATCAGGCAAAATACTGTCATAGCTTCTCTCCTGGATGAATAAGTTTATGTATTGTGTAATAGTGACATCCACTTCTTCCCTTCATTTATATTAAGATTTGAAGAGTAGTTTTGCGGAAAACAAGGAGCTGTTGTTTTTCTTAGAGGTGTATGTTTTCATTCCTCTCTTTGCAAAACATTTCGCCTTTTCATTCCCTGCTATTTATTAAAACATCTTACCTTGGAAACACTACATACCTCATATCCAAATGACGAATAGCTTTATGTACTCACCGATGGTTCACTAATGAGGGGTAACATCTGCGCAGGTGCTGAAATCTATTGCAAACTTTTCACATAATACAATTCAAAAGGCAAATTCATAACTAATTTTAGCGGGAAACTTGAGGCAATAGCATAGCGCTACTCAACTCTGTATTAGACTGGGTTAATTTTCTAAAGCAGCTGTGCTTTTCCCCTTAACTTAGCTATACACGCATAATACAACATTACCTCCAAATATCAAGGAAATCAGAAACCTGAAAGAAGCAGTTAAAAAGTATGATATATTAGATTCCTTCCTACACTGGAATAAACGGGAATAAGAAGGCGGATTTCCTTGCAAATAAAGGAACGAAAATAGACACCTCTGGAAAATGAAATAAATATTGCATGTTCATGCACACGCCTTTCTCTACTCATTCTTCTACAAACTATTCTTACAAAAGCTTATTCATCTATCTACTTATTAATATAGGTAAGCCCTCACTACCCATTCACACATTTCGTTAGGTATAAAAAGAACAAATTAATCTAGAGCGACAGTTAAATCTTCTCAAAGCCGGTCGATATGTGATGCCTTGAAATTCGTTCTCTTTACATGGACACGAAAAATAATTAAACAAAGAAAGAAAAAAAAATAGCGATTTGCAATTCAGAAAAGTATTAAGCTTTTGAAATTCAAACCAGTAACAAAAGGAATACCTTGGCAATGGTTAATACCACAATAAAATTGAGTTTTATTTATGGACGCTCTTTAACTGCTGTGGTCCTTATCGTCCCATTCTATATTGGGCGTGAAAGACAGTAATTGGCTCAGAGGTCTCTTTATCAGGCTTGAGGTTGTTTTACGTGCCGTAAATCTACGATACGGGACCACCGGCTTTACTTCCCTTTCGAACAGATGATCCATTTTGATAATAAATTTTCACAATTTCTACGCGTTGCTGAATGCTGTAACGTTCCATGGCTATTTGTCAATAACAACTGTAACCACATGAAAAAAATGACTGCTGTACCTCAATAACAACGGTAGCTATCACATGTTAAAGGTAGGACACTCTTGTTGAAAGACCGTTTAGATGGAGAATAAGTGTTTGTAAAAATAGTTTGTACAGGAGTAGAGAAAGTCATGTGAGTGTAACACTGTTTTTTATTCAGGGAACCTCAAAACGTATATTTCCAATGAAATCTCGATATCGAATTTTTTAGTAAAATGCAATACTTTACTTAAAGTAAGCAGTAGAGGAAGTAAAAACAGACCTACTCATCAAATTTAAGTTTAAAGCCGAAAGACTTGGATATCTACAAAATACAAGTGAGGGGAAAAAGTGGACAACCAATTACACAATACACAAAACTTATTCATCCATGAGAAAATGCTGCAGCATTCTGTCTGGTGACAGGTCACGATTGGCTTACAGAACACCCCTACAATATTATATATTTAATTATAACAACTATATTGAATAATTTATGGAGAAATGTTCACAGTGATTTATTTTAGTGCTACTAATTTAAAAGTATAAGTATGTTTTCTTAATCATAGGACAGAATTGCCAAGGACAAGGCACTGAAAATGAATGAAGCATTTTGTATCAGTAAAGTAGAACTAACAAAGTGACCGCTAAAGGTCGCTGAACCCAGGTTGTGATGAAACAATGACGACTACAATTTATGGACTGTCAGAAGTTAAAACATTCGTGCAGCTTCTCACGACTTTCAGCACTAGATTCTGAGTTTTCATGGACAATTTCTGCTGGCTCAACATAAACAGCCTACTTTCTCGTTTATTTTGGTGCGTTATCTGTGGCTCTCACGTATAACAGAACGACAGTGGAATCATTTTTTACTTTCTCTTGCATACGCCAGGCAGAGGAAAATTGCATTCCACCCAAAAATTCTATATTGAGCTTTTAACAAAAACGCACGTTTTTGGTAACTGAATAAACATAAAATTTACTTTCTCTATCGCTTATCTTTCTGTGAAATTAGAAAAAGTACTGCATTCCATCCAAAATTAATCATCCAGATATCAGATTCAACTGGAAATGCATGTTTTGAAGTCTCTGAACCTCCCAAAAGCTCGCGTGAACAGCAAACGTTTAAAACGAAAAGTTAGATGAATACCAAAGTTAGTATTTAACTCCAAAATCTTCCAAGATTGCGACACAAAGATTTTTCATGGATTTTTCTCACCCCAAGCTAACCTTTATACAGGGTGATTTATGAAGAACTGACACAATTATTTCTTTGTTTCAAAACGAGTTATGCTAGCGACAACTTATTATACCTGAAATGCAAAGGAATTTTGGGAGAAATGTTGAAAATGTCCTCCATCCTGCATAAGGCACAACTCAACACGTCGTTCCATGTTATTGGCCACTCGTTGGAGGACTTTGTTGCAATATCTTGAATCTCCCGTGTAATGTAGTGCCTCAGATCGTCCAATGTCTGGGGACGTGTGGCATAAACCCTGTCTTTTAAGTAACTCCATAGAAAGAAGTCCGGCGATGTCAAATCCGGAGATCTCGGTGGCCACAGGTTCTTGGAAATTATCCGGTCGTCAAAGAAATTTGCAATTAGTGCCATGGATTCATTTGATGTATGGCATGTAGTGCCGTCCTGCTGAAAATATCCTTGACTCAGCTCTATATCGTCTAGTTGTTCAGCAAACTCCATGAAAATCTGTCGGTACTCTGCAGTGTTCACATTTAAAAACAATGGTACACTATTCTCTGTGCGGATATTGCGCACCAAACTCCGATATTAACCGGGTGCATGGGTGCTTCATGAATAACATGTGGATCTTCGCTGGCCCAAAAGCGTGATTTATTTGCGTTCACATAGCCAGATAAATGGAACCATGCTTCATCTGTGAACCATACGATGGCAATATGGCAGGATTTTGCGCAATGAACGCCTGAAACCAACGACAATAATTCAGTCGTCTATCCTTATTTGGTTCCTGTAACTGATGGACAACCTAATACTATACACACTTTTCACAGCTCTCTGACACATTGAGTAGCTTACCCTGTCTCCTGCGAAAAAAACGTCTTAATGATTTGTTTGGTGACTGATCTAATTGTGCTCTTACGTCAAAAACAACCGTGGGAAGCCTAGATGAACGAGTTTTTCCTTTTTCACTCACCAGAGATCCAGTTGTTTCCAATTTGTTTACCAGCCCCACTATTGTGTTTCTTTGGGGAGGATTCCGAACACCAAATTCTCTCTGCTATGCCCCTAGAGGAGCTGTAATTGAATTCGTAATCCAGTATTGCTTTACAGGAAGAGTCGTTCATTTAATGTGTATTCCATTTTCACGTTGATTAGAACAAAATCTAAAAAACAGTTGGCGAGAATAAAACTAACAATTACGAATAAAACATGAACATCTGCGCATCTAGTGACAGGCAATCGAAACTCCAGATCATTCTGTTTAATTTGGTGCTAAAATTGGGGCACTGACTGAATTTCGAACAGAATAATTAAAGAAAGAAATGTGTCGGTTCTTCATAAATTTCCCTGTACTATGGAAACATCTATTTATTTTCTAAAAAATGGCTATAACTATTTTGAATATAATACTATATATATAAGATACTTGCATGACTAATAATACATATAGCCTTAGGTATCTTGAATATTCTGTGAATTTCTCTTCATTCTGAATGGGTGTTGTATAAACATAAAGGTACATATCACAAAGTGGACTTCGGAACCGCGGCAGAGCACCGTAAATAGGCCGTCACGGCCCTTTTTGTTCCAGTGTCACCCGAGGGAGAGAGGGATGAGGAGAGAGGGCCGAAGGGCGACCAGATCCGGACGACGGGCGCAAGCATGGACGGGGTTCCTAACGTTTCCAGATAGAACGCATCCGACTCAACCCGGTCCCTGCCCACAAACCACAAACCTCCAATAGAGACGGAGTCCACAAGGAGAAGAGACCTAACTGAGCGGTACCGCAGCGACGCCAGGGAAGAAGCCTTCATAGAATACAAGCCACCGCCCAACCGGAACCCGCCGAACACCGTTGCCTAGTCCTACAACTCTGAAAGGAAGATGACGGGAACGGAAATGAGAGGTAGGAGAGTCGAGTAGAAGATGAACCACGGCAGAATTCGCCTGTCAACACAGAGAAACAACGAAAAACCCATGGGCCAGAATGGTTCGTCGCCGGGAATCGATCCCGGGATCTCCGAATGTGGGTCATCGACGTTACCACCTGAGCCATCTGCCGATAATTCGTGGTAATTAAGTTTAAATAAGTGTGAATACAATGCAATTTTTATTTAAAAGCTAACAAGAAATATTTTCTACAAACATACCATTAATTTAAGAAAATAAGTCCGTCACCTTTGTTTATTTCATGGAAGATCGTTCATGTATTCGTATTCTTTATTGCAGTTTTCATACGAAGACAATGTCAGAAAATGAAAAATCATGTGATTTTCGGTTAACACAAAAGCAGATCTACAGCGACACTAGCTTGACTGTGCGTAATTTTCGGAATGCTCGTGGCTTCGTCTTCATACACTTCACTATCTGCGTGTTCTGTTCGCAGTCAGCTGTCAAATCTCGATGTCATCACTTTCTTGCGTGTAGCCTTGATCATTATCACCGACTTTTAGCCATTCAGCAATCTCGCTTTCTTCCACACCTTCGTATCCTCCCATTTTCCGAAATAAGGACGCATTGTGGCAACTGAAGACTGAGCATCTGGAATTTCTCTTCTTGGAGTCCAACGTTGTTCTGAATTTAAAAAATCGGCCCCCATGAGCGCGCGAGCATAACTGATGTTAAACAGTCCCATTATTTGTTAATATTAGACAGCGCATCTAGCGGACTGAATTCCTTCCAAAAAGTTTTAATTTCAGCATCTTTTTCAACAAGTCTGTGAAGAAGTGATTCTTTAAAGTTCTTTTTGAATGCAGTTCTCACGTCTTGGTCCATAGGTTGGAGGAAAGATGTTACGTTTAGAGGAAGGAATTTAACGTAAGTATCCTCAGTTTTAAGTTCACTTTCGTGGAGGTGGGAAGGCGCATTGTCTGGTAGCCGTACAGCTTTGAATGGGAGAGACTGTTCAGTTAAATAGGCAGTAGCGTCTTTAACAAAATTGTTGTGAAACCAGTTTTGAATATCTCGCTGTCCATCCAGCTTGCTTTTTGATGGTAATTATGTAATGGGACATTCTTGCTCTTAAAACAACATGGAGTTTTGGATTTTCCTATTGCCAGCAATTTTAATTTTTGATCATCAGCTGCATTAGCACACACCATAATGGTTATTCTTTCTTTCGATATTTCAATGCCTGGAGCTTACTTTTCTTTTTCCGTCACAAGTGTACGAGATGGCACTAAGTCGTTCCCCGTGAATTCCAATTTCTCTTATTCCATAGCGATTTTTAAATCGTGTAAGCCAGCCAGGTGATGTTTTGAAATCTCCTTCCAAACTAGGCGCAACGTGAAAACGTTCTGCTTGTAAATAAATTGAGTTTATCTATGGACGCTCATTAACTACTATGGTTCTTAGCGTCCCATTCTATATTGGGCGTGAAAGACCGAAAATTGTGCTCAGAGGCCTCTTTGTTAGGCTTGAGGCTCTTTTAGTGCCATAAATCTACGACACGGGACCACCAGTTCTACTTCCCTTCCAAAGGATTTTACGCCCGAAAAAAATTCATCGCCCCCCGCCGGGTTTAACCCACGAACCTCGGGAGCCAGAGGCTAGAGGTATCTCTAGACCACACAGAACGACCCGTTCTGCTTGTGCAGCACATAATGGACCAGATACAGGAATACCTTCAGCTCGCATCTGGTTAAACAACCGTATCATGGCTTCATCCAGGTTTCCGTAGTTCGGAGTTTTCACAGATTTTCTGGACGACAAACGATCACACACAGAAAATTTAACCAACGCTTCCTTTTGTTTTCGTATGCCTCTCACTGTAGCCTCCCCCTCACCGAACTTCATGAACAGCTTATATGTTGATTCACCTTTCTCCAATTTTACAATGATCTTTTATTTTTCTCCGACAGTTAGTCTTTTATATTTCATCTTACGGCCACTCATTTTAAAATACACTGTATCACAATTCGAAAGTCGAGCTATGTCACTAAAAAACTAAGCGAATTTCAAGAGATAACAACGTATAGATCAACACATTCTCAATTCACGTTTTCAACTGCTGCTGTAAACAAGGTTTGCGAGTCTCTTCGGCTTTAGCTGTAAATTACCTCCTATTGGGGTTGACAGGTAGTTGGCTTTGACTGCGTGCTTTGCGCGGGAGGTTTGAGGGGTGTAACTTAAGTGAAATAAAATATTGACGGTACCGCGAATTATCAAGAGTTGACTGTAAATATAAAAGAGGGACAAACTTACTAAAGGAAAAAGATAGAGCTCACCGAACTATCCAGTTTGTAGGATATTTTCTTAGCATTAGCGGTTTTCGAAAGGTTTGTTGTTACGTCTTTAAGCTTTGTCAGGTTGAAATACCATGCGATATCTGTAAGGTATCTTTGAAAATATGCGATTTTTCTTTTATTCTTATGGGTTTATCAGTAACACAAACTGACTTATAATATGAGAACCGTTGTGTCCTGTATGTGAATGCAACCAAACCCATATTGCTTAATTTGAAATTATTTCTAGTCAACTTTTTTTTTAATTTCACAAGAATAGATGAATACATTTTTATATGAATACTATAACATAAAATGTATTATGTAAAGTTGAAAGTCGTGTAAATGTAACACATCCGATGTTTTGCGCAAACATATGTGAACATCAAGTTACTTAAAATCCAAACATTAAACTTGATTTAGACACCGTTTAAGAATGTCAGCTGAAATTTATCAGGAAAATCCCCTCAACCCGAACTACACCTTACATGAAACATGTTCGATATTTTCGGTTTTTTCAAAAATATATCTAACGATTTGTATTAAAACATTATAAGTTTGATATACTGGCATGAAGAATAAAGTGTAATATATCTCGAATCTTCAATTACTGTGAAGTCCTCTTTATTATGATTAAATTTTGTATAACTGGGAAACCACAAAACCTAAGGACGAAAGTAATCTACGCGTACTGTGACACTGCCAAATAACATAGCTCGATGAAACTTGAATCATACATAGAGGGAACCGCTATGATATGCTACAGTTGGCAACTAAACGAAATATGCAATGAGACGAACAGAAATGCCACTTTTATTCATAGACCATAAGCTACACTAAAGTCAATACGACATGTGATGGCTCTCTAGATTTACGAAACAGATACATGGTGCTTAAAAGGGTGTATGATCACCACGGAGAGCAATGCATGCTCTGCACCGTGCTCCCATGATGACCACAAGGTTGGTAAGCAATTCTTGTGGTAGGGCGTTCCATTCCTCCACCAGCGCTATTGACAATTGTTGGCTGGTCGTTGGCGCATATGGATCTGCTGCAATGCGTCTCCCCAAAGCATCCCACACGTGTTCGATGGGATTTAAATCCGGGGAACGGACAGGCCATATTCGCCGAATATCCTCTCCTTTTAAGAGATCCTCCACCTGCGCTGTTCGATGCGGTCGCGCATTGTCATCCATAAAAATGAAGTCAGGGCCGACTGCACCCTTGAAAAGACGCACATGGAGGAGTACAGTATCACAATAACGTTGACCAGTGAGTGTGTCGTGTTCAAAGATTTGGAGGTCGGTGCGCCCATGCAACATTATGCCTCCCCAAACCATAACAACCGGACCACCAAAACGATCATGTTCAAGGATATTCCTGGGTTCATTACGTGTTCCCACCTCTCGCCAGATGAGAGTACGTCCAGAATCACTACTTAGACTGAATCTGCTCTCATCCGAGGAGAGCACGCGACCCCATTCCTCGTTGGTCCAATTTCGATGCTCTTGGGACCATCGCAAACGGTGCCGCCGATGTCAATGGAACACAACGTACTGGCTGTCGGGCGAGACCACCTCTGTGTAGTCGCCGTGCCACTGTGTATCGTGAGATGGCGTGCCTAGCTGTCCTGTTAAATGTGGTTGCAATTGCACCCTCTGTTTGGCGTGGATCCCTTCTTGCCTGTTGCACAATGTAGCGGCCATCTGCTGCTGTAGTTGAGCATGGTCGATCACCACCTTTTCTTGGGTCAACAGTGCCTGTGGTTTGGAAGGTTCCCCAAGCACGTGAAACAATGCTGTGAGCAATTCCAAACTCCTGAGTAACACTCGTCACACTTCGCCCTTCTTCCAGTTTCCCGATGATTCTTCCCCGTGTGAAGTCATCCAAATGGTGTCTACGGTCCATGTTGCAACGAAGAGCACCACTATAGTGCTCCGTAACAGCTCGGTAATTGCCACACCGTCTTGTCCTGTTTCGTCAACTGCCCCGTGTTGCGGAACCTGACCCATTTGGCACAATAGGCTCGCTACACTCACGCCATGTGACGTCCAGCTTTCTGTGTACGTGTGAGAGACCTCTGGCAACATCCTCCTGCACCTTCATCTACTTCCACCAAGTAGTTCGTTTGTTATGTTACTTTACCCATCTCGTCCTTAGGTTTTGCACACCAGTATAGATAAAGGCTTACTAAGGGGAAAATGAGCTCATTAAAATACACACTCATTGTTATACATTTTAGATTTTCCCTTGTTGAATTGTGATGCAGCATAATGAAGTATCTTTGAAAATATGCGATTCTACATATTTCTGTATGGGCTCATCAGTAACAAAAATAGCACCTTTACACTACAGGCCCAGCACATCTAGAAGCAAGTTACATGATGTGCGAGTCCAAACTTCAACACTATCATTTCAACCGCAAAGACAAGCTGTATTAACTCGACTACGTGTTGGACATACTTCTATAACGCACTAACATCTCAACCGTGACCCTCATCCTGTGTGCGACCTCTGCAGATCCAACCTCACAGTTCATTTCGTTACAGCCTGCCGTCGCTATGTACAACACAGAGAAAGAGTGACATCCCCAACATACGCCCTAAATTCAGCACAACAAAGGACTTTAGACGTTATGAAAGCAACAGAATTGTATAACAATGTGTAGCACACCTATCTAGAGAATTTAGTGTTGTATATACTATTACTGTTTAAAATGTTGTATTTTCATTGTAATCATGTTCTATTCTAAAGTAGTCGCGATATGACGTTAAAGTTGAAGCGACAATAAAGACTAATAATAATAACAATAATAATACAGGCCCAGCTAAAATCATAGGTTGCTTTGCACTTTGCAAGATTATCCACCCCTGCACATTTGAACTCCTTACAACAAATATAGAACGTTTTCCGATGTAGAAAAGCTTGAGGACCCATCAAAATTTATAGGAATGTTCTGTCATGAGTTCGAGGATCATTATGTTATGCTTTGGCGACACAATTTACTGGCCCTCTATTAATCACATGGAATATAATAAAACCAATAAAATATTAGACTTGAAAATACATTTTTCTCTCCCTCTCACTCCCTCAACGGCAAGACAGTGTTGACAGCTCATAGCCGATTAATCCGACTGTCAGCCTCACACCCGCATACGCAAAGCAGAGGTGGGCAAATTAAATTGAGTTTTATTTATGTACGTTCTTTAACTGCTGTGTTCCTTAGCGTCCCATTCTATATTGGGCGTGAAAGACCGATAATTTTGCTCAGAGGTTCTTTTAGGTGCCGTAAATCTACACGGGACCACCGCCTTTACTTCCCTTACGAAGGAAGCCATGCTAAGGAGTTTTACGTCCGAAAAAATCCATCGCCCTCCGCCGGATTTGAACCCGCGACCTCGGGAACTAGAGGCTAGCATGGTAACCACTACACCACGGAGCACGACACAGCAGAGGTGGGCAATCATCCACTACAACGAAATATTTGGCTAGCTCCACGCTTCCCTACTGATGTAGTGAACCTACCACGTATCTTAGTCATTATGCCGAAACAAGGAGGACTACGTCCCTACCCACTACGTCGCAGCACAGCATGATGTGTATTTTACTCTACACAATGCCTGATAATATCGAAAAATTAAAGCTAAGCTCCGGATCCGAGTGATAATTATTATTTTACCCAACAGACAATCTTATAAACTGTCATCCAACACAATTGCTTAGTCAACTTGAGGCAGTATTTTATATCACAACACTGTGAATGCCAGTGATTGTAGTGTAAATTAACATTATTGTTTGACAATGATTTTAGATGTTTGTTAGTCATAAGCATTGTTAGGAAATAAGTTTACACGGCCTCACTGAAACTGACAATAGGAGTGGGTAACAATGAAGCGATGGGGTCACTTAGAAGAGACAAACAAATGACGTCAGGGTAGCGTGCCTTTCTTTAGAAATGGAGAGAATATCTTTCCTAGAGCATATGTGTTAGTAATTATGATTGGCTGACAAAACAGACGCTAATGTTGGCGCGATTTATTAACCAATAGCAGCTCTATTATAATGTTTAGGCATATCGGGGTGAGGGAGTATAAATTCTTGAGCCAAAAGCAAGTATCGCGCAGTTCTACAGAATCATTCACGAGGTAAACGTTGCGCAGTTTTACAGGCGTCGTAAAGTTAGTTACAAAATCTGAAGTACGCGACAAATATTACGACAGTAATTACATTCGGAAATATAACACATTCAGTCAGGCGTGTATAAAGATTACAGATGTGAACTGTTAGTTAAGTGTGACGGCAATAAAAGTGTAAAAACAAATTCTTTTATCAGTGCTATCTTTTAGTAACAACTCCTTTCCGTTTACACGGCCTGCTTAGAGATATTTGTTCGACTGAGTAATAATAGCTAGCCGGAGGACAAAGAACCCAAAATTCAAAATAGTAAAACAATAACAGGCGCAAAGCAAGTAAGATAACACGAACAGATTACTGCGACAAACTGCGCAATCGAATGTTCAATTACGTTTCCACTCATGCAATGAATACCTTGACCAATTTTATTTCAATGTACCTGCTGAATTCGTAATAGGGTTTTCCCAGCGGAAAAAGTGCATTTAGAGCCGAGTCTCAAAATTCGCAGAGTGAGAATGTAACAGACAGGGGCGGCATCTGTTTCCGGTGCCACTAACAGCTTTAACGCCCTCTTGTTACACTGGAGGATGAAGCGCAGATCCGGTCCAACTCGTATGCTCTTTCCCATTCTTTAAATAATCGCCAATATAAATTCCATTAGTGTTAAGGCGGCAACCATTTCTTGGTATTTGCATAAAGACGATCCGTTCGATGGGCGGGGATTACTTTTCAATTAGGAGTGGTTATCTGGCTGGAAGCAGCAAGGCCTTGAGAAATTAGATTATGTCCCACCTCTCTCAAGGTGCCGGAACGAAGTCCGCTGAACACAGGTACAAATTCTACTTGGGACAAGATACAGGAGCCTTAATTTGGGATACCTTTCGGAATTCATGTTCACCATAATTACTTCCTGAAGTATTTGGCAACGCCACACAACGTCAACCAAAACTACTCAAAGAATAGTAATTCTTTAATAATCTAATAGTAACAGAAATTCAAGTTTAATATTTTTTTTTATTTTTTCTATCGCTTAGATACCCATGACATGGAAATGTCAGCGGAAATGCATATCTTGAGGTCCTCTGAACCGTAAATACTCAGCGCGTGCTTGCGTGTCTAAGAGAGAAATTAATACACATTAACAACTTTGTACAGGTTAACGACAGCAATGCATCTTCAAGGTTTGCTAAACTCCTGTGTTTTATGTGCATTGAACTTTCGAAATCTTTTTATTATTGCGTTTTTTTTTACCTTCTCTAATACGTATAGTAAGTAGGGAAGTATTGCGGTTCATCCAAAAATTCGATCCCGAGATTTCACCGGAAATACATGTTTTAAGACCCCGGATAAAAAAAAATTTAGAAAAAGGTCCATATGTATGTATGTGTGTGAACAGCATAACTCAAAAACGAAAATTCGGACTAATACCAAACTTGGTATTTAGGTTCAGTATCTTTCAAAGATGCGACACGAAGATTTTCAAGAAAATTTCCCTCCCCAGACTACCCTTTATATAGAACATTTTGCGAAATTTTTTATTTTCTAAAAAACGGCTCTAACGATTTTGATTAAAATATCGTATTTTTAAGACGTTTTTATGGCAAATGAAATGTATATCATGAATTTTCTGGAAATGTCCCCAAAAGTCCCCTTTATTCTGAATGATTCTGAGAGAGAGAGAGAGAGAGGGAGGGGGGGCAGACAAAATTTTACTACACAAAAAATGTAGATCTTGTTAAAATACACAATTTATGTCATATACTTTTTTTGGGGCCGAATGAGCCATTTCCGAGATATTCCTTGTTATTTGTTTCAATTTCCCAATATTTATACTTTCCTCAAATGGCTATTGGTTTCTTTGTCCTTTTTTATGTCCTGGACATGCAAAGAGAATGGAATGCTCCACATAGCAACCAGCTTTTAAAAGATTTGACTATCGCTTATAGCCTACTATATTCCCCTTGCACCTACAAGAAAATTAGCAACAAGATAGTTTCTGCAAAGGTTTATCTCGATTAACATGAAGTAGGTGGAAAATAAGCGTTTGGAAGAATAGTTTGTACAAGAGTAGAGAATGTCATGCGAGTACAACACATCAGATTTTTTTTTTAATTTATTCATATGTAAAGCCCCCTTTAACCTTCATGGTCATACAAAAGGCTTTGACTTGAGAAACAACTGACGGCTTTGTAATTTGAACTGTAAGTATTTTAACACTGGTTTCTTTTTTATTAATTACTTTCTCTACCATGGTAGGTAGAGAAGGTATTGTTAATTTCACCCAAAAATTTGATACCGAGATTTCACCGGAAATACATGTTTTGAGATCCCTGAAATCAAAATAGCATTTTTATAAAAAGGTCCGTGTGTCTGTGAACAGTATAACTCAAAAACGAAAAGTAGGATAAACATCAAACTTGTTATTTAGGTTCAGTACGTTCCAAAGATGCGACACGATGATTTTCAAGAAGATCCCTCCACCCTAATTACCCTTTGCATGGAACATTTTTCAAAATTTATTTTCTAAAAAATGGCTCTAACGATTTTGATTAAAATACCACATATTAAAGACATTTACATTGCGAATAAAATGTATATCTTGAATTTTCTAGGAATAGGCTGTTAAAGTCCACTTCATTCGGAAGGAATTTTGTATAATCTTCTGTACCTAGTAAACGTTAGGCGATAGACAAAAATGCATTACTCAAAAAATGTAGATTTCTTTAATACACACAGTTTATCTCAAATAACTCTTTTGTGGCAACAGCCAATTTCCGAGATATCCATTATTAATTGTTTGAATTGTTCATACTTGTCATTCTTTTCAGTTGTTTATCGCGAATGCATGCAGAACATGGACTTTTAAGGCCAGTACATAGCTCCAGTTCTTAGACATTTGACTATCGCATTCGCTTTGTATCTATAACAAATGTGTAATGTAGCTGTTTCCGGAAAGGTTTATCTGGATTAAAATGAAAATAAGCTTTCGAAATAATAATTTGTATACCCATTAAGCGATACAGCGTAGAGAAAGTCGTGTGAATGTATCACAGAATTGTTTTTTTTTTACCATGAAACACACTTACATTTACCCCCACAATCATACTCCCAGACTCTACGAAAGGTAGGGAATCCTAATTGAATAAAACTTACCCCCACTTCAGCCAGTAATCGAACCCGACACTTCTGCGTTAAGGAGCCAGAATGATGACAGGCAGTCTTTCAAAGCGTGTCTTCATACACAAATTCGTAAGATGCACGTGCTGCGTCTATATCCAGTATCCTGTTTACTACCCGAGTCACGTAATTGCCTCCGTGCGTTCCAAGTTATACTGAATTATTGTGAACATAAAAATTGATCACAAGCCTGAAGAATGCTTTGTTATTTTGAGATAGGCATACGTAACGCGGCTACATCAGTCTGGTCTTTGATGGCTAACACTGGTTTCCATCTCATTGGTGGAGTAACATACGGTCACTGTCTGAGTAACGAATAGTATCAATATTTCCGTAAGTATTTCTTCTTTGTTTACATCCAGAAGACGTAGAGGAATCTTTCACTGACATTTAATGCTATTCCATCTAAGGGCAACAAAACGCAAATGTCCTCTGATTACATCTTTGAAGCATACAGTGACTTCCAAAAAGTATTCGTTCCTTTTAAAATATTCTAGCAGCCAAATTAACGTACAGAAATGTCACGTTTTTAATATGCAGAACGAACAAACAATATTAAGGGTTACAGTTCGAGTAGTTTTACCAATTTTTCGCTTTATTATCGTCTCGTCATGAAGGCAGTGGATGATTGTTGCCACGCAGTTATAAGGAGAGAGTAGGGGAGTGGTAACAAAACACATGTTGGTTTGGCGCGAACGGGGGCAACACATTGTTGTGTTGATAAACGTTAATGCGCCTTATCTTATTACTCAGTCACAACTCCGAGGTATCCACACATTGGAGTAGATTAATAGCTCGAAATTATCAAACCTAACTGTTAAACGATAAGCAAGATTACACACACTGAACAAGTTAATTGGCAAGAACAAGATTCCTTCTGGATGGAGTCGGAGTAGCAGCGAAGTAGCGAACCATATGGAGGATCCATTCATATCTAACTTTAGCCAATCAAAGCCATCAGAATATCTTCCTCACGTGGAGTTAATCCCGTGGTAGCAGTTGGTTCCCCTTTACTGCTGTGAACGTCTTAGGTGCGATGTCAGCCTAATTATAAAATGGACTACAGAGCTCTCCATTGAATGAGTTTTGGTCATTAATTTGTACCATTTATGCCTTCGAACACAAGTTGGATATACCAGAACTCGAACGGTGTCTCGCTCTCAGTCCATTCCGTTTGGCTCTTAAAATGAAATAATGAGTTTTAAACTAGTACTAGTAGTAGTAGTAGTAATAGTAGTAGTAATAATAATAATAATAATAATAATAATAATAATAATAATAATAATAATAAGTTGTTCTTAAATTTACTCTCTTTGTTTTTATTTTTATACTATTTGAGATTTCGTGCTGCGTATTTATAACATTAAAGTGTTCTCAAGTATTGTTAGCCTTTCGTTAGAGATTTTTGTCATTACCGATTTATTCTCAGGTTTGTTAATTCATATCTCGTTAAAACAAAACGCAATATTAAGTTCAACCATTTTATATAATAGCATTAACGTAAAGCAACAACTTTAGAGTTACTTAACCTTAGTTTTTGTTAAAGGTTGGTAGTTGCCTAATTTACTTTAATGATACTGTGGAATTTCTAGAGTTTAAAGAATAATCATTATAGAATTTATTATATATAATTTTAATGTGCATTAACTAAATGTTTATACACATGATTGTAAGTTGCTTTTTTGTTTCTTCTCACAGTAATTCTGAACAAAATATATTTGTATGACATTTATTTTGGAACATATCTTGTTTTGCTTAGGCGTAATGACAGGGTAGAACCTGATAAAATTTGAATTTGTGTAACATAATGCAGCAAAACAAGTTTTGACAGCAACGGTAGGTAGAAACCAAGTCGAAAACGCAGTAACATGGCATATGCTATTCATTTGTCCTAACGCACTAAAGCAATACGCCTGAGAGCAACCTATGATAGTAAGATTTTGTCATGAAATTTAAATGAGACTCCGTCCTTTTCACGGTTGGGTCTGACGTTACCAGCACCGTGCGATGCCACTTTATTCCCACACTGCCAAAGGCAGTATCACCTTGCCCAGTACGCCCTTGAATGTCTTAAAGAGGGGTCGCACTTGCCCTTCGGCCAGAACAAAAGGGCATACTGGTCGTGTCATTTAAGAGGACAAGGTACTCTGAAATGGTAAAAAAATCACATTTTTTGTTTTAGGCACTAATAAAATCTCTATTATTTCCAGTTTCAGAAAATATATACTTTTGGGGGGTTATGAGGTCTTTAAGACATTTAAATACCATTTAAATGCTGGTCTGCATTCCTTTAAAGCTGTCATGCAACGCCCCTTTTTAGAACATTTTTGTATCTTTCAACAACGAACGACTATATCATGCCCAGCGATTAACAATCATTCAGCAATTAATAAACGAGGCCAGGATCAAGAGAAAGCAATCAGAAAAGCTGAAGCAATCCAGGAATGAAGATGCAGATGATTATGACCCTGGAGTGTACTGAAATATGTCAGAATTTTAATGTTCAAACTTTAAATTCAGTTTTCTCAAAACAACGTTTTTGGATACTTATGTACCCTTTTCTCAGAAAGTATGAGAAGTACAGAGCTGAAATTTTCAGTACATGTATACAACACATAGTTAAACTTTCTGAACCAATCATAATTTGATAATTTATATTAGTAATATTAAGAAAGCAACAACGTTGCAAATTTTCCATATTTTTCCTTTTTTTACTTTGCAAATAATTTTTTTTTCAATTTCTAGTGAAATGATATACATAACTAAATAATTGAGGTTCAGAAGATAGCTAATTATAGTAAGAATAAGCATGCAAAAGTGTGATTCTGTATTGCAAGTATCAGGGAAAAAGGTACACGAATTCATGTTTTAAGAGTAAATTTTATTATTTTTCTGCTGAATGAAATAATTTTTACGGACTCAACTACATTAGCTAACAATGCAAATAACCACTTCAAATAATTGTCATGATTTATACAGGGCGAGACAAAGGACACCGAACCGCCTGCGCGATGTTTTTTCCTGTCCGCATCCTCGGCGCTCGTTGCCGTCTGCTGCTAAGAAAGCGCGGATGAAACCACACAACATTTTTAAAACTACTTTTAAAGACTTTACTTATCCACTTTATGAAAGGAAATGCTGAAATTGGCCACCGTCGTTGTCAATACATTTTTGGCATCCCTTTAGGAAACTATCCATCATGGAATTTTTGGGGGGAATTTTCCAAACGATGACCGATGTCGCCTAATGTTTCTTCGGTAAGAACCGAACGCCGTCTTTTAGATTTCTTAGCCTGAACACTTCCTGTGGCCAGAAATTTACTGTAAAGTTCATGGATTGTTGTACGGCCTGGGACTTTTATACCGGGAAATCTTTCTGCAAATCGTACTTTCACTTGGCGAGCTGACCGAGTTAACACATACGAATCATAAATAAATACACGCTGTGCAGTAGAAAACATATACGGAGTCATAATATACGTTGTGACTAAGTACAGGACAAAATAATAAATAACTCGTAATAACTGAACTACATCCCATCACCGTCAACTCAAAACTGCACTTCACACTGCACAGCAAAACCACAACAGCGTGACTTTTGTTTATAGCAGCAGTGCCTTATCATGTTTTTATCATATTTCCACACGCCCAGTGGAAAAACACCGCGCAGCCGGTAATACTGTTCATAAAATACCCCTCCGGGTAACTTAAAACATAAAAGTGTACAAGACAAACTCACACGCCCTGGAAGAATTAAAACAAAATATCCGCCAGGAAATTTCTCAGCGTGAACTACGGCGAGTGATGGATAGTTTCCTAAAGAGGTGTCAAAAATGTATGGACAACGACGGTGGCCAGTTTCAGCATCTCCTTTCGTAAAGTTGGTAAGTAAAGCCTTTAAAAGTAGTTTTAAAAATGTATTGTTTCAGCTGCGCCTTTCTATGATAGCGGCAGACGGCAACGAGCGCCAAGGACGCGGACAGGAAAAACACCGCGCAGGCGGTTCGGAGTCTTTTGGCTCACTCTGTAGAATAATCCATAAAAAGTACAGGATAAAACCATTGAGAACTTTAAGAGCAGTGGTAATTTAACACACTTTAAGGTGTAATTTCCGTGTTCAGACTACGTTGTCCCCTTAAAGCGGGTAGGGTGATGTGGATTTCTGCCCAATGTGTTTTTTTTTAATTGGCATTTTTACAACTGATACAATATATTTTTACACAATTCCGATACAAAAAATAGTTAAAATAGTAAGAAAACATCTACAACACTTCGATTGAATATTGAGAATGAGCAGCAGAATACGTCACAAAGGTTCTAGTTTCCCCAGAAACTAGTTTCCTAGTTTCAAAATTAATGAATCACGCGCAGTAATCCGTTTATACCTACATATATGGCATATGTATCACTTTTGACGTTTTCACAAATGCCTAAATATATATGGGCTTTAACTACCATTAGAAACGTCAGAACCACATTAGCACACTGCAGAATCTTTAAACATCAACTCTTACCTTGCGAATTAGCAGTGTATCCAGATAGTCATTCCTGGGGTTTTCAGACTGCTGGCGTTTTGCATCGGTGGGCGTGACCATTTCCTAACAAAAACGTTTAACATTAGCTTCATTGCTGTTTTCTTTCCACAGTCATTAAAAATTGCAATATCTATGTTAAACACTGAACAGCGATTATTGGTCGTTTACAAGGCTAAATAGAGACAAAAATGAGATAGGCCATGAGATAGGCAAAATTTTACTACACAAAAAATCTGATCTGTTACACTCACATGACTTTCTCTACTCTTGTACAAACTATTTTTACAAACGCTTATTCTCCATCTACTTCATGTTAATCGAGATAAACATTTGCAGAGTCTATCTTATTGCTAATTTTCTTGTAGATGTAAGGGGAATATATATTTACAAGGGTAGTATCGAAATACAGTAGCCTTTAAGCACATTCATATCTCTTAATAGCTGGTTGCTAGGTGCAGCACCATTCTCTTTTCCACAGATTAATACTCTTTGCATATCCAAGACAAAAAAATGAATAACGAATTCCCATTTTAGAAATAAGTATTGAAAAATTTAAGGGAATGACAAGCAATATCTCGAAAATGGTTCACTCAACAAAAAAAATGTATATGATATAAATTGTGTATTTTAACTCGATCTACATTTTTTGTGCAGTAAAATTTTGTCTATCTCTTATGGTTTACCAGTTATGCAAAAGTCGTTCACAACGGAGAATACCTTTGGAGACATTCCCAGAAAATTCAAGATATACATTTTGTTTGTCATGAAAATATCTTAAACATATGATATTTTAATCAAAATCGTTAGAGCCATTTTTGAGAAAATTAACATTTTCGAAAAATCTTACATGTAAAGGGTACTCTGGGGTGGGGGGATTTTCTTGAAAACCTTCGTGTCGCATCTCTGGAAAATACTGAACCTAAATACCAAGTTGGTGTTTATCCGACTGTTCGTTTCTGAGTTATGCTGTTCACAGACACACACACACGGACATGTTTCCAAAAATGCTTTTTTGGATTCAGGGGGTCTCAAAACATGTATTTCCGGTGAAATCTCGATATCGAATTTTTGGGTGGAATACAATACTTCCCCTACTTACTATACGTAGTAGAGAAAGTAAAAATATGTGATGCATTCACATGGCTTTCTCTACCCTCTATAATTATTAATGAGTATACAAACTATTCTTATATACTAATGCTTATTTTTCTATCTATTACATTTTAATCCAAATAAACCTTTGCAGAAACAGCTACATTACACATTTCGTCGCAAATTCAAAAGGAACGGCGATAGTCAAATGTTTAAGAACTGGACGCTATACGCTGACCCTAAAATTCCATACTGTTTCCATGCATTCGCGAGGATGAATGCTGAAAGGACTTCAAGTAACGTACAATTCGAATCTTTAATAGTGGATATCTCAGAAATGGCTTATGCCACAAAACAAAACTTATTTGAAGTAAATTGTGTGTTTTAAAGAGATCTACATTTTTGGTGTAGTACGTTTTCGTCTATCGCTTAACGTTTAACAGTTGTACAAGATTATCAAAATTTCTTCCAACTGAAGTGGACTTCACAGGCTATTCCCAGAAAATTCAAGATATACATTTTATTTGCCATCTGCATATCTTTAATATATCGTATTTCAATCAAAATCGTTAGTCATTTTTTAGAAAATCAAACATTTCGAAAAATGTTCCATGCAAAGGGTAGTTTGGAATGAAGGGATTTTATTGAAAATCTTCGTTTGGCATCCTTGGAAGGTAATGAACCTAAATACCAAGTTTGATACTTATCCGACTTTTCGTTTTTAGTTATGCTGTTAACAGACAGACACAGATCTTTTTCTAAAAATACTTTTTTTTTAAAATTCAGGGGCCTCAAAACGTGTATTTCCGGTGCAATTGCGGTATCGAATTTTTAGGTAGAATACAATACTTCCCCCACTTACTGTATGTAGTAGACAAAGTAAAAAATAATTTTAGAGCATAATAAGCAATCAATGAAACTTATAAGTTTATTGAATTTTAATTACCTACGGTATTACAGCACTAAATTGCAAGTGCCTTGTTTTTGTAACGAAATAATGCGACAGTGCTAGTAAATATATAATGGATACTACCTTGTGTAAACATTATTTCAGACTCTTTAGAAACTACCCTTAATGATGCAGGAATTTTATATTTCTGAAGAGCCGACAATATACAGAACAGAACTATAATGCCTGTTGGTGATGAGCTTATGTTTTATTTGAGTATTTCAGGACGGGGGTGTTCAATTTTTCCAAGTAATTTTTACTTTCTCTACTACGTATAGTAAGTAGGGGAAGTATTGTATTCCACCCAAAAATTCGATACCGAGATTTCACCGGAAATACATGTTTTGAGGCCCCTGAACAAAAGAAATTGGAAACATGCCTGTGTGTGTCTCTCTCTCTCTCTCTCTCTCTGTGTGTGTGTGTGTGTGTGTGTGTGTGTGTGTGTGTGTGTGTGTGTGTGTGTGAACAGCAGAACTCAGAAACGAACTGCCGGATAAACCCCAAACTTGGTATTTAGGTTCAGTATCTTCCAGAGATGCGACACGAAGGTTTTCAAGAAAATCCCCCCACCCCAGACTACTCTTTAATTGGAACATTATTCGAAAATTTTAATTTTCTCAAAAACGGCTCTAGCGATTTTGATTAAAATATCATATGTTTAAGATATTTTCATGACAAATGAAATGTATATCTCGAATTTTCTGGGAATGTCTCCAAAAGTATTCTTCATAGTGAACGACTTTTGCATAACTGGTAAACCATAAGAGATAGGCAAAATTTTACTACACAAAAAATGTAGATCGCGTTAAAATATACAATTTATATCATATACATTTTTGTTGTTGAGTGAACCATTTTCGAGATATTGCTTGTTATTCCCATAAATTTTCTAATACTTATAGTTTTTCTTAAATTCGTTATTCATTTTACTTTCTCTACTACGTATAGTAAGTAGGGGAAGTATTGCATTCCACCCAAAAATTCGATACCGATATTTCACCGGAAATACATGTTTTGAGACCTCCTGAATCCAAAAAAATCTGATGTGTTACACTCACATAACTTTCTCTACTCTTGTACAACCTAATTTTACAAACGCCTATTCTCCATATGCTTCATGTTAATCGAGATATCGAGATGTCAATCTTATTGATAATTTTCTTGTAGATGCAAGGGGAATATGGTAGCTTTTAAGCGATAGTCAAATATTTTAACGCTGGTTGCTATGTGGGGCATTCCATTCTCTTTGCATGTCCAGAACATAAAAAAATCTGATGTGTTACACTCACATGACTTTCTCTACTCTTGTACAATCTATTTTTACAAACGCCTATTCTCCATATGCTTCATGTTAATCGAGATGTCGATATTATTGGTAATTTTCTTGTAGATGCAAGGGGAATATGGTAGTTTTTAAGCGATAGTCAAATATTTTAACGCTGGTTGCTATGTGGTGCATTCCATTCTCTTTGCATGTCCAGGACATAAAAAAAATGAATAACGAATTTGAGAAAAAGTATAAGTATTGGAAAATTTAAGGAAATAACAAGCAATATCTCGAAAACGGTTCACTCAACAAAAGAAATGTATATGACATAAGTTGTGTATTTTAACGCGATCTACATTTTTTGTGCAGTAACATTTTGTCTATCTCTTATGGTTTACCAGTTATTCAAAAGTCGTTCACAATGGACAATACTTTTGAAGACATTCCCAGAAAATTCGAGATATACATTTCATTTCTCATTACATTATCTTAAACATATCATATTTTCATCAAAATCGTTAGAGCCATTTTTGAGAAAATTAAAGTTTTCGAAAAATCTTCCATGTAAAGGGTAGTCTGGGGTGGGGGGATTTTCTTGAAAACCTTCGTGTCGCATCTCTGGAAGATACTGAACCTAAATACCAAGTTTGGTGCTTATCCGACTGTTCGTTTTTGAGTTATGCTGTTCACAGACACACAGACACACACACAGACACACACACACACAGACACACACACAGACACACACACGGACATGTTTCCAAAAATGCTTTTTTTGGATTCAGGAGGTATCAAAACATGTATTTCCGGTGAAATCTCGGTATCGAATTTTTGGGTGGAATGCAATACTTCCCCTACTTACTATACGTAGTAGAGAAAGTAAAAATGAATAACGAATTTGAGAAAAAGTATAAGTATTGGAAAATTTAAGGGAATAACAAGCAATATCTCGCAAACGGTTCACTCAACAAAAGAAATGTATATGACATAAGTTGTGTATTTTAACGCGATCTACATTTTTCGTGTAGTAAAATTTTGTCTATCTCTTATGGTTTACCAGTTATGAAAAAGTCGTTCATAATGAAGAATACTTTTGGAGACATTCCCAGAAAATTCGAGATATACATTTTATTTGTCATGACAATATCTTAAACATATGATATTTTAATCAAAATCGTTAGAGCCGTTTTTGAGAAAATTAAAATTTTCGAAAAATGTTCCATGTAAAGGGTAGTCTGGGGTGGGGGGATTTTCTTGAAAACCTTCGTGTCGCATCTCTGGAAGATACTGAACGTAAATACCAAGTTTGGTGCTTATCCGAGTGTTCGTTTTTGAGTTATGCTGTTCACAGACACACAGACACACACACACACAGACACACACACAGACACACACACACACAGACACACACACGGACATGTTTCTAAAAATGCTTTTTTTGGATTCAGGAGGTCTCAAAACGTGTATTTCCGGTGAAATCTCGGTATCGAATTTTTGGGTGGAATGCAATACTTCCCCTACTTACTATACGTAGTAGAGAAAGTAAAAAGCATTTTTGGAAACATGTCCGTGTGTGTGTGTCTGTGAACAGCATAACTCAAAAACGAACAGTCGGATAAACACCAAACTTGGTATTTAGGTTCAGTATCTTCCAGAGATGCGACACGAAGGTTTTCAAGAAAATCCCCCCACCCCAGACTACCCTTTACATGGAAGATTTTTCGAAAATTTTAATTTTCTCAAAAATGGCTCTAACGATTTTGATTAAAATATCATATGTTTAAGATATTGTCATGATAATTAAAATGTATATCTCGAATTTTCTGGGAATGTTTCCAAAAGTATTCTTCATTATGAACGACTTTTTCATAACTGGTAAACCATAAGAGATAGACAAAATTTTACTACACAAAAAATGTAGATCGCGTTAAAATACACAATTTATGTCATATACATTTCTTTTGTTGAGTGAACCGTTTGGGAAATATTGCTTGTTATTCCCTTAAATTTTCCAATACTTATACTTCTTCTCAAATTCGTTATTCATTACTTTCTCTACTACGTACAGTAAGTAGGGGAAGTATTGCATTCCACTCAAAAATTCGATACCGAGATTTCACCGGAAATACATGTTTTGTGACCTCCTGAATCCAAAAAAAAGCATTTTTGGAATCATGTCCGTGTGTGTGTGTCTGTGTGTGTGTGTCTGTGTGTGTGTGTGTCTGTGAACAGCATAACTCAAAAACGAACAGTCGGATAAACACCAAACTTGGTATTTAGGTTCAGTATCTTCCAGAGATGCGACACGAAGGTTTTCAAGAAAATCCCCCCACCCCAGACTACCCTTAACATGGAACATTTTTCGAAAATTTTAATTTTCTCAAAAATGGCTCTAACGATTTTGATGAAAATATCATATGTTTAAGATAAGGTCATGAGAAATGAAATGTATATCTCGAATTTTCTGGGAATGTCTCCAAAAGTATTCTTCATTATGAACGACTTTTTCATAACTGGTAAACCATAAGAGATAGACAAAATTTTACTACACAAAAAATGTAGATCGCGTTAAAATACACAATTTATGTCATATACATTTCTTTTGTTGAGTGAACCGTTTGGGAGATATTGCTTGTTATTCCCTTAAATTTTCCAATACTTATACTTCTTCTCAAATTCGTTATTCATTACTTTCTCTACTACGTACAGTAAGTAGGGGAAGTATTGCATTCCACCCAAAAATTCGATACCGAGATTTCACCGGAAATACATGTTTTGTGACCTCCTGAATCCAAAAAAAAGCATTTTTGGAATCATGTCCGTGTGTGTGTGTCTGTGTGTGTGTGTCTGTGTGTGTGTGTGTCTGTGAACAGCATAACTCAAAAACGAACAGTCGGATAAACACCAAACTTGGTATTTAGGTTCAGTATCTTCCAGAGATGCGACACGAAGGTTTTCAAGAAAATCCCCCCACCCCAGACTACCCTTAACATGGAACATTTTTCGAAAATTTTAATTTTCTCAAAAATGGCTCTAACGATTTTGATGAAAATATCATATGTTTAAGATAAGGTCATGAGAAATGAAATGTATATCTCGAATTTTCTGGGAATGTCTCCAAAAGTATTCTTCATTCTGAACGACTTTTGCATAACTGGTAAACTATAAGAGATAGACAAACTTTTACTACACAAAAAATGTAGATCGCGTTAAAATACACAACTTATGTCATATACATTTCTTTTGTTGAGTGAACCGTTTTCGAGATATTGCTTGTTATTTCCTTAAATTTTCCAATACTTACACTTTTTCTCAAATTCGTTATTAATTTTTTTGTGTCCTGGACATGCAAAGACAATGGAATGCGCCACATAGCAACCAGCGTTAAAATATTTGACTATCGCTTGAAACCTACCATATTCCCCTTGCATCTACAAGAAAATAACCAATAAGATTGACATCTCGATATCTCGATTAACATGAAGCATATGGAGAATAGGCGTTTGTAAAAATAGTTTGTACAAGAGTAGAGAAAGTCATGTGAGTGTAACACATCAGATTTTTTTTTATGTCCTGGACATGCAAAGAGCATGGAATTAGCCACATAGCAACCAGCGTTAAAATATTTGACTATCGCTTAAAAGCTACCATGTTTCCCTTGCATCTACAAGAAAATTACCAATAAGATTGACATCTCGATATCTCGATTAACATGAAGCATATGGAGAATAGGCGTTTGTAAAAATAGATTGTACAAGAGTAGAGAAAGTCATGTGAGTGTAACACATCAGATTTTTACTTTCTCTACTACGTATAGTAAGTAGGGGAAGTATTGCATTCCACCCAAAAATTCGATACCGAGATTTCACCGGAAATACATGTTTTGAGACCTCCTGAATCCAAAAAAAGCATTTTTGGAAACATGTCCGTGTGTGTGTCTGTGTGTGTGTGTGTCTGTGTGTGTGTCTGTGTGTGTGTCTGTGAACAGCATAACTCAAAAACGAACAGTCGGATAAACACCAAACTTGGTATTTAGGTTCAGTATCTTCCAGAGATGCGACACGAAGGTTTTCAAGAAAATCCCCCCACCCCAGACTACCCTTTACATGGAACATTTTTCGAAAATTTTAATTTTCTCAAAAATGGCTCTAACGATTTTGATTAAAATATCATATGTTTAAGATAATGTCATGAGAAATGAAATGTATATCTCGAATTTTCTGGGAATGTCTCCAAAAGTATTCTTCATTGTGAACGACTTTTGCATAAGTGGTAAACCATAAGAGATAGACAAAATTTTACTACACAAAAAATGTAGATCTCGTTAAAATACACAACTTATGTCATATACATTTCTTTTGTTGAGTGAACCGTTTTCGAGATATTGCTTGTTATTCCCTTAAATTTTCCAATACTTATACTTTTTCTCAAATTGGTTATTCATTTTTTTATGTCCTGGACTTGCAAAGAGAATGGAATGCGCGCATAGCAACCAGCGTTAAAATATTTGACCATCGCTTAAAAGCTACTATATTCCCCTTGCATCTACAAGAAAATTAGCAATAAGATTGGCATCTCGATATCTCGATTAACATAAAGCATATGGAAAATAGGCGTTTGTAAAAATAGATTGTACAAGAGTAGAGAAAGTCATGTGAGTGTAACACATCAGATTTTTTTACTTTCTCTGCTACGTATAGTAAGTAGGGGAAGTATTGTATTCCACCCAAAAATTCGATACCGAGATTTCACCGGAAATACATGTTTTGAGGCCCCCTGAATCCAAAAAAATCATTTTTGGAAACACGTCCGTGTGTGTGTGTGTGTCTGTGCCTGTGTGTGTGTCTGTGAACAGCATAACTCAGAAACGAACAGTCGGATAAACACCAAACTTGGTATTTGGGTTCAGTATCTTCCAAGGATGCGACACGAATGTTTTCAAGAAAATTCCCCCACCCCAGACTACCCTTTACATAGGACATTTTTCGAAAATTTTAATTTTCTCAAAAATGGCTCTAACGATTTTGATTAAAATATCATATGTTTAAGATATTTTTATGACAAATAAAATGTATATCTTGAATTTTCTGGGAATGTCTCCAAAAGTATTCTTCATTGTGAACGACTTTTGCATAACTGGTAAACCATAAGAGATAGACAAAATTTTACTACACAAAAAATGTAGATCGCGATAAAATACACAATTTATGTCATATACATTTTTTTTGTTAAGTGAACCATTTTCGAGATATTGCTTGTTATTCCCTTAAATTTTTCAATATTTTCTAAAATGGGAATTCGTTATTCATTTTTTTGTCTTGGATATGCAAAGAGTTATAATCTGTGGCAAAGGGAATGGTGCTGCACCTAGCAACCAGCTATTAAGAGATATATATGTGCTTAAAGGCTAGTGTTTGTCTGTATTGCCCTTGTAAATACATTTTCCCCTTACATCTACAAGAAAATTAGCAATAAGATAGAGTCTGCAAATGTTTATCTCGATTAACATGAAGTAGATGGAGAATAAGCGTTTGTAAAAACAGTTTGTACAAGAGTAGAGAAAGTCATGTGAGTGTAACACATCAGATTTTTTTATGTACTGGACATGCAAAGAGAATGGAATGCGCCACATAGCAACCAGTTCTTAAAAATATTTGACTATCGCTTAAAACCTACCATATTCCCCTTGCATCTACAAGAAAATTAGCAATAAGATTGACATCTCGATATCTCGATTAACATGAAGCATATGGAGAATAAGCGTTTGTAAAAATAGTTTGTACAAGAGTAGAGAAAGTCATGTGAGTGTAACACATCAGATTTTTTTAATAGTGTTTAAACGCCCGTTCTTACTGCACACAGGCGGGGACACTGAAGATACATGCAATGAAATGATATTCGGAAAGGAATTTTGATAAGTTAAGGGTACCTCCCGGCATTTGCCAGTTATGAGGATTGAAGAAAACCTGGTAAAAACGTCAGTCAGCTAAGGCATCTTGAGGTAATTTGAACCGCGGACCTCCCGAATGCGAGCCTGACGATCGTTCGACATCCCCAAGCAATGTTCACAGCGGGATCGAAAGAGTAAAACTAAACAAACTTTTCTTAAAACTCTTTATGTATAACGTTTCATCTCCTTAGGTACAAGCGGTTGGCCGGAAATTGGCAACGTTTTAGAGAATTGTATAGACACTTCTATGTTGTGCCGATTTCTACTACATTTGGTATGAGCCGACAAATCTTCTTCAAACATTTGTATATAAAATTTCAAGCCCGTAAATGTTGCACTTCGCTTACCCTTATTTGTTTACTAATTTCAACCACATTTCGTATGAATTGTTAAATGTTCCTCAAACTCTACAGTTTGTTGTGGTTCATATAAAAATCCAACATTCTTAGGAGGTCCTTCGCATAAATTATTTTTTAAATCTGTGTCAGTTTCCATCAAATTTGGAGAGTCGTCAACTTTTCTTCACACGTGTAAATTTTCTGCTCTGTATATGCAGCGGTTCACTCAAAAAGCCGCATGTTTTAGAAATCTCTCAACACCAACCACCCTTAATTAGGTACATTTTTACCAAATTCGAAACGAATAAACAATTTCTTGAAACTTGTGCAGAATAAATTTCAGCTTGGTATGTGAAGCGGTTCGTCTAAAAATCGTAGTCGTTTTAGTAGTCTCTCCTTAATAAATAATTTTAGCCAAAATTGTAATGGATTCAAAAGTTTTCTTGAAACGCATATACTAAGTTCTGTGATTGGTGAGCTGTTTCATGCATACAGACGGAAAGGTGACACTAATAAGTGCTGCATAGTAACGAACGCCACCTAGAAAACGTTTACTCTAAATTTAGATTTAAGCGAATGCTAATAATGCATCTGACAAAACCATGTTATCAAAGCTGTACTGCTATACTTAAGCACTGTTTTTCAAAATAAAACTAAATAGAAACTTTTATTAATGTTATTTAAATTCTCTCTTACCGGCACAGTTTATGCTAAATTTTCTAAAAATACACAGAAAAAATCTGATGTGTTACACTCACATGACTTTCTCTACTCTTGTACAACCTATTTTTACAAACGCCTATTCTCCATATGCTTCATGTTAATCGAGATGTCAATCTTATTGGTAATTTTCTTGTAGATGCAAGGGGAATATGGTAGCTTTTAAGCGATAGTCAAATATTTTAACGCTGGTTGCTATGTGGCGCATTTCATTCTCTTTGCATGTCCAGGACATAAAAAAAAATGAATAACGAATTTGAGAAAAAGTAGAAGTATTGGAAAATTTAAGGAAATAACAAGCAATATCTCGAAAACGGTTCACTCAACAAAAGAAATGTATATGACATAAGTTGTGTATTTTAACGCGATCTACATTTTTTGTGTAGTGAAATTCTGTCTATCTCTTACGGTTTACCAGTTATACAAAAGTCGTTCACAATGAAGAATACTTTTGGAGACATTCCCAGAAAATTCGAGATATACATTTCATTTCTCATGACATTATCTTAAACATATGATATTTTCATCAAAATCGTTAGAGCCATTTTTGAGAAAATTAAAATTTTCGCGAAATGTTTCATGTAAAGGGTAGTCTGGGGTGGGGGGATTTTCTTGAAAACCTTCGTGTCGCATCTCTGGAAGATATTGAACCTAAATACCAAGTTTGGTGTTTATCCGACTGTTCGTTTTTGAGTTATGCTGTTCACAGACACACACACACACACACACACACACACACACACGGACATGTTTCCAAAAATGCTTTTTTTGGATTCAGGAGGTCTCAAAACATGTATTTCCGGTGAAATCTCGGTATCGAATTTTTGGGTGGAATGCAATACTTCCCCTACTTACTATACGTAGTAGAGAAAGTAAAAAAACTAACTTCAACAGGACTTGTCTATCATTGCATCTTTGGCAACCTTAAAACAGCAGTTGACTTCTTTATCACCTTACAATTTTGAGGAGCCCTGTATATATTTAAAATTGCAAGAAATTCTAAATTAGCTTTCTAAAGGCACAATTTCTGCAAAAAAAAAAAAAATGCAAAGCCCTGTAAAACATTAATAACATCTAATTATGCAAACTTTCAAAGAGTAGCGCAAGAGTTAAAAAACTAAATAAAGTAATGTTGATTACCTGTTTCAGTTTCCAAAGTTTCATGGCATCGGTCGTGCGGGTTCGTATCCTGTTGTTTCTTGTGAATCTTGGGGTATCCATATCATTTTGCACCTTACTTCCTCTGCTCAGAGCCACTACAGCACTTTTAACACTGCGATTCTTGGAACCAGTAACAGCCAAAGGTGGCCACAGAGTTTCACTCTGAATTGAACTGTAATCCTGTTCACCTTCTCTGTCCAAAAAGGCATTATCTAGAGATTTTGTTTCGTGTATAGAATCAACAGCCATAGACCGGGCAAACGAGCTTTTGAAATAATGCGGCGAGGACAGTTCGCAAGATAAATCGAACTCCTTTTTTAAATTTGTATCCATTGTGAACAACGACCTTAAATTGCTATGCACCGCCACAAAACAATCCAGAAATAATGTGAACCTAACCTAAAGTTATAGTATTACTTAAGTACACATTGTTATGTAGAAACGCATATATTATCCCATGCAAATGTTTTCTCGCAGAAGTCTTGCGTTCCATAGATTACTTCTACGTATTTTAAACTTGACGTTTCACTCTTATTTAAGTTTATAAACAACACTTACTAAGATACAATTCCAACTTTTCTTTCACACGTTTAAAACGAATTCAAGCACAAGTTGAACTGGCGGAACACCACTGTTGGAAAGTTGCGCTTGCGCAGTTGACAGTTGGCTAAACCGGCATAGAGAAATTAAAACTGGAACGAGCCGTTTGTTTTTCAGTTCCATTGCATGAGTTTATGACCCTTTGGAGTTAACCATATCACGTAAACAAATTACCTTATTCCAGGACTGCATTGATCGAGCGCATATAACCGACTAAGCACCAAACAGAACCAGTTCAAGAACCATGAAAACATTTTAAAGGTCGCGCAAGTAGTTATAAGAAATACCGCAGGATAACGCAACATTCAGTTGTAATAACGTAGAGCAGTGTTGCTCCGCAAGGTTGCACTGCTGCCTTATTCGCGCTTAATTTAAATTGTTTGCAATTTTTACCTTCTCTACTCATCTGTGGTATGGAAGTATTGTATTTCACCCAAAAATTCGATTTCGGGATTTCACTAGAAATACATGTTTTGAGGCAGGCTAAATAAAACTAGTATGTTTAGAAAAAGGCATGTGTGAACACCAGTAACACAAAAATGTATGTTCAGATAAATACCAAACTTAGCATTGAACTTCAGCATCTTCCAAGGATGCAACATGAGATTTTCATCAAAATCCCCCCCTACAAACTACCCTTTGTATGGAAAAAATTTCGTTTTCTTTTTTCTCAAAAATGGCTAATGATTTTGATTAAAATACTTTTTCTATGGATAACCTGTGAAGTTCTCTTTAATCTGAATGACTTTATAACTGATAAACCATAAGAGATAGACAAAAGTTTACTTTATAATAAATATAGACCTTGTTAAAGCACATATTTTGTCAAAACGTTTTGTTGCATTAACCATTTCTGAGATATTATTATTGGCTTGATTTCTCAAGCATTTAATTTTTTTTCCAAGTGCCAACTGATTATTCATTCTTTTTTGTCATGCAAAGAGTGGTACCTACTTCAAAGTCATCACATAGTGACTCACCTTTAAATGTTTGACTATTGCTTCAGCCTTCTATATGCCCAAAATGAGTAATAAAAGCATTTGTGCAAATGCCTATTTCAATTAACAAATAGAAGAATAACCTTTTGTAGGGAGAGATTATAGAAAAATGGGTGGAGAAAGGCATGTAAATATAACACAACAAATTTTTATAGTAAGAATCATCCAAATTTTCTACGAATTTTCAACTTAAAAGCAATAAAATTCAACATGAATAGGCAAGCCACATTTCCAGTTCTCATTCTCATAGAGCCATTCACTTCTACATCGAAAATTTTAAGTTGAGTAACAACTTATCGTGTTTGTAACTTTCTAAATTATAGGTTTTAACATTAATCATCTTTGTCACATTGAAGTAAATGTACTTCACCCAAGTCAGGAATAGAACCCAGAACCTCTGGTGAGAGAAGCCAGAACACTGACAACTTGATCAGAAATAAGTTGCTAAAATTGAAACAATTGAAGGAGGAAAAAAATTCTTCAACACTGAAGTTTTATTTTGCAAAATAAAATTATTTCAGCCATATATAACTTTAAAAAATATTCTAATTTCTAAACAAAATCTTTAAGATATTTGTTGTTGTTCACTAATGGCACTGGGGATTAATTGATCTGCATCATTTTCCCTCTGGCTTCCCAACATAAAGTCTGTAAGTTATCATTTTTAAGGGCTTTGCATTTGCTGAGATGCTGTTTGTTCAGGATGTCATCATCTTCACAGAGAGTGCTGCACTTGGGTGTAGGTAAGCATCGTATCTGCAAGGCAATCGCGGCCAGTTGCCATCCTAAATAAGGCCACTGCAGTCTTCCTTGGCATTTTTTGTATATTAACTCTATCTTTAATAGTCTTATAATCTTTATCCTTTAATTTATCTTCTTCATCAAGGCTCTGCTGTCTTTTGAAATGTTGTTTAATGTTATTTAATTGTTTATTTATTTCTTTTGTCCTACAGGTTTTATTTGTTGTATTGCACCTTGCAGTATCTTTAAGATATTTTGAATTACACTATATGCTGATAAGACTAGTTTTCCCTGGATGTTACTACTCAGATATTCAAAAAGGTATTAGACCACAGTGGAGGAGCATAGTAAGTCTATATTGAAAGAATCTGCACTTGGGAAGGATACTCTACAACAAGGGTGGCGAAAACGACTTCCTTCTGCGAGTCAGCAAATATGCAACACACACTGCAACACTCTGCAGCATGTGAAAATCAAACGGACGGTTGCAGAGAGGGAACGTGCGCCTGCGAGTCACGTTTTCGCCACCTCTGCTCTACAGAACAGCCTCCCTCACAATGGAATACAAAACGTTTTAATGATAAACATACAACGCTCAATCATATGCATACAACAGGGCATACACATAAATGTAAACAATTTAGTACTTGTTAATTATTAACACATTTTTTTTAATCAACTTAAATGCACTTAAGCTTTACGTAACATAATTCTTCTTGGACATGTTTTGCTATCAACTGCTGGTATTCAGCAAAGTATGTGAAGCTTAAGTGTGTTTAAGTCAACGTAAAATTGTGTTAATTCTTAGGAGTACATTGCTTCAGTATTAATTCCAACATTATCAATTAATGTCAATTAGTAAATTTTTTAATAAATTAAAATACTCTTATTCTTGATTCAAGGAAGCGTTAAAAAAAATACAATATGTAGGACAAGTGCAAGAATGCTTCCACAACTTACTAGTTCCCTTGCATGGCAGTGTACCACCAGATGTTCCTATACCTTCCCAGTTTGATGTACACTTTTGACTAGTCAAAAATCACATGAAGACAAGTATGATCTCTTGAGAATATATAACAGTCAACTATATAGTCGTCAGTTGTCCACACAGTGGAGAGGCACATGCACAATTATTACTTATTTGCATTCCAATTCCCACTGAGTCAATTGCTTACCTAGCATTAAGAGTTATAGATATGATGCACAGGGAACCTGGCTTAAGGCAATGCATCAGTAAAAATGTGAAATAATGTAATTTTTACTCCTAAAATAATTTTGATACATTCAAAAAGTCTGTTTTGCTCTTCTATAATTTTAAAAGTACAAATACCGTGCTTAGAACTATTATGATTTACAGCCTAATAACAGCCACTGTTTATTGCAGCTCATTTTCTCACTCTTTAGATTTCAGCAATGCAAAAGTAGTGAAACTTTTTTCAAAATAATAATCTTATGGAACATTAAATTATTTTGTGATTATTCAAACACCATTTAACCCAATGCCTGATGGTCATTTAAGCCCTGCACTAGAGTTCCCAGATACTCAATAAACTGTTCTAGGTATTTAAATTGGTCTGCAATTAAAATTTCTAATTTGCGGAGCAAGGCTTTATATTTTGCTTATTACTTTCTCTACCACGAACCTATTAGGTAGAGAAGGTATTGCATTCCATCCAAAAATTTGATACCGAGATTTCAGCGGAAATACATGTTTTCAGGCCCCTGAATAAAAAAAAAAAGCATTTTTAGAAAAAGGTCTGTGTGTGTGCGTGTCTGCGAACAGCATAACTCAAAAACAAAAAGTCAGATAAATGCCACCTCCCACTACACTTTACATGGAATATTTTTCGAAAATTTTGAATTTTTAAAAAATGCCTCTAATGATTTTGATTGAACTATCATATATTAAAAGATATTTACATGAAAAATAAAATGAATATCTTGAATTTTTCTGGGGATACCCTGTGAAGTCCTCATTTAGAAGGAATTTTGTATAATCTTCTATAATTCGTAAGCGTTAAGCGATAGACGAAAACATACCATATAAAAAATGTAGATCTCTTTAAAACACGCAATTTACTTCAAATAACTTTCTCTGTGGCATAAGGCATTTCTGGGATATCCATTATTAAAGGTATGCAAATTGTTCAATACTTGTCATTCTTTTAAAGTTTCAGTGATTTTCAGTTGTTTCTCGCAATTGCATGAAAACAGTATGGAATTTAAGGCTGGCATACAGTTTCTTAAACATTTGACTATCGCTGTTCTCTTTGTATATATAACAAAATGTGTAATTTAACTATTTCTGTAAAGGTTTATTTGGATTAAAATGTAATAGATAGAAAACTAAGCTATAGTAAGAATAGTTTGTATATACACTAATAAAGACAGAGGGTAAAGAAAACCAAGTGAATGTATCACATCAGATTTTTTTACTTTCTCTACTATGTAAAGTAAGTAGGGGAAGTATTGTATTCCACCCAAAAATTCGATACCGAGATTTCACCGGAAATACATGTTTTGAGGCCCCCTGAATCCAAAAAATAGCATTTTTGGAAACATGTCCGTGTGTATGTCTGTGAACAGCATAACTCAGAAACGAACAGTCAGATAAGCACCAAACTTGGTATTTAGGTTCAGTATCTTCCAGAGATGCGACACAAAGGTTTTCAAGAAAATCCCCCCACCCCAGATTACCCTTTACATGGAACAATTTTTCGAAAATTTTAATTTTCTCAAAAACGGCTCTAACGGTTTTGATTAAAATATCATATGTTTAAGATATTTTCATGTCAAATGAAATGTATATATCGAATTTTCTGGGAATGTCTCCAAAAGTATTCTTCGTTGTGAATGACTTTTGCATAACTGGTAAACCATAAGAGATAGGCAAAATTTTACTACACAAAAAATGTAGATCGCATTAAAATACACAATTTATGTCACATACATTTTTTTTTTCTTGAGGGAACCATTTTCGAGATATTGCTTGTTATTCCCTTAAATTTTCCAATACTTAAACTTTTTCTCAAATTCGTTATTCATTTTGTTTATGTCCTGGTAATGCAAAGAGAATGGAATACTCCACAAAGCAACCAGCTCTTAAAATATTTGACTATCGCTTAAAGCCTACCAATTCCCCTTGCATCTACAAGAAAATTAGCAATAAGATTAACATGAAGCATATGGAGAATACGTGTTTGTAAAAATAGTTTGTACAAGAGTAGAGAACGGCATGTGAGTGTAACACATCAGATATTTTTATATTGTATTGAAACAAAAACTGAATTACAGGATATTAAATGCAGTATGCACCAAGTACAACATACTAGTAATACTATTTATTTACAAAATGCCAAAAAAGCATATGTTTGATTCAGATTCACAGAGAAAATAGTTCTTTTTTTTCTTGAAAGCTACCATGATACAACACTCATTCTGCGTGTAAGAAAACAGCTTTTAGTAACAAGTCAGTTTTCCTGTTCAAACTATTTGTAGCTGACCTAGTACATAGCATGTAATAAGTCTTGTAAGGGAAGATAACTACTTCACGCTGTTATGTAAACCAGCCGCACAAACACATGTGTATTCTTCTTTCTGTGCCAAGAGAGTGGGTTTATATGTACATGGCTTTAGATGAGGTTGAAGCTAAATAGGATTGCATTTGCATGTCACAATTACCTTACTTTGTTATGCTCAGATCAGCTATACAATTTTCAGCTGTTGAGGCAGTAAATATTCAAATTAATACTAGAATCTGTTCTAGGCACCACATGGTTTTTGTGCATTTGAGAATATTTATATTTCAGCAAGTAAGGCAAGATTCTCTTGGGTAGGAATTACAAATCTGTTATTCAGAGTTCAATTAGTGGTATAGCTTCTAAATTAGCTTGTGTAGGAACTACTGAAGATTCTGAAATAACTTCCAAGAACATTGAACAACTTTTGATGTGCGAGAGTAATTTGGATATTGATGGAGAGTTTCCAGTTTTAAAATTGGTGCTGAGGATGTAAGCAGCATGAAGATGCAGGTATCAGTCCAAGGATATGGAGTTCTAAAAAGTATTGCCATACAAAATGGCATATTTTCAGGAGTACAACCTATGGTCTACAGTCTCACACCCATTTACCAGTTACAGCCAGCCAATTGGCTTTTTTCACAAAGATTTTTACTGCAAATTTAGTAGTTATTGAGAAACAAATGTACGCAAGAATAAAGATCTGACTTCAAAAGGCGAATTAAGATCTAAAAGTAGGATTCAGAAGTGGTCAGATGTATCACAGAATGAGATTTAAAGACTACTTAGCATGATTATTCTCATGGGTGTTCTTTGAAAACCTATATTAAACATGATGACTTGCTAACTAACTCCACATTTTTTTAAAAAATGTATGTCAAACAACAGGTTCTCTTCCATATTGTAGTTTCTTACTGGACATCTATACACAACTATATCACACATTTTACATTGAATGTCTTACACATTCATATTGGGAAAGAAGTTAAGATAGAAGCTCTAAAATATGTACAATGGAATCAGTCAGAACTAAAAGAAATTAAGTCAAAATATGCATTTTTGGGGTTGTTATACCAAACAAATAACCATTGTGATGTGCATCGGACAGTGGAAGACAGAACTAAGTCAGATGTTTCGTACTTACCAAAGTGGCATGTCTTGTTTCTCATATAGAGGAAGAATGCATATTGACTTGATTGCACATATCATTGGTTGGTATCACTAAAAATGGAGTGTATCTATTGTTCTATATATAGACAATACTTCTACAATAATTTCAATTATTGTTTCAGAAAATAAAAAATAGACACTTGCTGTGTGCGTGAAGAGCTTAATGCTAAAATAAAGAATCACCACCTGAGAGACAATGGGAAATTAGCCAACACACTGAGTTAGAGGTACATTATTGACAAAGCTGCAAGTTTTACAATACAATGAAAGAGATGAACTTGTTACAATAATGAAGAGATGTGCGCTGTAGACTTTGACTTTATGCAGAATCTCCCATGCCATACATTCCGGTGCAGGAAATTTACAGCAAATATGGGTATTTGTATTTATTGTGCTAAAAGTTTTACAATTTGATTGTCTACTGCACTTTGACCCTGGTCACTCATTCAGTAAACAATCACTACAGTTTATTTACATTTTACAATTTCCCGTCAAAGCATTCTGTTGACAATCACTACAGATTATTTAATTTTACAATTTCTTGTCAATAAATTATCTTGCTTTTTTTTTTTTTTCTCATGTCCCATTTCCACTTGTTTTTCACTTTTCATTTATTGATTACTTACCCATCACACATTCACTATAGTTTTCCATTCAAAGTAAGATCTCTTTTCTCTTTCCACTGTCCAAAGCCATTTATTTTTTACTTTACACAAAAACTGTCCAATGCTTCTAGCGTCCTTGCATATCATTTTGATCATAAGTGTATTTCTATTCCCCTTCAACCACTTCTTATTAAAAAATTCTTTTCTCCAATTTTCTGTTCCTTGGCACTTAAATACTGTGTGTTCAATGTCTTCATTACCACCACTTATCGGACATTGGTTCTGAGGAATACCCTGTCTTAGCCCTTTTAGCCTCCATGCTCCAGTTCTTACCCATGCAATAGATTTTCTCTCTTCTTTATTTATTATGTCTATATATTTTTCCTTACCCCATGTATTTTTCATTGGCCTATAACAAACTAATGAGCTCTTTTCGGCAATCTCACTGAACATGATTTGTATTTCAGTATCTTCCAGTTTTTTAATGTTTTCAGTGTGCGTAATCTTAAAAAACTAAGTTGTTGTTAACTTTTAGCATGAGAAAGGAGAAACAGTTCAAATGAGGTGTATTCATTTTTATATCATTACCTTGAAAACTATGCGTTTCAAAAAATGTTAAACATGTTAACTTATTCCTGATGGCTGTCCTGGGCAAAACAGAGACCATACAATGACAGAATGTTAATCGCTTTGGCAGCCATTGGAAAATCCCAGCCAATAGTCCATAGATTTCCTCAGCGAGGGCACTAATATTTACCATGCGATAGGAATTTTAGTCTTCAAAAAGAAACCTAAAAAGATTATCACATTTATACTCCTGTGCAGTATGTTGAAATACTGACCAACAATAAGAAAGACATTGAAGTTCATGTACTGAAAACAGATGAAATTTTCAACTTTAATGGATAATGGTTGAACTTTTTCAAAAAGACTGATATCTGAGGAAAGCAAAGCTCTTGTGAGCCACCAAAAACAATACTTCAAAACAGCAAACTTTAAACAGTTTTTATACCATAATTTATAGAAACGAATGGTTGAAGCATCATTATTTATAGGTTCTCCAGTAAAATGCACATTTCACTTGGGAGGGGCCACATTCTTAAAAGGGCTTACAATGACACAAAACAGAGCTTACAGTCGTAAAAAACTCCTTTAATGCAAACTGGATATGTAAAAAAGAATTTAAAATTTGTATGACTATACCCAGAAATTTTTTTTGTGGGGGGATTCCATAACTAGATTTGAACAGTACCCTACACAATTACCATGTAGCTACTCTGTAGTATATAGACATTATGCGGCCAAGAAAATTGTTTGGAGACATTATATAGATGGGAAAAAACGCTGAGACTGCTTCATAAATGGGGATGTATGATATGTAAGGTGACAATATTAAGTTTCCCTTTTCCTTGTAAAGCTACAACTATAGCAATAGACCTACTGTTATCTAACAAAATTTTCCCATATTGCTTTGATATGGGAATAAAACTTTCGGAAGTTTCAGGGGTGGGGGGGCTTTGAACCCTACAAAAAAATAAAAAACTTTAAATATGGCCCTGGGTTGTGAGGACAGGCTCTTCTATGAGCTTTTGGAATGTCCCTGTTTCTCTTAAAAAGCAAACATTTCCAAAATGTGATTTTCAAACAATAACTCAAACGGCAGGTGTCCATTTTATAATCTAATATGCTATCTATATTGTTATGACATAAATGCTAGGATTCTTCTAGGATCAACTTTTGGAATGATGGACAAAATATTATAGATATGAATAAAGTTATAGCATTCAAAATACTTACGGAAATGAGAAGTTCAATATATAGAGTAATTAGAAGCAATGAGGAGTTGATTTAGTAGGACATGGAATTTGGAACGAAGGAATTTGGTCCACACACCCATTTTGGTGACATTGGTTATACAGCAGAAATTGGCAACATTTTGAGGTAGGTTCTGCCAGTTTAACAATAAAAGGTAAGAATATACACTAATGTGGATCACTGTGGTTTCACTTCACAGGTCTTGTATGACGTAAAAAGCAAGAATTTACAAGATATGATTTTCAAAAACTACCCAAAATTCTAGACGTCCATTATTATGTTGTAATATGTTATGTATAATGTTAAAAGAACATATAGATAAAAGAAAATGCTCTTTAAATTAAATATATATTGCTTATTTTCAATCAAGACTTCCATACGGAGCTGTAAGGTACTAAGTTAGAAAAAAGTGTCCGTTGGTCCTCTATAACAAACAAATTTTATCCTGTAAATGTATACAATTGCCGTAATATTACAATATTTTTTGCTTCTTCTGAAAAGTTGAGAAAAGAGACTTAGTTCCCTTTAGCTCCGTATAATTCAATTGTTAAATTATATGGTTTTGAATCAAAACTTTAGAAGATAAAATTTCAGTGATCTCTCACCTTAAGGATGGTTCAATAAGAGGAAAAAATGCCATTACAGATATAGAATATAAGAAAATGGCCTTAGGAAAAATGAGAGGGAATTGTTGCAAATATCGGGTTTCTGATCAAAAGAATGAATATTTTTACTTACTAAAAACCTTTAACAATATGTACAAAAATGGAATAAGTACATACAAAAAATCTTTGTATAACCTTATCTTTATTATACAATATAATATTTAAAAAAATAACATTCTTCAGGTCCCTCAACATGAATATGATATGTTCAAACATAATTCAGCTCTCATTTTAAAATAATTAAAAATGCACATGATACTGTCTTCTGTAAAATACGTAGATTTCAAATGGAAACACAACTTTATTGTAGTAACAATATTAGGACATACCGAAATGCTATTCTCAGAATATCAAATAAAGTTCTGAAGAGGAGCATATCAATACATACTAACTGGTATCATTTAGCACTATCGCAACTGTTTTAAAATCTATGACATAAAAGTGTTATAATACTGATTTTAGATTTTTATGATTCTCCTGAGATATAACAAACAAGCAAAACATTTAGATATTCTGCAAGTTAAAGCTTTGACTGCTATAATTTAGAGGGACTAACTTATCTTCTATCTGCTTTTGATATAACTAGGCGTTAAACATGCTAGAATGTCTTACCTATTTGCTGAAATCCTATATCCCTTTCGGACATTATATGGGGGGGAATAAAAAAACATTTTTTCTAGTGCTTAAGTCACCTTTCCTTAAATTGTAAATGACAGTTGAGATAAACCTCTGAACAAGTGTTTTTATTACTGCCATGCCTGTGTGTTATATTGGTGCATACAAAGAAAGTGTAAACTCATCTGGTTTCATGATACAACAAATTATTTGGAACCATAAGATGGAATAAATTTTCATAACTAACTTTCACAATACACAAACTGAAAGTTTCTGCAATAAACAAGCTCTTGTTTAACATTTATATGTGCAAATTGAGATTTTTAATTACTCTAGCTTCACTTTCTATACTCGAACTTAAAAACCTCCATTTGTGCATACAAATTCCCAAAAAAGATTTATAAAGCTCACTGTAAGGATCAGCAATAGAGATATTACTTGACTCACAAAATTAATAATGGTTATGATAATGATTGGTTGATTCTGCAAATGATGATCACTTTATCATTTAATTATATGATCCTTATTTTAACATGTGTTAATAAAACCTGCACTAACATTTTCCCACATAATTTTGCAGAAATCTCAAACCCCCCCCAAAAAAGCACCATCCTCGAATGATTATTTTAAAGTTTGAATCACTATACAATTTCCTGATATGTTTTAAGCAGCCTGTACCGCTTATCCTGGAATGCACATGATACTGCTATAAGTTCTGTTTGTGAAATGCAAACACGCAGTACTATGAGAACTGTGAATGAAGAAAATTGAAATGCTATATGTACTAGTTCATATGCTCTCTCTCAGTTCCAGTATCCAGTGTGCAAGTAACAGGTAAGAGTGAAAATGTAGCAGGATGTGTAAGAAGATGGTATTGCTCTATCAGCATTAACTTGGTGCAAATGCTAATGAAATTGTAACTACGAGGGTAATCCCAAAAGTAAGGTCTCCAAAGTGCTGGGATCGCAGGGAAACTGTTTGTGTGGATCTTGGCCATACTGCTTTTTTCCTTCCTCCCACCACTCTCTTCAGAAACCACTGCACATCCCTAAGCGCCCTCAGTCTTGGCTTGGCAGCCAGTTATAATGGAGCTCCCGTTAGCCACTACCGCCAGGTGCGAAGTTCGCGCAGTTATTCGCTTTTTGAGTTCAAAAGGGGTTAAACCTGTCAAAATTCATCGACAGTAGATGGAAGTATATGGAGAGTCTTGTATGGATGTCAAAAATGTCCGCAAGTGGTGTAGAGAATTTGCAAATGGTTGCACGAAAATTCATCACGAGGAAAGAAGCGGGAGACCGTCCATTTCTGACAAAACAATCGCAAAGGTTGAACAAATCGTGCTTGAAGATCGGCAGATCACTCTCGATGAGCTCTGCATTGTTGTTCCTGAGATTTCTCGAAGCACTATTCATCGGACTTTGATTGAAGAGTTGAAATTTCGGAAGGTGTGCGCAAGATGGGTCCCAAGAATGCTGACACAAGATCACAAAAGGCAACGCGCTGAAACTTCCCGCCAATTTCTTCAACGCTATGCAGATGAAAAGGACAACCTTTTGGATTCAATAGTCACGGGTGATGAAACCTGGGCTTTCCACTTCACACCTGAGACCAAACAACAATCACGTGAGTGGTGGCATTCCGGTTCACCCAAGCCACGAAAATTCAAGAGAACACAGTCGGCCGGTAAAGTCATGGCAACTGTGTTTTGGGATCGAAAGGGGATATTGTTGGTCGATTTTATGGATCCTGGGACAACAATAAATGCCAACAGGTATTGTCAGACATTAAAAAAGCTCAGACGGGCAATTCAGAACTGTAGAAGAGGAATGTTGAGCAAGGGCATAAGCCTTCTCCATGACAATGCTCGCCCCCACACCGCTCGTCAAACCATGAATCTTCTGCAACAGTTTGGATGGGAAACCATCACCCATCCACCTTATAGTCCAGACTTAGCATCCAGTGACTACCACTTGTTTCCCAAGTTGAAAGAACACTTGGCTGGAAGACGCTTCGGTGATGACGATGAAGTGAAAAATGAGGTCAATCACTTTTCAAGAGCATGGCGGCAAGCTGGTATGACATGGGCATACAAAAACTGCCACAGCGTCTACAAAAATGCATCGACCGAAATGGCGATTATGTGGAAAAATAGACAAATGTTAAAGCTTCAAAACTCTGTACCATTTGTTGTCAATAAAAGTTTCTTTGTATTTTAAAAAAAATTGGAGACCTTACTTTTGGGATTACCCTCGTACTAAAAAACCTCTAGGTATCAGTCAATTTGTGTTTCTAAAATTAATAAGTTTAGTAAACTGTTTATCACATCAGAACCAGCCATCCATTAAAAACACACAAAACATGTTCCAACAGCTGTTTGTGTAAGGATTCAACTAATGCTTTGCATAAGCAAAGAAATTTGTATTGTGAAATAAACACTGCTCCCTGGGTTATGCCACACATTCTGAAAGTTGATCTACACGTTAGCGATTTTTATTACTGTAATTTTGGCTATAAAACAGCACAAGAAAATAAAGATTCTAAATAGATAATAGATACAGAGTGCATTAAATCCTAGAATAATTCCAAAATTACCAACAAAAGCAGCCTTTGCAATCTTTTGTCTCATAGCTGACCATGATTGCTTGAGCAGTCATCTCCAGAGAATTAGCCTATCACCAAAACTGCCCTATGTGTACAGGAGAAGAAATTGTGGAACACCTAAACTTCTGTTAAGATTTGAACATGTAACTAAATTTTGTCACAATACATTGGGAAGCTAAAAGAAAAATTATTTTACTACCAAATGCTGTGTGTACATGTTGACACAAACACATGCATAGTGTTAGTGTGCATAAAAGGTACTCATGTTATTTGTCAATTGAAAAATTAAACAAAACATTGCTGAATCCAATCTCAGGCTTTGTGAAGGATGCACAGTGGAACTACTGATGAGTGGCCTCAGCATTTCTATTGCTGCATATCCTATTTCAAATAAGGATGTCATTCTGTGGCAGTTTATGAGAATATATATTATCAATTTGCATGTTTTGAAAGCATTCACTGAATTTATGCCATACTGTATACTTCACTGGCTCAGTCATGCTAAAGTTCATACATATCTACAATAGCTCAGAGAGGGACATGTGCACTAGCATTGAAGATGAGTAGGAAAATACATGAAGAAGCAATGTCAATTCTTAGTGTTCTTGTGAAGTCATTTAATCATTCATTTCTATTTTGTGCTTTAGTTAAGTTCATGAGTTGTGTGAACTTTTATGTCAGCTACAGTGCCGTCATGATCATGAAGATGCCAACATCCCATGTCAGCATTGGGTAAACGTTGGAGGCCCGATTAGTTTTGTTTTCAACAAGTACATAGCTATGGAACAGGATACAGGCAAAGTACAAACAAACACAAACAAACAAACACTGCAGAAGGAGTATGAATGACAGCTATAGCAAATGTGAGTGATATGAGAGAGGGGGAAGATGATTACAGTGCCAGTATTTACTAAAGTGCTGAAAGCTTATGGAAAGGTTTGAGCACTTGCCTATACATGTGAGAAATGGTAACTAGCAGGAGAGCATTTGAAGTTCATAGTTTCAATTTAAAAAAGAATTACATTAAACACCTTTTTCAAATAAAAAAGGGAGGGCAGTATTAAAATAAAGTACTTCATTTTGTATGTAATTTATTAGCATCACTTATTATTTTCCCAGTTTCATAATTTTTTCCCCTGCTCGCTCTAAAAATGGAGTTTCAATGTGCACCAGTTAATGTAACCTTTAACAAGGGAGAGAAAGACAAACAATAATCAGAATTAACAATAAAGTGAGTAAATTTATTTGGTCTTTCCTGCAAGCCAATAAGAATCAATGGCTTCATTATTTAATGTTAAGTTTCTGTCAGCTCTGAATGGTTGACAGAGGCAGTAGCAGAGAGAGCACTTCAGTGGAAGAGAGAGGAAGAGAGGGAGGGAAAGAGAGAGCACAGGCCTAAGATTAGTATGCTTCAAACTTCATTGCACTTGGTATAAGTGCAAAGTTCCAAAGCAGTCTTGTTGGTTCTAGAACCACCTTCTAGGCTGCACTCTCCTCAAAGACATCTTATACTCCTCCACACCACTTCTTCAAGGAAAGGTTTAGCGGTGACATTCATTTTAACTGACTTGCAGAAAAGTTTGATTTCTTTGCAGACTGCGAAATTTGCATAATTTCATATTATGGGTATTTACAGTTGCTATGAAATATGCCTGCATTACAGTAATCATTAAGATCATTAAATACAGACTTCATATTTGAAAAAAAAAAAAAAAGTATTCTGTTTAAAGCGGTCATTTAATTAAACCCAAGTAAGACATCTGCAAGCCTCAGTCACGAAGATCTTATAGATTCTAATCGAGCGTAGCACACATCAGCAGATGGGTATGCTATGGCACTGTGAATGTTGGTTATTTACTCCAGTATATGTTCAGAGCTCAACCAGGGTCACTTTCCAAACTAAGTGGCGGACTATCATCTACATCTGTTTTTGAAGAGGAAGCTTTTCTGTTAGGAACATGAAACTCTTTTCTCAGTGAAGGTGGAACTGGAAGAGCTATTAATGGAGACAGAGGTGGTGGTTCCCCATACTGTTCAAGTTTGCGTATCCTTTGCTGAACTGCAGAGGATTCTGGAGTTTTCTGTAACACTTCTGTATTGCAGACAGATGGAGATGAATTGGTGGCCAAAGGTGCTGAGGGTAGTCTATTTCTACTCGAAGCTAGTACAACTCCCTGGAGCAGAGAAGTGACTTTCTCTTCACAGGCCGAATAAAATTTCTTCAAATCCTGTAATACAAATGTGACAACAATACTTGGTAGCATTTATCTCCAACAGTCATGTGGACACAGCAACATATTTGCATGTCTGCAAATAAGGTTTCTATTCTCTAATTACTTACAGTTCCTATTATTAACTCAAAATGACAAATTGCATACAATAATTCACTGCCATTAAATACATGCATTTTAACAAGCTTCTAATATCATTGAACAGATTGTAGCAAACAATAACGGGAGAGCCAAGAAACTACGAACCAGCTGCGTGGTATTTCTCCACTGGGTGTGTGGAAATATGATAACGCACTGCTGCTATAAACAAGGTCATGCTGTTGACATGGTTTTGCTCTGCAGTGTGAAGTGCAATATAAAGTTGATGGTGATGTGATGCATTCAGTTATTACGAGTTATTTATTATTTTGTCCTGTACTTAATCACAAAATATATTATGGCTCAGTATATGTTTTCTACTGCACAGCGTGTATTTATTTATGATTAGTATGTGTTAACCCAGTCAGCTCACCAAGTAAAAGATTTCCAGGTGTAAAAGTTCCAGGCCGTACAACGATCCATGAACTTTAGAATAAATTTCAGGCCACAGGAAGTGTTCAGGCTAAGAAATCTAAAAGACAGAGTACGGTTCTTACCGAAAAATCGGCCATCGTTTCGAGAATTCTCCCCAAAAATCACTTACACGTCTTTTACAACAGGCAGGCATTTATTACGGCTCTGCACGAAGAGCTACCAAATTGCTGAAGTTAAAACCATATAAAATAACTGTGGCATATGCTCTTCAACCAGGTGATCCTGTAATTAGGTGCACATTTTGTGAGTGGAGTCTCAATAGTGTACACAATGGCGAAATAAACCCATATTTAATATTTTTCACGGATGAGGTTTGGTTCCACCTTCATGAATATGTGTGTACACAAAATATAGTTATTGGAGCTCTGACAAACCTAATATTGTTCATGAAGTACCCCTTCATGGAGCCAGAGCTCAATGCCGATCATGCCCAAATGAATTGTAAAACCTCAACACTCAATAAAGAATTACATTACAGTACAAGTACCCCTTCATGACGAAAAAATTGGTGTATGGTGCGCCATGAGCGAAAGTTATAGGGCCAATTATTTTCGAGTCAACAGTTGATGCCCGTACATATGTGAATACAATTTTGCCCCTCTTTTTTAGAGAATTAACAGACAGGGAGCGTGATTTTGCCTTTTTTCAGCAAGACTCTGCAACAGCTCATACGGCCAATATTTCAATGAGAACAATTAAAAGTCTGTTTGAGGACAGAATTATTAGTAGAGATTTGTGGCCCCCTCGGTCCCCCAACATAACCCCCTGCGATTTCTATCTCTGGGGTAACTTAAAACATAAAGTGTATAACACAAACCCACATACCCTGGAAGAATTAAAACAAACTATCTGCCAAGAAATTGCCAGCATTTCTCAACGTGAACTACGGCGAGTGATGGATAGTTTCCTAAAGAGGTGCCAAAAATGTATGGACAACGATGATGGCCAGTTTCAGCATCTCCTTTCATAAAGTCGGTAAGTAAAGCCTTTAAAAGTAATTTTAAAAATGTATGGTTTCATCCGCGCTTTTCTATGATAGTGGCAGACGGCGAGTGCAGAGGACGCAGATAGTAAAAACACAGCTCTGCCGGTTCGTAGTTTTTTGGCTCTCTCTGCAGTACAGAAGTTTTAATAAGTTCAGTGAATAAAATTGGTGTTTAGCAAGTGTTCTTACTGAATATAACACCATTCGTGGTGCACACTGATGATACATAAAATTAAATAATTGAAAAGGGAAGTTCGAGAAGGAAACACTTCGAGCCTTAGTGTTTCAGAAATGTATAGCTTTAAGTGTGGGAAAGTTCAAATTAGCAACAAAGTAACTCAAGGTACAACACATTTGTCCCACACAAACGTGCTTCCAGTATTTCTTTAGTAAATTTCTGTCCATATAGATTCCCAGTTATATTAAATAATTTAAAATTTAAGCACAGCTTTACAGAGTATTCAGAGAAAATTCAGAAAATATGTAATTCTATTCTTCATATCATTACCTCACAATTATATGATAATTTTTGATAAAATAAATAAATTTAAACAATTTCCAAATAAAGGAAAGCCTGTGGAGGAGTTGGGGGAAATTTTGTGAAAATCTTTTATGCTGCAATTTTGAAAATGACTGGACCCAAATACAAGTATTACCTGCTGCAAAAGTGACTGCTGCAGTGATGTAAATGCATGTAACAGATGTGACATACGAGGATGAGAAGAGAAACTCGAGTACTCTGAGGCATACACACAGGGTACCCAACGAACTGCTGCACCATGCCGCTTGTTCAAGTTGCAACCAGCCACGACAACCCTTGGCACTAGCAGATCTTCCCAACCATATTGCTGTTAAAAAATGAAGTCCTCAAGTATTGAATATTTGTAAGCAAATATATTACTATACAACATTTATATTGTGGCAGAAATATTTATTGAAAATCTTAAGACTTACACATGTATAAATGAAATGGCTGAAGCCTAAGTTATCTGTTATGAAGTTGTATGCATTTATATGTGGTATTATTCCACATCTTTGATGTTAACATTATCATTATTGTATTTATTGGTTTAATTGTGAATCTTTATTTATACATATATCCAGAAATTAAATTATTTATTAATAAAATAGCAATATAAAGGCTATCATGGCCAACTATAATAAAATTATAAATAAGGAAAATTTATATATATTACTTCATATGGCCATGGAAAAAACAAAGTTGCTTATTGCTACAAAAAACTGAACAAAACAAAACAAACAACATATTGCCAAGGAGAAACAAAGAACATTCTCTTCTATGCAGTTACTATCAGCTCTCATTCAGCACTTATCCAGTGCACATCAAGTTTCTCTTGAGCAGCTATTCAGTGCATACTTACGTTATACATTATTAATCAAACTGTACATACTCTCATACAATATTAATATCCTCTGGATATATACATGAATTTATCAAATTAATAAGAATTTGAAAATTATGTTAAATAGAATTTCATTGAATAAATACAAATTTATGTTAGGAAAGTAAACGTTTGTACTTCAATTCCATATTAAAGACTCTCACCTGTTTCTATTGACCTGCAGATATAAGAGAGATCTCATAGCTCAAATTAAAAAGAACGCAAATAAAAAATTCTGTTACAATATGAAAACAGCAGTAAAGCCCAATAAAGTATTTAATGTAAGAAAAGGTTATAAAATTTGACATATTTTCGAGAGATTTGCATCCACCTTTAGCTCGGATCAAGATTGTTCACGCCATTCTTGTAAAGATCTCCTAATATGTTTGTTGTATCAAGTTCACTGGGTATTTTGATATTTATTATAATTATTATTTTTGATAAGGACTAACATCTCTCAAATAGTTAATTCTTTCAACTGAGCAGGATGGCTCAGGTGGTAACATCTGTGGTCCTCATTTGGGAGGTCCCAGTTCAAATCCCTTGGCCAACAAATCTGACTTTTCTTTTTTCCCCCTCATGATTTCCCTTAGTCACCAAGGTAAATACTGGATTGGATATTTAATACCGTGATCCAAAATTCCACCTTAAGTCTAAAACAATAGTAAAAATGTTCTGACATCTATCCACAGGTAATGATAGCAAGTAGACTGGATGCACCCTTTGTAGAGTCCTTTGCTTGGACATGTTTCGAGTCCTTTGCTGACGATGAGAGCAAAGGACTCTTGAAACATTTCCAGGTAATTCTACTTAAGTGAAGAGTGTAAATGAGTTTTCCTACTCCTGATTCATTTTCAAAGATAGAGTTGCTTGACACTAAGGCCTTTGTGGAGACGCGTTGAAGCTGCCATCTGCTCATCACATGCAGAAACAGGTGCCTAACACTAAGGCCTTTGTGGAAATGTGGCGAAGCAAGTTGTATGGTACACTGATGAGACCTAGATGGTTAATTGTTCGCCATACACCAAGCTAGGAGGTATCTCCTAACAGATCTGTTGCAATATGACCACATAGTTAAACTAGATAATGTAAAATAAATGAAGGGGGAAAAAAAAGCCTAACAAATTTCACTTTCTTTGGCAGAGTTTATATATGGTATAAAGAACCAAGATTTATAACAGGGGCACACTATATTGATTTAAACTTTACCTTTTCCCCATCATCCATAGCATTCTATGTCAATGATGACACTATACTATGGTTTTGCTCTGGATAGTGAAAGAACAGAACAAAGGGTTGCAATTTGAATATATTTAAGCCCATTCCTCCTTTAGATGCTGTCAGATATGGAGAGCAACTATGCACACTCTGGTTTATTTGTATATAATGGATCCCACCCTTATCTTTGTTCTTCAGTGTTTCTAGGTAATTCTATCCATTTCTCCCAGTTCACACACACGCACACACACACACACACACACACATATATATATATATATATATATATATATATATATATATATATATATATATATATATATATATTTGCACTTAAGTCATTAATCGTATCAGTAAAGTCCTCCTTTACCTTAATGGTTTTCCTACACTATTTCTCTCTTATCTTCCCTAAATAGTTGCTGAAACTTTTCAGAAACATTTTCCTGTTATTTCTAAAGATATTTAGAACTATAATTTCTAGCCCTAAGTTATCCCACTTCTTGTTACATACCTTTTCCCTCCATATTTTAAAGAGGAACAAAACACAAAAATCATGTTTCTTTCTAAATGAAGGATATGCCCTGTAAAATGCAGTGGTAAGATTGTTGTCTAACTCCGCCACACCGTTATCACTGCACAAGTGAAACAATAACCACTTTATACGTCATCAGAGCCAGCCATGCGCTAGAAGCAGTTGGGAGATCACAAATCAGCCAATGCTGCACGTGCAGTAATACATTTTCATAAATTGTTCTTGCTGGTATTTAAGTTCAAGAATAGTGTACTATGTGGTGGTGTTTTGTTGTTACTGAGTCTGTTTAGTATTCTGCAAACAATGTAATATTGTGAAAAATAAAATGCCTCAATGTTATGCATATGGCTGTAATGTGAGAAGGGGAACACACAAGGGAATTCATTTTCACGCGTTTCCAAAGAGACAAATCTCCCAAAAGATATATATGATATGGGTAGAATTTTGCAAAAGAAAAGAGTTTATGCCTTGTCCCAGTGCTCATTTATGTTCCTTCATTGTAAGGACATAGATTATGAACAGACACAGTTATTAAAAAAGCAGCTTATGCCAGAAGGCCTTTATTAAAACCTGGAACTATTCCTACTATGCGGAAAAATGAAAACAATTTCCAGATATGAAGTTCTAGTAAGACAATTGATCCTTCACCATCTTCATCCAAGAGTAAACAACAAAGAACAAAACAAACATGAGGCTAAAAATCATAAAAGCATAGTTTCTGAGCTATGTGAGTGTGTTACTTGCACTAAGACTGACAACGAAGGTGATGATGATAAAAGTAATGAAAGAGAAATCAGAATAAAAGGTGATGAAAAAACCAAGAATTCAGAAGTATAATGTGAACTAGGTACTGAAATCTTAAACAAATATATTTGTTGGAGCCTAAAAATACTTACGAAACAAGCTATGATGAGGAAGATCCGAATAAGCTGAATGAAAGTTTGTACGTACCTGATACTTCAGATTCTGATACAAATGATAAGAAGGAGGAGGAGGAGGAGGAGGAGGAGGAGGAGGAGGAGGAGGAGGAGGAGGAGGAGGAGGAGGAGGAGGAGGAGGAGGAGAAGAAGAAGAAACTTTCACACATACTTGTACTCTCATACATGGAAATGAAGCTACAGCAGAATATTTCACTGTTGCTTGGGCATCTACTTTTATTTTTCAAGGTATGTGTTTTATGTAGAAATGAAGTTCAAAACAATTTCTCATTACATTAAAGGGACAATGCTAAGTGTTAAAACAGAGTGTTACTGCGGTAATACATTCACTTGGAACTAGCAAAATTTATCAGAAAAGAAACTGGAAGGAAATGCTTTAATAGCAAGTTTGTTATTATCTGGTATATTGTTTCAACAATTTAAGTCCTTCTGCAAATCACTAGGTTTGGTAATGTTTTAAAGGTGTGCATTCGATAAAATCCTTTGAAACAGCACCAGTTTTAGAGCATTTTTAATACAAGACAGAAAATAGAACTTGATATCATTAAAAGGGTGCGGTATACCTAGGGACCCTGACTTTTTGCGAGTAGTTAATTCGTGAAATTGGCCGAAAATTAACAATAAGGAAAACCTTTAATCAATTATTTTTAAATTCCACATATATATCCATTCTGAGTCGCGAAATAACGCGACATTAGTTCTATATCGCGAAAACGCGAAATAACACCGTTATGAAAAAAAATGTGCAAAATAACCCGAAATTTTTCTCCCTTTCTTTCTCTCTCTTTTTTTTTGGCGTTTGTCTCTCCTTTTCACATAAACAATCAGATATTTGGCTTATCAATCATTTACGGATACGTGTATTGTCATTCGCTACGGCCAGGCTGCACGGTGTTGTGTGCTGCACGGCACAGAACACCAAACTGCACTGTGATTTAACCAGAGCTTCGGCAAACTTTGGTACTGCTTCGACTACCCCGTCCCCTTCACTCTTCATCTATCGCATGCACAACAAAAGGAATGCCATGTTTATCGGAATTCGGCAACACCGCATCAGTGACGGATTTCTCATTTCACTCAAATTATTCTTTGGATTTAAATGACAATACTACCTGCAATTCTTCTCTAATGCCGTATTTTAACGATTCGTGCTTGCATCACCCCATTTCATGCCGGCTGGAAAAGACTGTCGCAAAAGTATTGTTAAATAATGCATGAATTTCTAAGTCTGGTTCAAGTCAATTCTGACAGTAGAAGCCTCTTCTACCAATCACTGTCTCCGTTTCCTGTACCCCTCGCACGAAAATTGCTGCTGTCTCATGACGTTGCCATAATGTGAACGCATGTCTAGGTATATTTTGTGTCCGCTATACTGAAAGATTCGTTTGGAGTCAAGTTATATTCTTTAAATTACATTACAATTTAGCACAAGGAGTCTGTTTACCTTCTGCTCTGAAAAAGAAAAGGAATTATGCCAATGGAGCCATGTTTCAAATTAAGCTAGCGCATGCACAATTCAGCTGACGGTGCAGTTGGCAACGTGCCATTTGCGTGCCGTACAGACAGTATGTGCAAGACGTTGCCAGGTCAGTTTAGTTTTGCGGCACGCGGGAATTCAAACCGATTCCACAGTAGTATTTCAATGTGGTCTCAAAATATAATAAACTGCCAGGCATCTTTCCTTCTTGAACACTGCAAAGACACCATTTGCCTTATTGAAGTGCTTGAGGGATCTAAATATCCATTTATTCATAAACTATATAGCAAACTTAAAGATATATCAAATGGCTTCACAATAGTAGCTGAGGGCTCGTTTGGAGAGAAAACTTCAAGTCTTTTTCAGAGACTGCCAACCCTCAAGAAGTCTTATGTTATCAGTCAGTTCAAGCAATTGGGCATAAAGTCAGTTACCAAGCTAAATTCCTTAATGTCAGCTGATGATGATATTCATTCTGCAGGTAAATTGTTTGATGTACGAAAAATAGTATCAAATGAGGCATCTACTGATATAACTATAGAAAAAGCAAGAAGAATGTTACCTTTTCTGCGAGACTTGCCAGAGAAGACATTCAAGGAGGGATATGCTGCTCTGAAGAACATAGTGTGTGAGAAATTAGATGATGCTGCTGAAGTGAACATACTGGATTTACTTTCCGGACTTCAATGTGATCACTTGTGTTTCAGTGAGAAGTGTATGAAACTATTGTGGGCACCCATGTCCAATGTGGACAGTGAATGACTTTTCTCTGCATATGGGAACATCATGACAAACTAAAGAACACATCTTAAGCCAGAGAACACTGAACTTATGGTGGCTTTGTCTCTAACAAAGTAAATCAGTCGAAATGTATACTATGTAAATATTTTCATGCTCCTCTTTTTTAAGTTACATGTAAGGTGGCCTTTGTTCCACAGTAAAATAGTTTAAACTGTGTTTTTGTTTTTTCCCTTTTTTTTGCATGAGATAACACCGTTAAGCAGTATTATTTACCGCCCAAAACACCGCTCACTATAATATTTTACACCGATATTACATTATTTTATTTACCGACAATCTGGGGTCCCTAGGTATACCTATATGGTTGGCAGGGGATGGACAGTATGACCCCAGGATTTTCAGAAATATTTAGTCTATTCTTCATTCATTCACTGTTTAACCTCATCTTATGTATGTAGGACTTGCACCCCCCAGGACTTACAGGCGGGTGCCTGGGGTCAGAGGCCCGTCGAGAAGCAGACATTCATGGATCAGACAGAATATCCAGGATGGATGATCAGCCCGATGCCTGGTATGGGATGAAGGAAATAGATGAAACGAAATGACGGCGAAATGGATGATAGGAAAGGTGATGATGGAGCAGTTGGTGGAATGAATGGCGGAGGAAACCAGAGAACCTGGAGAAAACCCGCCCAGACGCCGCTTCGTCGACAACAAATCCCACGTGCAGGTCCCTGGAATTGAAACCAGGCCGCCTCGGTGAGAGGTGAGCAGTCTAACCACTCGGCCACGGCACCACCAGTCTATTCTGTCATGGATTTAAATTCCTGCAAAATTATTGATTCCGAACTAGTTCAAAGAGGTATTGGTGATAGGCAATTTGGAAAAGGCTACTTGTGACAACACAATGACTAGGCTTGCAAAACAGGAAATGTGTAGAGTTGAAGTTTTTCTCTCCGACAGACATTAAGGTATAAGATACCTGTTAAAAAGCCAGTATCCGGAAGTTGAACATAATTTGATGTATGGCATTTGCCTAAAGGTCTAATGAAAAACATTAAAATGGTAGAAAAACGATACCCAGAGCTGATGGCGTGGAAAGTCAGTATAAATAACCATTTATGGGCTGCGCAAACCTGTAATGAGAACAGTACCATATTAATTGAAAAATTCACTTCAATTTTTCACCACATAAAAATGAACATAAATGGCTAGAAAATGGTGAATGGAAATCTTGTGAACATGATGAATTGTTGGAAGAAGACCAAAGAAATAAATTATGGATTAAAGGCGAATCAAGCCTATCATGCTCTGAAGAAAATTATTTTGGATAGCACCTTCTTAAAAGTTTGGTACATATTTGACATTATATACATACTGGCAGTTTAGAAAATTATCAGTGTTCGTCTCATGTATGCTCCGAAAAGAATACATCTTTTTCATATAATGGCCTTCAACTTAAATCCATGATAGCAGTGCTAGATCACAATTTTTATAATAATATATGTATAAAAAAAAACACTGGTGTCAAAACTCAGTACTCCAAAGCGTTGCATCTTGGATCATGAAAAGTAAATATAAGGAATCTAACGAAAACTAGAAACTGCTGATAATGCGTAAAATACGCAGCAATTGATCTGTCACCAATGAAGAATATAGCTCCCACGCTTCAACCTCCATTAGGGTTACTACGATTGAAGCACTTTTCACGTTTTCAGTCAACATAAGAAGGTTGGTCACAGACATGTTATACAGTTTTATATAATAATAATAATAATAATAATAATAATAATAATAATAATAATAATAATAATAATAATAATAATAATAATAATAATAATAATAATAATAATAATAATGTTATTTAGACATTCAGACAGTATTTGTTTATTTGTAGAGACAACTAAACGCATGCCAAAACAAAAATAAATACTCAGTTGAAGTGAGACAAGCTGTTTTGAATGCTCTGAAGAAGGGAAAGTCGCAGTATAGCTCTGCTAGACTTTGGTATATCGCAACAATTAATAAGTGTGTGGAGTCAATGGCAAAAACAGGAAGGTACAGTAGGCAATACACCAAGGTCTGGTCGTCCTCAAAAAACAACAATGAGGGAGGACAGAATGATTTATAAGCAGTTGGTTGCTGATCCAAGGAAATCAGCTCGACAAATTAGGGATGATCTAGAGCAGCATCATCGACTGAACCCACATGTCTCTACTGTAGAATGTTGCCTAGTAGCAGGTAATTTAAATGGTAGATGACCATTACATAAACCACTCATAAATTCAAAAACAGGAAGGCCAGGTTAGAGTTTGCAAAGAAATATCAAACTTGGAATTTTACACATTGGTCTAAGGTTTTATGGAGTGATGAGAGTAAATTAATTTATTTTCTTCTGATGGTGTGCAGTATACACGTCGACCAAAAGACCAAAGGGATAACAAAAAGTACCAGGTACGACCATTAAGCACGGTGGTGGCAGAGTCATGGTGTGGGGATATTTCTCTAGAAGTGGGTTGGTCCTTTAGTCCAAATAGAAGGCAATATGGATGTTCCCTGTATAGTGACATTTTAGAAAAGAATATGGTTCCATATGGGCGAAAGAATATGCCACGTAATTGGATTTTTCAGCAGGACAATAATCCAAAACACACCACTGGCCAATTAAAAAAATTCTTTTAAGATAAAAAAATCAAACTTTTGGAGTGGCCAAGCCAGAACCTGGATCTAAATCCAATAGAACACCTTTGGGATGAACTGGATTGACGTGTTCGTCATAGAAGCTACTCAAACAAGGATCAATTTGCTGCTGCCTTATTGAACGAATGGTCAAAACTTCCACTAGACCAATTACAAAAGCTTGTGGAATTCAATGCCAAATAGATGCACAGCTGTGATCAAAACTCATAGGTATGCAACGAAATATTTATTTGCTTTTTTTTTTTTTCCCCCAGATTCCAAAATATTTTTGCTTTATTACTTTCTCTACTACGTATAGTAAGTAGGGGAAGTATTGCATTCCACCCAAAAATTCGATACCGAGATTTCACCGGAAATACACGTTTTGAGACCTCCTGAATCCAAAAAAAGCATTTTTAGAAACATGTCCGTGTGTGTGTCTGTGTGTGTGTGTGTGTGTCTGTGTGTGTGTCTGTGTGTGTGTGTGTCTGTGTGTGTGTCTGTGAACAGCATAACTCAAAAACGAACAATCGGATAAGCACCAAACTTGGTATTTAGGTTCAGTATCTTCCAGAGATGCGACACGAAGGTTTTCAAGAAAATCCCCCCACCCCAGACTACCCTTTACATGGAACATTTTTCGAAAATTTTAATTTTCTCAAAAACGGCTCTAACGATTTTGATTAAAATATCATATGTTTAAGATATTGTCATGACAAATAAAATGTATATCTCGAATTTTCTGGGAATGTCTCCAAAAGTATTCTTCATTATGAACGACTTTTTCATAACTGGTAAACCATAAGAGATAGACAAAATTTTACTACACAAGAAATGTAGATCGCGTTAAAATACACAATTTATGTCATATACATTTCTTTTGTTGAGTGAACCGTTTGCGAGATATTGCTTGTTATTCCCTTAAATTTTCCAATACTTATACTTTTTCTCAAATTCGTTATTCATTTTTTTATGTTCTGGACATGCAAAGGGAATGGAATGCCCCACATAGCAACCAGCGTTAAAATATTTGACTATCGCTTAAAAGCTACCATATTCCCCTTGCATCTACAAGAAAATTATCAATAAGATTGACATCTCGATATCTCGATTAACATGAAGCATATGGAGAATAGGCGTTTGTAAAATTAGGTTGTACAAGAGTAGAGAAAGTTATGTGAGTGTAACACATCAGATTTTTTTTATATAAGGTCACATTGTTTAAAGTAAATGTATTTTTGTACTAAATTGATTGTAATTACATACTTTTCAATTATCTATTGGCATTTTTTCCTATTAAATACCTATGTTTATGTAATTGTAACTAACACTTTCTACAAAATACTTTTGAGCGTTACTGTACATTTCTAATACTAAGCACTACACATGGTGGTATGACAACTTCTCTTCTGTGTCCAGTAGCAGTCCATGAATTAGTCCATGATGTAAACTGTTTGTAGCAGGAATATCGCCAGGTCTTATTAGCAGGATTGTTGGCGATGAGTAATTTCTTTTTAACTCAACTTTTTGCTTTTAATGCTAAGTTATGCCTCACAATATTCGAAACATCATGATTATAACTAATTTGTGAAAATTAGGATGCTTTGTGATACACCGTTCACCAATTTTGTGTTTTCATATCTGAGCAACACACACCTTCCTCATCATTATTCATACATATACATTCCTTACACTTACACCAATGGATGGAACCAGCATGGGTTTTAGTGCTCACCTCTCTTGGAATCGCTGTCAGAATGGTGTAAATCCTCAAAATCGCTCTGTTTTGGTTCAACTGATAAAGTCAGATACTACGTTCGCTCATTTTCAAAGCAGATGTTGGACTTCTGTTCATCACCTAGTAGGTATTAACTGGATCATGAAGTGATTAGCTAGCTTTAGCTCTACTCTTTCTTATTCAGAGAAGTTATGAACATGTGAACTTGCTAAGTCATTTAAAACACCTATGCTGCGTACGTTGAGAAAGGTTTTTGTCTTTATGTTGTTTGCTCCACGTATGGGCACCAATTTGAGAAAGGAGTATTTTAGAAGGAGTTGTATCATATTTCAACTGTTGGGGAGCCGAACTTGTAGTAGTTGCAACTGCATGTATAGTACCGCTTTCCGGTAGCCTTCGTCCTAAGTTTAAAAATATTAACTTTGTAATTTGACCGTTTCTTTAAATATTATATATTTATGATTGTCTCGGCTGCATCAGTATTTGTTAGAGACACGTTTCTCTTAGCAGGGTTGTGGTGTGACTAAGAATGTAGACTTACACAGATTATTATTTTTATTTCACTCCTTTTTATTAATTCTTGACACGATTTAAATAACACTTCACTGATATAGAGAGAGAGCTGCGAGATTCTTTTATTAATTATTTGCACTTTTTAACACACAAACTATTTTTCGTCTCACACGAATACGTATTAAATCTCTTGAGGACACTTTTTGTGTCTGGTTAGTAACGCTGTCTGCAGGCAACTCAACTCTAAATTTATAACATTTTCTCCTTTTCAATTTCTGATTGGCTAATCCTACTCCAATAGAATACCTTCATTTAACTAAAGCTTTTTGTGGTTGTTGATTGGCTATTTTTATAAACTGTCTCAAAATTTACATTATTGTTGCTCCAATAATGACTAGTAGCATTTAAACTTTCAAATTCATTATTGCCTCAAGGGTACCTCATTGTTAGCAACTTTTAACCTATTATTCTCACAGCTCCAACATTATTAAACATGGATACAATAATATAAACATTTACAATGACTGTAATATACAATTTTTATATATATAGTTACATACACATATTGCTTTAAGGCGGGCTGTTATTGAATTATATATATTATACAATTAGACTGAAATAATTTTAGTGTTAAAATACTGCCTCAACGTGTAGTCTGGGTGAAATGTGGCTCTCATGACGTCACACGCCAACTCGACAACAGGCCATAACCAGGTAACCATTCACCTTGGGATGGTCAAACTGGTGGATTGTTATTTATTCCTGATGACAAATCAACTAATGTGTTAAATGAAATATTCATTTTTGTGTTTCGTTCCCCTTTAATTTCTGGCATTCCATTACACAATGAAAATTACTACCTTTATTTCCACATATTGGGCACAATTCCTTGTTAATTTTCAGTCCACTTAGGTCCGTTGCCTCTGTTCTTGCCCATGCTAACTCTTCCCTTTTATTGCAGACATCAACATACTTCTCTCTCCCCCACTCTTCCTTGAAATTTTTATAATATTTTAAAGTACTTTTATACCTTGAGCTACCAAGTATTGTTTTTCCATGTCTTTAATCCTTAATTTAACTTTAATCCTGGTTCCTTTTCTAATGACCGAGCACTTCTGTATGTTGCTCATTCCATTTTCTTGTATTAGCTTTTTTGTTTACACTAGCCGACTCCCTTCCCATCTTGCTTTCTGTTGCACTTTCAGACAGACTTTGATAATGTTTCCTTCTTCCATTGATAGAATTCTAACCCAGTATTTTAATGTGTGTTTCTCCCAATCCTTTCCAATTCAGCTAAGGCAGCTCTATACCCCCGCCACTATAACGTTGCACTTGACAGCTAGCGTTTAAGTTGGTACACTCGCGAAAAAACAGATGAAAAGCTTCAACCGTTTGACTTCCTAAGCCAATAACAAGGCAGCATTCTGGATGGTCGATGACAAAGCGGAACCGGATCTAGAATTGGCTCTGTTGCCGGATGTAACTATTCCCAACCATGTGCTTCAGTTTGTGAATCTCTAGCAGAGCGTCGAGTTGTTCTTTGCAAGCTACATATTGTTCATTGTTATTTGTTATTTAGATTTGTGGTTATTGTTTGATAGTTTTGTTATTGTTCGTTTATAAATTTATTTATTTATATTTATCTATTTTATATATATTTCATTCATATTATTTATTTAAACAAAACTTAAGTGGGACAATGTCGGAAAAACGACGCCGATCGCCGAGTGATGATTCACGAAGTGAAAATCCTTTGCGCCGAAGTGTGCCACTTAATAGTCAGGCATTGGAACTATTAAGGAGAACCCGGGACGTTCGTTCAGTGACGTTCGCTACTTACATACACTTTTTGTATGCGGCTTAGACACGATAGAAATGAGAACAATCAGCTGTTGTTGTTTACTAGCCACTCTGGCAATGTCGCAACCACGATGTAGCCAACCTTACGCGAAGCCACACGAACTGTCAAGTGCAACGTTATAGCGGCGGGGGTATAGGCAACCTTAATGTCAATTTTCAGAATGATCAATATTTTCATCCTTTCTCTGTACCCCATATATCATTTTATTCCACTGTGGCTTCATAAACTTTCTCAAGCCACTTGACTTTCATGTTTGGAACTTTCTTGAGACATGTTCTTACACTACTCATAGATAGTTTTCACTTTCCTAATGCATTTTGCTTCTGCTCCATCCATATTCCATTGTTGTTTAGCCTTATCCCTAAGTAGTCAAATTTCTCTACTAATTTGATTTTATTACGCTCTAGCGATTGCTTCTCATCTCTATTAAGTAAGTTACCTTTTTGCAATCATAACTTATTTATTTAGTTTATTTTTAGGCTCCATTCTCTGCAATACCTCTCTGTTGCTTCTAGTGCTTTAGACAGACCTTTGTTATGGGAGTGACAGTGATGTTACTGAAATGGGATTTTAGATTCTGCCAATGATATATCCTTTGCCCACCTTTTGAGGCTTTGAAAAAATCCCTGCAAGGACTCTTTTTCACAGAGTTTGAAAACCTGGAGGACCTTTCAACCAGGTTTTAAATAACGTGGGAAATAAATAAAGTATGTCAATTTAGCATGCCCCTTGTATATCCAGTGAAATGCATCCAAGTACATCAAATCTAGGAAGATACCTCTAAGGGTAGGGATGAATGAGGATGAAGCAGGTGGAAAGCAAATATTTTGTTTTAAGTTTTGTATGCTCTTTATACATTAATCAATAAAGTTTAGAATGTAAGTTCATTCAGTTGTTTTAAATTTACTTCAGTGTGCTGTCCCAACATTTGTTTACAATAGTAAGACTACTGTCCTGGTCTTTTCAAACATCACTAATGTTCCACACAAAAATTTATCTTTTAAGGAACTTGTATTGTACCAAAACATACCTTTACTCCTCCCCAGAAGGCAACACCTAAGATATTCATATCAACATCAGACAAATACACTATCTGGAAACCACTGTTGCGCTGGGGTGCAGCACCTATGTGTATCACTATGCCAACAATATCCACTTCTCCAAATGATGGATGGAAGTCTGCCGCTGCAGCTCTGTCAAGAGACACCACTATCCTTTCCGGAACAATTTTCTCATTCTTAGGTAGAGCCTGGTATCTTGTATACCTTCCTGCTGAGAGCTGCAGATGGCCGCCCCTGAAAACAGACATTGGCCATCTTTATAATGCACTGTAGACTATGGGTAATTTGTAATAACAATAGGATGCCAAAGTTCAACATAGCTATATTCTATAGTTATGTGCCTTAAATTGCCTCTATATACTACAGATTTGAAAACAGATTTCTTTGTGGTTACATGCAAGATGTGTAAACAACAGTCAGGTATTAATATGATCCAGCCCACAGCCAACCCGAATCAATCAACACACACTGCCCTACCTACTGCCAGGACAAATACTGCAGTACAAAGCACAGTTGTGACCGAGACATCCACAAGGACACTTCGACCAACTATTGCCACCAATGATGTCTACCACAGGTGTACACAAAATATCTGGGAAGATGGAGTCCTAGACCATGGCCTACAAGTCCTCGATATTTCTTACTTAATTATGAACCGGCTGTGATAGCCTATGAAACTTCACATTTATATGATGATAGTTTTTTATTGCCATTACAATATATGAAAAAACGAATAGAGAATTGCTCAAGTTTCAGCTTGGAAAGCTTAAACATAAAAAAATTAATATTTCAAAAACAGTTTATACTACAAAAAATTTAGCATAAATTGCACATTTAATGAGTCTCTCTCTCTCTCTCTCTCTCCCTCCCTCCCTCTCCCTCTCTCTCTCTCTCTCTCTCTCTCTCTCTCTCTCTCTCTCTCTCACACATTGCTCTGCAGTCAAATAAAATTCAGTGAAAATGAAGAGGACTACAAGGCTAAAAACAGAAAATTTAAAGCCAATTTGAAGAAGGTTTGTTGCTGCTACGTATGGTAAGCCAGTTTGAAGAAGATGTATTATATTTCGACTGTTGGGGAGCCGAACACTTGAAGTAGTTGCAACCGCACGTATGGTAAAAAGTTTCCAGTAGCCTTCGCCCCAAGTTTAAAAATATTAACTTTGTAATTTGACTGTTTCTTTAAATATTATATATTTATGTTTGCCTCAGCTGTGTAAGTATTTATATTTTTTTAGAGACATGAATGTCTTAGCAGGGAGTGGTGAGACTGAAGAATGTAGGCTTACACAGATTATAATTTTACTCAACTCCTTTTTAATTTAAATAACACTTCACTGATATAGAGAGAGAGCTGTGAGATTTTTATTAATTACTTGCACTTTTTAACACGTAAACTATTTTGGTCTCACACAAAATACGTATTACATTTCTCGAGGATGCATCTCGCGTCCGGTTAGGAACACTGTCTACAAGCAACACGTCAAGCGCTGTCTACAAGAAACTAACTTCTGAATTTTTAAATTTTGCTCCATTTTAGTTTGTGATTGGCTAATCCTAGTCCAATAGAATACCTTCATTTAACTAAAGCTTTTTCTGGTTGTTGATTGGCTATTTTATAAACTGTCACTAAAATTAAATTATTGCTTCCAAGAATTACAAGTAGCATTAAACTTTCAAATTCATTATTGCCTCAAGGTTACCTCATTGTTAGCAACTTTTAACCTATTTCTCACAGCTCCGAACATTCTTAAATTACGTAATACATTCACGTAACATTATTACACATGTATACAATAATATAAACAGATATAATGACTGTAATATACACTTTTTATATATTGTTACATACACATATTGCTTTAAGGCAGGCTGTTATTAAATTTATATATTATATAATTAGACTGAAATCATTTAAATGTTAAAAATACTGCCTCAAATTAAAAAAAAAGCATTTATAACAAAAGGTGTGTGTGTATGCGTGTGTAGAGGGAGGGAGAGGGAGGGAGAGAGAGAGAGAACTATAACTTGAAAACGAAGTGTTGTTTTGAATATCAAACTTGGTACATATTTAAGTTCAGTAGTTTCCAAGGATACAACATATAGATTTTCAAGAAAATCCCTCCCACAAACTACCCTTTACATAGAAAAGATTTTGTTATTGTTTTTCATTTTCTCAAAAATGGCTCTAAAGATTTTTATTAAAATGTAAATGTTTAAGATATATGCATGACAATAAAATGCAGATCTTGAATTTTCTGGAAATAGCTTGTCTTCTTCATTCTAAATAACAAATGTATAATTGATAAACTGCAAGAAATAGACAAAGTATTACTACATAAAAAATGTAAATCTTGTCAAAGCACACAATTTATGTCAAAGAAAAGTAATTGTGGCTTAAACCATTTCCGAGATATTCTTCCTTATTTGTTTGAATTTTCAAATACTTATACTTTTTTCAAGTGGCAACTCCCTATTAGTTTTTTCTTCTGGTCAAGCAAATAGCATGTAATTTCAAAACCATCACATAGAGACCCAATTTTTAAAAATCTGAAAATGAGTAAATGTGTAATGAAGTTAATCTTGATTCACAAGGAGTAGATAAAAGAATAAGCTTTTATAAGAATAGTTTGTAGAAGAGTGAATAGAGAAAGTAATGTGAATGCAACATATCAGAATTTTTTTTTTTTACCTTTGTCCAGCTGCAGTGATATTGAAGAGATTAACTGAAGCACCTTCTTTCAACAAGTGCATCACCTCCTCTGATGGGCGCCATATAGAAAGCATAGCAGACTGAGAGGCAGGCAACTTTGGTTCCATACAGCGCACCTTGAAAACCGGAATAACAGTGCGAGATGCTGAGGATGAATCCTCTAGCTTCTGCAGCATCCTGCCTTCTAACTCTTGCTGCATCTGTTGCTGCTGCTCCATTTGATAGCTGGTTATAACCTGTTTCTGTTCTTCACTCAACATTTTCTGTAATGACACAATGGATGCTCTATTTACTTTGGTTTATTTAGTAGCATGCATAGTTTTAAACACAGAGTTTTTTTGAAATTGTCTTACTAATTTCAGTGATTTTGATTATCATTCAGTTACTTATTCTTCTGTTTCTTTCTATGTATGCACCGATCTTTCTTAAGATTGGAATTACCCAACGAAGCAAACAGTAAATAAGTAGTGCATGAAGATTTTCTTCTACTGGAAATTCATAGCCAATTGCTTACTTAATTAAGTCAGAAAACTTATGTAACAGCTGTACCTATTTAAAAGATATACCATAAAGTAACAATGCCATTATATGTATCCATGCACAATCTCTTCTGCTGAAACAATCACAACTGTCTACATTGGCTGTCAAACAGGTTCATTTATACATAACGGTAGAGGCAGCACACACAAACATCTTTTTTATGTGATAAAACTTTGACAGATGCACCATTTTCTGCTGCGTGGTCTTAAAGGTTAAGTGCTTGACTTGCATGGTGTTATAGAAGTTAATTTACAGCATTTCAAGAATTACAAAGAAGTGAAGCCGAAATTATAAAGTCAATAATTATCTAAATAATCTGGGAAGGATAGCGAAATAAAATAAATAATAAAATATTTAAAATCAGTACATGTATTAAAAGGAGAAGCATTGGGAAAATTGTTCACTGTTAAAAGCGACAGAAAGGCCAGACAGGCACAGTTTAGCTAATTAGGGACCAGCCCCAGGTATAAAGGGTAAATCAGCTGAAGCCAGTTTCTCTTGGAATTAATGGGTGCAGTTGCACTGGCTGGGTTGTGAAGGTCATTAGAAGCTTCATGACGCTGAGTTTTGGTACGAAATGTTTAAGGGGAGAGAGGGAAAGTTAGGGGGTTTTTTCTTTGTATCGCGCATGTGGTGAGAACATTCTCGCAGGGACGCTCATGTGGTGAGGACACACTATCATTGGGGCCCTCTTGGGGTGCGGAACAATATTCTCTGGGGTGAACTTGCAAGAGGATCGAACGTTCAGCTGTAATTGATAATCTTTGGTCTTGGAAGAGACCTCATGCTCGAGCAGCCGTGGCAAAGAATATAAAAAAAACCAACTAGGAGGAGAAAAGCAGCAACCGTGAGGCAACGGTCTTGCTTCAGTGGTTGGAGGACGTAGCATGGCTGTGTCAGAAGGTTAAATGAGCATCTATTTTATTATATGACAGACTTGTTATTCAGATGCTTTATGTTTGTAACTGTTGTTACACATTGATTTTTAGACTCCCATTACAAGTGCACACAGCATAGCAACAAATGTTGTTCAAACTGCCTCTCATTTAAGTGGGTGCAATTTGAACATCTGTAAACATCATTTGCTTACATACCACATGTGTTCAGGTAACATGAGTCTGAAAAACAATTTGTAATATGGAGTATTAGTTTTAACTTTCATTTCTTAGTTACAGTGTGTGCATATGAGACTCATTAAAAAACTGTTTTTAAAATTAGTACATTATATTAAAATATGTGGTAGCAAAAACAAATTAATATGGAACAGACTATAAGCAAAGGTATTTGGATACATATGCAGTTATTATTCACAGTATTCTTATTATCTGTTACTGCACAAACTTAAATAATTTATGACAATCGCTACTACACTCTTGCATACCTCAAAAGCTCCAGGATCAGAACAGGATTCAATCAGTCTGCATAGCTCATCTCCAGATGAAAGTTTAGAGATGTCTCTAATGCAAGATGGACCAGAGGACTTCCTATTGCACTGTTGGAATTCTGCTCTCACTTGACTGAAAAGAGCTTCAGCACATTCCTGCCTCTTTCGCTCCCACTCAGCTGCCACACGTTCCTCAAGTTTGCTAGACCGCACCACTGCATAACATTTGTTTATTGTTGTTATGGTTCAGATAGATTATGAATTGTTGAATAAACTAATGATAGCATTACACCACTTTCCTACATTAAGACACCTTTTTTGGTAGCTAACCTTAAGTGTAAACTAAAAACATTTAAGAAGCTGACATGGAGGAAGCCTCCTAATGTATAGCCAAGAAAATCATTCCAAGTTAAATTAATAAACTTTAGTAACCTTTTTGCAACTCCAATTTTAGTTTTGATGACATCTGGTACGGTTATATAAAAATATTTCTTAGATACAGCCAATGTTTACTTGAAATACCAGATACATCAACTGGTCTCATTTGAAAAATATGTTTTCTATATTACATAATACTTTAAAAAAATAATATCTTCAGTATTTAAAGTTTACTGCATTGCATTCTTATACAATGAAGGATTCACAGCAATAGACTGTTTTTTTGTTTTTTTTCTCCCTGTTAAACACATATTAGAACAGTAAGTGGAAAAATCTTTAAAGCTAAAATAGTTGTTTGAATTTTGATCTATAAAAAAAATCATTGCTTTATAGGGGCCCAAAAGAAATGGAGGAAAAAAAAGCGTTTTTGAAATATAAAGCTTTCTGGAAACTGGTTGTTAAATGATAATTTTTGGAATTTTAACTCAATAATGATCAGATTGCTGTGCAAGCTTTTGGTTATCTGTGCCCATGGCCTTGGGGTACTGTCACACTGATCACAAAGGGACCTTGGTACTGAAGACTGTCTGCCTAGCTATCGCTAGCCATCAGTCAAGCAACAACAGCTGATTTCAACCAATATATAGACTGGCATTGCCAGAGTGGTTAGCAAACAACAACAGCTGATTGTTCTCCTTTCTATTGTGTCTAGGCCGCATACAAAAAGTGTACGTAAGTAGCGAACGTTATTGAATAGTAACTATTTTGTATTATTATTATTGTTGATCGAAAATAACTCACCATAAACACTGCAACGTATGTAGAATAAATTAGCAGTTTTGACAACATAGAAACAAAATAATGCAAACGTGCCAGTTGCAATGAGGACAAATAAAACAAATTGTACGCTGCGTTCCAGATGGTTCAGGAATTTTGTCCTCTTTCTCTTGGAGTTTCACTCCCTTGTAAATAACAGAGCTCATGATTAGTTCAAGAGATGCTGCAGTTCGTTGTATAGCTTTATCAACAGGAAAAGAGGGATGCCCATGAACCTTCACGTATTCCTCGTGTTCAAAGAATTCCCAGGTCCTTCTTAACAGTTCCAATGCCTGACTATTAAGTAGTACATCTCAATGCATAGGTTTTTCACTTCGTGAATCATCACTCGGTGATTGGCATCGTTTTTTGAGACATTGTCGAACTTCAAATCTTGTATAAACAATATGAATGAAATATACATAAAAAAATCTGATGTGTTACACTCACATGACTTTCTCTACTCTTGTACAATCTATTTTTACAAACGCCTATTCTCCATATGCTTTATGTTAATCGAGATATCGAGATGTCAATCTTATTGCTAATTTTCTTGTAGATGCAAGGGGAATATGGTAGCTTTTAAGCGATAGTCAAATATTTTAACGCTGGTTGCCATGTGGGGCATTCCATTCTCTTTGCATGTCCAGAACATAAAAAAATGAATAACGAATTTGAGAAAAAGTATAAGTATTGGAAAATTTAAGGGAATAACAAGCAATATCTCACAAACGGTTCACTCAACAAAAGAAATGTATATGACATAAATTGTGTATTTTAACGCAATCTACATTTTTCGTGTAGTAAAATTTTGTCTATCTCTTATGGTTTACCAGTTATGAAAAAGTCGTTCATAATGAAGAATACTTTTGGAGACATTCCCAGAAAATTCGAGATATACATTTTATTTGTCATGACAATATCTTAAACATATGATATTTTAATCAAAATCGTTAGAGCCGTTTTTGAGAAAATTAAAATTTTCGAAAAATGTTCCATGTAAAGGGTAGTCTGGGGTGGGGGGATTTTCTTGAAAACCTTCGTGTCGCATCTCTGGAAGATACTGAACCTAAATACCAAGTTTGGTGCTTATCCGATTGTTCGTTTTTGAGTTATGCTGTTCACAGACACACAGACACACACACACACAGACACACACACAGACACACACACACACACACACACACACAGACACACACACGGACATGTTTCTAAAAATGCTTTTTTTGGATTCAGGAGGTCTCAAAACGTGTATTTCCCGTGAAATCTCGGTATCGAATTTTTGGGTGGAATGCAATACTTCCCCTACTTACTATACGTAGTAGAGAAAGTAAAAAAAATATATATGTATGTATGTATGTATAAATCAACACCAACAGTAACCAAAATTATAAATAACGTTAACAATATTAGCTTGCAAAGAACAATTTGATGCATGTGATAGATTTACGAACTGAAACACGTGGTTGGAAATGGCTACATCCAGTAACAGAGTCGCTTCCAGTTCTGCTTCGTCATAAACCACCAAAATGCTGCCTTGTGATTGGTTTAGGGAGTCTAATGGTTAAAGCTTTTCATCTGTTTTTTTGCGAGTGTATCAACTTAACCACTAGCTGTCAAGTGCAATGTTTCAATGGTGGGGGTATAGATACAGATGGCTGAAAGCTTGGACAACAACCTGATCATCTAAACTAAAAACTAAACTCAGTGGTGCAACAGGCCATTGTTGTATCAAAGCCTGCTGCCTGGCCCTGCATCCCTCACCTCTGCCCACAACAGGCGTCATGAGTGGGGTGCAGCACTGTAGGGTGGGACGTGATCGGTGCCCTGGGTCCCTCCCGACCAGTATATGCAGCCTCCTTGACCTGGAGCCACTACTTTTCAATCAAGTAGCTCCTCAATTGGCCCCTCAGGAACCTAACAAAGCTGAGAGCACTCTGGGCCAGGTCTCACGTCTGCCAGCAAGAGAAAATCCCCATGCCAGTACTGGGAATTGAACCCAGGTCTCCTACTTAGTAAGCAGCTGCACTAATACTGCGCTAAACAACCTGATCATCACTCGGCTGAAGTCCTGTCATTATTAATTAATGTTTTCACTTACATACTTGTTAACTTCCTGAAATTGAAAAACTTTCCCTCATCCAGCAAAGCACAACAATTTTGCAATGACACAAAATCTACAATGCATACAATGTTCAGCGCAGTAAATGTGCAAAATTACATGTAAAATAAATGGAAATTCATAAGAATCCTCGAAGACCTAGTAGTAGTGCTCTTTCTGTCATACATCCTGAAATTCTTTGCTATCAAAGTAAACATGTATTAAAGCAAAGAACACCACTTTCTAAAGTGCACACAGATTTCTAGTCCATATTTTAAGCTTCAAAACATGAATTATAAGCAAAAAATGTCACAAAAATTGGGAGTTGACCTTACGAAATGTTTGTGTCTATTTACTGCTGGTTACTAGAGGTCACTAGTGGTGCATCAAATTTTAAATCTGACTGCTCCGCATTTTGTTGCAACCCATTGGAGGGGGATGGGGGATGGATAGACACACAAATAACCTCTAGTCTATCATAATATGAATATGCATTAGTACGATACATTCAGTCTGTAATCTTAAGTTACAATATATTGCAATAGAATTTAATTCACTTGAGGTTCTTTTTTGTGCCGTAAAACTATGATGATATGGGACCACTGGCTTTACTTCCCTTTTGAAGGAAGCCATACTAAGAATTTTTATTCCCGAAAAAATCCATTGCCCTCCGCCGGATTTGAACCCATGACCTCAGGAACTAGTTCATGCAATGAAGAAGCATGAAATGTATTTGTTATTATTTCTTAATTTCTTTCTCATGCTTCATTTCCCATCATTTACGCTTTCAAAAGTGGGGAAGTTGTTTTCATTATGAAATGTAAAACACAAAGTATGTTTATCTTATTATCATTTGCTGACTTTTAACATCTTTACTAAAACCTAAAAGCAAATATTGTCGTCCTTTTCATCATACTTTATTTCCATTGTTTACCCTTACAGAAGAGGGCAGTTTATTTTCAATAGTTGTAAACTTATACTCTGCTTTATTTCCCCTTCCAAACATTTGCAAGCACTTCACATTGCTGGTAAACAAATTAATGAGAACAACAATTTCCAAATAAAGATAAATCTTACAATCACATCATATGATTCACTTGTACTGTTCTGTATTTCATAACATTACTAAACCAGAACCACATAATTATCACAGAATAGAGTATATAGAAAGGAAACTTGGCTGTAATCCATGCGGCAAAATTTAGTGCTCATGCGCGAAGTCTGCCATATTGAAACCGAGTAAACAGGTGCTGAGTACCATCGGTCACCTTTCCTATTACTACTGTTCATTATAAAACCAGGTAGGCAAAGGATATAGCATTTGGCAGAATCTAAAATCCCATTTCAGTAACATCACTGTCACTCCCATAACAAAGGTCTGTCTAAAGCACTAGAAGCAACAGAGAGATATTGCAGAGAGAATAAAAAGTTATGATTGCAAAAAAGGTAACTTACTTAAAAGAGATGAGAAGCAATCGCTAGAGCATAGTAAAATCAAATTAGTAGAGAAATTTGACTACTTAGGGATAAGCCTTTGAGCATTAGCAAATATTTTAACTTTTACGGCGCATAAAACAACTGGTGAGTTGAAGATAAGCCCAGCAGCTAAAATGAGCGATTAATGATATAAACAAAATGTATTTGTTGGAAGTGTTTAACTTCAACCACTCTGTATATTTATGAGTATTTAATTTAAAAGCACGGCGGTGCCGTGGCCGAGTGGTTAGACCACTCGCTTCCCACCGAGGCGGCCCGGGTTTAATCCCAGGGACCTGCATGTGGGATTTATGGTGGACGAAGCAGCGTCTGGGCAGGTTTTCTCCGGGTTCTCCGGTTTCCCCCGCCATTCATTCCACCAACTGCTCCATCATCACCTTTCCTTTCATCCATTTCACCAACATTTCGTTTCATCTACTTCCTTCATCCCATACCACCCTGATGGCTGATCACCCATCCTGGATGCTCTGTCTGATCCATGAGTGTCTGCTCCTCGACGGGCCTGTGACCCCAGGCACCCGCTTGTGAGTCCTGGGGGGGTGTAAGTCCTACATAAGAGGAGGGTAAATAGATAATGAATGAATGAATAATTTAAAAGCACTCAACCATTCAAGAATGTGGTACTTGCTTGGCATATTCACAAGAAGAAACAAATAATTTTAATTATACCAATCTGTATTGTTATTTTAAAGCGTATGAAAATAAGAATATGATACCTACCTGAACCTAAAATGTCCAAGTTCTAACTTTATAAACTACGTTGAACATCTAGAGAACATTTTCATTGACAACAAATAATGATGGAAATAAATTGATTAATTTAATGGAGAATGTGCAATTCAGCCACCCATGTAAGGATTTACCCTCTACATTTTTTTTTTAAAAAAACTTTTTGTCAGGAGGAGAAATTTTTATTTCTTGAAGTTCATGAATGCAGATTAAAAAATCTGATGTGACACACTCACATGACTTTCTCTACCCTCTATCATTTATTAATGGGTATACACACTTATCTTACTAAAGCTTATTTTTCTATCTGCTTCATTTTAATCCAAATAAGCCTATGCAGAAATAGCTACATTACACATTTCGTTATATATATACAAAGGGAATAGCGACAGTCAAATGTTCAAGAACTGGACGCTATATACTGGCCTTAAAATTCCATCTGTATCACGCAATAGCGAGAAACAACTGGATGATGACAGAACTTTAAAAAAGAATGACCAAATAATGAACAATTCGAACCATTAATAGCGGATATCTCAGAAATAGCTTTGCAACAAAAAAAGTTATTTGACATAAATTGTGTGTTTTAAAGTGATCTGCCACTTTTTGTGTGGTACATTTTCATCTTTAGCTTGATGTTTACCAGTTATATAAGATTATAAAAAATCCTTCCGAATGACGAGGGCTTGATAGGCTATTCCCAGAAAATTCGAGATATACATTTTATTTGTAATGTAAATATATTTGATATGATACTTTAATCAAAACTATTACAGCCATTTTTTAGAAAATAAAAAATTTCAAAAAAATCCTCCATGTGGGGGTATGTGTTTGGTATTTAGCTTCAGTACCTTCCAAAGATGTGACACGAAGACTTTCAGGAAAATCCCCACACTTCAAACTGTCCTTAACATGGAGCATGTTTAGAAAATTTTTATTTTCTAAAAAAAAGCTGCAACAATTTTGATTAAAATAGCATGTATTAAAGATATTTACATGACAAATATAGTGTTTATCTTGAATTTTCTGGGAATAGCCTATGAAGCCCTCGTCATTCGGAAGGAATTTTGTATAATCTTGTATAACTGGTAAATGTTAAGCAATAGACAAAAATGTACTACACAAAAAATGTAGATCTCTTAAAAACATACAATTTATTTCAAAGAACTTTTTTGTGGCATCAATCATTTCCAAGATATCCATTATTAATGGTTCAATTTGTTTAATACTTTGTCATTCTTTTTTAAGTCCCATTGATTTTCAATTGTTTCTTGTGATTGAATGGAAGAGTATGGAATTTTAAGGCCAGTGTATAGTGTCCTGTTCTTAAACATTTGAATATCATTATTGCCTTTGCATTTATAAAGAAACATGTAATGTAGCTATTTCTGCAAAGATTTATCTTGATTAAAATTAACTAGATAGAAAAATAAATTTTTGTAAGAATAATTTGTATACTCATAATAAACAATAGAGGGTAGAGAAAGTTACTAGAATGTAACACATCACATTTTTTTATTCTTGTGTTAAACAAAAGTTAGCGGCCTATTAAGCAACGTTTCTTATTTTCTCCTACCTACTTTTCTAACCGTCATTTCATTTGCTTTTGTTATAGATAGGAGAAGCAAACAAAATAGTCACAGCTTTTCTTACATATTTGCATGCTTTATTATTTTAAACGTTTTAATTGGGTTAAAATTGCATGTAGCAAGCAGCTATAGTTTGTTTACTGAGTTTCAATATGGTGTAGAGTGCAGCGCTTGACTTCACACAAATCAAAGGAGCTGCCCTCTGCTTTCCTTTCTGTATACTCTCTATTCTGTGTTATTACCTTTTGCAATAATAAAAAAAAAGCACATAATGCACTCATCAAGACCCGAACGATAGTCATTCATCTTGCACTTATTTCCAGCTCTGCAATCTAGGCACTGAGCTATGCAGGAAAAGCGAGCATGTTTTAACTGCTTGCCCAATTTGATCTTGAAACCGAGTGGCCACTGAATCAGTGGCATGCACCCCACTTTAGATTTACTTCATTGCAGGGAAATTTGAGCCCACAGCTATCTATCTCAAAGGCACTATTTTCTATCCCTCTGCATCCCTTTAAATTTGAGCAGTCAAATTCTGACACATCCTGTATATATCCAAAGACTTGAGTCCATGATATGTTACAAGATTGAACATAATCGCCATTTCAGTCGATGCATTTTTGTAGATGCTGTGGCAGTTTTTGTATGCCCATGTCATACCAGCTTGCCGCCATGCTCTTGAAAAAGTGATGGACCTCATTTTTCACTACACCGTTGTCACCGAAGCGCCTTCCAGCCCTGTGTTCTTTCAACTTGGGAAACAAGTGGTAGTCACTGGGTGCTAAGTCTGGACTATAGGGTGGATGGGTGATGGTTTCCCATCCAAACTGTTGCAGAAGAATCATGGTTTGATGGGCAGTGTGGGGACGAGCATTGTCATGGAGAAGGCTTATGCCCTTGCTCAACATTCCTCTTCTACGGTTCTGAATTGCCCGTCTGAGATTTTTTAATGTCTGACAATACCTGTCGGCATTTATTGTTGTCCCAGGATCCATAAAATCGACCAACAATATCCCCTTTCGATCCCAAAACACAGTTGCCATGACTTTACCGGCCGACTGTGTTCTCTTGAATTTTCGCGGCTTGGGTGAACCGGAATGCCGCCACTCACATGATTGTTGTTTGGTCTCAGGTGTGAAGTGGAAAGCCCAGGTTTCATCACCCGTGACTATTGAATCCAAAAGGTTGTCCTTTTCATCTGCATAGCGTTGAAGGAATTGGCGGGAAGTTTCAGCGCGTTGCCTTTTGTGATCTTCTGTCAGCATTCTTGGGACCCATCTTGCGCATACCTTCCGAAATTTTAACTCTTCAATCAAAGTCCGATGAATAGTGCTTCGAGAAATCTCAGGAACAACAATGCAGAGCTCATCGAGAGTGATCCGCCGATCTTGAAGCACGATTTGTTCAACCTTTGCAATTGTTTCGTCAGAAATGGACGGTCTCCCACATCTTTCCTCGTCATGAATTTCCGTGCGACCATTTGCAAATTCTCTACACCACTTGTGGACATTTTTGACATCCATACAAGACTCTCCATACACTTCCATCAACTGTCGATGAATTTCGACAGGTTTAACCCCTTTTGCACTCAAAAAGCAAATAACTGCGCGAACTTCGCACCTGGCGGTTGTGGCTAACGGGAGCTCCATTATAACTGGCTGCCAAGCCAAGACTGAGGGTGCTAAGGGATGTGCGGTGTTTGCTGAAGAGAGTGGAGGGAGGGAGGAAAAAAGCAGTGTGGCCAACATCCACACAAACAGTTTCCCTGCAATCCCAGCGCTTTGGAGACCTTACTTTTGGGATTACCCTCGTATATATCAAAACAACCTCAATATATTTTAATACTGGCTTAAAAATACAAAACTTAAGAAATCGAAACTGCTAAAAACATTAAAGGTAATTAGACATTTTAGAGTTTCTTGAAAACTTGGAACTTACACACAGTGAAGCATTCAAATATATTGAAGAAAGAGTGAGTTCACTCAAGATACTCTTTGCTCCACTTACTACATATTACATGCAGGACATGCTTCGTGAGGCATTCCCCACGTCTTCCGCTGCTATGCGTCGACAAAGAATATCTTGAGTCAACTCACTCTTTCTTCAATAAATTAGACATTTACAAAAAAACTATGTATTATTCTTGTGTAAATAATAAATATATAACAATCTTTAAATAATGGCAAAATAATAGTCCCTCAAAATAAATAAAATATAAAAAGTTTCTTCAGAATACCTACCTAAAAATGTGACATTTCAGAACATTAAAAAATCAGGCCTTCATCAAATGAAATTATGTAGATTGCAACCAAATTTACATTGGAAAGCTAAACTAATTTAGAAACCAGAGATAAAGACCATTTAAATACAAAGAACTCAATAAATCAGGTGTAGCAGATCATTTCTAATAATAAAATAAATCTGAAGAATTAAATGGACTTATACAGTTAATGATTTGGGAGAAAATCTTGATTATAAAACATAAAGATTTGAAGTACCTTCATTTGCTACTTTTAAGAGCAAAAATATTTAAGGGTTATGGGGTAACAGATACTGAAAGGCTGAATTTTTGACAAAATTATGATAAATATCACTTTTTTAAACTTTTCATACAAAACTAATCTTTAAAAATTGTAGAATTAAGATCCAATTGTAGTTTTGACCTTATGACCATTTATATTACCAAATACGTCATTTAAATGTATAAGTGCAGTTTATGTAATAGCACGTCAAATTTGATAATCCTGTTTTCTTATATTTTTGCTATTTGAAAATGTTAATGATGCATTACAATTTCCATTTAATTTCTTTCATATTTTCAGAAAGAGTTCTGAAGATGAAGCAATTTTTGATGCCTAGCTTAGCTTTGGATTTAGAGTTTTACTAATTTAATAAATGATTGATTTTTAGAAGATTAAAAACATTCATATGTGCCTTATTATTTTTTCCTAGGAAAAGTTTTAATGATACACAAAATTTAATCTTTAATTGTAAAGAGCTAACTGGCAAAATAATAAGCAGAATTTAAAACTTGAAAACTTGGAGCATTTCATGTAGGACAAAATTTTTATCATAATTATGTTGAACAAATCTGTGATAAAAATGTCAATTGATTTGATTGAAGTTTGTAGAAATTAACCATTTCAGTATCAGTACCCCCTTAACTGAGATTTTTTATTAACTTATGCCTTATCTTGTCTATGTTACACAGCAAATGCTGCAAGAGATCTTATGGAGCTCTATGCAGGATATGAAATGTCACCAACCTGATTTTCCTTCATCCGCTTTCTCTATGTAAACCAATGGGTACCTTCTAGCAACAACCACTTTGACACTACCAACTGGACCACCCATAGGTAGAATGGAGGTCAGCGAAATGGACAATGGACCAGGTTGGGAATAGAATCCAAGCTTTGTGTCCCAACAGGCTCTACGTGTAGAATTGCTATAGAGCTTCAGTCTTACATTTGATCCTACCTGAACAAAAAACGATACAATTTATAACATGTTTAAAATGACTGGAAGATGTTGCCCACAAAGAAGCAATAAATTTGTAATGGTAGCAGTTAATAATACCTATTAATGAATAAACACTTAAAGACAAAGAAAAGATAAGCAAACATGCTCACAAAATTGGATGTGACAATGACAGTCGTGCAAGTAAAGAATTTATAAATAAAGCTTGTACTATATTACCGTTTATCTCCAGCTCTGACATTTAGCGCAACTAAAGAGATAGTGTTGCCAATTCTTGCCCCTGCTGTGAACACGTATGTATATCTGTAGCATCTCTTTGTAAAATGCAAACAATGAAATAGTTGAATTAATTGTTCTTCCACACAAGCCGTGTGTTGGACAGAGTTGGTAAGGTAGAATCAGACGACTGAAAAATTCAATACCATAGCTGGGATTTTAACTACAGATCTCCCAGTCTCCGTCCGGTTGCTCTAACCACTGAGCTACCATGGCATTGAATTTTTCAGTCATCTGATTGTACCTTACCAATGAAATAGTTGCCTATGTTAGAGTATTTAAAGTATAGAGATATCATTTACACGTGCTTCACTTACAACAGACTCGACAACACGGCTCAAACTGTAGCGGAAGCACACAGAGAGGGAGCCTGTAATCGGTCTTAGCAGACAACTTTCACCCTTTGCTGTGCAAGTCAACCCAGCACTGCAAACCTTGCCAGATTTTTTTATTGTTTTCTTTTGTGTTATATTTCACATGTAGCAAAGCTCTAAGTAACAACAGTAATTTATTACAGACTTACAAGAAATCAAATTGCAGTTCTGATTTATCTGTTGAAACAAATCAGAATAGCTTCCTTTACTATGGAAATTCACAGCACTAGTATTGCTAACGGTGGCCATTCTGATATATACCTGTCTCTTTCTTTACCCTCACAAAATGTCAGGGCCTGAGATATACAGTGGCGTAGGTATAATTAGCAGTATTAAATGTTACTACAGCAGTAACAAGTTATATGTGATTAGGTATGTTCCCATCTAGGTTATCTGGGTTCTACAATATACAACAAAGTAGCATATGCCATGGAGAACTGGTTCAGAGATGGCAAAGCTATGTCATGCATGCTATTAATCTAGGTGGTATGCTACTTGAAAGTATTAAATTATTTATTATTATTATTATTAATTAATTAAATTTTTCTTAAAGGTTGATCCAGGGTTGCTGGATGTCTGAAAACAAGCTAAGGGACTGTGGTCAAGGAAATCAAGAGTAAACATGCTCTACAAGGGTCGTTTGCAAAGTTCTTGGAATGAAGCACACAATGATGCCACAGATTTTTTTAACTGTTATTCATATTTACTTTCTCTACAATGTATAGTAAGTAGGGGAAGTATTGTATTCCACCCAAAAATTCAATACTGAGATTTCACTGAGATGTGAGTGTAACACATCAGATTTTTTCATGTTCAACTCTTCTCCCAAAATGTGAAACACACATTCCCCTGAAATGTTCAAAGTTTCAGCAATTTTGGACACCTTCATTCGTGATCCTGAAGAACCATGTTGTGTACTTTAGTGATGATTTCTACTGTCAAGGAGGATTTTGATCTTCTGCTGCATGAGTCAACTTCCAAGCTCTCATGGCCATGTTTTAACTCTAGGGTCCACCTGGAAATGGTGCTGCAGAGTCCCCTAGAATCCCTGTCATGAATTGTTGCATTCATTCATACCCTTCCTTATGAAATACTTAATAACTGCACAATGTTTTATTTTTGCCATATTTCCCATATACACATGTCTGCACTATAACATAACAGTTATGCCTACTATGATTCTTGAACACCATATTATTGCACAAATGTTTCCAAGAAAGATGACTGATTTTGAAAATATAACTGCTTCAGAAATGAAGCAGCAATCTGCAGGTCATTTTGAGAACTTTTCAAATCCTCATATAAATTGTAAGCCTCCTTTTTTTTTATTAAAAATTTATATATATAATCTTGACATCCTAATGCAATTCATTAATGAATGACTCATAATTTATACATGCACGGAGACTTTATTTCATTGTTCACACCAACTCATTCAATTTCAGTACAGTTTTCCATGCCTGAACAGCTTTAAAAATTTTCTTTATTTTGTTTTTGTATTCTTTGTAATTTAATAAAAATATTTTAATAAAGCTAAAAGCAATTTTATAACAACAGACTGACTTAACAAACCAACAGAATGTCTATTTCTCATATCTGACCATTTTATACTCATATACGAGAATGCCCTCTCGAAAAAAGAAACTACTTTCACTGAATTTGGTACTTTGTACTGCCACAAACTTAGAAATATCTTCAATCATTCTACACCCATACTTAGGATGTGCTTGAACTGCGGATAAACATGATAAACTAATTGTCATCATATAGCTCTATAGCTTTTACTTTATGTAAAAAACACTCAAAACTCCAATGATGACACAGAATTTCCAATGGAGAAGTAAACAATTTTTATAACCTAATACAGTATCATTTTCTGTATAATTTTTAGGCATTTTCAGACAGCTATCTCTTTCTGTTAGCAGAAATTTCATTAAATCCAGTGTAAGTTACAAAAGAAAATATTTATCAACTGCTATCGTTCACAGAATATATACATTATCTTGTTGGTATCAAGTTCTGTTGAATGTTGAAGCTGCAATTTCTTGCTGACCGCCTCAAAAGTGTGTCCAAGTATGACTTACATCACATCCACCAGTCTGGCCAACATAGGGGTCACAAAACTTTAGGCAAATTGTGACACCTGAGTAGGAAAAATCCAAGGAGTGAAGATATATGTATTCTTTCAATGAGGCTATTGCATTGAGGTGGAAACCTGGGTTATTTCTTTTGAGGTTTATAACATGGTGAAATAAAGGACATTTGCTGTCCTGATTAGGTACTACCTCGGACACAGGAGGTTTCACGTTAACATGGTAATGTCACCTAAAATCCAAGGCATCTGGCAATCCCGACTTGATCTTATGCATGGCATTTCTTGTATGCATAGATATCTTTTACGAGGGACACTATTTATATTTTGAGCCTTGGCAATCCATCTGATGCTTTCAATGGAAAGTTTGACATTTTTGACCATAATCTACTTCAAACATTTTGTCAATAGAGCATCATCTGTTTTTTTTTGATACTAACTTAAAATTGTATGTCAACAAAAACATGGAATTAACTCATGAAAATGTTCGTGCAATGATTTATATACGACTTAAGATGTGGATTATCAAGACAAGAGTGCATCGATCAACTAACTTCCACATTTGGCGACGAAGCTCCATCCTTTGCCACTGTGAAACGCTGGTATAACAAATTTAATCGTGGCCGCCGTTCATTTAATGATGAAGTTCGTGAAGGTTGTCCAAAATCAGTTGTGCCAGAAAACATTGATGCTGTGCAAAAACTAATAATGAAAGATCGTCATGCAACATATTGTGAGTTTGGGGCAACCCTAGGCATTAATTCCACCAGCATATATAAAATATTGAATGATTATTTAGCCGTGAAAAAAGTTTGCTCTCGTTGGATCCCACATAATTTGACGCAATCTCAAAAAGATGCTCGTGTCGATTGGTGTACAAAAATGCTCAAGAAATACAATGGTGGTGCCTTAAAAGACGTATATAAGATTGTAACAGGTGACGAATCATGGATCTATGCGTATAAGCCGGAATGTAAACAGCAGTCGACTGTATGGGTGTTTCAAGATGAAGCAAATCCAACAAAAGTTGTTCGCACTCGAAGCACTTTGAAGCAAATGGTCACCTGCTTTTTCAGCAAAACTGGCCATGTGGCAACAGTGCCTTTAGAGGAACGTAAAATGGTCAATGCCGAATGGTATATAATTGACCATTTGTTTGCCGGAAGTCTTCGGTGAACTAAGGAAAACCAACAAGAACCGTAGGATCGTTCTTCATCAAGACAATGTGAGCACACACACACATCTCGTCTAACAACAGAGTATTTGAAGGCTCAAAAAATCGAATTGATGGATCATCCGCCATACAGTCCTGATTTGGCACTTCTTTTTGTTCCCAAACATCAAGAATAAATTGCACAAGAATTTTCGTTGGCAAAAGAAGCCATTGATGCCTTCAAAAACCATGTTTTGGAGGTGTCTCAAGAACACTGGAATAAATGGTTTGACAAATGGTTCAAACGGATACAAAAATGTATTGATCATAAAGGAGAATATTTTGAAAAACAATAAAGCAGTTTTCAATCAGAAATTACTTTGTTTAATTATTAGACTCAAAATATAAATAAAGCCCATCGTAGTCTTCTGATGGAAGTATGGAGAGTAAAGTAGTACAACTGTTACTTGTTGAAACCTTTACTGGGTCTTCAATGTCTGCACATACATGTATTTTCAGCAAACAAGTTTTCGGTGCCAAAAAGCAGAAACTCAGGGGAAATAATGGCAAGAGTTATCTTACAATGGAGAATGGAATTTGGAGAGAAACAGAAGTAACACAAACAAAAATTTGATGTGCTACAATCACATGACTTTCTTCACCCACTATATTTATTTTCATGTTTATTCTATAAATTATTCATATAAATGCTTGTTTGCTTATCTAGTTCTTTATAAATCTTGGCAGAAATGGACCCTATACACATTCTGTAGCAGGTAACTAAGAGCACACAGGTGGCTCATACAAAAGTGAACTGTTTGACGTATGCCTGTCTTGATATTACTTATTCTTTGCATGTGCTCAGGAGGAATAAAAGAACACATGAAAGCATACTACTTAAAATACTAGAAAATTCAAATGAACAACAATGAATATCTTGGAAATGACTAATGCTGTGAAAAAACTTATTTGACATGAATTGGGACAGAGAGGCATGCTGTATGCACATGCTAGAACAAAGAAATACTGTTTTGGACCTCAAAAGTATATTTCTAGTGAAATCTCACCACCCATTTTTTAATGAAATAATCGCTTAGGACTACCTACAATGCCTATGTGGTAGGGAAAGAAAAAAACCACTGCCAGGGTTTGGAGACAGCTACCATGCACACTTAATGTAAAGCATAATTTCAAAAATAGCATTACAAAGGTTCAAAATTACACAAAATAATTTCTATCATTAATGTTATTATTGCTAGTAGGATCCAGCAACAAGTTTCATAGTACATTTAACTGATCAAGTCCACTGGCAATATTATTTTGTTATTTTTAACATTATGTTAAAGACGTGTGCTCAGTTGATCGTAGAGAATTATATTTTTACAAATTATATAAGGTTAAAGCAAAATAGATTTAATTCTTAAATCATAACACTTTTTAAATGCAATTTCTGTGGCATTTGTAATCTATCCTGAGGCAGTATTTTAATACCTGAATAATTTCAATTGTATTTTATAATAAGTAAATTCAATAACAGCCCGCCTTGAAACAATATGTATGTAATAATTATTTTTAAATGTACGTAACAGTCTTTGCATATGCTTATTTTTATTATAAACATGTTTTATAACGTTATGTGAATACATTATATACTTTAATAATGCAAGAGCTGTGAGAATAATAAGTTTTAAGTTGCTAATAATGAGGTAACCTTGAGGCAATAATGAGTTTAAGAGTTTGAATGTTACTAGTCATGATTACAGCAACGATAACGTAAAATTCAGTAACAGTTTAAAATTAGCCAATCAACAGCAAAGAAAAGCTTTAAGTAAAATGCAGATATTCTATTGGACTAGAATTAGCCAATCAGAGACTTGAAATACAGAAGCTTATGGGTTTAATGGTTGAAATAATGTTCAGTTGCTGGCAAACCTTGGTAGTGACCAGATGTAAGATGTGTTCTCTACAGAAATATTACGTGTGAATTGTAAAATATGTCTACGCGTTAGCTAAGTGAAAGTATTAAAGAATCTCACAGCTCTTAAAAAGTGTAGTGCTTTATTAAAATGTGCAAGGATTAATAAAAGAAGTGAATTTAAAAACTTAAATTCTGTGTATGTCTACAATTATTGCCATACCGCACCTTGCCTAAGAGGTAGATGACTCTACAAACATTACTGACGCAGCCGAGGCAAATTCAAACATAAATAATATATATAGAAGCAGTTTTAATAACAAAGTTAGATATTATAGTGTCAAACTTGAAGTGCAACAACAAATTTACATCGTAAAATCAGCTTCTTGTACCTAGCAGCATATTGCGTTACAATAGTAACTATTACATAATCAACAACTTCAAACCGACGTCCAAAGCAAACTCCAAGAACAATACCTCAAGTTGGCTTCCAATGTGTGAAGCTTAATAAATTACGTAAATATATTATGTAACAAAACACCTACTTCAAGTTGGCTCCCATACGTGGGGCAGTTAAACTTAAAGTAACTAAACACCTACTTCAATCCCAAAAAAACCTCATGAAACAGCTTACACAACATAATACATTACAATTGTCTGAAAGCAAACCTCTCACTTGGTGGCACTCTAGAAATAATTAACTTGGCTTTAACTGAAACACTATTTCATTTCATTATTTTCTGGGATAAAACCAGCGAAGAACTACACACAAATATAAAGAACTCTATAACCATGCTTCTTAGCTATTTTAAAACTCCAAATCTGAAATGCAATATGCAGAAAACAAAGTTGATGAAATTCAAAATCTTAACAAAAAATATTAACAATATAGCCTGCTACTTCAGAATCTGACTGTCCATGTCGTTAACTCACACAAATTTCTAGGCATTGTGGTAGACAATCATTTAAAATGGACAGAACATATTGAACCATACGAGGGTCAGTCCAAAAGTTTTGAAAATGGATGCAATAAAATATTAAAAATTTAGATTAGATCATTGCAACTTTTCAAAGTATTCTCCATTGCATTCTATACACTGTCTCATCCTTTCAAAGCATTTTTCAAATGCTGAAAACTCTTCCATTCTTCTATAGAGAGAGCGCAAATACATTCTTTGTAAGCAATTACTGCAGCTTCAGGTGACTCAAATCGTTGACCTTGAATTTTTTCATTCATTTTGGGGAATACAAAGAAAGTCACATAGGGTCAGATCTGGACTGTAGGGAGGATGGGGCAAATATATGACTCCTGCAGAAATTGGGTTGTTTCTTGTGCAGTGTGGGCAGAGGCATTGTCATGTTGCAACAAAATTCCAAGCACACCAATCTTAGGAGCTTTTTTCACAGTTCACTGAACACTTGTGGCAGACATTTTGTGGTCTACCATCTGAAGTAACAGTCTTTTGTCCCTAAAGTGGAATTTCAATTCCAATTTATTTTCATCCATGAGAACATCCACATGTTGTGGATTCGTCAAGTACAATAATTATTTACAATTACAATATTTACAAATACAATTTATTTACAATTCCTGATTACCAGTCCCACGCTTAAATTCTTCCAGACTATAAAATGCATTTACTAGTAGGTGCCTTTTTATTTCTTTCACAGTTTGATCGGCATTTTTTTTCAATTTTATTTTTACAGGTAACATATTATAAAGTTCTTTTCCCATATTTTTACTTTCTCTACTACGTATAGTAAGTAGGGGAAGTATTGTATTCCACCCAAAAATTCGATACCGAGATTTCACCGGAAATACATGTTTTGAGACCCCTGAATCCAAAAAAAGCATTTTTGGAAACATGTCCGTGTGTGTGTCTGTAAACAGCATAACTCAGAAACGAACAGTCGGATAAACACCAAACTTAGTATTTAGGTTCAGTTTCCTCCTGAGATGCGACACGAGGTTTTCAAGAAAATCCCCCTACCCCAAACTACCCTTTACATGGAACATTTTTAAAAAATTTTAATTTTCTCAAAAATGGCTGTAACGATTTTGATTAAAATATCATATGTTTAAGATATTTTCATGACAAATGAAATGTATATCTCGAATTTTCTGGGAATGTCTCCAAAAGTGTTCTTCATTGTGAATGACTTTTGCATAACTGGTAAACCATAAGAGATAGACAAAATTTTACTGCACAAAAAATGTAGACCGCGTTAAAATACACAATTTATGCCATATACATTGTTTTTGTAGAGTGAACCATTTTCGAGATATTGCTTGTTATTCCCTTAAATTTTCCAACACTTATACTTTTTCTCAAATTCTCTATTCATTTTTGTTATGTCCTGGACATGCAAAGAGATTGGAATGCGCCACATAGCAACCAATGCTTAAAAGATTTGACTATCGCTTATAACCTACCATATTCTCCTTGCATCTACAAGAAAAGTAGCAATAAGATTGACATCTCGATATCTCGATTAATATGGAGAATAAACGTTTGTAAAAATAGTTTGTACAAGAGTAGAGAAAGTCATGTGAGTGTAGCACATCAGACTTTTTTACACTACGTCTCTTTAATGTGCCTTTAATTACTGTTCTGAAATAATCATCATTGTTTCTTAGGTTATACATGTGTATACCAGCATTTTTTGGATCATTTTCCTCCAAAAGATGCTTTATCATCTCATAAATGTATATACAAGGAACAGTCAGTATACCATATTGTTTAAACATCAATTTACATGTGTGTCTATTTTTAACATTACCTATTATTCTAATTGTTTTTTTTTTTTTTTGTAATTTAAATACCTTTTACACTTCTGTTGTAATATTTCCGCACAATATTATTCTATATTTTATGTGTGAATAAATAAAAGCATAGTATACCTGTTTAAGTGTTTCGTCATCCATGGTTTTCCTCACCTGTCTCATTATATATAAACCTGTATTTATCTTCTTTTTTGAGTTATATATGGCTTCCAATTTAGCTGTTTGTCTATTATAACTCTTAAGAAATTTGTGTGTTGAATCTCTGGTATTTTTTCACCATCTATTTCCAGTTATATACTATTTAGATTACATTTTTTTAATTCAAAATTTATCCAGGCTGTCCTTTTAGTATTTAAAATCATGTCCAGATTTATATAATATTGTTTAATTTTTTTCATTAAATCATTTGCTTTTAATTCTACCTCAGTAGCTGATTTACCTTTAATTACTACTGTCATGTCGTCTGCATATCCAATTGCTACATTTCCATCGTCACAATGCGGCCACTTTCTGAGAAGGAACAGATCATCTTCTTGCCAACACTTCTCATTCGCTTCACTTTTGTTGGGGGATCTTCTGGGAATACCCAGACCAATGACAGTCCTTTAGTTTCTGGATCATACTGGTAAATCCAGCTTTCGTCACCTCTTACAATGTTATTTTGGATCTTCATTAACTGAATTTTTCAATAATTTCCTGGCACCATTGCACACACGCTTGTTTCTGCTCATTTGTGTGGTAGTAGAGGATCCAGCGACTGCAGAGCTTTTCTTTCAGAATTATTTTCACTGCTGCCGATCTTGAATCTGACCATATGTGCAACGATGATCTTCCCACAACATGCGCTCTGCTTTCACCACATTTTCACCCATTGTTGCTGTAGCCGGCCGCCCTGCTAGGTCTTCATCTTTGAGGGAATCCCCTCCTCTTCTAAACTCTGCATACCATCAATAACTTGTGGACTGTGAAGGGAAAGATTCCCAAATGCATGATGCAGTTTTTCAAGGCATTCTCTCTCCCCTAAACTGACTTTAAAGAGAAAAGCATAGCACAGAAATGCTCTTGCTTGAGATCCATCCTAGTGTATGGCATAGCAACACCTATGTGGTGCTGACAATGCACATTGTTGGAGCGCATCCAGACTTGCACATGTTGCTATCTGAACTTCAATCTGAAGTTAGGAAAAGCTGCTTTGGCTTACCACTAGTCATTGTTAGCCAATCTCAAAACTTTCAGAGTGACCTTTGTATACGCAAAGCTACTAGCAAAACAATATACTTAGTGAGGTATTTAAAAAACTATAGTGTTGTTAAAACTCTAAAACTGATATATTTTGGATGCATCTATTCTTATTTAATTTATGGTGTGGAAATATAGGGGAGCACTGCAAAAACTTATTTAAACACAATTCTCATTCCACAAAAGTAATGTCAGTGGAAAAGCAAGCATTAACAAGGAACAATCAATTACATTACCATAATACAAGAACTAACTGCAATTATTTTAGACACAATACAAACAAAAGTATCAATGAAGGAATGTTAATACAAGAGCAGTAATTTTATTTAACAGTTTAACAGTGGCACTGAAAAATTTAGCCAATCCCTCGGAAATGTGTTTCAAACATAAACTAAAGAGGTACCTAATTAACAAATGTTTGTACAATCTAGATGATCTGTAATTATTAGACGGAGAGTGAACAGCTATTGTGATGTGTAGGTGTTTACATGTTACTAATTAAATTTTGTTCTTTTATGAGGGTGGTCTGAAAAGTTTCCAACCTAATAAAGATACAACACATTTTTTCAGAATTTTTTTTTTTTATTTTTCAACATAGTCTCCTTGTAACTCTACACACTTCTCCCAGCGATGCTCCCATCTCTGTAACCCGTCCAAATAGTACTTGGCGTTTTTCTCTGCAAAATAATTGTTCATGAAGGTGATTGCTTTTTCATTTGACGAAAATCTCTGTTCTCCGAGCGCAATTTTCAGATAGGGAACAAAAAGAAGTCGCTTGGGGCTAGATCTGGTGAGTAAGGTGGATGGTCAAGCAGTCAAACCGTAATTCGTGGATTTTCGCCAGTGGAACCGCTGAGGTGTGAGATGGTGTGTTGCCTTGGTGAAACAGGATTTTCTTTTTCTGCAAATGTAGCATTTTTCCGCAAGTTCTGCCTTCAGCTTGTCAAGTAATGATGTGTAATATGCTCCTGTAATGGTTTTTCCTTTTTGAAGATAATCGATTAAAATAACTCCATGACTATCCCAAAAAACAGTCGCCATCACTTTTCCAGCCGAAAAAACAGTTTTTGCTTTTTTTGGAGCCGGTTCCCCCTTTGCAGTCTACTGTTTGGACTATTTTTGTTTCAGGCATATAATGGTGTGTCCAAGTTTCAACTGCAGTAATTAATCGGCGCCAAAATTTGGATTTATTGCGCCTAAACTGCACCAACAGAGCGTTGGAAATGTTCATTCGAATACATTTTTGGTCAAACATGAGCAAACGCGGCACCCAACGTGCGGACAGCTTTCTCATGTCTAAATGTTGATTTAATATGTGACAAACATATTCTTTTGACATGTTCATAGCCTCTGCTATCTCTCTCACTTTAATTCGGCGGTCGTCTAGCACCATTTGGTGAACTTTGGCGATGTTTTCGTTGGTAGTTGCAATTTTTGGATGTCCCGAATGTTCGTCTCCCAAGCTCTTACGGCCACATTTAAATTCAGCTGCTCAAAATTTCACTGTGGTAAATGATGGTGCAGAGTCCCCATACACAGAATCCAACTCATCTTTGACTTGCGTAGGCGTATTGCCTTTCAAAAACAAATATTTAATGACAGCTCAATACTCGATTTTGTCCATTTTCATAAAAACACTCACATCACCTCACTCAAACGACTGTTACATAACAACTGAGCATCCAAAATGGCTGAAACTTTGGTGAGTAACTGCCAACAAATGAACAACGAAATTCACTAGCTTTTATTTACGAGTGCTGCCATCTTCATGTTGAAGTCGGAAACATTTCAGACCACCCTTGTATATCTTGTATATCATATTAATTGTCTTAAATGTTGTTGCTTTATATTCTCTAACCATATTTTATTATTACTATGAAATTGACTTGTCCAATGTCGACTTTGTGGTCTACAAATGATGTACTGGATAAGTATTATTATTATTATTATTATTATTATTATTATTATTATTATTATTATTATTATTATTATTATTTGGAAAAGGTTTGCCATCCTTGAACTATTTACTCTATAGGCACACAATAGGTGTTTTACACAGAAAATTAAAGACCTACCTCTAATGGTGAGCATGCCTGTTCACAATTGACTAGCTCTGCACCATATGTGATCAGCTTTGTTCCAACACATATGATTCCTTTGTTTATAAATCTACACATATCTCTATCTATACATGACATGATCCCATACCATCCATCTGTAAGTTCTAGCTCATGATTAGGTTCTCCTTCCTTTATTTGTAACTGAAACAAAAAAGTAAAATATCATTAAATGATAAAATTGTTAATCATATTTTTACTGTGTAACAAATTTAATGAGTACAATCTGTTTAAGAGACAAATGAAAATTAATAACATTTTAATGTTTGAGCAATTACTTCAGCAAAAAAGAAAATTAAGTTTTGTGCACTTTTTATTGCACTATAATTTAAAAATGGAACAAGTAATACAAGTTTTATGGAGTATATAATATATAATAATAGTTTTTCTTGAGCGAAATTGTTTTCAGAATTTTCTAGGCATTTTACGAGCAACCGACAAAATGAAAACAGAAGCACAGAAACATGCATGTGTGAATAAAATGACATCCACCGACCATTTACATAGACAAAACACCAGCTATGATGGCTTAATCAAATGCACAATAAATATCCAAATGAACCTGATGCATAGCCATTGGTAGCAAATATATGCGCATTTAGCATGAATAGGTTAATTTAACAGAGTTGTTGTTGTTCACCAATGGCACTGGGGATTAATTGTGAAGTGGTATACTTGTAATGTTTATTTAATTTGTTGTTGAGCCCCACGTGGTGAAGCCATTTTGTGACGTGATTCTTTGTTAGGTTTGTAGCTCCATCTGGTGTTAGCAATTTGCGGCAGTATTAGTGTTTGTTTTAAAGAATGCTACTTTTATTTTATTTAATTTTGGTTCACTGTCCTCCGGCTAGCTATGATCTTTTTGGTCGAGCACTTCTCTTTATACAGGTTGTGTAAACGGAAAGGAATCTTTTATCCAAAGATAACACTGATGAGGGAATTTGTTTTACACTTTTTATTGTCGAACACATTCACTATCAAATTTACACATTGATCTTGACACTCACCAAACTGAAACTGTTATAATAACTTCATTACTAATCATTCCTAATTCGCGTACTTCAGCTTTTTGTATAATTAACTTTACAACACTTTAGATTTTTCATAACTCTGCTACGCGTAACTTGTGAATCGATAGCCGACGTGTACTTTACAAATATTTTCGGTGAACTGACGGACTGAAGGACTTTACCTCTAACCTAGCCCTTTTTATACTCCTACACCCCGATATGCCTAAAGATTATAACTGAGCTGCTATTGGCTAATAAAATGCGCCAACATTAGCGTCTATTTTTATATCCAATGAAAATTATGAATACATATGCTTTAGGTATAATGTTCCAGCAAATTCTAAAGGAAAACGCGCCAACATTACGTAACTTCCTCGTCTCCAATAATGATAAACAGCTCACCCCCTCGCTGCATTATTGCACGCTATTATTGTCAGTTTCAGTAAGGCCGTATAAACTTACTTCTCAACAATAATTACAATCAATAAACATCTTAAATCAATGACACATAAAAATGCATATTCATACTATAATCACTCTTTACATTTAAATAATTTGTGATACAAATTACTGCATCAATTGATCTGCATCATTTTCCCTCTGGCTTCCCAATATAAAGTCTGTAAGTTATCACTTTTAAGGCCTTTGCATTTGGCGAGATGTTGTTTGTTCAGGATGACATCATTTCACAGAGAGTGCACTTGGGTGTAGGTAGGCATCGTATCTTATAGAGATATTCTGCGAGGCAATCGTGGCCAGTTGCCATCCTAAATAAGGCCACTGCAGTCTTCCTTGGCATTTTTTGTATGTCAACTCTATCCTTAATATTCTTATAATCTTTATCCTTTAATTTATCTTCTTCATCAATTCTCTGCTGTCTTTTGAAATGTTGTTTAATGTTATTTAATTGTTTATTTATTTCTATTTCTCTTACAGGTTTTATTTGTTGTATTGCACCTTTCTTTGCTAATTGATCCGCATGTTCATTGCCCAAAAGTCCAACCTGAGCTAGGATCCATTGTAGAGTGACATGATTTCTAGGTTCAACTACTTTAATTATGCTTCTTATTTCTTTATATTTCTTGTTGTTTTATTATTGTAATTTACTATTCCATCTATGGCTGATTTTGAGTCTGATAAGATGACTATTTTTTGTTTTATGTTTGGTCTATATAAAATGTTCTGCAATGGGGCTTTTATAGCAGTTAATTCTCCATCATAGTGGTTTGATGTTTCATCTAATGTTAGATACTGTGCAAAATGTTTACAGTATACTCCTGCACTGTCATTTTTTTTTATTGATGAGGGATTCATCTGTATAATTTTGGGGAACAACGTAGTCCGCCTCCATGTGGTGTTCACTGGGTAACGCTAAATGGACTACAACACAGGCATGCTTCCCAAGCCAAAAAACAGAGTATTAAAATTCATTATGCAGTTTGGTGTTGTTACCTGCAAGTGGGCAAATGTATGGATTTTCATGACTTCCAATCACAAACAATGGAATGCGAACAAAAAGGGGCTAACAGTTCTGAATGAAGAGATATCATTAAGATGAATGCAATGGTTGTTCCTGTTAACTCTCTTAATGCACAATCCTCAAGTACCGGCCACCGCAGTACATATGAAACACTTTCTCATGTACTTGGGAAGTGTCTTCAGGGAGAACTTATTTAAAACAAGCAACACAATACCATCCATTCCTTACTTGCCAAAGAAGGTGAGAGAGAACTGAAAGTTCCCTGCTTGAGGATGGAAGATGCATTAGACAAATACTCATTAGAGCCACCAGCCTTCAATAGAATAAATTAGAAGCATAATTGAGCCAACTATTAGTTTCGAGATTGGTGGAGATAAATTCCAACAAGTTTAACAGGCAAAAGAGCATATCTAAAAGACCGATTATGGGATATTTCATGGAATATTACAATGCTAAAAAATATGGATTGTTAACCTTCTTTTTAGACCATATGATACAATAACAGAAGATTTTTTAAGATGGAGGGACAAATAGAAAACTAGTAAAACTGTACAAACCATTGTCAAGAATACAGTAGCAATTTTTAAGGACCAATTATTTTGGAATATCTTAAAAAATACTAAGAAATGCTTCATTTTTTGGTTTTATTTCAAAATTTTAATATGTACGAGGTGTGATAAAAAAAAATAACGTGAATTTTTTTAATTTTGAGCTTTATACATCCAATGTTCAAAACTTTTGTTTTATCTTGTTGGTACACATATTCCTGATGTATGTTTGCATTTTCAGCTATTTTGAATATTTAGTTTATTGTTGAAGTAAAAAAGTTATATGTCTTTTCGAGTGCTTGGCGAATTTTTACTTTTGGAAAAAATGGACCAAAGAATTTGAATTAAATTTTGCTTGAAAAACAGAATAAAGTGCAGCACTGTATTCAAAATGTTAACTGTGGCTTTTGGCGAGTCTACTATGAGTAAGACAAGAGTTTACGAGTGGTATAAACGTTTCAAAGACGGTCAAAAAGATGTTGAAGATGAGGACTGCCCTAGCACATCAATTGGTGATGACAATGTGGAAGTAAAGAAAGTGGTTCTGGAAAATTGCCGAATCTCCATAAGAAAGGTTGCTGATGATGTTGGCATATCCTTTGACTCATGCCAAACAATTTTTTCAGATGTTTTGGGCATGAAGCATGCAGCAGCAAAGTTTGTTCTGAAATTGTTGAATTTCGACCAAAAACAATGTTGCGTAGACATTGCTTAGGAATTGCTGAATGAAGTCAAAAATGATTCAGAACTTCTAAAGAAGTATATGACAAAATATGGGTATATGGGTATGACGTCAAAACTAAGGCACAATTGTCCCAAAGGTAACTGCTTGAAGAGCCAAGACTGAAAAAAATTTGACAAGTTCGATTACATGTGAAGGTTCTTCTCACTGTTTTCTTCAATTACAATGGGATAGTGCATCAGAAGTTCCTGCCTTATAGTCGTACGTTCAATAAGGAACACTACCTGGAAGTTATGCGCAGTTTGAGTGAAGCAATTTAAAGAAAATGACCAGAATTGTGGCAAAACCACTCGTGGAAATTGCATCACAATAATGCATCCGCTCACACCTCAATGCTTGTTTGTTACTTTTTGGCAAAAAACAAAACATGCTGCCTCAGCCACCGTATTTGCTGGACATGGTCCCCTGCGACTTCTTTCTATTCCCGAGGCTGAAGGGAACCATGAAAGGATGACGTTTTGCCACCATTGATGAGATAGAAACAGAATCGCTGAAAGAGCTGAACACCATAACAAAAAGTGAGTTCCAAAAGTGCTTCCAAGATTGGAAAAAGTGCTGGCACAAGTGTATCTCTGAGGGGCATTACTTTGAAGGGGAAAAGTTCATGTTGATGATTAAATAAAAATTCTTTAAGGAAAAAAAAATTCCTGTTACTTTTTGATCACACCTCATATATGTAATTATACAATGTAATTCTTTTTGAATGTGACTTAATTTTATAGCATGGGTGCCAAGGCAGATCAGTGGTTTAGTTTAAGGATCTCATACTGAGGGTCTATGGTTTCATTCCTGGCTTTGGGGTGGTAAGTTTTAATCATCCCTATCCAGGCCTAGAACTTCACCTCTGACTAGCTCATATGTAGTATCCCCAAGGCCCAGTCTGGTTCAGAGTTGAGGCAGTGTTTTTAACACTTAAATAATTTCAGTCTAATTATATAATATGTAAATTCAATAACAGCCCGCCTTAAAGCAATATGTATGTAACAAGATATAAAAAGTGTATATTACAGTCATTGTATATGTTTATATTATTGCATCCATGTTTAATAATGTTATGTGAATGTATTACGTAATTTGATAATTTAGGAGCTGTGAGAATAATAGGTTAAAAGTTGCTAACAATGAGGTAACAATGAGGTAACCTTGAGGCAATAATGAGTAAGATAGTTTAATAATGCTATTAGTCATTATTGGAGCAACAATAATGTAAATTTTGAGACAGTTTAAAAATAGCCAATCAACAACCAGAAAAAAGCTTTAGTTAAATGAAGGTATTCTATTGGACTAGGATTAGCCAATCAGAAACTGAAATATAGCAAAATTTAGAGTTCAGTTGCTTGTAGACAGTGCTCATAACTGGACGAGTTGGTTGTAGACAGTGTTTCTAATCGGATGCAAGATGTGTCCTCGAGAAATTTAACACGTATTCGAGTGAGACGAAAATAGTTTACGTGTTAAAAAGTGCAAGTAATTAATTAAAGAATCTCACAGCTCTCTATCAGTGAAGTGTTATTTAAATTGTGTCAAGCATTAATAAATGGAGTGAAGAAAAACTTAAAATCTGCATAAGCCTACATTCTTTAGTCGCACCACTGCCTGCTAAGACGTTCAGGTCTCTAACAATAATACTGATGCAGTCGAGGCAAACATAAATATATAATATTTAAAGAAACAGTAAAAAAAAAATTACAAAGTTAGTATTTTTAAATTTTGTGGCGAAGGGTACTGGAAAATTTTTACATACGTGCGGTTGCAACTACATCAAGTTCGGCTCCCCAACATAAGAACTACAATACAACTCCTAAAAAATAACCATCTTCAAATTGGCTCCCAAAGCGTGGGGCAAATAACAATATAACACCTACTTCAAATCGGCTTTCCATACGTGAAGCAACAACCTACTTCAAATTGACGTCCAAAGCGTGGTACAAATAACGTAAAGATATTATCTACTTCAGAGTCCATGGTAAAAACTGTAGGTCCCCTCATTCCATCATCCTCATTGTCATTGTCATTCTATTATTAGAATGGACACCACCAGCTGAGTGCCTCCAGTTCATAAATAGTCCTATCATCACTTGGTGGGATGAGATTCCCTTGAAGATTTGAAGTAAACTTATATGTAAACATTGAAAACAAAAATATATTTTAAATTGGTGTTAGAATTAGCACATTTGATGAACTCAATTCAAGCCAACAAATAAATTTTATAAAATTAAAGACAAAGGAATAGTTAATCTTTGAAGAAAAAAAGGGGGAAACAGAAAAAAAATAAAGAAAAAGAGAGACCCACAGATAACAGGATAAATGCCAGCATACCTGCAGTTCTGCCAGTTAGTTCCTAAATCTCTTAAATACAAAGTATTACGAATCTACTGTCCCACATTCCATACAATATTAAAGAAAGTTTAGTTATCGGTCTGTTATTACATCAGTGGTACAACCACCAAAGATTTTGTAAATTAAGGGACAAAATTAAATTTGGTAAAAATGTTCAGGATATTATTATAACACCATTACCCAGTAAATTGTGGCTACTTTTATATATATATACACGGTTCAATAGCACCTAAATTTTAACATTTATACATAACTATATGAAGCTTATTTCTGTTCTATTATGGTAAAACTACATTTTATATTTGCTATTCTGCATCATTTCATAAGCTCGATTAATAAATAAATAGATAATTAATAATAATAATTAAATAAATTATGAAAACTCCGCTTACATTAGTTATTCTTGCCACACACAAGACCAGCCGTTTAGCTGGTGAATCATCATGCTCCAAAATTTTTCTCAGCGCTGGCCGGTGGGAATGGTCTATCTCACGATCATAGCGATACTTAAGTTGCAGCATCAGCATGTTTGGAGTGAGGCATCTGTGTTTAAACCATTCACATTATATTTAATATTGGTGAAGTAAACTCGATGACATAACAAAAGCAAAAATATTCATTCATCATACTGCCTGATCAGGAACCTTATGTGGTTCATTTTTTTAAAACTTTCATACAGGTTAGGAAAGTCCTCCACCACATAAACAACTTTTAAAGCATGAATTGGACTTACTCTAAAGTTGGTAAAGATGGAGCTATCTGAACATCCGGAATTTAATATTGAGATCAGTTTTATCGCAAATGGTCCCATTCTTTTATCCCAAATGGAACATCCTATATTTGATAACTGCTCTTAAAACACCTTTTCAAAAATATTATGCACATCAACAGCCCAACCAACATATTTTGAGAAATTTGTTTATTTAAAAATTGACATGTGAGAATACCTTAATATGCAGGATACAGAGATGGGCAAAAGGTAATGTAATGGTTACTTTGTAATGATTGTGTTATTGTAACAATTCCCAGCCGGGAATCAAACCTGGAACCTGGTTTTGGTGGAAAAAGGGATTCATAAAAGGACTACAGCTATTTGTAGAAGGTGAAAAGTGGAGCCTGAATGTAAGGAGGAACGAAATGTGGAAAAATGCATGAGAATAAGCAAGAAAACATGCAAACATTGGAAGAAGCAGGCCAACGAACTAGACGAGGTGAAGCAGCCACAGCTGAGATAGTGGACAGGGGAAATGAGGAGGGGATACCAGGACCAACACAAGAGGGGAGAAAATTCAAGAAGAACCAACAAGAGAAAGCCGAGAACAAAGGACAGCGGATCAAGAGGGGAAAGAGAAGGCAACGTTGACATTGACAGCCAAAGGAGCAGTAACAGCAGAAGTGGAGAAAACTGAAACACTTTTAGAAAGAGTATGAGTGCGGGGAGGGGCAAAGTGCAAGTTAAAGTAGGGAAATAATATGTGTGGAAAGTTTAAGGCAGACGGAGGAGATAGCTAAAAGGAGGGGGTTGGAAATAATATTGAAGGATGAATGCAGTACCATCCAAATTGGGGAGGAAAGTGAAACAGCACACAGAAATACAAGACTTAGGAAAGCAATGGAAAAACTTAATTTCCCAGATAAACCAAAAACCAATAGGGAAAGAAGCTAAAAATGATGTTCTGGAACGCAGAAGGGTTAAAAAACAAGATATACAATAGTGAAATGCAAAACGTACTGAGAAATATGGACATTGTAGGGGTAGAAGAGACATGGTTAGGAGAAAATGAATCAATAAAAATAAGTTTTTTCAATTTTGTAAAGAAGCATGTAAGTAAAAGATACGATAGGGGGAGAGCATCAGAGATTTAGATTTACAAGAATTTAGATATAATTAATGACAGCGAGTTATCAGAGAAGAGGAATAGCAAAGCGTTGTGGCTGATAATTAAGCAAATAAATGGGATAAAAGTAAGAATAGGGATAGGGATAATTTATAACCAGCCAGAAACATAATATTTTTATGACAATAAAATATATACAAATTTAGAAGAGGAAATGGCAGGAATTAGGGATAAGCTGCCTGACATAGTATATATTGTGGTGGGAGATTTTAATGCTAGGATAGGAGAGGAAAGTAGTAGATTAGTAGGAAAACACTTCAAAGAAGGAAGAGAGAAAAATGTGGTAAGAACAAGAAAAAGCAGAGATAGAGTAAGTAATAGACAAGTAAAAAAGCTGTTAGAATTTTGTGAGGTAAACAACTTATTAATATGTAATGGAGCAGTAGGAGAGGAATAAGGAGGGAGAATTTACTTTTGCAAATGAGAATGAGAGTGTAATGCATCATGTGTTATGTAGTGGAGAAATGGAGGGAAAAATCACAAAATTTAAAATAAAAAATGAGATAGTAAACAGCAGTCACTTTCCATTAGTTATGGAAATAAAGGTAGGAGGGCAAAAAGTAAATGAAAAAGAGGTAACTCAGAATAGAATAACATCATTTAATGGAATGAGGAACTAAAAGAAAATTTCACGAAAGAGCTAAATTCAAAAGTAGGATAGATCATAGAATGTGGAATAATGGTATCTACTAATGAGGGAAAATCAGGAAAAGCACTAGAGCTACTAAAATTATTAGTAAAGAGAGGAGGGACAGGGATGGAATTAAAACAAGGAAAAGTACAAATGAATAGTGGTTGGTTTGATAAAGAGTGCAGAAAAGCAAAAAAAGGAGGCATTTAAAGAACTTGTCAGGTGAGGGGTTTGGAAAAGCAGCTGGATAAGCAAGATTTAATGATATCTAAATGGGGATATAAATGTTTGTAAGAGGCAAAAAAGAAAGAATGGCTAGAAAATATACAAAAGAAATTAAAGAAAGCAATAGAACCAAAAGAAAACAAAAAAATCAAATCACACCAACTGAATGGGTGGAATACTTCAGAAGATTGATGGAAGAAGAGAAAAACATAAGATTAGGACCAATAAAGCTAGTACAGGAAGTAATGACAAACGAAAAATTAGATGCCAAAATAACAATAGTACAAGTTTTCACACAAATGAGAAAAATAAAGAAAGACAAAGCAGGTAGGAGTACACAGAATACCAGGGGAATTTTGGAAAAGATATGGGGAAACACAAAGTGGATTAAGAATAATGACAGAGCTGCTAAATAAAATCAAAGAAAAAACTGATGTACTGGAATATTGGAAAATAAGTATGGTGGTGCCAATTTATAAAGGGAAAGGAGGACTAAATAAACCAAAGAGTTGTAAGGGAATAAGCCTATTATCCATATTAGGGAAAGTGTGCACAGAAATACTGGCGGATAGATTAATACTGGTGGGTAGAATCAAAAAAGAAACTATCAGAATTTCAGGCTGGATTTAAAAAGGAAAACAGACAATAGACAATGTTATTGTAATGAAAAGAAGCTAGAAACAGTGATGTGTATTGAATTTATTTATGAGCTACTTAGAAATACACATAACAACTTCCTTTCCATACATGTTTAAAGTTTGGCACAGATATGTTGACGACATCTTCGCTGTTGTCCCTAATAGGTTCATACAAAACTCCTTAGCCTTACTAAACCTACAGAACCAATCAATAAAATTCACCATAGAAATAGAAAAAGAAGGCATGCTACCATTTTTAGACCTAAAAATCATCAGAGAACAAAAGAACCTAACCTTTGGCATATACAGGAAGCCAACACACTCTACTAATTACATAAAAAATAAGAGTTTCAATCCAACCACACACAAACATGCAGTACTAAACAGCCTAACACATAGACTGGTATATACCCCCTTAAATAAAAAAGAATACCAGTTAGAATACCAGCATATAGTAGACACAGCAATACATAATGGGTACAACAAAACAACTATTGACAAAAAAATTGCAAAATTCAAACGACAGATGCACATCAGAAACACAACAAATCTCAGCCAGCAAGATAAAGAACTAAAGTTCAAGAAATTCACATACCACCCAAGAACATTTCACAAATTTAAGAAGATTTTCATGAAACATAACATCAGCCTAGCTCCACAGAACAAATTTAACATAGAGAAATTACTTTGTAACAAGTTAAAAGACCCCATTCCACAAGACAAAAAAGCTGGAATCTATAAAATCAATTGTTCAGATTGCAATAAAGTATACATAGGTAAGACAAAAAGAAACCTAGAAACTAGGCTAAAGGAGCACATGAGATGTATTAAATACAAACAAATGGACAAATCTGCAGTTTCACACCATTTTTGGATCACTAATCACAACATCAAACCCAATATTACATTAGTCAAACCAGCCAAATTTGCAGCCGAATTAGATGCATGGGAGAAGATCACCATTCTAAAACACAACACACATCTAATGAATTTTGATTTGCCGCCACCAAATCCTCTCTGGAAGTACATTTCTCCACCACAAGATGCCACCACAGGATCCAGTCCAAAAAACGGAAACACCAACAACACGGGCCAGTCGACGAGTTAACCTTCTGATGATGGGAACAACGGTTTCCCGAAACATGTTAAGTGAGTAAACTTAAGTGATGTTAGTGTTACAATTCCGACTCACCTTTAAATAAATTAAATAGACAATGTATTCATAATAAAAGCTAAAATAGACAAGTACCTGAGCAAGAAAAGAGGAAGGGTTTACGTGTTCTTTGCAGACTTTGGGAAAGCATTTGACACAATAAATAGAGAAGCTTTACAGTATAAACTAAGAGAAAAAGGAATAAGTGACAATTTTATAAAAGAAATCAGGAAAATTTACAAATATGTAAAATTCTGTATAAGATGTGAGAAAAATGGCATTACAGACATGATACAACAAAAAATAGGACTAAGGAATGCAAGCTGAGCCCCATACTTTTTAATATATTTATAGATGATATACTGAAAAGAGTAAAAGAAAGAAATCAGCACTGTCCGCTAATAGGCGATAAAGAGATACTAGGTTTATTTTATGCAGATGACTTATGGCAGGGGCTATTGGTGATAGGCCTACAGAGAACAATTATAATAGAATTCAAAAAAATTGTAAAGAATGGGGAATCAAAGTAAATACAAATAAATCCAAAGTTGTGGTATTTAAAAGAGGAATCAAACTAAAAAAAATCTGATGTGTTACACTCACATGACTTTCTCTACTCTTGTACAATCTATTTTTGCAAACGCCTATTCTCCATATGCTTCATGTTAATCGAGATATCGAGATGTCAATCTTATTGCTAATTTTCTTGTAGATGCAAGGGGAATATGGTAGCTTTTAAGCGATAGTCAAATATTTTAACGCTGGTTGCTATGCGGCGCATTCCATTCTCTTTGCATGTCTAGGACATAAAAAAATGAATAACGAATTTGAGAAAAAGTATAAGTATTGGAAAATTTAAGGAAATAACAAGCAATATCTCGAAAACGGTTCACTCAACAAAAGAAATATATATGACATAAGTTGTGTATTTCAACGCGATCTACATTTTTTGTGTAGTAAAATTTTGTCTATCTCTTATGGTTTACCAGTTATGCAAAAGTCGTTCACAATGAAGAATACTTTTGGAGACATTCCCAGAAAATTCGAGATATACATTTCATTTCTCATGACTTTATCTTAAACATATGATATTTTCATCAAAATCGTTAGAGCCATTTTTGAGAAAATTAAAATTTTCGAAAAATGTTCCATGTAAAGGGTAGTCTGGGGTGGGGGGATTTTCTTGAAAACCTTCGTGTCGCATCTCTGGAAGATACTGAACCTAAATACCAAGTTTGGTGTTTATCCGACTGTTCGTTTTTGAGTTATGCTGTTCACAGACACACAGACACACACACAGACACACACACAGACACACACACACACACACAGACACACACACGGACATGTTTCTAAAAATGCTTTTTTTGGATTCAGGAGGTCTCAAAACATGTATTTCCAGTGAAATCTCGGTATCGAATTTTTGGGTGGAATGCAATACTTCCCCTACTTACTGTACGTAGTAGAGAAAGTAAAAAGAAAGAGAAAAAGTGGTTTTTAAGTGGCCACAAATTGGAGGTTGTCAAAGAATTTGATTATTTAGGAATGAGGATGAGTAGTAATGGGGAATGGGGAGCCCACGGTATAAAGATGATAGCTAAAGGGAAGGCAGCCATGATGGGAATAAGGATAATATGTAAATATAAACTGGGAATGTCATCTAAATGGTTGGAAAGAATGTATGAAGCATTGATAGATTCAAGAATGCTGTACGCAGAAGAAATCTGGGAAGGTTCCGAAATAAGCAAAACAATTGATCACACATATAGAATGTGTCTTGGGAAGTCTATGTTGGACTTTTGGGCAATGAACATGTGGATCAATTAGCAAAGAAAGGTGCAATACAACAAGTAAAACCTGTAGGACAAATAGAAATAGATAAACAATTAAATAACATTAAACAACATTTCAAAAGACAGCAGAGACTTGATGAAGAAGATAAATTAAAGGATAAAGATTATAAGAATATTAAAGATAGAACTGATATACACAAAAAATGCCAAGGAAGACTGCAGTGGCCTTATTTAGGATGGCAACTGGCCACGATTGCCTCGCAGAACATCTCTAAAAGATACGATGCCTACCTACACTCAAGTGCACTCTCTGTGAAGATGATGTCATCCTGAACAAACAACATCTCGCCAAATGCAAAGGCCTTAAAAGTGATAACTTACAGACTTTATATTGGGAAGCCAGAGGGAAAATGATGCAGATCAATTAATCCCCAGTGCCACTGGTGAACAACAACAACATATAGAATGTTTTGTACAGAGTTACTAGTCTACCAAGAGCAGCTACAGGGGAGGTAGATTTAGTGGAATTAGGAAGAACAAGGAGAAAAGGATTAATACTAGAAAGAATTTTAAAATTCTGGTTTAGATGTTTGACAAAGGAGGAGGGAGAAATTTTAAAGATATGCATGAACCAGCAAAGGTGTATGATAAACAAAGATAGTTGAACAGGAATGGAAAAAATCATGGAAAAAATAGGAATGGGAGATACATGGAGGTTAGCGGAAAGAAATATAAATGGATTTTGGATGGCAGTAAGAACTAGAATGGAAGACATAGAAAGCCAGGAGATATGGGGAAGTTTAGAAGATAAAAAATCATTAAGCTTCTATAAAATAATAAAATGAGAATGGGCTCTTTGGAGAAGAAGTAAAGGGTACGTTGACCAATGCACTTGTAATAAATAGGAAAAGGAAGGATTAGCATGGATGTGAACAGGTTCAAAGTACTTAAAAGGGTTAAGAGGAAGTGAAAAAGGAATATGCGAATTATGTAGTGGAAGTGGAAGTGAAAGTATACAGCACTACATGACTGAGTGTAAAGAAATAATGATATGGAGGGAAAAAGCATGGGAAAAAATTGACAGAAAAATAGTAACTTAAAAATACTGACAGAAAAAGAAGAAAAGAAAATTAGGGATATGGAGAAGCTTTTAGGAAAAGTAAAAGGAAAAATGGATTAGAAAAGTAAGAGATGCAAGGAAAGAAGGACAAAGGGAAGGGGGAGAGGAATGACTGTAAATGGCGAAAGCTAGTAAAGGGCTACTCAGTGAGCTACAAGGCCAGGGAGCCATGTAAACAGAGTAGCACAAAGTAGGCTTACAGACCACATAGTTTGTACATAGGTATAGTTAAGTTCTAGAAATAATGTATATTGTATGAATCCTGTAAATTAAGTGTACAAATAAATTCAATTCAATCACAGCTAAATTCCATTTACTGAATACCAATTTTCATGTTTTGTCCTCCATGATAAAATAGTTATCATGCTAGCCTCTTATTAACATGAATGTTGGTCAAATGTGGCCAGGACAATGGACTTTATTCAGGTGTAAAATACTTAGCATGGCCCCCTTTGGAGAAGAAGTAGATTTGCTGGCCTGTGTGATGTTTACTTGCGAGTTAAACCACCTCATATCCTGAGCAAAATAGTTAAGCTTTTAGTATACGACGACTGTATCACAAATCTGCATACCTGATGAAAATATCTACGAGGGCTGATCAATAAAGACTGAGACTGATTTTTTTTCACAGATATTTATTACTCCATTTCAATGTTGACATGATCTTTTTCAAAGTAGTCCCCTCCTAACTAAATGCACTTTTTATAGGGTCTCTGGCAGTCCTTGAACACATGGTGCAGGCCATTCTTTGTCAGGTCTTTGAGAATCACCTCACTTTTCTTTAGCACTGCTTCAGTGCTCTCAAATCGAATGTCCCGGAGCTTTGCCTTTAGTAATGGGAATAAAAAGAAATCACAGGGGGTAAGACCAGGGCTTTAAGGGGATGCGGCACACAGGTAATGTTGAATTTAGCCAAAAATTCCTGGATTTGATTTGCGACGTGAGGCCGCGCGTTGTCATGATGAAGTTGCCACCCATTCCAATGATGTTCTGGATGCTTCCTTATAATGTGCTTCCTAAGTGTAGCCAATACTGACGTGTAGTAGCTGCTGTAACAGTAGTGTGAGGGGGGGAAATGCATGCTGGTAAATCATTCCATTCCGAAACACCAGGCCCACCTTGCTTAGCACAGAGGACTTGCCCTTCTTTGAAGTCCTTGAACCACCTAAACACCGTTGCACGAGGTAGTGCATCTTCACCGTATGCTTGCTTCAGCTTTTGAAAGTTTCAAGGTTGTATGATTTAAACAAAAATAAAATTTTATTGCGCTGTGATTGCTCCTCTCGTGTCAGCTCCATTTTGTGGTATGCGAAATTCAAGTAGGGTCAACAGTATACAGCATTACTACCAACCTTCCGTTACGAGAGTGCTGTCGCTTATGGACATTATACATGAAACCCTGCTCTTTTCAAGTATTCGTGGTAGAGACATAAAACTATCAAGGAAACTACAGAAAAAAAATCAGTCTGTCTTTATTGATCAGCCCTCGTAGCTACTGAAAACCATACATTATTGTTTTAGGAAGTAAATCCTAAGAAGTGAATAGATTGGGGGAGGAGTGTTTGCCTTACCTTCCAGCAAACTGAAGTGGAAATCTGCGTTCTGTTGCTGCAAGCTTCCATATCAACCAGCGATAATGGTTTGAAACCCAACCTGCTGGTACCAATGAAGGTTCTATACCAGGACTGGCAAGGAAAGCCCTTGTCACCTCCTTTAATCCTGCAGTACCATCAATAGCTAGTACCAACTGTGCTCCATCTCCCATATCTATACCCTTAACATTGCGAAGACAGAGTGATTCACTGCACCATGAAAACAAAAAAAAAGTAAATTCAAATACATAATATTTTATGCATTTAAAGCTCTTAATAGCTTCTATAAGAAATATTAAATTAAATAACATGAAATTCCTTTCCTCTGGCCCAGAAGGTAATAACCTAAAAGTAGGGTTACCTCATTCTCAAACTGAAAAAGGACTGTAACTTATTGTTACAATGTACAGTATTCTAAGAGACTCAAGTAGGTGATTCAAGATAGAAGTCCCATGTGGGATTATATTTTTACTTTCTCTACTTTGTATAGTAAGTAGGGGAAGTATTGTATTCCACCCAAAAATTCAATACCGAGATTTCACCGGAAATATATGTTTTTAGACCCCCTGAATCCAAAAAAAGCATTTTTGGAAACATGTCCGTGTGTGTGTCTGTGAACAGCATAACTCAGAAATGAACAGTTGGATAAACACCAAATTTGGTATTTAGGTTTAGTATCTTCCAGAGATGCGACACGAAGGTTTTCAAGAAAATCCCCCCACCCCAGATTACCCTTTACATGGAACATTTTTTGAAAATTTTAATTTTCTCAAAAATGGCTGTAACGATTTTGATTAAAATATTATATGTTTAAGATATTTTCATGACAAATGAAATGTATATCTCAAATTTTCTGGGAATGCCTCCAAAAGTATTCTTCATTGTGAACGACTTTTGCATAACTGGTAAACCATAAGAGATAGACAAAATTTTACTACACAAAAAATGTAGATCGTGTTAAAATACACACTTTAAATCATATACATTTTTTTTGTCGAGTGAACCATTTTCGAGATATTGCTTGTTATTCCCTTAAATTTTCCAATACTTATACTTTTTCCTTATTCATTTTTTTTATGTCCTGGACATGCAAAGAGAATGGAATGCGCACATAGCAACCAACGCTTAAAAGATTTGACTGTCGCTTAAAGCCTACCAATTCCTCTTGCATCTACAAGAAAATTAGCAATAAGATTAACATCTCAATTAACATGAGGCATATGGAGAATAATCGTTTGTAACAATAGTTTGTACAAGAGTAAAGAAAGTCATGTGAGTGTAACACATCAGATTTTTTTAATTGATATCAAAATAAAGTTTATTACTTGTAAAAAGCTTGTATTAAATAATATTTACAGAATATATTATTTGCCAATTACACACACACACACACTAGTACTCATGAATTGGAATGGATCAATTTTAATATTTGCTGCTATTTCTAGCAGTATGTATCAAAGCATTTTTGCACACAATGCTATCTAAAATTCTGTGTGCATGATTTATTGTAACTAAAATAAGTCAACTCATTTTTGTTAAATCCAGGGAAATCCTAAATTCTATCAGAAATAAAAGCAGAGATCAAATTACAGCAAAATTTGTGTCACTTCAATTTTAGTAAAGTTTGAGTTCTGAGGATCACAATAAATCGCGAAGGGTCATATGCCACCACATTTGATATGCTTATAAGCAAAATTGTCAACTAGTTTTTGTTAACATGATAACTGACATTTGTCGCACATAACTTCCCAGCAAAACAGGGCTCATTATTAACTGAAACACAAAAAATAAGGAACTTTTGCCATATGGTACCTATATTACACTGTAAATGAGACAAGAAAAGGAAAATACAATATTGTTCCTTGAAAAATTGTACATCTGCCAACCCTATCTAAAAGGGTAGGGTAGTCAGGATTCCAAAACCACATAGAGGGCAACCTGACTAGTGGAGTAAACCCTGATTACAATTCCTGATCCTCCAAGTTCAGAGTTTATAATTATTGGGCCAGTAACCCAATATACGTTGATATTGTAATGAAAAGAAGCTAGAAACAGTGATGTGTATTGAATTTATTTAAAGGTGAGTCGGAATTGTTACACTAACATCGCTAAGTTTACTCACTTAACATGTTTCGGGAAACGGTTGTTCCCATCCTCAGAAGCTAATCCGACTGTCCCGTGTTGTTGGTGTTTCCGTTTTGTGGACTGGATACTGTGGTGGCATCTTGTGGTGGAGAAATGTACTTCCAGAGAGGATTTGGTGGCGGCAAATCAAAATTCATTAGATGTGTGTTGTGTTTTAGAATGGTGATCTTCTCCCATGCATCTAATTCGGCTGCAAATTTGGCTGGTTTGACTAATGTAATATTGGGTTTGATGTGATTAGTGATCCAAAAATGGTGTGAAACTGCAGATTTGTCCATTTGTTTGTATTTAATACATCTCATGTGCTCCTTTAGCCTAGTTTCTAGGTTTCTTTTTGTCTTACCTATGTATACTTTATTGCAATCTGAACAATTGATTTTATAGATTCCAGCTTTTTTGTCTTGTGGAATGGGGTCTTTTAACTTGTTACAAAGTAATTTCTCTATGTTAAATTTGTTCTGTTGAGCTAGGCTGATGTTATGTTTCATGAAAATCTTCTTAAATTTGTGAAAAGTTCCTGGGTGGTATGTGAATTTCTTGAACTTTAGCTCTTTATCTTGCTGGCTGAGATTTGTTGTGTTTCTGATGTGCATCTGTCGTTTGAATTTTGCAATTTTTTTGTCAATAGTTGTTTTGTTGTACCCATTATGTATTGCTGTGTCTACTATATGCTGGTATTCTAACTGGTATTCTTTTTTATTTAAGGGGGTATATACCAGTCTATGTGTTAGGCTATTTAGTACTGCATGTTTGTGTGTGGTTGGATTGAAACTCTTATTTTTTATGTAATTAGTAGAGTGTGATGGCTTCCTGTATATGCCAAAGGTTAGGTTCTTTTGTTCTCTGATGATTTTTAGGTCTAAAAATGGTAGCATGCCTTCTTTTTCTATTTCTATGGTGAATTTTATTGATTGGTTCTGTAGGTTTAGTAAGGCTAATTAGATGCATGGGAGAAGATCACCATTCTAAAACACAACACACATCTAATGAATTTTGATTTGCCGCCACCAAATCCTCTCTGGAAGTACATTTCTCCACCACAAGATGCCACCACAGGATCCAGTCCAAAAAACGGAAACACCAACAACACGGGCCAGTCGAATTAACCTTCTGAGGATGGGAACAACGGTTTCCCGAAACATGTTAAGTGAGTAAACTTAAGTGATGTTAGTGTTACAATTCCGACTCACCTTTAAATAAACCCAATATAATAAAAAAGCAAATAATAATAAGGCTAATCAAAATTCTTTATTCACTTAAACTGAAAACTTATATTTTCATTTTGCCACATATTTATAACAACAGTATTTATATTCGTGTTGTTTTTATTATTTTGAATAGTGTTATCTTCAGTAACACGAGTGCTGATGGTTTCCAATTATTTAATTGAGGTTAACAAATATTACTATCATGGCAATTATTTTGAAACTAGTTATCTTATGGTAGCAAACTTGAATTGAAAACCAATTTACAAGGGCTGATCAATAAAGACTGAGACTGATTTTTTCCTCTAGCTTTCTTGAGAGTTTCCTGTCTCTACCATAAATATTTGAAAAGAGCAGGGTTTCATGTATAATGTCCATAGATGGCAGCACTCTTGTATCAGTAGGTTGGTAGTAATGCTGTATATTGTTGACTCTACTTGAATTTCGCATGCCACTTGACACGAGAGGAGCAATAAAATTTTGTTTTCGTTTAAATTATACAGCCTCTGAAACTTTGGAAAAGCTGAAGCAAGCATACGGTGAAGATGCACTATCTCGTGCAACAGTGTTTAGGTGGTTCAAGGACTTCAAAGAAGGGCGAGCACTCTGCGCTAAGCAAGCTGGGCCTGGTGCTTCGGCTTTTGCTATGACTGAAGTCAACATCAACACAGCTGCTGTGATTGTTGTTCTTCCTCACACTACACGCCAGTATTGGTTACACTGAGGGAGCACATTGCAAGGAAACATCCAGAACTTCATCAGAATGGGTGGCGACTTCATCACAACAACGCATGGCCTCACGTCGCAAATCAAGTCCAGGAATTCAACATCACCTGCGTACTGCATCGCCTTATAACCCCAATCCTGCCCCCTGTGATTTCTTTTTTATTCCCATCTCTAAAGGCAAAGCTCCGGGGCATTCGATTTGAGAGCACTAAAGTGTGCTGAGGAAAAGTGAGGCGATTCTCAAAGACCTGACTAAGAATGGCCTGCACCATGTGTTCGAGGACTGGCAGAGACGCTATAAAAAGTGCATTCAAGTAGGAGGGGACTACTTTGAAAAATATCATGTCAACATTGAAATGGAGTAATACATACTGTGAAAAAAAAATCAGTCTCAGTCTTTATTGATCAGCCCTCGTAGTACCAAAGGAAGTCATCAGCTTTTATGAGCATTAAATTCCAGGAGATAATTACAACTGAGAAAGCATTATTTTTGCTTTGTACTTTTATTATACAGAGTTATTTTAAATGCTTATCAGGGTTTCATGATTTTTCTTTGGAAACCACGAAAAACATACTATTATTATCGTTGCAGTTATGGCTATAGAAACTCTCAAAGTTTTGTTCTTCATCGACTATAGTGACATCGGTTACAGCAGTGTTTACAAAATGGCGGTCAGTGGTAGGGAGAAAGCATTTTGTGTTCTTGAATATCAACAAAATCGGCCTGTTATCATAGTCCAGCGTCATTTTCGAACGAAACACGGGAAGGACCTTCCCTCTGTCAACTCTATTCGCAGATGGTATACTCAATTTGTGGACACTGGTTGTTTGTGTAAGGGGAAAAGCAGGGGAAATCCTGCTGTGCCACAAGCAGAAGTAAATCAGATCACTTGTAATCACGGAACACAGAAGTGAATTACAGAATGGCTGTTACCTCATGAGTGAAGACATGGATGATTATGTGCTGCAACAGGATGGTGCACCACCTCATTTCCACAAGGAGGTCAGAGCTTTAAAACCAAGAACTACCACAACGATGGATCGGATGCGGAACGGATTGTAATAAGATGCTTTTACCCTGGCCACACGTTCACCGGATTTAACACCATGTGACTTCTTCATGTGGGAATACGTTAAATACCACGTATTTGTTTCTCCTCTACCAGTGAATATGCTGGAACTGAGGCAGCGCATTTCAACCATCTTCCTAACCATCACCGCGTGTGTGGGAAGAGATGGGCTATTGATTAGATGTGTGTAGAGTAATTAAAGGTGCATATATTGAGCATGTGTAATGTACATAAAAAAAATCTTTATGAGTTACAGTACACAATAAAACAAGATTTATCTTCCTACGTCAATTGCACAGTGTACTATGATTTTTTTGTAACTCCAATAAGCATTTAGAATAACCCTGTATAATCATGATCGTCAAAGCAGTGACTTGCCTATTCTATCTTTCTTATTTCAAGCAGAATCAGGTAGATTCTGAAACTATACTACATTAATTACAACTAAAAAATTGAGGTTATAAAAAGCATATTTTCTCATTCCATAATCAGAGAAGGGAATAAAACAAATGAACATAGCAGAAAAAATTTTTACTTATTAGTTTTTATGCATTATGCTGTTGACTATCCTCCTCCTCATCATTATCCTTTAGTGGAGTAGCAATGAGCTCCTTGATTGGCTTAAAGGCATCTCATATAATTATCAAGCTGGTAAAGTGAGAAAATGAAACGTTACTAACCTATAATAGTCAGAAGCACAGAACCTGTATTCTAATGCATTTTCTGCTGTCACACTGAGAACACCTGTCTTAACTCCTAGTTCCAGCAACTGAAAACAGACAAGGATGGCATTAAAGGATCAAGCATGTATTAGGAGCCTTACTTGGCATTGCAGGGTGAATTTTCAAGCTCCAATGAGTTTTTACCACCTTTGTTAACCCCATCCCAAATACTTTAGAGTATTCTTAATAAGGATTCACACTGACCTATTGTTTAGTGGGTATCTGGTCTCTGAGGCTTGTGGATGTTTCTTTCCTGTTGAGGTGGCATCTAAAGGATATGTGCTGAATATAGAGATCAATCATTGCTGGTATGGCAAAATTCAGGGGAGTTTTCTGTGTTTCAAAATGAAAATTCTTTCCCAAATGGCCAGTTCTGTTGGATTGTACAGTTTTATTTTCTCTACTATGTATAGTAAGTAGGGGAGGTATTGCATTCCACCAAAAAATTCGATACCAAATTTCACCGGAAATACATATTTTGAGGTCCCTTGAATCCCAAAAAAAATAGCATTTTTTTAGAAAAAGGTCCATGTGTGTGTCTATGAATAGCGTAACTGAAAAAATGATGTGAGATAAATACCGAACTTGGTATTTAGGTTCAGTAACTTTCAAAGATGCGGCACAATTTTCAAGCAAATTCCTCTACCCCAGACTACCATTTAAATGGAACATTTTCCGAAAAGTTTGATAAAAGTATCATATATTTAAGATATTTTCATGAAACATGAAATGAATATCTTGAATTTTCTGGGAATGTCTCCAAATGTCTTCATTGTGAATGGCTTTTGCATAACTGGTAAACCGTAAGAGATAGATAACATTTTTGTACACAAAAAATGTATATCTCATTAAAACACACAATTTATGCCATATACATTTTTTTGTTGTGGAGTAAACCATTTCCGAGGTATTCTTTGTTATCTCTTTGAAATTTCCAATACTTACACTTTTTCTCAAATAGGAATTTGTTATTCATATTTTTATGTCCTGGACATGCAAAGAGAATGGAATGCTCCACATAGCACAAGCTCTTAAAAGATTTGACTATTGCTTAAAGCCTACCATATTCCTCTTGCACTTATAAGAAAATTAGCAATAAGATTAACATCTTGATATCTCGATTAACATGAAGCATATGGAGAATAAGCATTTGTAAAAATATTTTGTACAAGAGTAGAGAAAGTCATGTGAGCGCAACACTCTGGAATTTTTTTTTCCCCCATGAGTTTGGCTTCAGCAGTTATTTTGTGGTTATCTTCCCAAAAATAATTCCTGTAGCTGGTTTTTCTAATCTTCCGAAAAACAATATGTCAACAGATGAAAATGTTCCCCAAACATGTCCTAGGTTTTAAAGTACATAAAGTGTGTAAACAAGTTAACCTATTAATTGGTAATGCTTCATAAACCTTCCTTAAATTATGGAAAATGAATCAAAGTTAAGCATTCATACAACTCCACTTACCAACTTACTCGCAGGACATGTTTCGAGGACTAATTGTCTCCATTTTCAGCTGCAGTAATTTGGTAAGTGGAGCAATATGAGTACTTAACATTGATTCATTTTCCATACTTAAATTATTTGCTTCACTGTATGCAAGTTCTAATGACTTTAAATTTAAATATCTCTTTTGTTATGCCTTTTGAAATGAACATTGATTCACAAAAAAAATCTGATGTTACACTCACATGACTTTCTCTACTCTTGTACAAACTATTTTTACAAACTCTTATTCTCCATCTATTTCATATTAATCGAGATAAACATTTGTAGAAACAATCTTTTGACACGCAAAGAGAATTACATTTTACACATAGCGACCAGTTCTAAAAATATTTGACTATAGCTTAAGGCGCACTATGTTCCCCTTGTTTTGTATTTGCAAGGGCAATATAAAACTACAGTAGCCTTTAAGCATAGACATATCTCTTAATAGCTGGTTGTTAGGTGCAGCACCATTCTCTTTGCCACAGATTAATACTCTTTGCATATCCAAGACAAAAAAAATGAATAATGAATTCCCATTTGAGAAAATAAGTATTGAAACATTTAAGGGAATAACAAGCAATATCTCGAAAATGGTTCACTCAACAACAAAAAAAATGTATATGACATAAATTGTGTATTTTAATGCGATCCACGTTTTTGTGCAGTAAAATCTTGTGTATCTCTTATGGTTTACCAGTTATGCAAAAGTCATTCACAATGAAGAATACTTTTGGAGACATTCCAGAAAATTCAAGATATACATTTTATTTGTCATGAAAATATCTTAAACATATGATGTTTTAATCAAAATCGTTAGAGCAATTTTTGAGAAAATTAAAATTTTCGGAAAAATGTTCCATGTAAAGGGTAATCTGGGATGGGGGCATTTGCTTGAAAACCTTCGTGTTGCATCTCTGGAAGATACTAAACCTATATACCAAGTTTGGTGTTTATCTGACTGTTCGTTTCTGAGTTATGCTGTTCACGCACACGCACACGCACACACACACACATATTACTAGTACAGAAACATTTGAAGGACATTTTTTTTATGGTGGTAAAAAGTCACCTCTCAAACAAACTAATCTTTCTAACCATACATTTGGAGACACTCTTTGGTGGTTCGCCCCCTCAATTTCATTATCTATGGTACACCGAGTGGTATTGTGTTCCATCTAAGCGTGTGATAGGAAGATTTCACTGGGAAAATAAGTTTTGAGGTCTTAAGAAACCAAAAACAAATTTTTTAGGAAAAAAAAGCTCTGTGCGTGCGTGCGTGCGAGAGAGAGAGAGAACAGTATAATTTTAAAAATGAAAACTCGGATAAATACCAAAAATTATACTGATAGCATCTTTCAATGATACATGCAATGATTTTAACGAGATTTCAAACAACCCTTGTTATGGAAAAGTTTGTTACTTTATCTTTATATTTTCTCAATAATGGCTCCAATGAATTTTTTGAAATGTTTTTATTGACAAAATGTATAATCTTGAATTTTTTGTGAAAAGCCAATGCACATGCTCATGTTAGCTTATCTCATACATTCCTACCAGTCTTTCTGTCCCTGTAGTGTGCTTGCATTTTGTTTGTCTAACACTAAGTTAGAATTTGGAAGGTAGCAACAAACCTCACTTATTGTGTATTTCTCTGGAGGTCTTCCATTGGCCACATCTCTCCATCTCAGTAGACGTTGCTCACGTTTTCTAGCGTAGAGACTTCCTGTGCATGGACGTGAGCCAGATGCACCAAATTTTAATCTTTTCTTTATAAGGCACTCTTGCTCCTCGGCTGCAGCTAGTCTTCCAGCACATACATCCCTGGAAATATCCCCTACACTTTGCTTGCTATCACACTTTCTGTCTTCCATATTTTCCACTATTTTTAGCCGTTTAGCAAATGGTGTTCCAAAATCTAAATTCATCCCCATTCTCTTTGATGTCTTTTCAGAAACAGAACGAGCTGACCCCGATGTCTTGTATGGAACCTATAAAGAAAACAGAAATATATTCTAGGGTTGTAACAAGCCATTATTTTTGTGTGACAGCTAATGTTAACAGCTACATGTAACAGTTATAAATAACAATTAAGATGCTTTAGTTTAGGGTTGTTGCCAGCAGCAATAACTGCTACTGTATACTTGTTACAAGGAAATATTTTTATAACAGATTGGATTATAGTGGCACATCACAATCACAAGATAAATTATGCAGCAGTGTACAAGCACAATTTTTTTAACCTGACCTTGCAGAAACGCAAATAAGGAGAAGGTTGGAGAGAGGAAGGGAGGGGAGAAAAGATTGGCAGTATTCCCCTAGTGGGTGCAACAGGAATGCCTCACGTATCGGCTGTTCTCCTACAACTAACCTAACACTCCTACCAGGAGATAATGGGCTTGTCCAGCTATTGCGCATCCAGCTGAGTAGGACCAGGGGGAAAAAATCGTACTAAACCCTCAAATTACAATAACTGTAATTCAGGTTAAAAACATTAAATAAAATGTGTATGTGTGTGTGCATATATATTATATTTATCCCATCTTACATCTCAGTAGCTAAATTGCTGGTAGAAAAAAGTCAACTATTTCCTTTTAGTAGCTTTATTCCAATAGATGGCATTGTTATAGTAATGTAATGGTTCGTAATCACATAAAAGATACACAAATAAATAAAAATGGAAAATATGAATTTTGAAAGAAATGGCATGTGATACGACAATATGGACTTCATTTTTGGAATCAGGACATGGAAATTACTATAAAAAGACCTGAATATTTAAAACAGCAAAATCACTGTTGACCTGTGTTATTTTTATAATGTTCACAAAAAATCTATATACAGGTTTTACTTATTTTAAAAGTCACTGGAGTTTTATAAAACTAAAATATTAGATTGAGAATAATCCATAGTGTCATTAAGAGAAGTCGGCAATATTGGTAAAGTGGTTATATTTGTGTGTTCGTAGTTATAACACAAAAAGCGAATAACGCAGCAATTTACATAGTTGATGCACAGTGATCACCAAGCACTCTGTGAATCTGTGGAAAAAATACTCACAACCGTATACTGCTTAGCAAGCATTCCTATTGTTTAACAATGCACAGCAGCTTGCTTGACCTTCAGTTCAAAATAAACGTGCAACAGAGACCATGAGCATTAAAGTAATTTACTTCCTTAATTATTTTAGACGAAACCTTATCAGTGACCATTACTGTAAAATATATGTTTGATTGTGTTTAAACTACAGAATCTTACCATATATAATAAAATTATTTTTCTTAATCTCTAACTGCCTACTCTTGAAGAAATAGAAATTTCTTCACTTAAATAAAAATAAAAAGAGCATGTTTACTTATCATATTGAAATTAAAGTTTAGGGAATCAAAATAGAGCTCAATTTAAACAATTAGATTTAACGGTTTCAGAGTTATAATAGCTTGAAGTTGGACATTTTAGGAAGATATGATAAATTTGAATAATTTTAATTGCAAAACTATGATGTTCTAAATTTTAAGAGCTTGCATAAGACTTTGTATCGGGCTTGTCTACGAATACAAAAGGTTTTGTTTCGTTTAAAAAATGCAAGGTCAATTTTCCTTCCATTTCGGATGATTTGAAATGGAATGTTCCTTACATACTCAACATGATTGGTCTCTTGAAAATCAAAAAGGAAAAAGATTTGAAGAAACAAAAATAACTTACGACAAAACACAGGTTACACAAACTTTAAGCAAAAGAATTCTATGAAAGACACTAAAAATGAAGACATAGGAGGTGCAAAAAATACTGTGCAAAGTGAATCCAATGAAAGTAAGGAAGTACTAATGATCGGTGATTCACTTCTGAAATTCTCGGGGGAATTTTGTAAAGAAAAGGGTTACCATTTGTGCTGCTTTCTTGGTATAAATGTGGAGGAATTGCAACATCAAGTAGAAAGTGAATCTGCAACAAATAAAGTCAAAGGTGGTGTTAGTGCATGTAGGATCAAATAATATAAGGCTTGGTGTAGTAGCAGAAAAAATAATGGGTGAGACAATGGACCTTGTGAACAAACTTAGGGAGCAATCAAGTGATACAAAATAGTAATTAATGGTGACCTGCATAGACGTGATGTTAGTGCAAGATATGTTAGGGATGTAAATCAGAATCTTGATTGGTTATGCTCTGTTCAAGATTGTTTCGACATTATGCTCTAGTTGTGTCCCACACAGCAATGACGATGATGTCGTATATTTCCAACAGATGTCACTCTATGCAAAACACTAGCTCAACAGATGTCACTCAATGTCATATGCTTGACTAACACAATACTACCAACATATGAATAATTGATGCCACCAAAGCGTTGCAACTACGACCACAGAGCGTAGCCGAGGGATATTATATAACCTTAGGTTTATGAATTCACGGAAGATTAGGTTTAGGTTACGTTTTTTTTATTTATATAACCTTACGTTTCTGAATTCACAGAAGTTTAGGTTACTTTTGGTTTAATATAAGCTTAGGCTTCTGATTTACTTTTATATATATAATCTTGTTTAAATTGGTTACCATGGGTTACATCAAAGTACCCGCGCGTGTGTTCCTAAGCTTACGTTTCTGGTTCACTGGAGGTTAGGTTAGGATTACTTTTTATATAAGCTTACGTTTCTGAATTCAGGGAAGGTTAGCCTTAGGTTAGGGTTTTTTTATGTAAGCTTGCATTAACTATCTACCACTGTTACGGTAAAGCAACTTCTTTATTACACTGTTATTACAATGGAAATAACCTCTTAATAAAATATACTTTGACAAAAACTATTACAAACTTAAAACTTTGGTGCATATTCTTTTGCTGCTTTCAATTAGTGCATGGTGCAGCCAGTCTTTAAATGCGTTACATTTTCTCAGCGGGAATAACACACGAAGAAAAACAAGAAGAAGAAGAAAAAACACTACTAACAACAGCGCATCGCATTTCTGGTGGATTTTCATTTAGGTTGGCAGCTCCCACTAGAAGACATCTTCAACGAAAAAATGGCTACATTTGTTTTGTTTCGTACGTGATTCGCCTATGTAAGTAAAACTCCGTCGAAGGTGGGCACAAGCTATTGAACAGATCACATCTACTTTCTAAACTCACCCACAAGGTAACTTATTCACTTTTATTTGGCTAATTTAAGCTACTCTGACAGGATACAAGAGTAGCATAATTGCCGATTGTTTGATGGTAAATGGTAACTATTGGTTACATGATAGAGATTTTAGTAGGGATGAGATACTCTATATAGAAAAGGCTCATTCAAGTTTGGAAATCTAATGAACAATGTAATTTCCTCATTAATTAAGGGAAACAAATAAACCTTGTGATGGATGTAGAGTTATTGGAAAGTCTTAAGCCCATTGGGGAAAGAAATTTATATAAGTGTACAAGTCTAGTCAGTAAAAGTATTAAGACTGCAATATACTGTGACCAGGAATGAGAATGAAAATGGTAATGGTTTAGTTGAAACCCCCAGGGCTTCAATAAGCTTTCCACTAATTGTGTCCACTCACACATTCTGAATGTATGTTAACCCCCTGACCCCCCACCCCCTCCCATCCTTACTGTTGTTCTTATTGTGGATCAGACTTAATCCAGAGTTTGAATCAAATAAGACTTTTTTTGTGGTTTTTCCTTACCCTGAAATGACAAATTTAGAAAACTCTAGCCTCTTTGGACCCCAGGTTCCTTAAAGATCACTGCTTCATAATTTCTGTAGTCCTGAGAGTTATAAGCAGTTTTAGAAAAAACAGGAGAGAGAGTTGGCAATGGTGGCCATAATGACAAAAGGTGAGCGCTGCCAATAAATGAGAACTAAATGAGCAGGGGAAGAGGAAGGTAGTGTTAGCAAGGAGCTCTCTCACAGAAGAAGAAAAGTGAAGCAAGGGACAATGGCAGTTGAAATTACAGTATGCAGAATGAGAATGGGACTGTTTATGGCAAAAAAGCTTACCAAATGTAAAACTGATCAAAGCATGATGATGAATTGGCTGACAACAGGAAGTGTGATACTTATACTCCTAGTGATTGGAGGGATCGAACTAAACCCAGGTCCAAAGGATATGCAAGAAATGATGGAGGATCTCGTAGAAAAAATCAACAACATGAACGGAATGGAACAATGCATAAAAGATAACTTAAATAAAGTAGTTGAAGAAATAAAAGAAAATGTTAGTAAAGACGTGCAAGGAATTAGCACACAAGTAGACAGAATCAAAGAGAGGATGGAAAGAATAGACGAAAGGGGGAGGAGATTCAATTTGGTGTTCACAGGAGTTGAAGAGAGAAGAGGCATCTGGCCATGTGAAGAAATAAGGAAAATTTTAACAGATAAACTAGAAATGATTCTAATAGGATGGGAGATTGTGGAAGCATAGAGTGGGTAGGCAAGGCAGAAAAAGAGCAATAATAGTGCAATTTGCAACATCCAACATAATATACGAAATCCTAGGAAGGTCAAAAATGCTAAAAGAAAGTAATATATTTATAAACAAAGACTTAACTCCAGCCCAGAGGGACCTAAAAAGAAGCCTAATACAGAAGATGATGATAAAATTTTGTCAGAATTTCAAATGGGCTTTAGGAAAGCAAGACGAACTGTAGATAATATATTTGTTATAAAAACACTAGTGGATAAATATCTTAAGAACAAAAGAGGAAAATTGTATATGGCCTTCATTGATTTAGAGAAGGCCTTTGATAGAATACAGCTGAAATTACTGTGGTACAAATTATTAAAGAAAGGGGTAAGTAACCAAATGGTGACTACTTTAAAAGGTTTATATAAGGATAATACTTTCTGTGTAAAATATGAGGAAGGGGCAATAACTAATGAAATACACCTAGAGAAGGGGTTAAGGCAAGGATGTAAATTAAGCCCAATTTTATTTAACCTATTTATAGATGATATACTACAAAACATTAATAGTGCTAATAATCTTTTCCAGTAATAAATAATATACAGATACCTGGTCTCCTCTTTGCAGATGACTTAGTAGTGGCATCCATTACAGTAAATGGACTAAAATTGTCCTTACAAGAAATAGATAAATAAATAAATACTGTATAGAATGGGGATTAAAAGTAAATGAAAAGAAAACACAAACTGTAGTGTTTAAAAAAGGAGGGAAATTGGGTAAACAAGAGAGATGGAGTAAAGGGAGAAATGAATATAAAGTGGTACGAGACTGTACCTACTTAGGGATAAATATAGATGCAGGAGGTAAATGGGAGAAACAGAAGAGATCAGCTCTGGCAAAGGGGAGAGCAGCAATGACAGCTGTTAGACAATGTTTATTTAAAATGCCAGAGTTGGAGATGAAATGGTTGGAAAGATTATATAATTCAGTGGTTGAGGCACGAATGTTATATGGGATTGAAATATGGGGGGTGGAAAATGGGTGGGAAGTGGTGGACATGGTCCACAGAATATTTTGTAAGGAAGTATTAGGGTTGCCAACAGCTACAGCAAATGAAGTGGCTCAAATTGAAATGGGAGACGAGTAACAAGAAAAGGAATGATTATGGAGAGACCCTTGAAATATTGGCACAGGATCTTGAATTCTGACGACGATAATTTATTACAACAATGTCTAAAATACCAAGAAACTAGTTTAAAAAATACGGGATGGGTAAATGACTAAGAAATAACCTTGAGAATAATGGCAAGGGAGATGTTTGGAGGAAAAGAGATGCAAATCACAAAGGTTTTTGGAAGAGCATTAGAAGAAGATTTGAGGACATCGAATACAACAATTATTTAGTCAGATAACTGAGAAGAGATCTTTGATTTTTTATGTTAACATAAAAAAACACTGGGAAAGAGAGAAATATGTAGACAACACAAATAAAGAAGAAAGAGGAGGTATAGCATGGTTAAGGGCAGGAATATGGAGGCTAAAAGGGAAGCAAAACGGCTATGCACAAGGTGATGTCCATTATGCAGGGAAAGTGAAGATATACAACATATTATATTTGAATGCAAAGAAACAGAGATTTGGAGAAAAGAAAGTTTATTGTATGGAATGAATAGGAATAAAGATATACATACAATTCTAGATAAAAACTGTAAAAATATGGGTAAATACTTAACGAAAGTATGACTGCTCATCTTAGTGGCCAGGTCCAAATAGAGAAGGCAGTCTAAATATGTAATAACTTAGTGCTCAAATAAATTATTATTATTATTATTATTATTATTATTATTATTATTATTATTATTATTATTATTATTATTATTATTATTATAACTGAGAATTCAAGCAACATGTTCTTTAGTTTAATTATTTATTAAATAAACCTATTATTTATTAAATTAATACAAAATATATACTGGATAATATTAGTAAAGCTGATAGAAAGAGCTGTGAACATTTACTTTATGTGAATAATGTATAGTGAACTAACCTTGAATTTCAAACCAGCTGGTGATGGAGATTCACAATTCTGAGAAGGGCCAAAACTTTTACTGCGTTGAGTTTTTATTCGGCCCAAAATTGGACTGCCTGGTTGAGGAACTGGTGGACTGGAGCTATTATTGTCTGAAAATATTGCAGATGGGGCCACATCTCTGTCATTGACCATATCTGGGCAGGAAATGTAGCCTTCACTCCACCAGTTGTCATCTGCCAACAGAGCTGCTGCACTTTCCTTCACCTCTTGCGACAGGGTCCAATTATACTCACTTGCTTTTGTTTGCACACTTTTAGTTTTCATACTCTTGGTAGTTTCATTTACAAAACCACAACTATTTTCACTAGATTTACCACTATTTACATGTTTCTGCGTACCCTTTAGAGCTGCTGAATGAAAATTTGCTATAATTTTAACATTTTTTCCTTCACTATTACTTTCATTAATAATATTTGATGCAGAACTTTTTTTTCTACAATCACCACACATATGTTCCTCTAAAATACATCTGCACGTGTTTTCTACGAGGTCATTTAATTCTTTTTCGATAGTTGCTTTAGGTGCGCATATCCTACTGTCTCCAATATCCAGTGCAGCAGTAGCTTCGACTTTTAGATATTCCCCTGAAATATTGTCTTCTGTATCTTCAAAATATTGATTTATGCTTGAGTAGAGTGATTTGTTTATTGCTTTGCTGGGTTCTAGCTCACACTTATCTACTTTCTCATTATTAAATTCTTCCGGAAATGTGTTTACCTTATGCAGTGATCCTTCAGCTATTTTAACCTTGTCATTTGGTGTAGGAAAACATTGGACATTAACTTTTGTTAACAGGATTTCATTTGAATTAAATTCATAGCTTTTACTAGAACTCTCTTCATTCTCTTCAATAAACAGTTTCTTTGCTTTGAATAAAGCCTCATTGGATGCGCTGACTTTCTTTCCACTTGCTGTAGCAAAATCTTGCAAATGAGGAGCTTCTATTGATGGAGTTTTGTTTAGCTCAAGTTGAATACTTTCTGTGGCATCCTCTTTATCAACCTCAACAAATAACTTTCTTGCTTTGTGCAATGCCTCGTTGGATACACTGACTTTCTTTCCACTTGCCGTTGCGAAACCTTGGAACTGACCAACTGTTGTTGATGGAGTTTCATTCACTTCAAGCCCACAATGTTCATTAGCATCCTCTTCAGCAAAGAGTTTCTTTGCTTTCAGCAAAGCCTCACTGGATACATTAACTTTCTTTCCACTTGCTGTAGCAAAGCCTTGAAAGTGAGAAACTGTTGTTGATGGAGTTTCATTCACTTCAAGCCCACAATGTTCATTAGCATCCTCTTCAGCAAAGAGTTTCTTTGCTTTCAGCAAAGCCTCACTGGATACATTAACTTTCTTTCCACTTGCTGTAGCAAAGCCTTGGAAGTGTGAAACTTTTGTTGATGGAGTTTCATTCACTTCAAGCCCACAATGTTCGTCAGTATTCTCTTCATTAAAGAGTTTCTTAGCTTTCAACAAAGCCTTTATGGATACACTGACTTTCTTTCCACTTGCTGTAGCAAAGCCTTGAAAGTGAGACACTTTTGTTGATGGAGTTTCATTCTCTTCAAGCCCACAATCTTCTTTAGCATCCTCTTCAGCAAAGAGTTTCTTTGCTTTCAGCAAAGCCTCACTGGATACATTAACTTTCTTTCCACTTGCTGTAGCAAAGCCTTGGAAGTGTGAAACTTTTGTTGATGGAGTTTCATTCACTTCAAGCCCACAATGTTCGTCAGTATTCTCTTCATTAAAGAGTTTCTTAGCTTTCAACAAAGCCTTTATGGATACACTGACTTTCTTTCCACTTGCTGTAGCAAAGCCTTGAAAGTGAGACACTTTTGTTGATGGAGTTTCATTCTCTTCAAGCCCACAATCTTCTTTAGCATCTTCTTCAGCAAAGAGTTTCTTTGCTTTCAGCAAAGCCTCACTGGATACATTAACTTTCTTTTCACTTGCTGTAGCAAAGCCTTGAAAGTGAGACACTTTTGTTGATGGAGTTTCATTCTCTTCAAGCCCACAATCTTCTTTAGCATCTTCTTCAGCAAAGAGTTTCTTTGCTTTCAGCAAAGCCTCACTGGATACATTAACTTTCTTTCCACTTGCTGTAGCAAAGCCTTGAAAGTGAGACACTTTTGTTGATGGAGTTTTATTATTTCCTTCAAGCCCACAGTGTTCATTGTCATCCTCTTCAGCAACAAGTTTCTTTGCTTTCAGAAAAGCCTCACTGGATACATTAACTTTCTTTCCACTTGCTGTAGCAAAGCCTTGAAAGTGAGACACTTTTGTTGATGGAGTTTCATTCTCTTCAAGCCCACAATCTTCTTTAGCATCCTCTTCAGCAAAGAGTTTCTTTGCTTTCAGCAAAGCCTCACTGGATACATTAACTTTCTTTCCACTTGCTGTAGCAAAGCCTTGAAAGTGAGACACTTTTGTTGATGGAGTTTCATTTACTTGAAACCTACAATGTTCGTCAGTATTCTCTTCATTAAAGAGTTTCTTTGCTTTCAACAAAGCCTTTATAGATACATTGACTTTCTTTCCACTTGCTGTAGCAAAGCCTTGGAACTGAGGAACTTTTGTTGGAGTTTCATTATTTCCTTCAACCTCACACTGTTTATTGGCATCCTCTTCAGCAAAGAGTTTCTTTGCTTTCAACAAAGCCTCAATGGATACACTGACTTTCTTTCCACTTGCTGTAGCAAAGCCTTGGAACTGAGGAACTTCTGTTGAGGGAGTTTTACTCACTTTAAGCTCACAATGCTCATTGCAATCCTCTTCAGCAAAGAGTTTCTTTGCTTTCAGCAAATCCTCACTGAAAAGACCAACTTCTTTACCACTTGCTGTAGCAAAGCCTTGAAACTGAGCTTTTGTTGAGGGAGTTTCATTAATTTGAAGTCTGCAATATTCATCGGCATTCTCTTCAGCAAAGAGCTTCTTTGCTCTAGACAAAGTCTCATTGGATATACTGACTTTCTTTCCTCTGGCTCTTGTAAAGCCTCGAAGATGAATTCTCTCTGTTGAAGATTCACTTGGTTCAGGCTTGTCATCAGCCATCTCTTTGTCTACTTCAGTAATGAGTTTTCTTGCTTGCTGTAATGCCTTACTCGATACATTAATTTTCCTTCCACTTGCTGTGGCAAAGCCTTGAGTTTGAGGAAGTTTTATTAAAGAAGTTTCATTTGGTCGAAGTTTACAATTTCCATTGCTAACCTCTTCATTAGCTTCAGGAAAGGGCTTTCTTACATTAAGAAATGCCTCACTGGAAACATTAAATGTCTCTCCACTTGTAAATCCTTGAAACTGAGGAATCTTTGTTGAAGCTTCATTTGGTTTACACTCAAAACTATCAGCATCCTCCTCTTTATCAATTTCAGCAAGCAATTCCCTTGCTTTAACTATGGACTCACCAGAAACTTTAACTTTCTTTCCACTTGCTGTGGCAAAATCTTGAAAATGAACCTCTCTTGATGCAGTTTCACTTAGTTCAAACTCACACCTTTCATCAACATCTTCAACAAAGAGTTTCCCTTCCTCATTTAATGCCTCTCTCAACACCTTGATTTTTTTTCCTTGCAACAGCAGGTTCGGGATTTTCATTGAACCAGCCTCAATTTGCTCAGGCTCAAAACTTTCACTGGCATCTTCTTTGTTATCTTCAGGAAAGACCTTTTCTATTACATTAAGCATCTCATTGCATACACTACTCTCAAAATGAGAAGATTTCATTATTGGAGTATCATTAGGTTCAAGCTCACAGCATCCATTGGTATCTTCTTTATCAATTTTAACAAATAATTTTTTTACTTTTTGCACTGCCTTATCAGATATTTTAACCCTCTCATCACTTGCTGTTGCAAAGCTTTGGAAACTGGGAAGCATCTGCATTGGTATTTCACACATTTGATAACCAGGTTTCTCATCAATCTCAAAATTGCATTCTGCCAGCGATCTCCTTGAACAGTATGAAGGCATTGTAGATGGTACAATTGTGCTTCCAACTGTGGAATTACATGGCTCAAATTTTGTTGAACTTTTGTATATAAAAGCACCAATTTTTCTAGGGACCGATTCATTTCCAACTCCAACTGATTTGTTCAAGGCATAACAAGGCTTCTCTCTACAAGCTGCACTAGAGCTTTGTTGTTGCAGTAGGCCTTTGTTGTTACTAAGTGAAAGACCAGCTGTTTTCACAATCTTTGTTTCAGAGCTGGCATACAATTGTAACTTGTTTGTCTCCGACTGACTTTCTTCAAAATCATCCAAAGGTTCTTTCACATTTTCTTTACTTTGCTTAAACGAGGAAAACTTTGGCTTTTTAAAAGAAGTCTCTTTTTTAGAAATGACCAGTTCAAAATTCTTTGTTAACAAATTTTTGTTTCTTAATCTCTTAGTAACACTAGAAGATCCCTGCAGAATCGGAGATGTTCTTTCCTCTGAAACTGGTTGCCAATCTGATGCGGCATCATATTCTTCGACTGTTGCAGCATTCTTCTCAGATTTAACAATTTTCTCCCCAGTATCTGAAATAGCACTCTCTGATCTGTCTGTCAAAGTAGAAACCATTTCCGGTACAATTTTATCCAGCAGTTCCTTTGTTTCATGGAGTTCTTCACAGAATATGTTGGGGTTTAGCTGATAAGTCGCTGCTAAACTGTGGTGCAAAGAACTTGATGTTACATCTGGATTAATATAATTATTTTTTAATGTATACGCCTTAAAATCCTCAGGACTATCATCAAAGAGTTGTTGTACTATTGTAGAGCTTAATGCAAAAGCATCCATCTGTGAATTATCCTTTGCTACACTACAGCCTTTTGTTACATCACCTGAACTGTCACGTGTGTTAGTTTCAGCACTTTTATGATGGGTGTGGGCTGTATTTTGTATAGCACTCATTTTATTTGATGGAAGGGATGTACGCTCTGATAAATAATTATTATTAGAAGCAGATGCTTTTAAAGTGTGCATAGTCTCTGCATGTTCCACTGCTTTAATCATTTGTAAGTCCAACATGAAACCAGAGTTGCTGTTGTGACCATTCAAACTCTCTGAGCTACAGTGCTCATTGTTCCAAGAAGAGGAGTTCAAGTTACCTGGCATTCGTTTATTACACGTAATTTTCTTCTCTGCATATAATGACACAGTATCATTAGATGGACTAGTGTTTGCACACAACTGATTTTGTTCATTTTCCATACCATTAATTGTTTTATACTCAGACAAATAATTTTCTTTTGGCAAAGAAGTTCTGAAATAACTTTTTCCCTCCAGATTATTTGCCAGTGCAGTTTCATTCTTCCTCTTTCGTTTATTGCCAGCAGCAATTGGTTTTTTTGTTAAATGTGTACTGCATATATTGACTGCGTGCACACTATCTACTGCTTCATTTTCATTGCCTACTGTATCATTCCAGACAGCAGATGTAGAGCTACTGTTACTCCTGACGTTTTTGTAAGATCTATTAAGTGTGTTATTTGTTGGGTCCATTAGTGCACTACTGGTTTCTGCAGCATTAAATGAAGAGTTGAGTTTACTGAAAGAAAGAAATTCTTGTGTTTCATTTGCCATAGTTTTAACATTAGCTAAATTTCTATGCTTCTTGTTTGAATCGGCCATAAATGCCAGCTCTAGAATTTCTGCAGATTTTATTAAATCCTCCATTTGTACTTTACAACTAGTGTTATTTTCTTGTGGCTTGATATCATTCACAGAGTACACAAATCTCCTCAATACAGAAGCATTCTTTTTTATTTCTTGCACTCGAGAGCCTGCATCTGGTACTGTTCTGTCTTTTTCTGGAGATTGTAATTCTTGAGCTGCCTGCTCCATTATGGAATCTCCTTCTTCTGCCCAATCCTCATGTTCAGTAGGTTGAAACTTTAGTCTCCTTTGCCATTTGGTATTCTGTGGTTGAACAATGGGAGTGGAGGTTCTACGCACTGCTACTTTTTTTGCCGAGTACATAGACTGCCTATTTAAATGGTCATCAGGAGAACATAGAGCTGGGGGTATCATCTCTGTGGTTTGACAGAGCTCATTCAAAGTATTAATTGACAGGTCATGCAAAAAGTCTTGTGAATTAGGAGTGTTTGCAGTATTTAGTTCAGAACAGGTGGTGTTGCTTTCCTGTACTTTTCTACATACTGTATCACCAGAAAGTTTTATATGGCTGAATCCAGTAGCTCCACTATCATTTGTAGATATTTGACATTTAGGATCTGTCTTTGAAAGGTGGTTGAAATTCTTAAACAAGTTACGAATAACAGCTGTAGAAGTGCTATTTAAAACCGGATCTACTGTTCTATTAGTCCTGCTACTGCAAGCACCATCAGCTACACCAGAATCAGGAGTCTCGCTCTCTCTGAAGTCATCTGATTTTTCTGATTTTAATGGAGAGCAGAACGTGTCTGATACTTGTAGCATTTGTGAAGCACTCTTGTTCTCACTCTGCTCTTTCAAGCTCTGTAAATCCCTCTCATCGTTGTCCAAGACAGCCAAACGTTGTGGTTTATCTTTTGCAGCCTTTATTTCCGTACTTTTCTCTAACACTGAAGGATCTTGGCTTGAAATGCCAGCAATGTCAAAAGTACAATCCAACAGCCTACAGTGATCCACTAGTTCTTGATCTATCTCTGGAGAGAATACAGTTGGTGTCTGAAACAATGTGATTCATATTGAAACAGTACTTAAATTCCAAGTCCAATGTAATTGAGTAATCCACATGTAAATAAGCAATGAGTATTTTATTTACATCAGTTTACAAACTTTGAGGCAGTATTTTAATACTTGAATAATTTCAATTGTATTATATAAGCAAATTCAATAACTGCCCGCCTTGAAACAATATGTATGTAATAATTATTTAAAATGTATGTAACAGTCATTGCATATGCTTATTATTATTGTAAACATGTTATGTGAATACATTACATACTTTAATAATGCAAAAGCTGTGAGAATAATAAGTTTTAAGTTGCTAACAATGAGGTAATAATGAGGTAACCTTATAGCAATGAGTTTGAAAGTTACTAGTCATGATTAGAACAACGATAATGTAAATTCAGTAACAGTTTAAAATTAGCCAATCAACAGCAAAGAAAAGCTTTAAGTAAAATGCAGATATTCTATTGGTCTAGAATTAGCCAATTGGACTTGAAATACCGAAGCTTACGGGTTTAACGGTTGAAATAATGTTCAGTTTCTGGCAAACCTTGGTAGTGACCAGATGGAAGATGTGTTCTCTACAGAAATATTACGTGTGAATCGTAAAACATGTCTACGCATTAGCTAAGTAAAAGTATTAAAGAATCTCACAGCTCTTAAAAAGTGTAGTACTTTATTAAAATGTGCAAAGGATAAAATAAAAAGAAGTGAATCTAAAAACTTAAATTCTGTGTATGTCTACAATTATTGTCGTACCGCACCTTGCCTAAGAGATACATGACTCTACAAACATTACTGACGCAGCCGAGGCAAATTCAAACATAAATAATATATAGAAGCAGTTTTAATAACAAAGTTAAATATTATAGTGTAAAACTTGGAGTGCAACAAAAAAATTACATCTTAAAATCAGCTTCTCGTACGTAGCAGCATATTGCGTAACAACAGTAACTATTACGTAATCAACAACTTCAAACCGACGCCCAAAGTGTGTTGCAAACTTCTTAAACAAAGTTAACTCCAAGAACAAAACTACTTCAAATTGGCTTCCCAAAAAAGAAGCTAAATACTTACGTAATTTATTACCTAACTAAATATCTACTTCAAGTTGGCTCCCATACGTGGGGCAGTAAAATTTAAGCAACTATACAACACTACTTCAACTTGTAGCTGACAATAGGGATCTTGAGATAAAAATACTCAAATGTATAACAGCAAACCACTACAAAAAAATACTTATAATTTTAACAGGTAACAATACAAATAATAGATTAGCACAGAAGGTATATCACTCCAAAGAAGCAACATTAAAAATTTGAGAAATGCTGATTTAAGTCTGGTTAAGATAATGAAATGAAAAATTACTAAAATACAAATTCACATTAAGTGTCAAAAGCCTTGCCCCCCTTAGAAGCTGCATGACCTTGAATTTGGTGAAAGGAACCTTCATGTGAACCTGTGGGCCATAGCGGAGGCAGTAATCACCAATAGAGTCATCCATGTCATGGAGGAGACAGGGGAGATGACGGACAAAAAAGCAGCCTACTGTCTTAAAATCCAACCCTGGGTCTCCCAGCAGGAGAAGGCTCTGACCTACCCAAGCCAAGAGGAAATGCATTATATTGAGGGCTATGTAGCTCTTGGGTAGTAAACTAACAATGTTATCAATCTCTACAGGGCATCTTGTAGCATTTAGCCTTCTCCACAAAACTGGTGCCTTATAATGGTGGACAACCATTTTGAGGATAACTGTCCACTGAAATTATATAGAAAAAGGAACTGGGGTAAGCAGAAATATGTGGATAATTCCAACAAAATGGGAAGTGTGGGCTATGCTAGGATGCGAACAGGTGTACTATTGCTTAAAGTATTAAGATCAAACCTGACAGAAGGATGCAATATGTGTGTGAAACAAGAGAACATTTGCCACCGCCTGAATGTGAAATGGTTAAAAGGTGGAGGGATAGTATTTGGAAAGAGAAATTACCAATTAAAAGTTAGCGAGTAATAGAAGAGAAGAAATTAGTAGGATGAGGCGGGGGGGGTTCTTAGGAAGAGTGAGGGACAAATGAGCAAAGAGCTCAAAGCAGGAGCAAGAGAGCGAAGACATTATTAATAATGACAGCAATAAGGCTCTACGTCATACATACAACCATGAGGTTAAAGTATGTGGAACATAATTTACAATGTTACTCTTATATATGTATTATTTATCAAGAATGTAATTTATTTAAAGAAAAGAAATTAAATAAATACCTAAATATCTAAAAATAAAACACTTGTGTTCTCATTTGAAATCTTCTATTTTGAGTGATTTTATAGCAAAAGGGTGAATATATACCAAACAGCAAGCAAATAAAAGAAATAAAGAAAAAAATGACCATAAACAAAAAGTAGTTCATTTTATATAGGACAACCATAACATCAGTAAGCTCAGTATAGGAAGACAGATATTTGCTGAAGTTCTTTTGTGGCAATTCAAGGTAATGCAGCAATTTAAGTGCAAATCTATAAACTCCACCACCACTAGCTACCACAAAGAAACATGCTAATTGAAGAAGCATATCTGCAATTCCACTATCACGGTCTTTGTACAAATACTGTAACTGCAATTGGTTTTGGAAAGATCTGGTGTTTTAAGCTGTAGTGGGAGCTATGATAACAATGATATAATTGTGACATCTCTCTTTTAATAGAGAGCATTTTTACTTTCTCTACTACGTATAGTAAGTAGGGAAAGTATTGTATTCCACCCAAAAATTCGATACCGAGATTTCACCGGAAATACATGTTTTGAGGCTCCCTGAATTAAAAAAAAGCATTTTTGGAAACATGTCCGTGTGTGTGTCTGTGAACAGCATAACTTGGAAACGAACAGTCAGAGAAACACCAAACTTGGTATTTAGGTTCAGTATCTTCCAGAGATGCGGCACGAAGGTTTTCAAGAAAATACCCCCAACCAGAGTACCCTTTACATGGAACATTTTTTGAAAATTTTAATTTTCTCAAAAATGGCTCTAACGATTTTGATTAAAATATCATATGTTTAAGATAGTTTTATGACAAATGAAATGTATATCTCAAATTTTCTGGGAATATCTCCAAAAGTATTCTTCATTGTGAACGACTTTTGCATAAATGGTAAACCATAAGAGATAGACAAAATTTTACTACACAAAAAATGTAGATCGTGTTAAAATACACAACTTATGTCATATACATTGTTTTTGTTGAGTGAACCATTTTCGAGATATTGCTTGTTATTCCCTTAAATTTTCCAATACTTATACTTTTTCTCAAATTCGTCATTCATTTTTCTTATGTCCTGGAGATGCAAAGAGAATGGAATGTGCCACATTGCAACCAGCGGTTAAAATATTTGACTATCACTTAAAGCCTACCAATTCCCCTTGCATCTACAAGAAAATTAGCAATAAGAAACATCTCAATTAACATGAAGCATATGGAGAATAAGCGTTTATAAAAATAGTTTGTACAAGAGTAGAGAAAGTCATGTGAGTGTAGCACATGAGATTTTTTTAATTTTTTTTTTTCTGGAGTTGTTCTACCTTGGCATTTTACCTTCAGCACAGCTGCTAAAGTTACACTGTGATTATCATTTGGAGAGCCCAGCAGCACCGGAATGTGAAGTATCTTACTAATAGATAGGGGCAGTCAGCCTATGTAATGAAGTGGGTGACACAGTATGATTATTTTTCCAAACTTCTGAATAAAAATCTGATGTGTTGTTCTCTACCACGAACATAGTAGGTACAGAAGGTATTGCATTCCATCAAAAACTTTGATACCAAATTTTACTGCAAATATATGTTTTGAGGCCCTCTGAATCCAAAAAAAGCATTTTTAGAAAATCTGACATGTTCCACTCACATGACTTTCTCTACTCTTGTACAAACTATTTTTACAAATGTTTATTCTCCATCTACTTCATGTTAATTGAGATAAACATTTGCAAAAATTATTGCTAATTTTCTTGTAGGTGCAGGGGAATATGGTAGCCTTTAAGTGACAGTCAGGTTTTTTAAAGAGCTGGTTGCTATGTAGAGCATTTCATTCTCTTTGCATGTCCAGAACATAAAAAAAAAAAACAAATTACGAATTCCCATTTGAGAATTTGAGCGGGCACCAATAATTTTCTCCTTATAACAGTATGATACGAGGGTTGTCCAGAAGCACCCGACCTAACAAAGAAAACACAAACATTTTGGGAAAAACATCTTTATTTTTGTACATAGTCTCCTTTCAGCTCGATATACTTTTCTCAGCGATGTTCAATAGCTTCGATACCCTGTTTATAGTGAGAACCGTTGAGTTCTGTAAAATAACCATCAACTGCAAACTCCACCTCTTCATTGTTGGCAAATCATTTTACCACCAAGCCATTTCTTCAACTTTGGAAACAGAAAATAATCAGAGGGATCTAAGTCTGGCAAATAGGGTGCATGAGGAAGCAATTTGAAATTTAACTCATTGATTTTGGCCATGGCGATAATGCATTGTCTTGAAGAAACCAAACTTTCTTTTTTGCTAAATGCGGCCATTTTTGTTGATTTTAATATTCAAATGCTGCAATAAGTTTGCATAATACTCGCCATCGTATGCTTTTCCTTTTTGAAGATAATCAATGAAAATTATCCCACAACAGACGCCATGACCTTGCCTGCAGATGGAATTGTCTTCGCCTTCTTTGAAGCTGATTCTCCCCTTTCAATCCACTGTTTTGACTATTCCTTCACCTCAGGTGTGAAACGATGGACCCCTGTTTCATCCATGGTTATGAATCGATGCAAAAACTCGGCTTTATTGCAGCGAAACATCGCCAAACACTCGACTGAAACATCCTCACATGACTTTCTCTACTCTTGTACAAACTATTTTTACAAACGCTTATTCTCCATATGCTTCATGTTAATTGAGATGTTAATCTTATTTCTTATTTTCTTGTAGATGCAAGGGGAATTGCTAGGCTTTAAGCGATAGTCAAATATTTTAAGAGCTGGTTGCCAAGTGGAGTATTCCATTCTCTTTGCATTACCAGGACAAAAAAAAAAAAAATAAATAAAAAAAATAAAAAAAAAAATTCACATTTGAGAAAAAGTATAAGTGTTGGAAAATTTAAATGAATAACAAGCAATATCTCGAAAATGGTTCACTGAACAAAAAAAATGTATATGGCATAAATGACGCGATCTATGTTTTTTGTGCAATAAAATTTTGTCTATCTCTTATGGTTTACCAGTTATGCAAAAGTCGTTCACAATGAAGAATACTTTCGGAGACATTCCCAGAAAATTCAAAATATACATTTTATTTGTCATTAAAGTATCTTAAATATATGATATTTTAATCAAAATCGTTAGAGCCATTTTTGAGAAAATTAAAGTTTTCGAAAAATGTTCCATGTAAAGGGTAATCTGGGGGGGGGGGATTTTCTTGAAAACCGTGTCGCATCTCTGGAAGATACTGAACCTAAATACCAAGTTTGGTGCTTATCCGACTGTTCGTTTCTGAGTTATGCTGTTCACAGATACAGACATGTTTCCAAAAATGCTTTTTTTTTTTGGATTCAGGAGGCCTTAAAACATGCATTTCAGTGAAATCTCGGTATTGAATTTTTGAGTGGAATGCAATACTTCCCCTACTTACTATATGTAGTAGAGAAAGCAAAAATGTATACACACTTTAATAGTTGGTATCTGCATATTGTTTTCAGAGTTGCATTGAATTGTCTGTGGAATATGTAGTATCATTATTTTCTCACTGGATGTCAGTACCCACATGGCAGTAATGACTAATAGTGAATCAAAATACCCAGGCATGCTTGACGTTTGAGGAACAGAGCTCATTTTAAACTGGTGGTTGAAGTTTGAGATGCATGGTACAATTTATGATATACACAATGGAATATCCAGAAAACATTGTACAGCTACAAGCCTAGCTTCTTCGGCTGTATCTTGGAAAATTTAGCTATGTTGCCTCAGAAGTCCATTATACGAGGGTGGTCTGAAAAGTTTCCGACCTCAACATGAAGATGGCAGCACTCGTAAATAAAAGCTAGTGAATTTCGTTGTTCATCTGTTAACAGTTACTCACCAAAGTTTCAGCCATTTTGGACGCTCAGTTGTTATGTAACAGTCGTTTGAGTGAGGTGATGTGAGTGTTTTTATGAAAATGGACAAAATCGAGTATCAAGCTGTCATTAAATATTTGTTTTTGAAAGGCAATATGCCTACGCAAATCAAAGATGAGTTGGATTCTGTGTATGGGGACTCTGCCCCATCATTTACCACAGTGAAATTTTGGGCAGCTGAATTTAAACGTGGCTGTAAGAGCTTGGGAGACGATGAACGTTCAGGACGTCCAGAAATTGCAACTACCGATGAAAACATCGCCAAAGTTCACCAAATGGTGCCAGATGACCGCCGAATTAAAGTGAGAGAGATAGCAGAGGCTATGAACATGTCAAAAGAACGTGTTTGTCACATATTGAATTAACATTTAGACATGAGAAAGCTGTCCACGCGTTGGGTGCTGCGTTTGCTCACTTTTGACCAAAAACGTGTTCGAATGAGCATATCCAATGCTCTGTTGACGCAGTTTAGGCGCAATAAATCCGAGTTTTGGCGCCGATCAATTACTGTAGATGAAACTTGGATACACCATTATACACCCGAAACAAAAATACAATCCAAACAGTGGACTGCAGAGGGGGAACGGCTCCAAAAAAAAGCAAAAACTGTTTCTTCAGCTGGGAAAGTGATGGCGACTGTTTTTTGGGATAGTCATGGAGTTATTTTAATCGATTATCTTCAAAAAGGAAAAACCATTATGAGCATACTACACATCATTACTTGACAAGCTGAAGGCAGAACTTGCGGAAAAACAGCCACATTTGCAGAAAAAGAAAATCCTGTTTCACCAAGAGACCTCACACCTCAGCGGTTGCAATGGCGAAAATCCACGAATTACGGTTTGAACTGCTTGACCATCCGCCTTACTCACCAGATCTCACCCCAAAGCTACTTCTTTTTGTTCCCTCATCTGAAAATTGCGCTCGGAGGACAGAGATTTTCATCAAATGAAGTGGCAATCACCTTCGTGAACAATTATTTTGCAGAGAAAAACACCGAGTACTATTTGGACGGGTTACAGAGATGGGAGCATCGCTGGGAGAAGTGTGTAGAGTTACAAGGAGATTATGTTGAAAAATAAAAAAAAAAATTCTGAAAAAATGTCTTGCATTTTTATTAGGTCGGAAACTTTTCAGACCACCCTCGTATACAACGTGCTCATGACACAGGGGTTAGCAGGGTGAGTGTGCAAAGCATTCTGAAAGCCACTACATGGAAATAGTACGTACCAGGATTGTTGCATGTATTAACTGATGATGCCCAGTACATGCAAATTAGTACTAACATGGTTCCATGCGACATGTAGAGGTGCCAACATTATGTTACACAAAAAAGAAATGGTGTAATGCACTCACTGATACTGTGAACTGAAAACGTTGAGGAAAATCAGATTTTATTTTACATTTCGACAACTGCTCTTAGCTGCTCTATTCCTATTTAAAATTAAAGTCGTTTCCAATAAAGTAACCTGGACTGCCTGCAGAACTTTCCAAAGATGGGAGTACCAGTAAACCAAGAGGATTTAAATCCTCAATTCTTACAATTTCTACAAGCCTCCATAAAGCACAGTAGAAAGTGGACAAAAGCAACTATATCCTAAATTTAATAATAAAAACCAACTGCATGAATTTACCTCAAAAGCTACAGCTTGCTTTATGAAAACAGAACAAATCAGATGATTCTGATAATTATTGCATCTAATTTCCAATAAGAAAACCACCGTTGGCACCTGGTTAGCCACGCTAGTGTACTCATGCTTCAGACACCACTAGTTGTGCCACTGATAAATTCAATCCATTATTTACGTGACTAATGGAAACAATAAAAACTATCAATCAGATTGACTGGTACACAGATCTGAACCCAAGGCACGACAGAAACAAGTCACAAATGCTAGTATCTAAGCAAGAACAATTTTGATAACATGTGTATTCATGAACATAATATGTATAGTTTATATTACATATATGCACACTGGGTGATTTGAAAGTTTCTTAACCCCTGCAGAAATTCTGAAAATTAAATTTATAATTAGATTCATATGTTTAAAATACATGCTTTCATTTATGGAAAATGAAGAATGATATCAATAGCTGAATTAGCTAAGATTACTCCTATTAAACCTCCAGCTGTAAATAAAAAAAATAAATCCTAAAGCTCATAAAGATGCTGCACTGTAGATTATTTTTATACCATATATTGTTGCAAGTCAACTAAAACCTTTAATACCAGTTGGAACTGCAATAATTGTAGTTGCTCCTGTAAAATAAGCTTGAGTATCTACATCTATTCCTAATGTAAATACAGTAGAATCTTGTTAGTGCATTTTTCAGGGACCTAAGGATTTGGACGTCATAGGCGGGAAAACGTGTTAACGAAAATGCAAAATCTGCAATTTAAGAACACAGTTATGTAATAAAAATCTAATAATTACTACGTCTTCATGGGCAATTTAAATCGAATTTAAGTACAATTTCATACTGAATACGATCCGCATTTCCATGTTAAATTCAATATGTTTAAATGGATTTGGATACACAAAGCCTGAGAATAAATAATTCAAGCTTTTATTTTGGTCAATTGGATTTTTTAGGTTATGAAAGTTTTTGAGAAAATAAATTGCAAATTGTGGAAGTGACAATATTGGATTTGCTGTGTGTTTTATTACACATGTGATAACAATTTCCGCTAAAAAAGAAAACAAAATTATGAGCATGCATTGTGTTATGAGTACAATAGATGATAATATCTTTGGCGTATACAATACGATTTGAATACGGTAGGCGTTTCCATGCAACAAATTTCGTTCCGAACCTCTTCTGATCCTATTTTCCAAGAGGAAAGTTTTGTTTTAGCATTTTTCCATTCTTTAAAAGCAGTTTCAATCAATTTAGGTTTGCTAACAATTGTGTTTAAGGTTGATGAAGGAATGTTTAACTTCCGCACTATATTGACATGTTTTATATTTCAATTGTGATCTACATCAAGGATTTTCAGTTTTTCACTGTTGGTTATTTACTACACTTTCTTTTTTTTTTTCATTGGAAATGAAAAGTTAAAATACAATCTACGTATGTTTGGTCATCACTCAACATTAGAAACTATCGTTAGCATTTGCCACGCCAAGGTAAAGCATTCTCTATCCTGCCCACAGAAATCGTGACACACAAATATTTACATATATGCATGTGATTGGCTGCCAATATCCTCCCCATGACCTAAGTAGCAAATGAGGACGTCAAACTACGAATGTGTTAAAGGCCTACTCCCACTGGACTGACCAAGGATTGACCAAAACAGCGAATGAGGATGTCAAATTTCAAACATAGTAAGCGGGACTGGGAAAATGCACTAAGCAAACGTTATTTATTATATTTGGTGATTTGGTACCGAGACCTAATACATGGGAAAACGTGTTAATGAGGAATGTGCTAACGAGATTCTACTATGTATGGTGAGCTAATACAACAAACCCTAAAAAACCGACGGCTGATATGGCTCAAATTTTCCTCTTTCATGCTGCTTAAATTCACATCACTGTTACTAGCTTATTCAAATGTTACACAAACATACTTTCAAGTTTTTCTGGTAAATTAATGGTAACACACATCAGAACCATTATCATTTGCAGCATTGTTGCAGTGTGTGGCCTTCATTTAATGACATTTGGCTGGCCTGGAAACTCTGCAGACCTTATTGTCACTGAACATTTGTGGGCTTGACTGACGACAGTGTGTTTAGACAACTTAGGCCATGCACTGGAAAAACTACTCATTGAAAGGGTCAAGGAAGGATAGGTATCTATTGACCAAGTAACTACCCCGACTTTGGTTAAGTGTTTCCATAAATGCATTTAAGAAAGTCACAGCAACAGTGGAGGCAACACAAAGTACCAAAAATCATGGTACACGGCAAAATGATGTATCCTTCTGACACTAAAACAAATTTGATAATTCTTATTTTACACTTGTTATACATATTTATTTCTCAATATTCAATTGAGTTTTCATAACATTTCACTTAATCTGCTTATCTAGATTTAACTAGAACTTATTTCACAGGGTGTGTAGCTTTTCTGTGTGAAATTTCTCACATAATTTCATTTTTTAATTTATTTATTTTTAGCTCAACGTCTAGTTTTAGACATTAATTCCAATCTTTTGGTGTGAGTGAACATCACTGTAAGTCAAACTGCCAAATAAACATTACCTTTCCATTCCAATAAATACCATAAACAAAACTTACCGTTACTGAATTACTTGGCATCAGCACCTTCTTCTCCTCTGAATTAAGATTTGACCATGTAACATTGCTTGCCACGGGAGTGGCAAAAACACTGCTCCAAGAAACATTGCTTCTATCATCCAGCAAAGTGTGAAGACTTGATGGCACTTTTCCACTGCCCTGGTTGCTGCTAACACCAGTAGCCGGTCTGTAAGCAACATGTTTAGTATTGCAGTGCAGTTCTTCCATAATTCTTAAAATGAGAATAATTGGAGCAAGTTTCTGTGTTACCTACTTTGATGATACAGGTGAAGCCCAATCCAACTGTGGACGAATGATGGCATCACTTTTAGGCTCACTCTCAGCTAACTCTGCTGCTGCTCAAAAAAAGAAGGAAACACACTAAGATCATGACTTATCTAAGATAAGACCTAGCACATATATGGGATGTCCTGAAACTATGCACTGATATATGCACATTCATTAGACTACACATTTAAACGCATGATATGCAACAACCACATGACTTTCTCTATCAAGTTATCATGTCTGTTTCACAAATTAGTCACACAAAAGCATATTTTTCTCTGTTATTACCTATTAATTATGCCTAAATGTCCATAAATTACTGTTGTGTGCCACTGTTTATATCAATGATAAACAGAACTTAAGTATTGGTAATAGATAAACTGAACTTAAATGAATTATGACTCTCATTAATATGAAGAAAGTTTCGGCTAGCTAGTATGTTTGGTCGAGCAAGTATCTCTTATAGGTTGTGGTGTGTGAAACTATAACACATCGGCAAGTAAATTTAAATGACAGTCTTTAATATATTTTGTTCACAGATTTACAAGAATATTGTAGTAAGCAGTTGTAACTGCTGCAAAATTGACTAAGTCTGTTATCTAAAATATTATGGAACATCACATGCACACAAAATTTAGTTCAGTGTGAGTTTATTGACTTCCTCTAATGATCAGTAATATTTAATTTGCCTTTCCTATATAATTACAGGAGATTGTTACTGCACTGTATGCGGGAACACCTCACAGCGATCTGCACCTTTCCATGTCTGAGAGCTTGCTCTGTCTATTCATTGTCGTCCTCCGTGGAGTAGTGGTACCGTGCTAGCCTCTAGTTCCCAAGGTCGCGGGTTCAAACCCGGCAGAGGGCGATGGATTTTTTCGGGCGTAAAAATCCTTAGTATGGCTTCCTTCGGAAGGGAAGTAAAGCCGGTGGTCCAGTGTTGTAGATTTACGACACGTAAAAGAACCTCAAGCCTGATAAAGAGGCCTCTGAGCAAAATTACCGGTCTTTCACGCCCAATATGGAATGGGACGCTAAGAACCATAGTAGTTAAACAGCGTCCATAAATAAAACCCAATTCATTCACTGTCTATTCCACTGAACAATATATAGTGTGGCTTCACCAACTTACGTTTAATAATTGACTAATTTTGAAGATTTAGAAGCTAGTAACAGTGATGTGTCATAATTTAAAATAAAGAGAGTTGAAGGTTGTTAAACTACATCACTAAAATATTCTTACTTGAATGCCTTTTGGGAGACGGCTTGTTCCCATCTTCAGCATGTCCTCAACTGATTTTTCCGGTCATTGTCTGGGGGATGTGTGTGGCTAGTGGTGTTCTCTGGTGCTGGGCTGATGAACCTCCAAAGGCTGCTGGGTGACGGCAGTTCGAAGTTCATTAGATGATTCCTGTGTTTGACAATATGTACTTTTTCCCAGATGTCCAATTCATTGCTGCTGTTGATCGGTTTTAAGAGTTTAATGTTCGGAGTGATATCATGGTTTGAAGACCAGAAATGATGTGCTACTACTGATTTATCTGGCTGCTTTTGGTAAATGCATCTCATATGCTCTTTAAGTCTTATTTCAAGATTTCTTTTGGTTCTTCCTATGTATACCAGGTTACATTCATTACAATCAATTTAATATATACCAGCTGATTTATCGTTGGGGATAGGATCTTTTGTTCTGTTGCATAGTAGTTTCTGTATATTGTGGTTATTCTGTGGAGACAGCGTAGTGATGTATTTCTTGAAAATCCTTTGGAATTTATGATGTGTCCAAGGGTGATAAGTGAATTTTCTACATGCTTGTGGGTTTTGTTGTCTGAGTAAAGTAGTCATTTGTTGGATGTATTTCTGTCTTTCAAACCTTTTTATCTTCTTATCTATTGTTTTTTTCTGGTATCCATTCATAGTGGCTATGTTGATAATGTGTTGGTATTCTTTCTGGTATTCCTCTTTCTCCATTGGTATATGTACTAACCTGTTTGTAATACTATTTAAAATTGCATGTTTGTGGCTTGTAGGATTGTAGGTATTGTTTTTAATATAATTTTCTGTGTGCGTTGGTTTTCTGTAAATGCCGAACATTAGTTTGTTGTGTGCATTATTTCTGATGATCCTGATGTCTAGGTAAGGTAATTGGCCATTTCCTTCTTTTTCTATTGTGAATTTAATAGATCTTTTTTGTAAATTCAATAATTTCAAAGCATCTTCTGAAAGTTTTTTTGGAACAATAGCAAAAATATCATCTACATACAATGACCGGAAAAATCAGTTGAGGACATGCTGACGATGGGAACAAGCCGTCTCCCAAAATGCGTTTAAGTAAGAATATTTTAGTGATGTAGTGTAATAACCTTCAACTCTCTTTATTTTAAATTACGTTTAATATTTCAAACCTGTTGCTTTTTATGTTTCTGATTGTCTTAAATAATTCAAACCTATCTCCTAGCTTTACCATTAGCTATTTTGAATACCACATGACTTTGCTACACTTACTAAATGCATTCCCTTGACACCCATCGCTTCTGTTTTTTTGTGGTGCTCACACATTTTTCCCCTAGGCAATAAAATTTAATGTATTTCACCTGGTTTCGGACCTGGTATCTTCCCCCTACACAACAGCAAACGTCCTTAATAATATACAGTTTCAATATTTCTCTCAACTTAAATATAAACAGCTACTACTGCATAAACAATAAAAGCGCAAGAAAGTTAATTGACCTGTATGTGATTGACACTTATAATCACTGTTTGGGCTGAGGCATTGTTTAATTAATGTATATGAGTGAAAAATACTGCCTCAATTATGATAAATATTAACATGTTATAGCACAGGCACATAAAGTAGGCTGGGGAAACAGTCTACTGTTAAAAACCAAATCAAATATGCTGTGACAAACCAGTATTAAAATTCTTTTAAAAATTAAGAAACAGGAAATTAGAATTTGCAGCAAGGATCACAAAACTTTGAAAGAGTTCACTAATAGCAATTGATGGTCATTTCCACAGAACAGACCAACATCAATACTGCTTTTGATTGAAGCAAGAGCTCTGTGTTATGGCATTAGTAACACACCGCCAAGATATTGCCTTGTTAGGAAATATCAAATGACCTTGATCAGGTATAAGAAACCTACAGACCTAGATCTCTTTTTGGGGAAACTCTCTTTAATGATCCTATTTTTGTGGTTCTTTAGACTCCAAATAAATACTTGACTTTTTCCTAAGTCAGATTATAATTGACGCAGTAATTTGTATCACAAAAATGTAAATGTCAGAGTGATTGTAGTGTGAATATGCATTGTTGTGTGACATTGATTTGAGATGTTTGTTGATTGTAAGCATTGTTGAGAAGTGGGTTTATACGGCCTTACTGAAACTGACAATAATAGCGTGTAACAATGTAGCGAGGGGGTGAGCTGTTTATCATTATTAGAGACGAGCAAATGACGTCAGAGTGGCGTGTTTTTCTTAGAATTTGCGGGAACATTTTCCCTAGAGCATATGTTTTCGTAATTTTCATTGGATATAAACATAGACGCTAATGTTGGCGCGTTTTAATAACCAATAGCAGCTCGGTTATAAATCTTTAGGCATATCGGACGAAGGAGTATAAATTCGTGTCAGAGTAAAGTTTCACAGAGTCCAACAGAAGCATTCGCGTATAAGACATCGATGAGTTCAACAGAAGCAGTCATGGTGAATACATCGCACAGTTTATCGATTTGCAGGTTACGCGTAGCAAATTTATGAAAAATCTCTCGTGTCGTAAAGTTAATTACACAAAAAGTCGAAGTACGCGAATTAATAATGGGCAGTAAAGAAGTTATTATAACAGTTTCAGTTTGGCGAGTGTCAAGATTAATAGGTGAAAGTGAATAATGTGTTACGACAATAAAAGTGTAAAACAAATTCTTTCATCAGTGTTATCTTTGGATAAAAACTCCTTTCCGTTTACACACCCTGTACAAGAGAAGTGCTTGACCGAGAAATCATAGCTAGCCGGAGGACAGTGAACCCAAAATTAAATACAATAACAGGCGTTCAGTAAAAGATAACACGAAGTGACCGCAACAAATTGTATTCCATACGTGCGGCAGATAAACAGTAGCATCTTTCGAACACAAATATATACCGCCGCAAATTGGCTCACCAACGTGGGGCTAACAAACAAAAATAATACAACTTCATAATACAAATGGAATCCATAACTTTCACGATCTTCCAAAAAGATTGTTATTTTCTTGTTACATATTTCAAGAGGTTTGCTTTCATATCAGTGTTTCTATCCTTTTTTCTGCCTTTATAGAAAAAAATCAGAAGATGACAGAAAAAATGTGATGTTACATTCACATGACTTTCTCTACTGTCTATCGTAGAGAATCATCATTACTGGGAACACAAATTATTCTTACAAAAGTTTGCTTTTCTACCTACTTCATTTCAATGAGATAAAACTTTGCACAAAGTTATATTGCACATATTGTTATAGATACAAAGGTAATAACAATATTCAAATGTTTAAGTACCATATGCTATATGCTGGCCTTAATATTCCATAGGTATTCTTTCCATGACATTGCAAGAAACAACTGAATGTCAAAACAGGAGTTTAAAAGAATGATAAGGTATTGAACAATTTGAACCATTAATCCGGTGAAGTAGGTGGTTGCTTCACGTATGGTTGTTGATTGGTTATTTTATAAACTGTCACAAAAATTACATTATTGCTTCCAAGAATTACAAATAGTATTGTTAAACTTTAAAGTTCATTATTGCCTCAAGGTTACCTCATTGTTAGCAACTATTAATCTATTAGTCTCACAGTTCCTACATTATTAAATTATGTAATACATTCACATAACATTATTACATGTATACAATACACTTTTTATATATTGTTACATAAACATATTGCTTTAAGGCCGGCTGTTATTGAATTTATATTATATAATTTGACTGAAATCATTTAAGTGTTAAAAATACTGCTTCACCGGAAATGGTTGATACCACAATAGCTATTTATGTATCAAGTATGCAAAATAAGGGTTGTATACTATGCAAAAGTCAATGAATTAAGTAATATTGCCTCGTCTGAAATATGGAGCTAAAACTTTTGGGTCCATGGCATACACAATAGTTTTAGTAAAAGCTCTCTAAATTGTATTAAATAAAACAAATAAATGTAATATAAGTACTGCATAAACACAAAAGGCATAGTCAAGTCATTTGCCAACATATTCTCACAGCCACCTGAATCTTATCCTATGAATTTTATAAATGATGTCTAGGAAGTGTTGAACAGAACAATACAAAGTGTGGATGTAAATGGCAGTGTTTATTCTCAGCCTTGTTTCTAAACAACAAGCTTGTGCCTGAAAATATGGGTAAAAATCCCGAGGAAATTTAATCTGAGCCAGAAATCTAAGTGGCTAGCACAAAATCTCAGCAGCAGTATGAGAAGTATATTGCATTTAAAGACTGATGCAAGGTAACCAGTGTTTCTCTTGTGAACAAAGATGTAATACCAACTTGGATTTTGTTTATTATGCCACTTAAGGTTTCCATAATGACGTTAGCATCCTAGACCACTTAAGTACTATTTTCGGTGTTAATAATCTGACAAGCAGCTGTTTTAGAAAAGCATGTGCTAAAAAAAAATTATTTGAAATAAATTGTGTGTTTTAAAAAGATTACATTTTTTGTGTAGTATATTTTTGTCTTGTGCTTAACACTTAGCAGTTATACAAGACTATGTAAAATTCCTTCCAAATGAAGAGGACTTCACAGGCTGTTTCCATAAAATTCAAGATATACATTTTATCAGTCTGTAAATATCTTTAATGTATCCTATCTTAATCAAAATTGTTTAGTTATTTTTCAGAAAATCAAAAATTTAAAGAAGTATTCTATATAAAGAACGGTTTAGGGTTGAGCGATTTTCTTGTAAACCTTCATGTCCATCTTTAGACGATACTGAATTTAAAAATCAAGTTTGGTATTTATCGGACTTCTTGTGTTGAGTTATGTGCACAAGCATTTATGCACATATGTGCCTTCTAAAAATGCATTTTTTGGATTCAGGAGCCTCAAAACATGTATTTCTGGTGAAATCTTGGTATTGAATTTTTGGGTGGAATGCAATACTTTCTCTATCTACTATGTATATAGTAATGAAAACAAAAAGAACATGTTCACATATTTTTCACTATAAAGAAGCACTAGCTATACAAAATAATACTCACATTTTAACCGCTTTTGGCTTGCGCTGCATGAAAAATTTCTTTCCCTCTTTGCTCTAGAAGATAACAGAGGTGTTTTGAACACTGGACTCCCATAGACAGATTTCTCCTTCGTCTCCTCATTTTTGACAGAAATCTCAGACAACCAATCACAGTTTGCATCACCTAAATCTATTCAAAAATATCACAGTGTCAACTTTCAATTCCAAACTTCTGCAATAACTATATGTTTCTTTGGTAATTGTTTACTTTAGCACCCAAGGACTTAATTGTTTCGCAACTTGTTAATATCTGCTAATGATGTTTTAATGTACTTGGGAGAGGGGGAATAAATGTTTAAAAACAGTAAGATTATAATCAAAGCAATTCTGCCATAAGACAAAGGATAATAGCAAGGCAATGCATTTGAACTTCCTTAAGCTTTATTTCTCTGAAGTCTCCAATATATTGTTATTATTGTGCTCCAATTGTATCAGTCAGCTTTATGGAATATTCAGATGCGTACTATTTCTAGATTTCTTCCAAACATAATCTATCTTCGCATTTTTGGTTGTTAAGGTATTTTTGCAATGACAGATGAAATCACTACTCAAATAAATATCCCCTTGCCTACTATTTTAAAAAGGTCAGTCTTTCAATATGAAATGTCGTCAAAGAAATGAATTTCACACAAATCACAACTGAAGTTTCACTTCAAATACCCAGCACAAAATCAACAAAGATATTATGGCATATCTGCTGTTAGTTCTCTTTGTCGAAAATGGTTATAAAAGCAATAGGGAAGTGAATAAAATACCTTAAGAGTGAGTTTAGATGTGGATGTAATCTCTTCAATAGCTGGTGCCCACCTCTTTTAGGTGCTTTACTTTTATAGGCAAATCCATTATGAGCACAACAAACGTAGCAATTTTTGATTCTCGGCCGCAACTGCTACACTCCTTTCCTTATAAAAAACATCTCTCGGCTACGCTTTGGGGCTCAGGGCCCTCAATCTCTCGGCTACGCCTTGAGGCTGAGTATCTTACTGCCTTTGGCGGCATTAAATATTCGTCTGTTGGACATATAACACATCATTTTCATCACCAAGAAAAAGAACTAAGAGCAGATTGTCGGATATTATTGTTGATATTCTTTCGTTTTTCAGTTGCATGTGCATCTTCAGTTTGTTTTATAAATTATTATCTGCATTAAAATTACTGTATTTATAGAATAACACATAAAATAACATAAACATACATTTTTACAACTTCCTTAAAAAGAACTTGCACAAAACACAAAAACAAAAATTTAATCAACAGTTTTTATATAAAAAAGTGAAAATGAAAACCCAATCGGAGGTTGGTATCAAGTGGCTAAGATCACTAGAGAACAATCAATGACAATTTTCCTGTTCTTCCAGGTGACACCAAAGTGTCTGTAAGTATCCGGAAAAGAATGTGGTATTAGGGAATAGGTGGAGGTGAATGGGAGAAATTGTGGATGAAGGAGCACTAATGAGGTGCAAGGAGCCAATGGTTAACTTTTTTTCCCAAAGCTAAGCTTCCCCCACCCAACTCCAAAAAAATTGTGCTAAAACGTCATTAGGGTATTATTTAGCACACATTAAGCACAGTTTATATGACAAATCAGTCACCAGATGCTGAAGTAAATAACTACAGTTTATTGTGTACAAATTGGAGATAATATAAATTTTATTCAATACGTAACACGTCCAAATAAAGGTTTAATCATGGAGAAAAATAGCCTCGGTTAATAATGCATCAAACTAAGATCATAACTATTGTATGAAAATATAAGCAAACTTTTCTTTGCTTTGACCACCTAAATTACAGCTTAACACTGACTACTGCAAGTTTTATAAATTATTTTTTACTTGTTAGAACTGCTAAAATCGGTATATGTAATGATGACATGAATTATAACCTTTAAACATAGGACCTAAGAAAACTTTCCAAGTTGCATTATTTTTAAACATAAAGATAGGATTGTTGCTGTGAGAAAATGCAATAAAATTTTCTACGGAAAACTCCGGCTAAACTTCATCAAAAGTCCAATAAGCTGTCTCATACACACTGAGTAAACCTTGTGTTTAACACTTGAGAATATGTCTGTTACAGGTATACGGCAGGTCACTTTTTATTGTTTTAACATGAATTTTATCTAGACATGTAATATACGATTTCCGTCACAGGTGCATTGGGAAATACGTGCTATTGCCAAAAACATACACCTTTTTTTTTTTATCTTTTCAAAACAAATACAGCATTGTCCCATTTAGGTTAAACTTACCAGATAATTCGCTTTTGAATATTTCAAATAAACTCTCATCCATATTTCCAATGACACTTTAGCAGTTAAGTGCCAATTAAACCAAAGTATTTACTCAATCTCATGAAGCAAAGCCTACTACTAGGATAATTCATCATTTCTAACCCAGATTAACAAAACATTCATATTCCAAAGTTGAGCGAGCGCCAAATCGCCAGTTCTTGTTTTCGTCTTATTTGTATGTATAGGTTTCCCATCCTGATCAACGCACTGGTACCAACAATTTTATTTTGATCAAGTTTCAATAAAGACGTAAATTATAATTTATATATAGCTAGGAAATGATAACAGGGAACACTAGCAGTTCTAGTGCAGTTTTTGTATCGGCTGTGTAGAGAGATAAATACGATAAAAATTCTTATTTTGTGTATTCGAAACTTATTTTATTGATAGCTGTAGTTATGACCTTAGGAGTACCAACAACAACGTATATCTTATAACATAACAATAATACAATAAAAGTAAAGAGAGAAAAACCTATTTATTCAAAACAGAAGCAAAATGAAGCCTGATTTTCAGGTAGATACATTATCCAAAGGTTCATTCCACTTTCTTACACTGATTCAGCTTCAATGTTCTCCAGCAATCCATTTCTAGATTCACTTGAACTAAAGTTTTGTTGGGAAGTTTAACATTTTAGGTGAAACGGAAAATATAAAATAGGCACCTATATAATAATGTTGGATATTAATAGTAAACATCTCGGCCTAATTCATTAGTGGATAAATAATAAACTTACTTTATGCAGAGAAATCAATTCCCAGGAATTTGTAGCGTACAAAATACAAATTATAAATATATTTTGTGAAATACTAGTTACTTGAGGCGGAAGAAAAGATTGCTATCAAAGTTTGGTCTGTCCTTCATGAAATAAGTCCTGGATCTTTTTCTTTTCTGTTTACTTTCTCTACTATGTACATATAGGTAGAAAAGGTATTGCATTCCACCCGAAACTTCAAGATTTTACCGGAAATACCTACATGTTTTGAATCTTTGAATCTAAACAAAGCCGAGCGCGCGCGCGTGTGTGTGTACAGCATAACTCAAAAACGAAAAGGCGGATAAATACCAAACTTGGTATTTTGATTCAGTACCTTCTAAAGATGTGACACGAAGATTTTCACCCCCCCCAAAAAAAATTCTTTTACCCCAAACTCTCTTTACATGGAACGTTTTTCGAAATTTCTTATTTTCTAAAAAATGGCTCCAACGGCTTTGATTAAAATGCCATGCATTTGAGATATTTACATGACAAACAAAATGTATATTTTGAATTTTCTGGGAATAGCCTGTGAAGTCCACTTCATTCGGAAGAAATTGTCTATACTCTTGTATAACTGATAAACGTTAAGCGATAGATGAAATCGTACTTCACAAAAAAAAGTAGATATATTTAAAACACAATTTATTATAAATATTTTTTTTGTGTCATGCCATTCCCGAGATCCGTTATTAATGGTTCGAATTGTTCAATACGTTGCCATTCTTTTACAGTACTGTCAGTTTCCAGCTGTTACTCGCGAGGTCATGGAAAGAGTATGAAATTTTAAGGTCAGCATATAGCATCCAGTTCTAAAACATTTGACTATGTCGATTTCCTTTATATTTATAACGAAATGTGTAATGCAGCTATTTCTAGAAAGGTTTATCTGGATTAAATTGAATTAGACAGGAAAATAAACTGTCGTAAGAATAATTTTTGTAACCACTAATAAGCAATGCAGGTAGAGAAAGTCATGTGAATGTAACACATCAGACTTTTTTCAAATGTTTTCTGAATCCCTATTTAGAACACTGTCTGAAATACCTAGATACAGACAGCCATGCAACAAAGAAAATGGTGCACCGCAAACTCAATTATTGCATGTCTCTGAGAAAATACTTGAATGTTTCACAAAAGTGGTACATCTTTAAGATAATTTGCATTAACCTTCCCAATTAAACTCATTTACAGTATGAAAAATAGTAGATTTTTGTTAAATAAATATATGCATGTGATTATAATCAAATTATGCATTTGTCTGCAATGTTTATTTTAGCTTAAAGTTAATTGCAAAAACCATTACAATCTATTTTTTTTGGGATGTGTGTGCATAGTCACATTCTGCAAACTGAATATGGAATGAGTATCTACCTAAGTATATTGTTTTATTCAGAAACTTCTGCAGACTGGTAAGCTTCTCACTTAGGAGCACAGTGAAGTAAAATCTCCAAGTTTCTTATTTTAATCACCGATTTAGCGGTACTCACGTTCGATTTTAGCTTTTCTAAGTTTTTTAAATAGTGTTTACGGCCGTTTTTATTGCACATGGCCCACAGGCGATGGGCAGTGATGACCCATGCAATTGTAATTAGAAAGGGTATTTCGGAAGGAAACCTTCCAGGTCTAACTCTAGGATTCCGCACCCCCGGCATTTGCCAGTTATGACGACTAAGGAAAACTGGAAAAGAAAAACAGAAGACGGTCTAGGCCGGATTTCTAAGCTTTAGCATATCCGGCTCATAATCGACTTTGCTTCGAAATATGCACAGACAGCTCTTAATATTTATATTTTTGGTGCAAAACAAATTATTCAACATAAAAAACCTTATAATTATTACACACACACACACACACACACACATATATATATATATATATATATATATATATAATTTCCCAACCCATCATTGCCCCTCTAATTCCTTGAATACACGTGCTATGCGGTCTTCCTTTTCTCCTCCTTGGTGGCGTCTACTCCATTATTCTTTGAGGTAATCTTTCATTTTCCATTTCTTTAGCATGCCCATACCATTCTGATTGTTTCTGTAGAATAAAATCTAAAATTGAATTTTGAACATTCATATTTTCTTTTATAATCTCATTTCTAATTTTTTCTCTTTTAGATATACTAGCAGATCTCCTCCAATAATCCATTTCTGTTGCCAATAATTCTTTTTAAGTGATAGTTCAGAGTCCACACGTCGGAGGTGTAGGTTATAAGAATTCTATTGTTTTAAAAGTTGTAGTTTTAGTTTCTTTAGAGACCTGTTTATCCTATAATATAACATTTAAAGTAGATACAGCATACTTTCCTGAGTTTATCTTTGATCTTATTTCCTTTTCTTGTTTTCCATCTTGTGTAATATTTACTCCAGTATTTATATATAATTAATCTCCATTTCGTTTTCCAGTACCAAATCTTGATGAACATCTCTAATGGCCATATATTTGGATTTATCTATATTTAATTTAAGCACCATTTATTGTATTCTTGAATCAATTTCTTGTAAGATATTCTACGTCTTCTTATTATTGGGCCAGAATTAACTGATCATCTGCAAATTGCAGGGAGTATATTGTTGAGTCATCATCTATTGGAATTCCCATATATTTACGCTTATTTTTTCAAACTTCTATAGATTTTTCTGAGTAAATTTTATATAATGTAGGAGATACACAGCATCCCTGTTGTAATACTTTATTAACATGAAATTCACTTGACATATATTTTCCCATTTTTACTTTTACATATGCATTTGTGTATAAATTTTTAATTGCTCTTATCAAAATAGGTCTAATTTTCGTCAATTTTAAAGCTAACCATAATTGTGATAATGGCACATTATCATAGGCTTTTTCTATATCAATGAACACCAAATGGTGGGGTTGTGTTCTAGCTGGTTTCTTCTCAATTATCTGTTGTAAACAAAATATACGATCAATAGTTGATCTGCCTGTTCTAAAGCCTGACTGTTCTTCTGCTTCCAAATCTTTGTATTGTAGCTCAAGGAAATTCTTAATTATTTTACCACACAGTCTCCTTAATGTGCTATTTATTGTAATGCCTCTATAGTTTTTACATTCATCTTTTTTACGTTTTTATGTACTGTGGAAATATATTATCCTATTTTCCAATCTTCCGGCATATCCTCACCATTTAGACATTTTAAAATAAATCTCTCAGCTCCTCGTATAGTTTATATGTTCCATGCTTTAGCAATCCAGCTGGGATACCTCCAATAATCGGTGCTTTTTCACATTTTAACGATTTTATTGCTACTTTTACTATTTGTAATTCTAAGTTGTCGCGGTAATCTGTCGTGTTATCTTATTTGCTGAGCGCCTTTTATTGTATTTTTATCTTGAATTTTAGGTTCTTTGTCCTCCGGCTAGCTATTATTACTCAGTCGAGCAAATATCTCTTGAGCAGGGTGTGTAAACGGAAAGGAGTTGTTACTAAAAGATAACACTGATAAAAGATTTTTTTTTACACTTTTATTGCCGTCACACATATTTAATTTCACATATTTAATCTTGATACACGCCTGACTGAAACTGTTATATTTTCGAATGTAACTACAATCACTTATTTGCCGCGCACTATTAATTCGCGTTTTTCACATTTTGTAACTAACTTTATGGCGCGAGAGATTCTGTAGAATTGCGTAATGTATACATCATGAATGCTTCCATAGATCTACCTGACGTGTAACTCGCGAGAGAGATTTCTTAGAACCGCGCGACGTTTACCTGATTTACCTGATTTATTTGACGTTTACCTGTGAATGATTCTGTAGAACTGCGCGATACTTGCCTTGGGCTCCAGAATTTATACTCTCTCACCCCGATATGCCTAAACATTATAATAGAGCTGCTATTGGTTAATAAATCGCGCCAACATTAGCGTCTATTTCGTCAACCAATAAAAATTACAAAAACATATGCTCTAGGGAAGATATTCCCTCCATTTCTAAAGAAAGGCACGCTACCCTGACATCATTTGTTTGTGTCTTCTAATTGATAAACATCTCACCCCATCGCTTCATTGTTACCCGCTCCTATTATCAGTTTCAGTGAGGCCGTGTAAACTTATTTCCTAACAATGCTTATAATTAACAAACATCTCTAATCGTTGTCATACAATAATGTTAATTTATACTACAATCACTCTGGCATTCACAGTGTTGTGATATAAAATACTGCCTCAAAGTACATATTCTCATTCAAATTTTCATTAACTTCTTCCTCCACTGTACTCATATATTGCTTTCTGTTTTCTATCAGTAAGTCCTTAAAATACTTTTCCCATTATTGAAAATTAATATATTTACAAAACACTTCTGTATCATTCCTTCTAATATTTTTAAAAGTCTTCTGTAGTCCCTTTTCTTCCAATGAACGCGTCTATCTTTTGACATGTTTTTTCCCAACTGTTTGTTTTGCTTCTGATATTTTCTTCCTAATCTGTGCTTGTTGTTTTCTATGTTCTATTTTATCTTCTATATCCTTTGTGTTTAGCCATTTTAGATAAACATCTCTCTTTAATTGTACTTCCTTTCCAATTTCCTCATTGCAATAATAATTCTTATTCTCTTCAGCTTCTTTTGCAGCTTCATGTATTTTATTCAAAATGTACTGGTATTGAATTTGCGTAGAATCAAACGTTGTTTCTATTAATTTCTCATATACAGGTAAATGGTGCTTTCATCTTCTAAACTTGTGAAATTATATTTATGAGCGCTTATTTCTGTTTTTATTACTTATCACTCTCAATTTGAATTTTTCCTCCATTCACTGTTATAAAAGGAAATAGGATTTTGGAATTGACTAAAAAATGGACAACGAATGTTAACCCTCTATACGCTCTCATATCTTGTACCTTTGTTTTCGTTTTTTGTTTCACTATAATGTAATCAATAATTGATTTTTGTTGAAGTGCATCCTGGTGTCTTGTAAATCTATGGATATCCCTATATTTTAATATTCTTAAGGCATTCTTTTCACATAATATGTCAATTAATCTTTCTTTGCATGTCTCTCCAAATATATTACTTATTTCCTGTATGTCCCATGTTCCAATTGGCATCGTACGTTTCCGTAGCTTTTTTCGAATATTCTTAAATCTGTCCGGCTGTAATTCCTTGGATTATTTAAACATTTCCTTTTTCTTTCTAATGAACGAGGAGTTGACCCGTCACATCAACCGCCAACCTGGAGGACCAGGTGATTTTTAATCAAGGTTTTCTTCCTTTAGCCTTTGATAATCTCTCTACAAGGCAGTAGATGCTAGTTTTGGTCTACCCCCATTATTTTATTTTCCCGGTACCCTCCATATCTTGTGAGCGTTACCCCATCCATCACCAGGGGAGGCGTCCGATGGGAGATTAGCAACTCCACACGGAAACAACAATAATAGTTATATTATTATTATTATTATTATTATTATTATTATTATTATTATTATTATTATTTGTCAGAGACGAGCATATGCATTCGGAAATGACATCACCAAGGAACTTAATTATATATTACATATTTACACATTTACAAATATTGCCTTACAACATAATATTTAACATTACTATTCATAAATTCACCAATTGAATAAAATGTCTATTTATTAGCCAATTATAAAAACAGCCTTTTATTCTATTGACAGAAACAGTTTTAGCTGCCTCCAGTAGTTTGTTGAACATATTAATCCCATTGTAAAAGCAAGTGTTTGAGCTAAGAGCTAATCCACATCTTGTATAATCTAATTTATGCTCATTTCTTGTGTTGAAGTTCTGAAATTCAGCCCTTGGAAGATATTGGTCCATATTAGTTTTAATGTAGATTAGTGATCGGTATATAAACAGATTGTATACAGTCTTACTCTTAATTCAGTGAAGAGTGGTTTAGTGGTTTATTTGTTGTTATTAAAAGTATTCTGAGTGCTTTGTTTCTGTAGTACTAGGATTTTATATACATCAATTGAAAATGCACCCATAAATGTATTCCATAATTAATGCGTGTTTCAAACAGAATAAAATACACTTGTATGAGTATATCTAACGATATGAGCAATTCTAATTTTCTAAAGACAAGGATCTCTAGATAATTTAATGCACACATAGTCAATATGCTTTTTCTATCCTACTTTGGAATCACGGTATAATCTCAAGGGTTTAAGAAAATGCTGTCCATTTGTAATTTTGTCAGATAAACTAAATATACATTGCTGAGTTTTCTTCTCATTTAGCATTAACTGTTTACCGTAAACCATTTTTTTGAATGGTGAATTATTTAGTTCCAACTCTTTTAATTGGTTACAATCCGAATGTGATGTTATTAAGGTAGTGTCGTGTCATTAGCATACATGATAGTATCTTGAGGAGGATTATATGTCAGATCGTTAATCGCTAAAAGAAAAAGAAAAGGACTCAATATAGGCTCCTGAGGGACCCATTGTTTATATTGCACACATCAGAGCATTTTTTTGCATTAGTAACCAGCTGTCGCCTGTTTTCTAGATAAGATTTATAAAGTTTAAACTTTCCCCCCTGATACAATAATGTTCAAGTTTGCATAAAAGCTATTTGTGGGATATGTAGTCAAAAGCTTTGGTAAGATCTCACAAGACTAAAGATACATTTCTTTATTTTTAAATGCGTTTATTATAACTTTCATTAGATATCCTATGACCAATATAGTGGATTTATTTTTATGGAAGCCAAATTATTTTGTTGTAATAATTGAATGTTGTTTAGCCAAATTAGATCTGATCCAAAGTGACTTAGAAATTTTTGGAAATATTGGGACTAGTCTAGTTGCTCTACAACTGTCAAATGCGCTTTTATCCCCCGTTTATAAATGGGTATAACTTTGAGTTTCAAAGAGTACCTTGTGATTATTGCAGTTCTTACTCTTGCACTAACGTTACATTTACAACAATTAGGTACATTATTAGTTAACCTCTTTGATTTAATCACTAAAGATTAACTCAAGCTGACTTGAATTATAAAGGCTTTCATCCTTATTTGCGACTAGCATTCAAAAGAAAATACATAGTTAAGTGTGTATTTAATAGAAATAGTGTGTCACAGCAGCAGTTTCATTTAGTTAATCAGCTATTGCGCGTTATACAGCCCGTTGCACTAGATGGTGATACCATCGCGCGTCGCCTGCCAATTCCATGTTAAAGTGTCCTGAAATTAAATTAAATTTAGTTTTATTTATGAACGCTCTTTAACTGTTGTGGTCCTTAGCGTCCCATTTTGTATTGGGTGTGAAAGATCGGTAATTTTGCTCAGAGGTCTCTTTATTAGGTTTGAGATTCTTTTACGTGCCGTAAATCTACGACACGGGACAACCGGCTTTACTTCCCTTCCGAAGCAAGCTATGCTAAGGATTTTTACGCCCGAAAAAAAATCCATCGCCCTCTTCCGGCTTTCAACCCTCGACCTCGGGATAAATCATTGGTACTATGAGGTATTTGGTAAAATGTTCCTACATCTTAACAAAAGGTCTCATACTAAAAATTAAAATTAGAAAATCAACATTTCATAATAATATCCTGGCTAGAGATGTTCAAGAACTAATCACAAGTAATACAGCATTTCTTAAAAGGCATAAGAATACAGGTTTGGAATTGTGGAAGCTCAAATACTATGTGTGTGTGTGTGTGTGAGCGCATGTGTGTGGGTGGTGAGAAAGAGACAGAGAAAGAGGTTGCGTTCATTTCAACTGCATACTGTGATATATTGCAGCATGTTGCAGCCCACTTCAATACACGCAACACTTTGCAGCATATTGAAACCCACTTCAACACGTCCAGCATTTTGTAGGTAGCATGCTGCTGGTTACAAAACCTTGTAGCTCCTTTCAGCAAATTGCATCACTTTGTAGCACGTCACAGACCCTGCAGCAGGTTGCTGTAGAACAAGCAGCAGGGTTACCCATGCAGCAGGCTGTAGCAACCAATAATGCATTTACAGTAGTCTCCCAAATTCGAGGTTCCGTTAAATCCGAGCTACTTGAAAACGCGATATTTTTTTTTAAACCAGGGGCTAGTCATCAATTTACACGGTCCTGATACGTGTCTACATACTTTTGCAACTTCCTACCTCTTGTCTATAGAGTATGTGTTACCTGGCAAGGATTAGCTTCCCTCCAGGTACTTGCAGTATGTTGCAGCGAATTATAATAGGTTGCAACATCTTGCAATTTGTTGCAACAATTTGTATCATTCTTGCAGCACATTGCAACATATTGCAGCTCCTTGCAGCGGGTTTCAGCATTTTGCCTCATCTTTCAGCACCTTGCAGAAGTTTTGCATCTCCCTGCAACAGGTTGCAGCATATTGTAGCACATCGTAACACCTTGATTTTTGTACAATTGTAATTACTTTCTCTACGTATATAGTAAATAGAGGAGGTATTGCATTCAACCCAAAAATTCGATACCGAGATTTCACCAGAAATACATGTTTTGAGGCCCCATTTCTAACCAAAGGCATTTTTAGAAAATGGTCCGTATGTGTGTCTGTGTCTGGGAATAGCATAACTCAAAAACAAAAAGTCGGATAAATACTAAACTTGGTATTTAGGTTCAGCACCTTCTAAAAGTACGACGCGAAGATCTTAAAGAAAATCCCCTCACCATAAACTACCCCATACATGGAAGATTTTCAGAATTTGATTTTTTAAAAAATGGCTGTGACGATTTTGATTAAAATAGTATATATTAAAGATATTTACATTACAAATAGAATGTATAACTTGAATTTTCTGACCCGGCGGAGGGCGATGGATTTTTTCGGGCGTAAAAATCCTTAGCATAGCTTCCTTCGGAAGGGAAGTAACGCCGGTGGTCCCGTGTCGTAGATTTACGGCACATAAAAGAACCTCAAGCCGGATAAAGAGACCTCTAAGCAAATTTACCGGTCTTTCACGCCCAACATAGAAAGAGCCGCTAAGGACCACAGCAGTTAAAGAGCGTCCACAAATAAAACTCAATTAATTTTTTTTTTTTAATTTTCTGGAAACAGTCTATGAAGTCCACTTCATTTGGAAGAAATTTGATATAATCTTGTATAACTATTAAGCGTTAAGCGATAGACGAAAACGTACCACCGGATAGGATTGATTACGGAGGGGACTCGGCACCGATCCAGAGCGGATATTGCACCTGCGCCCCACGAGGGGGTGTCCCCGGGCGGGAGGATGAGGCGAGAGGGGACACCGGGGTGCCGGATACAGGAGCGACGGCACAACAGTGATAGAGTCCTAAAGTTTCCAGATAGAGGCACTCCGGTAGACGGGCAGGTAGACCGGGGACCCCACCCCACACAGAGAGGGCCCAATGCACCTCATGGGAGTACAGAAACCCCGGCAGCCAGTCGAAAGTCGAGGGACAGAGTCACAAAGAGCATCCTTTTCCCCCTGGTACGCTGCACCGAAATACCATCGCCGACACTTCCGACCCTAAAAGAGATCAACGGGATGAAAGATGAATGAAATGAAAAATGGAATGAAATGAAGAGACAGGAAATTCGGGGAACGAAAGAAACCACCACAGCATTCGTCTGACGACCCGGGAAACCCCGAGAAAAACCGTGGGTCAGAGTGAGCGATCGCGGGAATTGTTCCCGGGAACTTCCAGATGCGGACCACAGATGATGCCACCTGAGCATTCCGCTCGGTAAACGCACTACAGAGAAAATTTTAGATCTCTTTAAAACACAAATTTATTTTTAATAAGTTTTATGCCATAAGCCATTTATGAGATATTATTATTATTATTATTATTATTATTATTATTATTATTATTATTATCATTATTATTATCGAGCTATTCATTTATTGGTCACTTTCTTTAAAGTCCTGTCAACATTCAATTGTTTCTCGCGATTACATGGAAACAATATGGAATTTTAAGGCAAGCATATAGCGTCCAGTTTTTAAACATTTGAGTATCGCTGTTCTCTTTGTATCTATAACGAAATGTGTAATGTAGTTATTTTTGTAAAGGCTTATTTGGATTAAATTGTAGTAGACAGAAAAATAAGCTTTAGTAAGAGTAGTTTGTGTACCCACTAATAAACGATAGGGATTAGAGAAAGTCATGTGAATGTATCGCATCAGAAACTCTCACTTTCTTTCTTTCTTTCTATCTTTCTTTCTCTCTCTCTTTCTTTCTTCTTAAAATGTCCGCAATTAATCAAATTCACTGGTGTAGTGTGTAACTAATTAACTTTAGGTGGTTGTGATTTTGGAACAAACATGTATTAAATCACAATATACAATAATCTCATAGTTTTGATGCGTGAGCACACCTAATGTTAGCAATTAATTACGTTGAAATATGCATTAAATTGCAGTTTTCGGTAATGAATTTGGTGAGGTAAGTACATAGAATTTGCACACGCTTTATTAAGGCTTCAATACAACGTGAATTCTATGGTTTTGAAAATATATAAACCTGTAAAGAAATTAAAAATGGACTTACCGAAATCACTTTTTGGAGAGTATAAATAAACCGCCAAATTCAGAAGGAACATATCATGTTTGACAAATTTTAGGGAAATTTCATACGGTACTCAGTATTACATTTTGTCTTAATGGGAGGCTAAATGAATATTATTTTAGTGTTTATTATTATTATTATTATTATTTGTATGTTTGTTTGTTTATTTACTTATTGTGATAGAGCTAAAGACATTTAACCTTCCCTTCCGCTCATCCACATAGAAAAATCGTTAATTCAACATCCTGAGCATATTGATAGTAGAGGTAAACAATATACAAAGGAACACAAAACAGAAATAACACAAATGGATTTTCAAACATACATCCAGCATACATATGCAGAATGGTCAATAGAAGCTTTGGGACATGCTCCATTTCTGCTTAATTCCTGGGGAAGTATAAAAAAGGTTTTGTTGTTATTTACTGTTGCATCTGAGCGTTTCTATTGTAATGGTAGCAGTACACTGAAACCCTTACACCGACTTAACATTAAATTGTTCGCTCACATCACATAACTGAATAAATGCTACAGAAGCATTGGGGATTAAGGCAATGTGCTTGTGTATGACACTATAACATCTGTTTGCCAATCAAACAAGAAAACGTTGTACGTGTCCGGAATATACTGTTCACATTTCTTTTTGAGCTTTTCTCTTCTGCTTCAGGAGGAGATGTTTCCCAGAATAGGCTTTCCCTGTCGGCAGATCAATTTCTCTGCAAGCTGTATACCGTAGTTTGAATCTATTGCTTATTAAGCCACCAATGGAATCACTCGTCATCGCATGCCCTGATTTGGTGCAACAATATCAAAATAAAAGTACTTGGAAATACTAAACGATTTCTTGTTCTGCCTTGGAACATCTTTTCCCATTGAAAAATCTGGGTAATCAGTCTTCTTAAACAAACATGGCCATCATGCTTTCCAGTTAATAATACTGCCTTCATTAACTTCTAAAAAGTTGACTTGTTCTTGATAGACAACATTTTTATGAGTTCGCAGTATTGCTGAACTATGTAAATTATATTTGCCTTACGAAGTACTCTCTTTATAAGACCAGAGTACCTATCACAGGGCAGAAATGAGTGGACCCTCTAGGGAAAGTAGGGACAGTTTTTAGCTATCAGTGACTCTTGGCCTTATGTTTTGTGTTCTTTGTAATGATGATAATTTGAGCGTAGATAACTTGAAGGAAACTGCTTAAGAATTTATATGCCTGGTTATCACTGAACAAGTGAAGTTTTGATATGATTGGGCCTACTTCATTGCCAATGTAGTCTTCCAGGAAACTACATAATCCATCTTGTTATTTTTTCGCTATTCCTTCGTGACACACATCACATTTCATATTGTGCGTGTTCAAGTCATGTATACAAAGGTATTCACACTTAATTGCCTGTAATAATATATGTTTTGCACCGGAACATTTGGCAACGAAACCGTTGCTGTGAAATCGAAACACAGACCAAGCATATTTTCTGTTGATATCTTGCATTTATTTATTTTAATGCAGGATAGGATTTCTGGATTGTGCTCTTGTGTATCAACAGTTCTGCAGCAGCAGTTCCTTTAGCACACTCGCAGAGAAAAGTACTCTTGAATTTACACTAACCTCTCCACATGTTACGCAGATATCCTTTTGTGGTTTGCCAAACCGCAGAGAAAAGTTCTGCTTAAATTAATTCCTTTAAAATTGATACTATAGCACAGAAACTGGACACAGTACAATAAACATTTCATACATTGCCTTCACGCATAATCTAGCGTCTAAATATTTTATTTCTTTTCCCGCATAAGGCCATGGCTGTGGGGGAGGACGATATATGATCATGAATTTGATGGCACATATCTCCAGAAATAGCATTTGCACTCGATGATATACCATGTAAATCCTTGGGTAATTTTCCCTATTTTAGAATGTTCAACAAATGTTAAACCCTCTAAGGAGTCACGCCATGAGCTTGCTGAAATGCAGCTTCATCAACTCGAACGCGACGTGCTCCACAAAGCACGCGATACTTCGGAGTAGCAGATTTTGGTTTCTTAATATTAGTATCTTCCCTAGAACGCTTCCAGCTCACGTCTTCCTTTTCTATTAGCCGTTGTAGGTGCAAATACTGCTCGACCTTTATGCTCATTCGATTGAATGTTTATACCATTTGTAGCATTTCTTCGTCCGTAACATCAACCAGCCTTGTCGACATGTATTGAAAGAGTTCAATAATTATTAGGCCTCAGGTATTACATACGAGAATTACTGATAAATGTTTTCTAGATTACACTCGGAATGACATGAAGAGAAACTTTAAGCTTATACGAGACGTATTCCAAAACTAAGGTCCGTTAGTTCATAACAACAACATCGCTCATGAGACAAGGTTTTTATTGACAGTAATACGTGCCTATATATATACTTTACTTTTCCACATAATCGCCGTTCAAATCTATACACTTGTTGTAACGCTGCACCAGCTTCTTTAACCCCTCAGCATAGAAGTCTGCCGCCTGGGACTTGAAACAGTTGGTATCGCTTGTCTTGAGTTCATCGACGGTTTGAAACCGTTGTACACCCAGCCACCGTTTCAAATGCAAGAAGATGAAATATTCGCTTGGTGCCAGGTCAGGACTGTACGGAGAGTGGTCAAAGAGTTCCCAACGAAACTCTTGAATTTTCTCTTTGGTTTTGGCAGCGGTGTGCGGGCGTGTGTTTTCGTGCAGGAGGATAATGCCAGACGACAGTTTTCCGCGGCGTCGATTTTGGATCGAACGTCTCAGTATGGTAAGCGTTGCACAGTACACGTCAGCTGTAATTGTTGACCCACGGTCCATGAAATCAATCAAAAGGACGCTCTTTTCGTCCCAAAACATGGTAGCCACCATTTTGCGATTCGTGTACGCGACTGCTTACACTTTTTTGGTTTGGGTGAACCGGAGCGGCGCCACTGCATTCACTGTTGTTTCGATTCTGCGTTGATGTACGTTATCCATGTCTCGTCGCCCGTAAAGATGTGGGAACACAAACATCTCCGTCTTGTCTATAGCGCTCCAAAACTGTTGTGCACTACGCATTCGTGCTTACCGGTGAGCAGTTTTGGCACCCACCTCGCACAAAGTTTTCATTTTCAAGCTGTTAAGTTACAGTCCTGTAAAGTGAGATTCGAGCAACATTTGGGAATTCATCAGCCAGACCACTAATCGTCAAACGCCGATCACTTCGAAGATCTTTGGTTCACTTGCTCAACGATATCGTCGGTCCGAATACTGGATCCACCACTCTGCTGTCCATCGTGCACATTTGTGTGGCCATTTCGAAATTCTCGACACCAGTATCGAACCTGTTTGTCACTCATTATGTCCCGTGCATACACAAGGCATAACTCACGATGGATGTCCGCAGCTGACGATCCTTTTACCAGAAAAAGTCTAATCGCACCGCGCACTTCACAATTGGCTGGATCTAAGATTGTTGCGGCCATTGCGATCTGCTCTCACCGACTGGCAAACGCCTACTGTGTCACCCCAACACTGCGGTAGGTTCCTCAGGAGTCGGTAGACAGTGCTGTTAGCGTGAAACTTCATTCAGTCCTATTCTCTGTTAAATATTGCTCACCGGAACTTAGTTTTGGAATACGCCTCTTACATGACCATATCCAATGTATTTCCTTCTTCTAGGATCTCTCTCTCCCTCCGTTTTCCTCGTCTCTCCCATATAAACGCATACTCTGTCATTCAACCCTTGCTAGCCTAATACCTCTCCTTGGTTTCCTATCTCTCTCATATAAACGCATGCCAGCTTTAACATCTATGTTACGCTAATGTAGCGTACTACATTACATTGTAGGAACTAAAAACAGGTTGCATCCTGTTTCATCATTTTTTGGCGTGTTGCAACAACTTGTAACTGCTTTCAGTACCTTGCAGCCGGTATCAGTACCCTGCGGAAGGGCGCAACTCGCAACAGTCCGGTATCTATTTGAGGCAAGTTGCAACATTCTAAGACATGTTGGAGCCCTTGGAACAGTTTGCAGCACCTTGCCGCTCCCTACAGCAGGCTACATCATATTGCAGCAGGTTACACAACGTTGCAGCATCTTAAAATAGGCTGCATCCGGATCTTTCAAAAAACACTTTCAAATCAGAGTCATCAAAGCAGAATGAATTGATAAAATTTGTTTGTTAGATTCTATTGTACCTAACTGGGGATATGCATAGTAAAGAGGGCATTACTGTAATCATTTCGGAACAGAATTACATATCAAATTGCATACACATACAACATTGTTGTCCTTGCAGTTTATAGAATGGCGTTATTATGAGTTAATATAGTTGTTAGCTGTCATTACAAAACCCCAAATAAAAGCACAAATAATATAGGCTACACCTCGCGCAATGCGACCTACGTGAAACCAAATTAAATTAAATGGAGTTTTATTTATGGACTCTCTTTATCTGCTATGGTCCTCAGCGCCTCATTCTGTATATTGGGCGTGAAATACCAGTTATTTTGCTCAGAGGACTCTTTATCAGGTTTGAGGTTCTTCTACGTGCCGTAAATCTACGACACGGGACCACTGGCTTTACTTCCCTTCCGAAGGAACCCATGCTAAGGATTTTTACGCCCGAAAAAATCCATCGCCCTCCGCCAGGTTTGAGCCCGCGTCCTCGGGATCAAGAGGTTAGCATGGTAACCACTACACCACGGAGGACGACTTTAAGTGAAACCTATTGTGGCTATCACCCCATGAGAATGGATAAAATGAAGGGACCACACAGGAGGCTATAGCCTGAAGACAGACAGGCCACAAAGAAGCGCGGAAGTTCCCAAAAGTTCTTGGCTCTAAGACCCGTCCCACTACTGGCTGCTCAGAGAGGTCGATTAACAACCCGTTCAACCACGCATCCCTCTAGTGTCCAAGGGGAGTACTCTTTCCTTAGAGCAAGCATTCGCGCCATCTCTCTGGCACCGCCTGACACCACGAAACCTAGAAGCACACCTGAAACATGAACAGGAAACGGAATGAAAGAGGAATGAGCGAAAGGACATCGCGGTAGATGAGAAACCATCCCAGCATCCATCTACCGACCAAGTAAAACCACGAAACACCCAAGGTCAGAGTGGGCCTGCCACGGCAATCGAACTCGGGACCTCCCGAATGCGAGCCTGACATGTACCATGGAGTCATCTCGCTCGGTCAAGAACAAATAGTAATACTTGTACTGACCGTTATTTAACATTTAGCATCCATTGTTTTAAAAGAAACGTCCCATTTTTGGCAACTTATGGAGTTCGTTACTACATCCGTAAGGTTATAGGAAGGTATTTTACTCCAAGCACGTTGGTATACAATCCGGAGCATGTCGGAGGGTTTCTGAAAGATTGTCCGCTCGGCTCTCCGAGGATTCAGCCGTCTTGTGTTAATCTGAATTTATCTGTTACGAGAGCTCCAGAATATATCTTCAGAGAATCTGTAGTTTCTTTATTTTGACTACTTACCGAACATAATTATAAACATCAAATAGTATAGCCATAAAATGCACTCATAAAATAATAATAATAAACTTATAAAAATCTGATGTGTTACACTCACATGACTTTCTCTACTCTTGTACAAACTATTTCTACAAACACTTATTCTATATATGCATCATATTAATCGAGGTGTTAATCTTATTGCTAATTTTCTTGTAGATGCAAGGGGAATTGGTAGGCTTTAAGCGATAGTCAAATATTTTAAGAGCTGGTTGCTATGTGGAGCATTCCATTCTCTTTGTATTACCAGGACAAAAAAAAATGAATAACGAATTTCCATTTAAGAAAAAGTATGTGTTGGAAAATTTAAGGGAACAACAAGCAATATCTCGAAAATGGTTCACTCAACTAAAAAAAAGGAAATATATGACATAAATTGTGTATTTTAACGCAATCTACATTTTTTGTGCAGTAAAATTTTGTCTATCTCTTATGGTTTACCAGTTATGCAAAATTCGTTCACAATGAAGAATACTTTTGGAGACATTCCCAGAAAATCCGAGATATACTTTTCGTTTGTCATGAAAATATCTTAAACATATGATATTTTAATCAAAATCGTTAGAGCCATTTTTGAGAAAATTAAAATTTTCGAAAAATGTTTCATGTAAAGGGTAATCTGGGTTGGGGGGATTTTCTTGCATCTTTGGAAGATACTGAACCAAAATACCAAGTTTGGTGTTTATCCGACTGTTCGTTTCAAAGTTATGCTGTTCACAGACACACAGACACACACACGGACATGTTTCCAAAAATGCATTTTTTGGATTCAGGGGGTCTGAAAACATGTATTTCCGGTGAAATCTCGCTATCGAATTTTTGGGTGGAATACTATACTTCCCCTACTTACTATACGTAGTGTAAAAAGTAAAAAATGTATATGACATAAATTGTGTATTTTAAAGTGATCTACATTTTTTGTGTAGTAAAATTTTGTCTATCTCTTATGGTTTACCAGTTATGCAAAAGTCGTTCACAATGAAGAATACTTTTGGAGACATTCCCAGAAAATTCAAGATATACATTTTATTTGTCATGAAAAAATCTTAAACATATGATATTTTAATCAAAATCGTTAGAGCCATTTTTGAGAAAATTAAAATTTTCGAAAAATGTACCATGTAAAGGGTATTCTGGGGTGCGAGGATTTTCTTGAAAACCTTCGTGTTGCATCTCTGGAAGATACTGGACCTAAATACCAAGTTTGGTGTTTGTCCGACTGTTCGTTTCTGAGTTATGCTGTTCATAGAGAGACGCACAGACACACACACACACGGACATGTTTCCAAAAATGCTTTTTTTGTATTCAGGGATCTCAAAACATATATTTCCGGTGAAATCTCGGTATCTAATTTTTGGGTGGAATACAATACTTCCCCTACTTACTATACGTAGTAGAGAAAGTAAAAGTAGACTTGTAATTATGTATGTCCAGTCATGCATTTTAATTTCCGCCAAAAATTGAACGGAAAACACACTATTTATTTATTGTCGAAATTAAAATAGTTTTTACAAGATAACAAAGTTGATTTTAGAGGTAATAAAATGAAAGCGATTAATCGGCAGGATAGGCAGCTTTGATTCCAACCGGAGTAGTAATTTTATGCATGAATAAAATAGTTACAGTAACCGCTCCCTCATAACAAGCAATCTATAGGGTAATACAGACTCCTTTTGGGAAAAACAGAAAAATCAGAATTTTATAAACTGGGTCAGGCCGGAATGCCAATACATGGATTGGTATGCCGAGCACACCTGTAAGGTCACCCCATGTACAAGAAATATGATGCACAAAATCCTATAAGGAGCATCGTTTCAAGTTATATTATTTCCGTACATGTACAAAATTGCCTTTTAGATGAACTTTGCACTGTTTTTACTTTCTCTACACGGAATAGTAGATAGAGAAGGTACTGCATTCTACCCAAAAATTGGATACCGAGATTTCAACCGAAAATACATGTTTTGAGACCCCTGAATACAAAAAGAGTATTCTTAGAAAAGGTCCGTGTGTGTGTCGGTGAACAGCATAGCTAAAAACGAAAAGTCGGATAGTGCCAAACTTGGTATTTAAGTTCAGAGCCTTCCAAACACTAAAATGTTCAAGAAAATCCCCTACCCCAAATTAGCTTTTACATGGAACATTTTTCGAAGTTTTTGATTATCTGAAATAATAACTATCTAACGATTATGATTAAAATGCATACATTAAAGATATTTACTTGACATATAAAATGTATTTCTTGAACTTTATGGGTGTAGTCTTTAAGGTTCTCTTCATTCGAAAGGAATTTGGTATAATCTTATTTAACTGGAAACGTTAAATACACAATTTATTTCAAACAACTTTTTTGTGGCATTAGCCATTTCCGAGATATCCCTTATTAATGTTCGAATTGTTCAATACTTAGCCATTCTTTTAAAGTCCTGTCAACATTCAGTTATTTCTCGCGATTCCATTGAAACCTTATGGAATTTTAAGATCGGCTTATAGCATCCAGTTCTTAAACATTTAACTATCGCCGTTCACTTTGTATCTATAACGAAATATGTAATGTAGCTATTTCTGCAAAAGTTTATTTAAAGTGCAGTAGATATAAAAATAAACCTTAGTAAGACTAGATTGTATACCCACTAATAAACGATAGAGGATAGAGAAAAAATCATGTGAATGGATCACATCAGAATTTTTATACGGTCTTACGAGCTGTAAACTAAAATCGTTTAAAATTGTGTTTTGTCCCGGCTTAATGAACCTTGAAAATGAATACACATATCACAGAAGTGTTGATTTATTAAAAGTTTGCTACTTGGACTAACGCTGTTGTAAACGACATTTATCATACAACATTAAATAAAAAGGTTCGTCAATAGGTTTAGGGAGGCGGTCAGGTAGTTCATATGGTAAGAACGTCGGCGGTTTGTGTGAAGGATAAGGTTAGGAAAACGTGTTCGATAATAGTCTTGTAAGATAGCTAATCTGTCGAGTGCCCTTGTCTATCTGTAACCTCCATTGTGTTAGAGATACGACGTCTATATAGTTTTAAGCAATAAGAATTCTGTTGGTAGACTGTAAATTAAGATCGGAGGATTATCACGAAAATGCTATCGAGGTAAGTAGCCACATTATTGCAAGGGGTTATTTTTAAGTGTAACTCAAATATATTCACAGAAGAAACAAACACGCCTCCGATTAAGAACTAATCTAAAGCAATAAAATCAGCTGAAACTCCTTTATATTATCTTAACTTGTTAAAATAATCCACTTTTCCTTTTTGCGGATACCAATCCGAAATAAGTAAAACTTTTAACAAGAAATGCAACAATCCCTACGTACATTCTTGCAAAATTTATGGGGAAAAGTCTATTCTGGCGCCTAACACCTTTATTTAGCAAGTAGAGGAAGTATTGCATTCCACATAAAAATTCGATATAGAGATTTCACCGGAAGTACTTGTTTTGAAAGAAATGATTTTAGAAAAAGGTTCGTGTGTTTGAACAGCATTAGCTCAAAACGAAACTATGCATAAATGTCAAGCTTCGTGTCTAAATTCAAAATCCTCTAAGTATGCGACGCAACGATTTAAAAAAAATCCCCCATGGCTTAAACTACCCTTTCCATGGAAAAAATGTTCCACTATTTTTGATTTTCTCAAAAATTACTCTAACGATTTTGATTAAAATACCACATGTTTAAGATGTATTTTTCTATAACTAATAAAATGTATATCTATCTTAAATTTTCTGTCAGTGGCCTGTGAATTCTACTTCATTCGGAATGAATTTTGTATAATTTTCTACAGAGTGAGCCAAAAGACTCCGAACCGCCTGCGCGGTGTTTTTCCTGTCCGTGTCCTCGGCGCTCGTTGCCGTCTACTGCTATCATAGTAAGGCGCGGATGAAACCATTCAACATTTTTAAAACTACTTTTAAAGGCTTTACTTACCAACTTTATGAAAGGAGATGCTGAAACTGACCACCGTCGTTGTCCATACATTTTGGCACCTCTTTAGGAAACTATCCATCATGGAATTTTTGAGGGGAATTTTCCAAACGATGACCGATGTCGTCTAATGTTTCTTCGGTAAGAACCGAACGACGTCTTTTAGATTTCTTAGCCTGAAATTTACTGCAAAGTTCAGGGATTGTTGAAACGGCCTGGAACTTTTACACCTGGAAATCTTTCTGAAAATCGTACTTTTACTTGACGAGCTGACCGAGTTAACACATACGAATCATAAATAAATACACGCTGTGCAGTAGAAAACATATACGGAGCCATAATATACTTTGTGACTAAGCACAGGAAAAAATAATAAATAACTCGTAATAACTGCACTCAAAACTGCACTTCGCACTGCACAGCAAAACTACAACAGCGTGACTTTGTTTATAGCAGCAGTGCGTTATTATGTTTTTATCATATTTCCACACGCCCAGTGAAAAAACACCACGCAGCCGGTAATATTGTTCATAAAATACCCCTCTGGGGTAACTTAAAACATAAAGTGTACAAGACAAACCCACACAACCTGGAAGAATTAAAACAAAATATCTGCCAGGATATTTCTCAGCGTGAACTACGGCGAGTGATGGATAGTTTCCTAAAGAGATGCCAAAAATGTATGGACAACGACGGTGGCCAGTTTCGGTATCTCCTTTCGTAAAGTTGGTAAGTAAAGCCTTTAAAAATGTTGTATGGTTTCATCCGCACCTTTCTATGATAGCGGAAGACCTCAACGAGCGCCGAGGACGCGGACAGGAAAAACACCGCGCAGGCGGTTCGGAGTCTTTTGGTTCACTCTGTATAACTTGTAAACTGTATGAGATAATCAAAAGCGTATTGCACAAAAAATGTAACTCTCTTTAAAATAGAAATTTCTGCTAAATAACTGTTTTGTAGCATCATTTCCGAGATATTCCTTGTTATTTGTTTGAATTTTAAAATAAGTTTCTCATTTTGAAATGCTGTCACTATTCAGCTGTTTCTCGCGATGTCTTTGAAAGTTTATGGGATTTCAAAGCCAGCATATTGCGACCTGCTTTTAAATAATTTTCTATCGCGTTAGTCTCTCTTGCACCTAAAACGAAATTTGTAATGAAACTATTTCTGCTAACGTTTATCTCGATTAATATGAAGTAGATGGAAAAATAATCTATTGCAAAAATGATTTGTAGAAGCTGTATAAAAATAAACGATAGTGGCTAGGGAAAGTCATGTGAATGTAATACCTCAGATTTTCATTGTTGTTTCATTTGCATAGCAACATTTAATTTCTTTGGTGATATCGGGGCCTTCGACTTGCAAAACAACTGTTATTATCGTTATTATTGTTGGTTTTAAGTTTCAATGTTCTTTAATCTGGTATGCCATACCAGACGATGAATTAAATTGGTGAAATAATGCTCAAATAAGCCCGGTGTCTATAAAGCTTGAAGTTACACGGCATTCGTCTTCTCAGGATAAGGGAAACCCCCAGAAAAACCTTATCCGGGTAACTCACCCAAACCTAGATTCGAACTCAGGACCTTTTGAATGTGAGGTAGATGCCCCACACTACAGAGGCGAGCTAACTGCTGTTATTAATCGTTGAACTGTACGCTTTATTCGTTTTTATCTCGAGACACACACACGAACACATACATACATACACACACACACACACACACACACACACACACACACTCACACTCCAGTCATATTTCCAGACTCTACGGAGAATAGGGAATGATTCTAGTTTAAAAATTTCCTCACCTGGGACCTCTGTTTTAAAAACACAGAGGTAGTAAATAAAAAAACAACAAAACTCATATACAACATTCATTTGCCTTTCCTTCTCCATTACAATCGTATATAGGTATATACCTTATATATTTTATTGTTCATACGAAAAGCAATTCTTCTATACAGTTACGTAAATCATAATAAATTTCTGCCCAGAAATCGCTTCAAAATAATATTTTATTATCTATATTTCACAAATTTTAAAACATATCCCGTCAGAGTTACACATACCAAGGAAGACTAAAATATTTCGGAAATGGTTAATGCTATGAAAACAAATTGTTTGACAGAAACTGCGCGTTTTAATGGGCTCCACGTTTTTTATAGAAGGTTTTAGTTATTTCTACTAAAGGTTTTAGTTACAGGCTATATAAAATCAATTCAGATTGAAGAGGACTTCACAGCAATTCAATCCAAGATATGCATTCTATTTGAAAATGTAATGAAAGATATTTGAACCATAATTATTGGACAAAGTAAAACAATAACAAAACATTTTCAACATAAAAGGCTGTTTGAAATGGAAAAAATTTCGTGAAGACCTTCACGTTCCATCTTTGAAAGATCTGGGTGTAAATACGAACTCCGATACTCAGCATGTAGATACCTGTTGTCTAAAACTTCTTTGGGGGGTTTAGGGGATCTGAAACCGAGAAGTGGCGCCGCGGTAACGTGGCGACTCGCATACGGAAGGCCGCGGGTTCGAAACCCAGCGACTGCCCACTTTAACCCATGGGTTTTTTGCGGTTTCCCCGGGATCAGCAGGCGAATGCTGGGATGGTTTCTTTTTTACCACGATTTCCTTTCCACCATTTCCCTTTCATTCGGTTTCCTTCTGATCATTCAGATGTGCTTCTAGGTTTCGTGGCGTATGGCGGTACCGGACAGATGGCGCGGATGTATGCTCAATGAAAATACTTCCTGTGAATACTAGAGGGCTACTTGAAATTTTTTTGGTTGTTCATCACCCTCTCTCGGCGGTTGCAGCAGTGGGACTGGTCTGCGAGCTTGGAAATGTTAGGGACTCCGCGCGTCTCTGTGGCCTGTCTGCCTGTGGCATGTAGCCTCCTGTGGTTTCTTCGTCTCATCTCTTCCTTCTCCGGAGTGGTAGCCGCAATAGATATGTACAGGTCGCAGCGAGCTAGGTGTTCCCTTTCGTTGAATTATCTATACCTATACCTATAGGGTCTGAAAACAAAGCACTGGCGAAATCTTGATACAGCATTCTTTGGTAGAACAAAGTACTTTCTCTATTATAGTTAAGCGGCAGGGAAAATAAAACAAGATATAATGAATATCTCTTGTGAATGTATACCTTTAGTTTTGACGTCTCGTGTAAATAATAATCGTACAGAATCCACATAGTCATGGTATGAAATGTAGAAATAAAAGTAAATCCGCATACTAACACTTTACTAATTTCCTTACCTTGATCAAAACGGGTTTATTATAAGCGCTGAACCTTTATATGTATAGTATCTCTTTCTTATCTCCGTAATTCCTGTTTATAATAGTCTTTATTTGTGCTAAAATTTCATTTACCAACTGTTGAATGTGTACGAAAATTCTATTCACAAGTAAAGTTATTTTTAGTTACCACATCCATAATTTTTCTCTCTTTATTTAGAATGCTTGTGTGCTTGAGTTTATTAGTGGGTATTCTTCTCGTCGGAGGAGAGAAGCTAAGATTTGATGGACATAAAGTGTATCGTGTAGTTCCTGCTAATCACCAACATCTAGCTGTCCTCAAAGAGCTTCAAGGAAACTTAACTGACGTAAGCTCTAACTTCTTTACAATATCTGTATTTTATTTCCTAATTATAGAAAGATAACGAAACAGTAATCTTAAATAATTTTTGCAGCTCTTGTTTTGGAATGACTTCGGCAGAATAAACAAGCCGGTGGAGGTTGTTGTGCCTCCAGAAATGGATTCTCATTTCTCTGCCGTACTTCAGAAGCATGGAGTGATGGTTGAAGTTACAGCACATGATCTGCAAAAGTAAGAAAATAAGCTGTCCTTAGTTTATATAATTTGGGGAAGAAATACTTCAAGATCCCTGAAATAGTGCACTTTACTCACGAGTTCTTACCGAGATCGTTACCCATGGAGAAATAAATTATTACCTATTGCGTTGTCAACACTCGTTGGTTATCTATGCAATGGTGTCAATATGTCAATCATTCTAAATACGTTTATGCAGACTAACTTAGTTGATTAAAAACTTATTTTTCTTAAGCTATTGAAAATGGCGACGAAAGGCAGACAAGTCTCCTTTATGCCTTACAAAGAAAGCATAGGAGTGGACACTCGAAAATTAAACATGTTTGCAGAGGATTTCTTGGAAGATTATTTGTTCTTCAAATATCAGAAAAAAATTGTTTTCTATAGAGCAAAACGAGTTATCGCTTAGAAATCTGAAGTTGGCACAAATTTATTGCTGGAACTCCAAACAAAAGTGGTATTTCTGCTTGTGTTTTGTTTCTTCGTCAATGAAGTGGTTTAAACAAAATGTATAAGGCACAGAGGACATGGAATTGTAGGCAATTCAGAATATCCATTAGAAATACTAACTTAATCGAAGAGACAAATTGCTATTTCCAAGTCTGTTACAAATCCCCAAACGAGTATTGGCTAAAAAGTTGAATATATTTTCTTATCCATGCATCCCGTCTTCTAGTGAGAATAAATAAAAAAATCTGTTATTGCGTAGACGAAAGAAATATGCTCTAAATGGGCAGTCTAAAAGTTCTAGCCATGGCCAAGAAAACACAACGCTTAATATAAATGTTTTTTAACCATATTATAAACCAATACATTTAGTCCAACGACTTTCCAACTTTTTAATATTCTCAGTAAAATAAGAGTTGTCCAATCCCACAAAATAAGCGTATGTCTCAGCTTCAACCTCGTCATATGACGTGACTCTTCATTGGCCCAGCCATTTCTTCAGGTTTGGGAACAAAAGGTAATCGTTGTGAGCCAAATCCAGCGAATATAACATGTGTGGAAGCACTTGGAAGCGAAGGCCATGCAGTTTTGAAGCAACAATTCCAGACTTTTGAAGGCACATTATAGTAATGATTGCTGAAAGAGAGCTTTCTTTTTCCCAAGGCACGGGCGTTTAGTTTGAACAGAATCCTTCAATTGGTCAGTGGTGAAGCGTTATATTGCCCGACGATGATCCTGCCGTTCTGGAGGTTGTCTATGGGTAACACACCATGAGAATTCCATAAAATCGTAGCCATGACTTTTCCTGCTTTTTTGTTTCCTTGTTTTCTTTCCAGTTGCCACCCATTTTGAACTGATCTTTCGTCTCTGGCATGTAATGATTAATTTATGTTTAAACTACTGTTGTGAAACTTTGGAAAAACTCACTGGAATTGCGTTTTAGTAAGTCAAGATACTCTTGAGAAACGTTCATTGTTGCCATCGTCAACAAACGGTCCAGTGGAAAGTTTCTCATATCCAAAACTTCGTCTAAAATGTACTGGACAGGGCCTGTCGAGGTCACTGCAATGTCAGACAACTCGGGTACCTTCAATCTGCGATCACTGAGTACGGCATTGTGCACAATCTTGTCGATCGTAGCGGTTTTGGAACCTCCTGAGCGCTCAACATTGAATGGATCTATGACCACACTTTATTTACCGTCGGAAACGAAGGGGGAGAATCCTTTAATGTCAAATCTAACTTCTTTTTATTTTTGTTGGAATTAAACCTTTCAGAGTTCTTTATCACAGCTGGTATTTTGCAGAAAATGTTAACTTAGTTTGTTTGCACAATCGTCACAAACATAAAACTACACTTACGCGTCTGAAACTCTACAGTACGCCATCTAAAGGATGGTAATCAATAACTATCATAGTAATTTGATCATCTTTACTATATCTCTGACTCAGAGACTCTGAGTCTGGCCGAGAAGTTTTAGAATGTCCCTCATAATCTCACAGATTTGGAGACATTTAAGTTTTCCTCCTGTAAAAGGTAAGACATCTTTTGATAAATAAAGTACATTGAATAACCTCAAAAATGTATTGAAAATATTGCTATTTTTTAATATCCGCTTTCGTTTATTAGACAAAAACTTAGTTGAAAATAAAACTTCATATGGACATATGCTGACCACGGTACCATTTTTCGGTGTTCTAAATTTTTTCGCGAATGTCGTAATATAGCAAAAGATAGCTCATACCTAGAAGACTGACATTATCTACATTTACTCCATATATTGTGTTTTTTAATAATATACCTGATAATGCCACCGACATGTGATTTAACTGACAGAAAAATAAATTTGTAAAGTCGTAAAAACTGAGGAGTTAATGAGGAGGTTAAGTAAAACATTGATAATAATTCTTACCTTTGACAAAAATACTATAAGATGTAAACTGCAATATCGTTTGTTCTTTTAGCTATTAAAACGTATAATTTTCTCTCCGTAATTTTTGCTGCTAGAATTATTTTAGTGAAGACAACGTTTTCTGGAGTCACTGTAAATCCTACGGATTTCGCAGCAGAGGCCACTGTTATCAATATTTTCAGGGATAAGCGAGACAAATGAATTGTGAAGAGCGAGCTTATGAATGTGGTATATATATATACACTATGTGATCAAAAGTATCCGGACACCCCCACAAACATACGTTTTTCATCTTAGGTGCATTGTGCTGCCACCTACTGCCTGGTACTCCTTATCCGCGACCTCAGTAGTCATTAGACATCGTGAAACAGCAGAATGGCACGCTCCGTGGAATTCATGGACTTCGAACGTGGTCAGGTGATTCGGTGTCACTTGTGTCAGAAGTCTATACGCGATATTTCCACACTCCTAAACGTCTATAGGTCCACTGTTTCTGATGTGACAGTGAAGTGGAAACGTGAAGGGACATGTACAGCACAAACGCGTACAGGCCCACCTCATCTGTTGACTGACAGAGACCGCCGATATTTGAAGAGGGTCGTAAAGAGCAATAGGCAGACATCTATCCAGACCATCACACAGAAATTCCAAACTGCATCAGGATCCACTCCGAGTACGAATACTATGACAGTTAGGCGTGACGTAAGAAACCTTGGATTCCATGGTCGAGCGGCTGCTCATAAGCCACACATCACACAGGAAAATGCCAAACGACGCCTCGCTTGGTGTAAGGAGCGTCAACATTACACGATTGAACAGTGGCAAAACGTTGTGTAGAGTGACGAATCACGGTACACAATGTGGCGATCCGATGGCAGGGTGTGGGTATGGCGAATGCCCGGTGAACGTCATCTGCCAGCGTGTGTAGCGCCAACAGTGTTATGGTGTCGTGTTTTTCCTGGAGGGGGCTTGCACCCCTTGTTGTTTTGCGTGGCATGATCACAGTGCAGACCTACATTGATATTTTAAGCACCTTCTTGCTTCCCACTGCTGAAGAGCAATTCGGGGATGGCGACTGCAGCTTTCAACACGATCGAGCACCTGTTCATACTGCACGGGCTGTGGCGGAGTGGTTACACGACAATAACATCCCTTTAATGGACTGGCCTGCACAGAGTCCTGACTTGAATCCTATAGAACACCTCTGGGATGTTTTGGAACGCCGACTTCGTGCCAGGCCTCACCGACCTACATCGATACCTCTCCTGAGTTCCGCACTCCGTGAAGAATGGGCTGCCATTCCCCAATAAACCTTCCAGCACCTGACTGAAAGTATGCCTGCGAGAGTGAACGCTGTCATCAAGGCTAAGGGTGGGCCAACACCATATTGACTTCCAGAATTACCGATGGAGGGCGCCATATATATATAGTGTATATATATATACACTAGATACAAAGCTTTTAAAAGAGAGAGGTTACTCTTTTCCGCGATGTCAGGCTACTTCGGCGAGTCCGGTTCCACATATTGACGGATTACTACCGTAAACCTCCCTCACTCAGCCTTCCATTCAGACACGAGTTCACTTGATATAACCTCCTCAAACTGAGAAAGACTACTTGGGAATCAGGATCAGCGTTTTACAATATAAAATGCCCTGAATAAGGCCGTGACCCGACGTGTCCTGGAGTTAAACTTCAAAGGAGAGTAAAGTGTATCCAAAAGATATAAGTACACTAGAAAGCAGTCATTAACCGTCGTTCTCCGTGGTGTAGAGAGCGATGGCATGGCTTCCTTCGGAAGGGAAGTAAAGCGGTGGTACTTGTCGTAGATTTACGGCAAGTAAAAGAACCTCAAGCCTGATAAAGACGCCTTTGAACAACATTACCGGTCTTTCATGCCCAATTTAGAATGGGACGCTAAGGACCCAGCAGTTAAATAGTGTCCATAAATAAAACTCAATTTAATTTAGTCGTTAAACCCAAGTCGATTATACTCATATACTGCTGCAAGAAAATTAGATTATTAAGAGATCACCCTCGTATATCCAAGGACTCCGGCAAGATGTACGCCCCAATAATAATAATAATAATAATAATAATAAACTACATTATCTAGATCTTATTGATTAGCCTAATAGGTTGCTTTTTTCCAAAGAATCGTTTTTACTCATCTCTACTGTGTGATGAAATCCATTAAGGGTGTCCATTGTCTAAATAAACTATTTAGAATGTGTTAGATTCCACTGTGGGAACAATTCAATTTTATTTCAGAAGAAAATAATGTGTGGTTATTTGAGGGTAACGTTTTCTACATTTCCTGAATAAATTCTAATTGTTTGTGTGATTTAAGCAAAGAGTTTCTATAAAGTCATTAAGTTGGTGTAGCATATTAATTTCATACCGTTAATTGTATTGTATATAATATGTATAGAAATATATTTTATATATATTTTACTTTTGTTGCTAGTATTGGTGTCTCCAAGTATTTTAATTTGTCACTTTTTTCATTCCTCTTTAGGTTGTTAGACTTGGAGCAGCCCCGCTACCCGTCAAAGAGTTTTGGATGGACAAGATACAATACTCTGGAAGAGGTAAATGCCAATGGACCAATAGAAGTTCATTGTTTCATTACTATACTCACATTGGGTTCATAAACGAGACACCATTTCATTCATTCCTGCTAAATATTCAGCAATTAATAATGACAACCGTAAAGCTAAAATTTTGTTTTACTTATAATGTAATATTTAATTAAGAACAGTCTTCTTTCTTTATTCAGGATTTGTCATCCTGGTTATACAGAAATAGCTGTATAGCAGTAATACAAATTCTATCAGATCCCTTGTTCAACCTTGCGACGGCTTTCACCTTTATTTGCCTTTCTTATCGGTCACCTCCTTGATGATATGTTGCTCAACACCTCGGCTACTCGCTGAAGATAATGTTGTGTTTTGGGTTCGAATACCTGCTGTAGTTGTTTTTGTGGTAGTAGCATGTTTTCGTTGATCTCCAGGGTGTGATACGTAAAACGCTCAGCTGATTACAAATAACTGTAGACACTGCATATGAAATTCAACATGCATTTTTACTTTCTCTACTACGTATAGTAAGTAGGGGAAGTATTGTATTCCACCCAAAAATTCGATACCGAGATTTTACCGGAAATACATGTTTTGAGACCCCCTGAATCCAAAAAAAGCATTTTTGGAAACATGTCCGTGTGTGTGTCTGTGAACAGCATAACTCAGAAACGAACAGTCGGATAAACACCAAACTTGGTATTTAGGTTCAATATCTTCCAGAGACGCGACACGAAGGTTTTCAAGAAAATCCCTCCACCACAGACTACCCTTTACGTGGAACATTTTTCGAAAATTTTAATTTTCTCAAAAATGGCTCTAACGATTTTGATTAAAATATCATATGTATAAGACATTGTCATTAGAAATGAAATGTATATCTCGAATTTTATGGGAATGTCTCCAAAAGTGTTCTTCATTGTGAACGACTTTTGCATAACTGGTAAACCATAAGAGATAGACAAAATTTTACTACACAAAAAATGTAGATCGTGTTAAAATACACAATTTATGTCATATACATTTTTTGTTGTTGAGTGAACCGTTTTCGAGATATTGCTTGTTATTCCCTTAAATTTTCCAATACTTATACTTTTTCTCAAATTCGTTATTCATTTTTTTATGTCCTGGACTTGCAAAGAGAATGGAATGCGCCACATAGCAACCAGCGTTAAAATATTTGACTATCGCTTAAAACCTACCATATTCCCCTTGCATCTACAGGAAAATTACCAATAAGATTGACATCTCGATATCTCGATTAACATGAAGCATATGGGGAATAAGCGTTTGTAAAAATAGTTTGTACAAGAGTAGAGAAAGTCATGTGAGTGTAATACATCAGATTTTTCTTGTATTGTTCTGTGCTGTAACAAGAAAACCAACAACAGACTCTTTATGTTGTACGTTAAACAAAGTACATTGCTACACTTTGACTTCCAACAGCGCGCGTTACTTTTATCACTTTTCTAAATGTTAATAACTTATAAAATATTACAACATATTTACTCACTCTCCGAGAATTTCGTGTCACAATTAACACATATTACTCGCCGGTTATGTTCAAAATTACATTCCATTCTTAAAATAATTCCGGCGCGAGAAGCACAGGAGAAGTCCAAATTATCTGAATGTTTTTCACAAGCACCTGATGTATAAACCGGGTGAGTCTTCTAAGCCTGCGGATTGAGAAATTATGCAGCCGTAAACACTATCCATTGCATCGCGCCGTATGAATTTCGGCCGAAATGACTGGTTTGCACCGCTGTACGTGCAGTGACTTGCTCTCGTAGTGCAACAGTGTGCACATTGGCCTTCAGTGGTGAAGGTCCCATGCTCAAATACTGCCACTTGAAGGTACTTTTAATGTGTAGTGAATTTAACGAGAAGTGATAGTTTGGCATGGAAGTGTCGTTCTAATTATGTGATTTCATTAAAATACAAATTGTTACTTGTTACAATATGCTTTAATGAACATTATAAATAAGTGCACAAAACATTGTAACTATAGTTTAAAAACATAAGGCATCATTGAATAATATTTTACTATTTAAAGCTTTTTTTTCATATAAAAGAAACCCAATAAATAGTTCTGAGAGTTTACAAAATGTAGTACTAGCATACAAACTAGATAACGTTTGCAAGGCCATATTATGATGGTTGTGAATCTCTCTGGTTCTCAAAGTAGTTCATTTAACAGTGACTATGACATCATGCCGGACCATCGCACAGATAAACCTTTACAATTTACCCGTTTCCTCCATGTGGTTGTAATAAGTGTTCGAACTGGCCGCCATGCTGGTGGATGAAAGATCTCAGTCTATCATCGCCAACCTAACCCAGCGCAACATGACCGGTGTTATGTCACGGCAAGCTAAGATGATGTGTTCCCTGAACTGTTGAGAGGTCATTGGCCGCTCCAGGTACACGATATATTTAACATAACCCCATAAGAAGAAATCTAATGGGTTTAGACCTGGTGAGCTGGCCACCCTATTGGTCAATGCCGTTCGATCCATGGCTCAGGGTAGGTTGTATCAAGATAAGCCGTTACATGACGGGCCGAATGAGCTGGCGCCCCATCATGTTGGTACCACACAGTTAGTCGGTTCTCCAATAGAGTAGGCAGCTGGTGTTGTAGGAAGTGGATATAGCGATTCCCAGTGCGGGCCTATTAGATGATCATTGGATATATCAGCCCAAACTTTGAAACCCCATCGAGCTTGCAAGGCCTCTTCTCGCATCCAATGTGAGTTTACAGTGCTCGAGTAATACATGTTGTAGCGATTTATGTGGTCTGTGTTGCGGAGCCCTGCTTCGTCTGTAAATAACACAGTTGCCAAAAAATGATGTGGATTTTATTCAGTTTGTAGTATGATGTACCTAGCCACTCTCCGACCATGATCCGGCTGCAGTAGCTCCTGGCGTAATTGAAGATGATAAGGGTTAAACTTTGCATAATGTAGTATTCTACACGCGGAAGATTGGCTAATATTGAAATGCCTGTGAATGTCCATCGTACTACAATGTGGATGCTGAATGACATAGTCACACGATCCGTCGTTACTTGGTCACAGACAGGGTGATCTCTTCGTGGATGTGGTGTCTTGTGCACTGTTCCTGATTTCAGAAGGCAACTCGCAAAAACGTATGATCTGTAAGAAGTGTTCTCGATGGAAACCTCTCTTGGTATAGACGACGTGCATTCTGCTAACAGCATGCCCAGAAAACATTGTTCCACAGTGAGCACGAACGGCTGGAACTTCGTATTTATAGGCAAATTTCTAGCACATTCGGAAAGAAATCACGATTTGCTAGAACGTTCTCGAAACATGAACAGAAATGAATGAAAAACTCATTTATTCGCAGGTGTGATTTGAACTTCCGACCTTCGCCATGACTTTCCAGCATGTTAACCATTGCGATACTAGAGCACGTCAACAACGAGCACCACCGTAGCCCTAACCAGCGGGCTGGTGAATGCGGTGTCAGCACCTGTATTTCGCATCGTCTATAAAATGTAGGGTTGCGTAGTTACCAATCCGCAGGATGAGAAGACTCACGCGGTATATATACAGATCTGAGAGGCGCGAATGTGAAGCTTACAAATTAATTCTATTGGTCTTTGAGCTGGCGCGAACTTACTTTACGTTTAAACACTTATAAATTTCTGTTAACCTGATTAATCAACTCGGGGTCACATGGTAGAATACAGTGGAAACATCCCCGGTTTGTGAAACATTTCCTGCTTTCACTGGCATCTGCTACTTATGTTTTACTTGCACCAAATAACACAGACTTCTACGAACATGTAACACAGAGTGCAATAACCTTTACTTTCTTTCTTCCCCAACCTTGCTACATTTCTGCTGGTGTGAAGTCTAGAGTTATATAGGTATAGACATATTTACTTACATTAAACATGTAAATGAATCCTGCTATCTAATAAAATAATTACATAAATGTGACACAATAAACATACAAACATTATTAAATAGGAGGAGAAGTAAATACCGTCTCAACCTGATTAGTAAAGTAGGTATAGTAGAGGAGACCCGATGCAGAAAAGGAGTAATAGGCAGACATTGAAGCGGACACTTCGTTTAAATTACCAGCCCTTTATTAATTATGCTTTTATTAATGATGTTATACATGTAAATATTCAAAAACCTTTAATATTCGTTATACATACATCATGTTTGGTCACAAAATGATACGAGGACAGGGAGTACGTTTTATTAATCATAATAATTTTTGTATACATATTAGGATGTAAACTGTATTGTAATTTCAAGATGTTTAATTCTGACACGTGGACAAGTGACAGGTAATAAAAAGTTTGTTCGTGCAGTAAGAATACTGGCGAGGGGACGATTTGGGAAAGGAGCTTGAGAAACCTTTGTTAAAGCTAAGAAAGCGGGAAATACTGTGAAGGCTGTTAGTTTTCCCAATGGGAAGTTGCGTGGATAGATCTGCAAATCAGATTAAAACACAAGTGCCAGTAGCCCATGGCAGAAGATTACTGATTGGTGGAGTACAATTTTAAATTTAAACGTATATGATGTCAATCCAAAAAGATAGGGTCGTGTTAAAGCAGTTGGATGCGAGATGAGTTAGAAGTAACACGCATCTCCGTGGGTCACCAAGTGGTAGATTTCTATGTAACCTCTGTCCACACAAGTAGTTTGTACTGTCAGTGACTCAGGAGATTGACTTTGTCCTTGAACTGCAAGCGTGCAGTGGACCGGGTGCTTCTTGCTTAAGGTGTAGATAGTGCAACACCAACAGTTCAAAAATATTCTCAACAAGTGCAGTCTTACTGCAGGCAGTGTCAGAGGATGCTACAGTGTTAAAACGCGTTGTATCGCGAGTGTCAAATTAATATAATTCATTAGTGAAATGGCTAACTTTCGGAAAAAGGGAAAACCATTCATAGCGAGGCTCGCGAAATAATAAACCATGTAAACGAGCAATGCAAAAAGGAAGCAGAGTAGAAACAACTAATTCTGCCGATTTCGCGAGGGATGAGAGAACAGGCAATTAGTGCGGTGTGTCTGTGGGAACAATTAAGAATATAAGACAAGAAATTGCGAAGAGAACAGAAGGAAGCCCTTTACGCACTGCAGGCAAGACAAGACCTCCAAATCCAGAACGAAATATAAATATAGGCGATTTCGACATGTGCTCATGCGGACAATAATGGACTTCTACGTCAATAAAAAGATAGTTCCGACATGCAGAAAGTTACTCCTGTAGTTAGAAGTAAGATACAATTTCCTTGGAGGGAGAGTTAAGGAGAGTTATTCGGAAATTGGGATTTAGATGGCGCAAGTGCCGAGGAAAGCGAACAATCTTAATCGAAAAGCCAAGAATTGTTGAATGGAGATGCAAATACTTGGCTGAGCTAGGGGAATACCGAAGACAAGGCAGGGATATCGTTTATTTGGATGAAATGTGGATGGACAATAATTTAACATTCAAGAAATGTTGGCAAGCTGATGGGATCACAGGGGTGCTACTGATGGTAGTGCAGGAAACACTCATTGACCAAGAGAAAAGGTATTTAAGATTGACCGCATCCTTAATGCACATGGACACTCTACTCTGTATCTGCCGCCTTACAATTGCGATCTTAATCCCATTGAGGTTCCATGGGCGACAGTAAAGCACTACATAAGGGAGCGCAACGTTACTGGGGAATTTTCGTTATTTCGTTTATTGAGTTTAACCAACGAAGGAATCTCTGCGGTACCTGCAGAGCACTGGGTAGGATATCACCGGCATGTTAGAAAATTAGAAGATGGTTACTGTCCATGGATCGTGTGGTTTCTGATGTGATCGATCAGATTATTATTTCAAATGCAAACGACAGTTCTTCTGATGAGCAAGAAGGGATATCATCCGATGACTCGGACTCCGAATCATCTGCATCGATCTTGCATACCCTTTGGATTAATGGGCTTAGTAAAATAATATTCCACATGTAGTGTCGTAAATATATTGTTTTACATGTATACACGCTTTACAAGTTCACTTATTGAAATTATGATCATAATTGTTTTGTTTGATGCGGTAATAATGTAATATTGATGTTACTTCGCCTAATATTTGTTGTCGCGGAAAGAAAGGATGAGTACCTTTGGAACAGGGTGTAAACAATAAAGCGATAGGAAAGAATAACACAACCCTCTCTCAGGTTCGCTTACGTCACCCTCAAGGACAAAGCTAAACTCCTGAGTCACAGATAGTAGTGTTTATTCTGTTTATTTAGTGTTCGTATTGCATCTACGAAGTTAAAAAGTACTTTCCATATCACTGCATCCCGGTGTATTTATGGGTATAACTTATCACCACTTCCTATCCCGCACTATCTAAATAAGAGATGTGCTTCACTGCAAAACAGTTAGCTGGCATATTGTCAGGGCCACATAAAGCTAAGGTATGAGAGGAGACTGCACCCCACTTCACATCTCCAGCTGCCGAGGGCAGCGTTCAAAGAAAAGGTTTTTGGACCACGTATTAAAATTAATAAGATGATTTTAGGTGTAGTCATAATTAGTTATCAACGCCCACAAAGGATACTGCTACAACATCAATGCATAAGAGCTGAGAAAGGAAAGAAAAATTGTTAAAATACAGGATAGATGCGTTACGAGGGGCACTACTTATATTTTGAGCCTTGGCAACCCTGAATGTTGTAGGTGCCATCTGACGTTTCCAATGGAAAGTTTGACATTTTTGACTTCAAACATTTTGTCAATACAGCGTCATTTGTTTTGTTTACAATAACTTGAAAATTACGTGTCAACAAAAACATGGCATTAACTCGTGAAAATGTTCGTGTAATTATTTATTACGACTTTCGACGTGAATTATCAAGACGAGAGTGCATCCATCAACTAATTTTCACATTTGGCGACGACGCTCCATCCTTTGCCACTGTGAAACGCTGGTATAACGGATTTAATCGTGGCCGCCGTTCGCTCGATGATGAAGTTCGTGAAGGTCATCCAAAATCAGTTGTTGTGCCACAAAACTTTGATGCTGTGCAAAAACTAAAAATGAAAGATCGTCATGCGACATATTCTGAGATTGAGGCATCCCTAGGCATTAGTTCTACCAGCATATATAAAATATTGCATGATTATTTAGCCGTGAAAAAGGTTTGCTCTCGTTGGATCCCACATAATTTGACGCAATCTCAAAAAGATGCTCGTGTCGAGTGGTGTACAAACACGCTCAAGAAATACAATGGCGTGCCTCAAAAGACGTAGGTATATAAGATTTGTAACAGGTGACAAATCATGGATCTATGCGTATGAGCCGGAACGTAAACAGCAGTCGACTGTATGGGTGTTTCAAGATGAAGCAAATCCAACAAAAGTTGTTCGCACTCGAAGCACTTCGAAGCAAATGGTCGCCTGCTTTTTCAGCAAAACTGGCCATGTGGCAACAGTGCCTTTAGAGGAACGTAAAACGGTCAATACCGAATGGTACACAACCATTTGTTTGCCGAAAGTCTTCGGTGAAGTAAGGAAAACCAACAAGAACCGTAGGATCGTTCTTCATCAAGACAATGCGAGCGCACACATATCTCGTCTAACAACAGAGTATTTGAAGGCTCAAAAAATCGAATTGATGGGTCATCCTCGATACAGTCCTGATTTGGCACCCAATGATTTCTTTTTGTTCCCGAACATCAAGAAGAAATTGCGTGGACAACGATTTTCATTGATAGAAGAAGCCGTTGATTCATCAAAAAACCATGTTTTGGAGGTGTCTCAGGAAGACTGGAATAAATGCTTTGACAAATGGTTCAAACGGATGCAAAAGTGTATTGATAATAAAGGAAAATATTTTGAAAAACAATAGAGCAGTTTTCAATCAGAAATTACTTTGTTTTAATTATTAGGCTCAAAATATAAATAGTGGCCCTCGTAAAGTACGCTAAAGGGGCATTCCTCACGATAGAATGAACAGAGAAGCCTAATACTGTGTTGATGTGCAAGCCACCACATGCTCGTAGGCATATTATAATTCAATAATTCATAATATATGTATGGCCAAATTGTCGAAACGCCCTAATTAGGAGAAAATACTGGTCTACTTTTTAATCCAGTATGTATGCAATATTAGAGAGAGAGAGAGAGAGAGAGAGAGAGGGGTATGCCATGAAGCTGCAGTCACCCCAGAGGCGCAAGCGCGCCCCTCTATACTGCACGAATTTAGCAGAGGGGACGCTCGGAAATGGGGTAAGCAGCGTGCAGTTAATTCGACTCCCAGCTTTGTTTTCAAAGTGGTAACCCGTAAGCCTATTGTAAAAGCTTAGTTACTCGTCTGGTTGATTCTGCTTTAAGTCAGAGGCTGAAATCAAAGAAAAACTATCAGACATGTTAAAAAAATCTGATGTGTTACACTCACATGACTTTCTCTACTCTTGTACAAACTATTTTTACAAACGCTTATTCTCCAAATGCTTCATGTTAATCTTATTGCTAATTTTCTTGTAGCTGCAAGGGGAATATGATAGACTTTAAGCGACAGTCAAATCTTTTAAGAGCTGGTTGCTATGTGGCGCATTCCATTCCCTTTGCATGTCCAATACGTAAAAAAAATGATTAAGGAATTCCCATTTGAGAAAAAGTATTGGAAAATTTAAGGGAATAACAAGGAATAACTCGAAAATGGTTCGCTCAACAAAAAAAATGTATATGACATAAATTGTGTATTTTAACGCGATCTACATTTTTGTGTAGTAAAATTTTGTCTATATCTTATGGTTTACCAGTTATGCAAAAGTCGTTCACAATGAAGAATACTTTTGGAGACATTCCCAGAAAATTCAAGATATACATTTTATTTGTCATGAAAATATCTTAAACATATGATATTTTAATCAAAATCGTTTGAGAAAATTAAAATTTTCGAAAAATCTTCCATGTAAAGGGTAGTCTGGGGTGGGGGGATTTTCTTGAAAACCTTCGTGTCGCATTTCTGGAAGATACTGAACCTAAATACCAAGTTTGGTGTTTATCCAACTGTTCGTTTCTGAGTTATGCTGTTCACAGACACACACACACGGACATGTTTCCAAAAAAACCTTTTTTTGGATTCAGGGGGTGTCAAAACATGTATTTCCGGTGAAACCTCGGTATCGAATTTTTGGGTGGAATACAATACTTCCCCTACTTACTCTACGTAGTAGAGAAAGTAAAAATATATAAAATCATAGCTCTAGTCTTGGTTCTTGTATTTATTTCAATCAATGTTATAAACCAGCGGTGGCAAAAACGGGATTCGCGAGGCAGTGTGACTAGCAAGCGCCGCTCTTTTTGTAGCTGTCTGTTCATTTATTTTCCATATGCTGCTGAGTGCTGTAGTACGTGTTGCATATTTGATAACTCGAGGAAGAAAGGCATTTTCGCCACTCTTGTTATAAACAATACAATATGTGTCCTTTACCATCTAAAACTCCTTGATACGAGCAAGGCTGAAAACGAGAAATCTGGAAAACAAAGTAAGCCGACAGAAGTGCTGCTTAAGTGAGTTAGGATCCAGTATTCCAAACTCATCCTGAGGTTTTCAATGATTGATCTGAAGTATAGTTTTAAGTAAGTTAATGCAGGTGATCTGCCTGCTTCCAATTTAGCAAATATTTAAATATCCTTTGCCACGTTGTGCCTGTGGGTTAAGAGAACACATTCTTTTCATTACTCAATAAATGGCAAAAGGCGTATATGTTTTAAATCTTGAATATTTATTTAAAGTTCTAGTTGTTTGATATACAATTAAAATGTTCAGTTTCGCGCATCTATTGTTTACTACAACATTTTATATTTGCAGATAAACGCATGGCTGGAATCTCTAGTGCAACAGTTTCCAAATGTGGTATCTAGTATTGTAGGGGGACAGTCATACGAGGGTAGGCAGATAAAGGGAGTAAAGGTGTCCTACAAGAGTGGCAACCCTGGAGTGTTTCTTGAGTCAGGTAGGTAGCATCTTCTTAAGCAACATTCTTACACTCTTGAACTAGGAACAGCTGTTATAATACATAAACAACAAATTCTTGCTAATTTTTAAATTATTTATGAGGCTTTCATCGAACTACACTTTGAGAGCAACAACCATTATTTCCAATGATGAAAAACCACCTCTGCAGACTGTTCTTGCAGTCTGAATCAGCTATGTTGCTTAATAAACCTAGCGTCATTTGTCATCAAAATGTATAAAACGAGCATAGATATTTTGATTTTACAGGAGACCGGAAGTTAGTGATTACTTATATAACGTTTAAAGAAAGTTACGTATTTCCTAATAGCATTTCCATACTTATAAGGAAATGTCAATTTCTTAACGCTTGCGTTATATTTTTTGTTTGTCATCACGCTGAAATATACTATTAAATTTAATATTGGAATTCATATTGAAGATATAAATTAAAGTAAATTGAGTTTTATTTATGGACGCTCTTTAACTACTATGGTCTTTAGCGTCTCATTCTATATATTGGGCGTGAAAGACCGGAAATTTTGCTCAGAGGCCTGTTTATCAGACTTGAGGTTCTTTTACGTACCGTAAATCTACGACATGGGACCACCGGCTTTACTTCACTTCCGAAGGAAGCCATGCTAAGGATTTTTACGCCGGAAAAAATCCATCGCCCTTGAAGATATAATCAGACATACTGCCATTCATTAAACGATAATATTAACATACTAATTTCAAGGGTTTGTTTTTTAAGGGTTGGGTTTAAAAGGCTTTAGGGATTTTTAGGTGCACTTAGAGAAAAATTATACAGCAAACTTCTTTTTTACGCAGTAATTCATAACATGCAAAAATACTATGCAATATACATTAATATTATCATGTTAACATTTGAGGCAGTATTTTTAACACTTAAATGATTTCAGTCAAATTATATAATATATAAATTCAATAAAAGCCTGCCTTAAAGCAATATGTGTATGTAACAATATGTAAAAGTGTATATAACAGTCATTGTATATGTTTGTATTATTGTATCCATGTGTAATAATGTTATGTGAATGTATTACGTAATTTAATAATGTAGGAGCTGTGAAACGAAATAGGTCAAAAGTTGCTAACAATGAGGCAACCTTGAGGCAATAATGAGTAAGAATGTTTAATAATGCTACTAGTCATTATTGGAGCAACAATAATGTAAATTTTGAGACAGTTTATAAAAATAGCCAATCAACAACCAGAAAAAGCTTTAGTTAAATGAAGGTATTCTATTGGAGTAGGATTAGCTAATCAGAGACTTGAAATACAGAAATTTACAAGTTTAGGCGGTTGAAATAAATTCAGTTGGTTGCAGACAGCGTTACTAACCAGACGCAAAAAGTGCCCTCAAGAGATTTAATATGCATTCCTGTGAGACGAAAAATAGTTTTACGTGTAAAAAAGTGCAAATAATTAATAAAAAAGAATCTCACAGTTCTCTATAACAGTGAAGTGTTATATAAATCGTGTCAAGCATTAATAAAAGGAGTGAAGTAAAATTATAATCTGTGTAAGCCTACATTCTTAGTCGTACCACAACCCTGCTAAGAGAAACGTGTCTCTAACAATAATACTGACGCAGCCGAGGCAAACATGAATATTTAATACTTAAAGAAACAGTCAAATTACAAAGTTAATATTTTTAAAAATTGGGGCAAAGGCCCCGGGTACTATACGTAGGGTTGCAAGGACTTCAAGTTCGGCTCCCCAACAGTTGAAATATAATACAACTCCTTCAACACAAACTACTTCAAATTGACGCCCAAAGCGTGGTGCAAATAACGTAACAAAACACCTTCTTCACATTGAAGCAGTATTTTTATTATAATAAGGATATCAAAACACTTTAATCAAACATGTAATCAATGTGTATGTATCTAGGTTATTACAGTGTTTATTTCTTATATATGTATGTCTGTATAGTATTTGACGTAAATGTTTGCCTCACAAGTTACGAAACTTTCCACTGACGCAGATGTGTGACACAATAGCGGGGGTGAACTTGTTGTAGTGACAATAGCCCTTTGTAAGATATCAGTGCTAAGAGGACACAAGTACATCGACTAGTGGAAATACCCTCTGAATTCATAAACCGGGGATTTTTCTTTATGTAAAACCATGTGATAGTCCAGGAACCAATTACAATCAATTATCTCATACCTAAAATCTTCGAATTTAAGAAGTCGCGCCCGGCGACTGCCAATCAGAATACGACAATTGAACGTAGAACCGCCAAATTGTAACTCACTAGACGGCACAATTCCACATTACCCAGAGGAATTATTTTGCGCCAAGGCTTCGACAGTGTTTAGAAAGTAAATTAATTGTGCGCATGATAATAGATAAGTGTGTAACTTAGGTGAATAAAGTGAAGTTAGAATTAACGCGATATAAAAAGGAAGAAAAAACGCGACATCAATATTTAGACATCTGAAGTCAAAGTGCGGTATTGGAATTGCGTGTGAGGATTCATTAGAACAGATCGCATACCTAACAGTGTCTCTGTAGAAACATTAAAGTGTCGTCCGACATAGAGCTTATCAGTGGAAGTGCGTCACCAATGCCTAAATCAAAAATTGATATTCATCTTATGTAGCAAACAAAAAAGGCATTATGTATTTCATATAATATTTTCTATAAATTTTAATATCCATAAATTCAGTTCTAAAGTTAAAAATCTGATGTGTTACACTCACATGACTTTCTCTACTCTTGTACAAACTATTTTTACAAACGCTTGTTCTCCATCTACTTCATGTTAATCGAGATATCGAGATGTTTATCTTATTGCTAATTTTCTTGTAGATGCAATGGGAATTGCTAGGCTTAAGCGATAGTCAAATGTGGAGTATTCCATTCCCTTTGCATTACCAGCACAAAAAAAATCTGATGTGTTACACTCACATGACTTTCTCTACTCTTGTACAAACTATTTTTACAAACTCTTATTCTGCATATATTTCATAGTAATCGAAATAAACATTTGCAGAAACGATCTTTTTTGATGCAGTAATTTGTATCACAAATTACTTAAATGTAAATAATGATTGTAATATGAATATGCATTTTTATGTGACATTGATTTGAGATGTTTCTTGACTGTAATTATTGTTGATAAGTAAGTTTATACGACCTTACTGAAACTGTCAATAATAGCGCGCAATAATGCAGCGAGGGGGTGAGCTGTTTATCATTATTGGAAACGAGGAAGTTACGTAATGTTGGCGCGTTTTTTCCGTTTAGAAGCTTCTGGAATGTTTCCCTAGAGCATATGTATTCATAATTTTCATTGGATATAAAAATAGACGCTAATGTTGGCGTGTTTTATTAGCCAATTGCAGTTCAGTTATAATCTTTAGGCATATCGGGGAGTGGGTGTATAAAAGCAGTAAGTCAGAGGTAGATCGCGGTCAGTTCATCGAAAATCTCAATACATTACACGTCGCCTTCAGTCGTACAGTTCATCAAAAATCTGTGTACACTACACGTCGTCTTCAGTCAGTCAGTTCGTCGAAAGTATTTGTACGGCAAGCGTCGGGTATCGATTCACAAGTTACGCGCAGCAGAATTATGAATAATCTAAAGTGTTGTAAGGTTAATTATACAAAAAGTTGAAGTACGCAAATTAAGAGTGATCAGTAAGAAGTTATTATAACAGTTTCAGTTTGGCGAGTGTTAAGATCAATGTATAAATGTGATAGTTAACGTGTTTGACAATAAATGTGTAAAACAAATTTCTTCATCAGTGTTATATTTGGATAAAAGATTCCTTTCCGTTTACACAACCCTGATCAAGAGACATGTTCGACTGAGAAATAATAGCTAGCCGGAGGACAGTAAACAAAACTTAAAATTCTTTCAAACACTAATACTACCACAAATTGCTAACACTAGATGGAGCTACAAACCGAACAAATGAATGACGTCACAAGATGGCTTCACATGAAGTAAACACACATACACAAACATCACAAGCATCAACATTATAAGAAATACCGTTACAAATTGGCTCTCATACGTGGGGCAGTTAAAATTATGTAACCAAACAAAACAAAAGCAGCACAATATAAGATCTTCAAGTTCTAATAATTTACGTAAAAACATATTACGTAAGCACAATACTACTACAAATTGGCGCCCAACGTGTGGCTAATAAATACAAACATATACAAAGAATACTACTACAAATTGGCACCCAGAACGTGGGGCAAAGTGACCAGGAAAGGAACACGATGACCAGGAAAGGAGCAGAATAACCAGGAAGGGGCAGAATTAACCAGGAAGAAGTGAGATGACCAGGAAGGGGCGAATGGAGAAGTGAACTGAACTACAAGACGCAGATTCCAGAAACAACAAAAGGGACGACAGACTACGCGGATGATTGGACATCGTAATTCCGAGATTAAAAGGCAACAGGGGAATTCAACTACAAAACAACAAAATGACGTAGATTCATCGTAATACAACGCAGAAGCAACATATAACCTAGGAGAGAGGGGCAGGAAGCTGGACATCAAAGTAACAGCAACAGACAACATCACAAAGGTCAGAGTATAGTAATTTTTTTTTAAAACAAAATTATAACATTCAAATGTACTTGAGGAGTGGTAGGATAAAGAAAACAATGGCTACTAATAATATTGAAGAAACAATGATGGAAGGGGATAATGTAACAGTTAGCTGTAATTCAATACAGGTTACAGAAAATAGCTCAAACACTGTAGAATTTGAGGGAGGAAATGTTAGTGCAGAAAGTGAGAATAGAATAGCAGGAAATGTTAATTTTGATGTTAGTATGATGATGGAAATGCTGAGAAATATGAATGATAATATGCAAAAGAATATTGACAAATTAGAACAAAAACTAACTCAGAATATGGAAAAGAATAATAGGAAATTAAGAGAAGATATTGATAGGAGTTTAGAACAAAAACTAGATCAGAATAAGAAAGAATTGAGGGAAGATATTGGCAAGAGTATTACAGATCAATTAAGAGAAGAAATTGGTAAGAGTAATGAGAAATTAGAGCATAAATTAGATCAAAATAGGGAAGAGATTGAAAAGAAATTCATGGAGCTAGATAGTAGTATGATGAGAATGAGAAATAAAAATCAGGAAATAATAGCAAATGAGATAGGGGAAGTTTCAAAGAAAATGTTAGACATGAGCAGGGAAATATCTAACCAAAAAAGTGAGGTTAATAATAAAATAGAGCATGTTGATGTAAAATGTACAGAGTTAGGTAGCCGAATGAGTAGCATTTCAAATGAGTTAAGAGAGATGATGGAGGCTACAAATGCAGATTTAATTCAGGTGCAAGTTAATTTCAGAGGGGAAATATCTGAAATTCAGAAGGAGTCAGAAACACAGAGAAATAAATTGTCTGAAGAAGTTAAAGTTTTGTCTATAGATTTGAATCAAAAGCTAACTTCTGAAATTAACAAACACCAAGCTGTTCAAAATGAGAATAATAAAAAATTGGAACAGACAATAGAAAATCTGCAAGGTACTGTAAATAGGTTAGAATTGAATTCAAGGGTAAATATATGTGATGTGAATGTATCAGATGTACAAAATAATGATAGAGGTAGTTCATCAGGTTTGACAAATAATGTGAGTGATGCTGCAGCTTCATCTATAGCTAATGCTGAAACTCAGAGTGCACAAGTAACACTAGAGAATTTAAATATGAGAGTAGGGAATTTGCAAAATTACAATCATATCTTAAGTGATTTTCCACTTCCAAAATTTAATGAAAACTCCAGTCCAGTACAGTTCATTGCAGAATTATCAGAGTATTTTCAAATTAAAAAGATACCTGAAGCATTGAAAATGATAGTTGTCAAAAGATGTTTGGACCAGAAAACTTTAGATTGGTTACAAATGTTATCAGGGGACGAAATTTCATATGAATACAAGAGGTTATTCATGAACAAAAATTTGAAGGTTAGGATACGGCTACGAGTAATGTTTAGCCACACACAATTTGATCCAGGAGGGTAAATAGCAATGAGATGTAAAGTAAATGCTGGATAGTTAAAGATGACTTGCAGAGAAATGTATTGGAACGTAAGAGGGTTAATTATTTATATGTCATTTGAAAAGAGAAATAAATTACAAAAAAAAGAGAGAAATGTTTAAAAAAAATTAAATTTTTAGTAACCGTAACAACATTTGAAAATTAAGAATGCAAAGATTGAAACTTAATATGATATTAAATTAAAAGTACGTAAATACAATTCCAAGAGTATTGTTAAAATAAAGTACAAAATAACAAAAATGGGTAAAAATAATTAAAAATAAATACTTATGTAGCAAACAGAAAATGTGAAACAGTGACTAGATTTAAGAGATATCAATATATTTGTGTAGAGGGTGAATATTTTGGTAAATATGTGTAATAATTACAAAATTCTTAAATGCACAAATTTTTGTTAACAACTTAAGAAAGTAAGCAATTTTGTAACAGTAATTAAATAATTCAGGGTATAGTATTTGCTATAAAAAAATTTGAAATGTCAGATTAAAGTCTAAACACATTAAACCAGAGCCAGTAAGTAGTGGCAAGATAGAGGAAAAATATGTCGTGTGTTAAATACGTGTGAAGTGTTAAGTGAAAGTGATAGCGTGTGTTCCAAGATTTAGGAGACTAAAAACCCAATTATAAAATTTCCTAACAAGTTGTAAATATTCATACTTATGTTTCTAGTGGGGCATATGATGCAGTAATTTGTATCACAAATTACTTAAATGTAAATAATGATTGTAATATGAATATGCATTTTTATGTGACATTGATTTGAGATGTTTCTTGACTGTAATTATTGTTGATAAGTAAGTTTATACGACCTTACTGAAACTGTCAATAATAGCGCGCAATAATGCAGCGAGGGGGTGAGCTGTTTATCATTATTGGAAACGAGGAAGTTACGTAATGTTGGCGCGTTTTTTCCGTTTAGAAGCTTCTGGAATGTTTCCCTAGAGCATATGTATTCATAATTTTCATTGGATATAAAAATAGACGCTAATGTTGGCGTGTTTTATTAGCCAATTGCAGTTCAGTTATAATCTTTAGGCATATCGGGGAGTGGGTGTATAAAAGCAGTAAGTCAGAGGTAGATCGCGGTCAGTTCATCGAAAATCTCAATACATTACACGTCGCCTTCAGTCGTTCAGTTCATCAAAAATCTGTGTACACTACACGTCGTCTTCAGTCAGTCAGTTCGTCGAAAGTATTTGTACGGCAAGCGTCGGGTATCGATTCACAAGTTACGCGCAGCAGAATTATGAATAATCTAAAGTGTTGTAAGGTTAATTATACAAAAAGTTGAAGTACGCAAATTAAGAGTGATCAGTAAGAAGTTATTATAACAGTTTCAGTTTGGCGAGTGTTAAGATCAATGTATAAATGTGATAGTTAACGTGTTTGACAATAAATGTGTAAAACAAATTTCTTCATCAGTGTTATATTTGGATAAAAGATTCCTTTCCGTTTACACAACCCTGATCAAGAGACATGTTCGACTGAGAAATAATAGCTAGCCGGAGGACAGTAAACAAAACTTAAAATTCTTTCAAACACTAATACTACCACAAATTGCTAACACTAGATGGAGCTACAAACCGAACAAATGAATGACGTCACAAGATGGCTTCACATGAAGTAAACACACATACACAAACATCACAAGCATCAACATTATAAGAAATACCGTTACAAATTGGCTCTCATACGTGGGGCAGTTAAAATTATGTAACCAAACAAAACAAAAGCAGCACAATATAAGATCTTCAAGTTCTAATAATTTACGTAAAAACATATTACGTAAGCACAATAGTAGTACATTTTACATGCAAAGAGAATTACATTTTACACATAGCGACCAGTTCTAAAAATATTTGACTATCGCTTAAGGCGTACTATGTTCCCCTTGTTTTGTAACTGCAAGGGCAATGTAGAAATACAGTAGCCTTTAAGCATATACATATCTCTTAATAGCTGGTTGCTAGGTGCAGCACCATTCTCTTTGCCACAGATTAATACTCTTTGCATATACAATACAAAAAAAATCTGATGTGTTACACTCACACGACTTTCTCTACCCTTGTACAAACTATTTTTACAAACGTTTATTCTCCATCTACTTCATATTAATCGAGATATCGAGATGTCAATCTTATTGCTAATTTTCTTGTAGATACAAGGGGAATATGGTAAGTTTTAAGCGATAGTCAAATCTTTTAACCGCTGGTTGCTATGTGGCGCATTCCATTTTCTTTGCATGTCCAGGACATAAAAAAATGAATAACGAATTTGAGAAAAAGTATAAGTATTGGAAAATTTAAGGGAATAACAAGCAATATCTCGAAAATGATCTCGACACAAAAAATGTATATGACATAAATTGTGTATTTTAACGCGATCTACATTTTTTGTGTAGTAAAACTTTGTCTTATCTCATGGTTTACTAGTTATGCAAAAGTCGTTCACGATGAAGAATACTTTTGGAGACATTCCCAGAAAATTCGAGATATACATTTCATTTGTCATGAAAATATCTTAAACATATGATATTTTAATCAAAATTGTTAGAGCCATTTTTGAGAAAATTAAAATTTTCGAAAAATGTTCCATGTAAAGGGTAATCTGGGGTGGGGGATTTTCTTGAAAACCTTCGTGTCGCATCTCTGGAAGATACTGAACCTAAATACCAAGTTTGGTGTTTATCCGACTGTTCGTTTCTGAGTTATGCTGTTCACAGACAGACAGGCACACATACGGACATGTTTCCAAAAATGCTTTTTTTGGATTCAGGGGGTCTCAAAACACGTATTTCCGGTGAAATCTCGGTATCGAATTTTTGGGTGGAATACAATACTTCCTCTACTTACTATACGTAGTGGAGAAAGTAAAAATCAGAGTCTTCCTTCTAGCTATATTCTCATGTCATATGTCCTGAGATCTCCGATAAAGCTCTTGATCTCATTTCGAGTTAGAACCTAAAATTTTTATAACCCAGGAGCAGTCGAGGAACCACAACATCTCAGCTACTACAATGCAGCAAAGCTAGAGGAAGAAGGACCGCACTAGGAATCTGTCCGATTCTAATTATTCCACTGACCTTCGTAAGCGAGAGGGGATGGTTCCGACTCCCTCAGCTGCCGTGGTGCGGGCGCTGCGGACCCTGAGCACTCGTGGTACCCATAGAGGTGACGTGGTTCCCGATACCCATGGGAGATTGGGGACGTCTGCGCCGTATTCTGTCCAGGCTGGGTTGTGAGACGCCTCAATGTCCTCTGGTACCGCCCTGGATAACCAATAGATAGTTGCTAGATTGCTGTCAGCGCCACCGAGGTTCTTCGGTGGTCTTCCCTCCTTTTTGGGGCTTTGTGCTATCCACTTCCACCCTGTAGGGGGGGCGGATTAAAGTTTTCAGGTGTCGGCCAAAAGGTGGGAGTGTCACTCGGATGAAGCCACCCTCCCAGGTCACATTGGGGTCTAGTCCCTTGGTGCTTCATATCCCTCTACCATAAACAGAGTCGAGCGACATCATATGAGGTTTTTATCCTTCGACAGGACGCTGCATCATTACTAAACAACGAGAAGGAGAAGATCGCAACATATATATAGGGTGTATCACCTAAAACTTGCACGCAAATATTTCGGAAATGGAAAGTGCTATTGATGTGCAGTTTTCACAGCATTGATTGATAGTCAGGGGCTCGTACATTTAACCTATAAACAGGTTTTAATAACACTGAGAAAGCGTATTTTTTGAGCAAACATACAATTTTTTTAAATGGAACAATGCCTAGTTACATCAACAGAATAAAGGTAGGGTAAATTAGAATGTCAATGGTCTTTGTTGCAGGATTCTAGTGCAGGTGGTTTACGAAAAATCGAATTTTGAAAAGTTTCCCCCGACAATAGTTTGTCCCATTCAACCTGCTTAATTGCTAGGTACGACGTTGTTTGTTTCCATTGTGTTTTCTGTTCATTGATTGCATTGCGACCTTCTGGTCAGTTAGTTTGTGACAGTTCAAGCAGTAAGTCGTGAGTGGAAGATGGGGTGTACTAATGCAGAACAAACCGACATGTTCATGGTGTATGGAGAGTGTAGGAAGAATGCAGTTCGTTCCTGTACGGTGTATAGGGAAACGTATCCTAATATATGTCAACCATCTCGGCAATTATTTATCAACCTCTTCAACCAATTACGTTAAAGTGGTACTGTAATACATAGAAAACGTAACAGAAACAAACAAGTGACTGGAGAAGAGGCAGAAATTAATGTTTTGACTGCCGTTGCAGTAGATCCGCAAATTAGTTCCCGCACAATCGCACGTGGAAGTGGCATAAGTCAGGCAAGTGTAGGTACTGCGCATTCTCCATCGACATAGGTTCCATCCCTATCACATCTCTCTCCATCAAGAGCTGCATGTAAACGATTTTGAGAATCGTGTTAACTTTTGTACATGGACATTAAGACATGATACTCCAGATTCATCATGTATTTGTTTAGTGATGAGGCAACATTTACTAATCATGGCCAGGTAAACCGCAGAAACATGCACTATTGGTCTGTTGACAATCCCCGTTAGCTTCGTCAGGTGGAACGTCTGCGTCCATAGAGTTTAAACGTGTGGTGTGGGTTAGTGAACCATCAGCTCATAGGCCCTTTGTTCATAGAAGGAACAATGAACTCGTACAAGTATCGCAGCCTGCTGACAGACCATCTGCCACAGATGCTAGAAGACGTTCCTTTGCAGACTAGGAGGAACCTGTGGTACCAACATGATGGCTGTCTAGCCCATAATGCACGAAGTACTACCCGTTCACCGGATCTGACCCCTTTAGACTTTTTTCTGCGTGGAAGGATGAAAGACACTGTCTAAAAGGATGTACCAACTACACCAGACGATATATATATATATATATATATATATATATATATATATATATATATATAAAATGTTATCGAGAATTACTATCCTACTGTAGTTGGATATTCAAACCCGAGTTTCATGCTGTTTGGTAAACACGCAATACAAAAAATAAAAAAGCAGCTGTTTCATTTTCAATGCTTTTTTATGTAGATGAATCTTGACAAAGTGTGGAGAAGAGTGTTATATATATTTTACACTAAATGTGTTGCTCATAGGGCTTTTCAGTATGAACGCCTTACAGTTTGTTTATTTTTAAAAATAAAGTTGTTTATTTGGCTTGCATTTTATAGCGAGTAAACATACTCTATCAAACTTGTGGCATTTTGTTTCAGGAATCCATGCAAATGAATGGATTGGTCCTGCTACGGCTACTTGGATACTGAATCAACTATTGAATAGTACAGACCCAAATGTAAGGGATATCGCTGAGAACTTTGACTGGTACATCTTCCCCAGTGTGAATCCTGACGGTTATACTTACACTCATACCACTGTAAGTAACTTAGCACGAAATTGTCAAAGGGAACGTTAATACACGAGCTCCAGAAGAACCCCCTTCTCTCTTCTGAACAAATCACTTGCAAAGCTTACGAAATGATAAACCATTGTAAACTAGACTTCTGTTAACGATTCCTTTAGAAGAATAACAATGTGAATGAGATAAATCATAAGAAAAGTGGTACAAAAATACTCCGGAGATTTTCGGTAAAAGTACACGGAAATGAATGAGATGGCCTTCTCTCGTATATGTACTGTTTCGGCGAAAAACAATTAAATGTTTTCAATAGTATACCCTTACTGGTAAGTTTGCTTTTATTTGTTTTGTTGGGGTGCCGACAAGGGTAGATGAGGTCGTTAAGGCACGGATTCGTGATGGGGAGGTCTATGGTTCAAATCCCGTCAGGACCGTCCCTCCTGACTGTGTGTGTGTTTTTTTTACTTTCTCTACTACGTATAGTAAGTAGGGGAAGTATTGTATTCCACCCAAAATTTCGATACCGAGATTTCACCGGAAATACATGTTTTGGGACCCCCTGAATTCAAAAAAAAGCATTTTTGGAAACATGTCCGTGTGTGTGTCTGTGTGTCTGTCTGTGTGTCTGTGTGTGTGTCTGTGAACAGCATAACTCAGAAACGAACAGTCGGATTAGGTTCAGTATCTTCCAAGGATACGACACGAAGGTTTTCAAGAAAATCCCCTCACCCCAGAGTACCCTTTACATGGAAGATTTTTCGAATATTTTAATTTTCTCAAAAATGGCTCTAACGATTTTGATTAAAATATCATATGTTTAAGATATTTTTATGACAAATAAAATGTATATCTTGAATTTCCTGGGAATGTCTCCAAAAGTATTATTTATTGTGAACGACTTTTGCATATCTGGTAAACCATAAGAGATAGACAAAATTTTACTACACAAAAAATGTAGATCGCGTTAAAATACACAATTTATGTCATATACATTTTTTTAGTTGAGTGAACCATTTTCGAGATATTGCTTGTTATTTCCTTAAATTTTCCAATACTTATACTTTTTCTCAAATTCGTTATTCAATTTTTATTTTCTCTACTACGTATAGTAAGTAGGGGAAGTATTGCATTCCACCCAAAAATTCGATACCGAGATTTCACCGGAAATACATGTTTTGAGACCTCCTGAATCCAAAAAAAGCATTTTTGGAAACATGTCCGTGTGTGTGTCTGTGTGTGTGTGTCTGTGTGTCTGTGTGTCTGTGTGTGTGTGTGTGTGTCTGTGAACAGCATAACTCAAAAACTAACAGTCGGAAAAACACCAAACTTGGTATTTACGTTCAGTATCTTCCAGAGATGCGACACGAAGATTTTCAAGAAAATCCCCCCACCCCAGACTACCCTTTACATGGAACATTTTTCGAAAATTTTAATTTTCTCAAAAATGGCTCTAACGATTTTGATGAAAATATCATATGTTTAAGATAATGGCATGAGAAATGAAATGTATATCTCGTAATTTCTGGGAATGTCTCCAAAAGTATTCTTCATTATGAACGATTTTTGCATAACTGGTAAACCATAAGAGATAGACAAAATTGTACTACACAAAAAATGTAGATCGCGTTAAAATACACAACTTATATCATATACATTTTTTTGTTGAGTGAACCGTTTTCGAGATATTGCTTGTTATTTCCTTAAATTTTCCAATACTTATACTTTTTCTCAAATTCGTTATTCATTTTTTACTTTCTCTACTACGTATAGTAAGTAGGGGAAGTATTGCATTCCACCCAAAAATTCGATACCGAGATTTCACAGGAAATACATGTTTTGAGAATCACTGAATCCAAAAAAAGCATTTTTGGAAACATGTCCGTGTGTGTGTCTGTCTGTGTGTCTGTCTGTGTGTCTGTCTGTGTGTCTGTCTGTGTGTCTGTGTGTCTGTGTGTCTGTGAACAGCATAACTCAAAAACGAACAGTCGGATAAACACCAAACTTGGTATTTAGGATCAGTATCTTCCAGAGATGCGACACGAAGGTTTTCAAGAAAATCCCCCCACCCCAGACTACCCTTTACATGGAACATTTTTCGAAAATTTTAATTTTCTCAAAAACGGGTCTAACGATTTTGTTTAAAATATCATATGTTTAAGATATTGTCATGACAAATAAAATGTATATCTCGAATTTTCTGGGAATGTCTCCAAAAATATTCTTCATTGTGAACGACTTTTGCATAACTGGTAAACCATAAGAGATAGACAAAATTTTACTACACAAAAAATGTAGATCGCGTTAAAATACACAACTTATGTCATATACGTTTCTTTTGTTGAGTGAACCGTTTTCGAGATATTGCTTGTTATTTCCTTAAATTTTCCAATACTTATACTTTTTCTCAAATTCGTTATTCATTTTTTTATGTCCTGAACATGCAAAGAGAATGGAATTCGCCACATAGCAACCAGCGTTAAAATATTTGACTATCGCTTAAAAGCTACCATATTCCCCTTGCATTTACAAGAAAATTACAAATAAGATTGACATCTCGATATCTCGATTAACATGAAGCATATGGAGAATAGGCGTTTGTAAAAATAGATTGTACAAGAGTAGAGAAAGTCATGTGAGTGTAACACATCAGATTTTTTATGTCCTGGACATGCAAAGAGAATGGAATGCGCCACATAGCAACCAGCGATAAAATATTTGACTATCGCTTAAAAGCTACCATATTCCCCTTGCATCTACAAGAAAATTACAAATAAGATTGACATCTCGATATCTCGATTAATATGAAGCATATGGAGAATAGGCGTTTGTAAAAATAGATTGTACAAGAGTAGAGAAAGTCATGTGAGTGTAACACATCAGATTTTTTTACTTTCTCTACTACGTATAGTAAGTAGGGGAAGTATTGCATTCCACCCAAAAATTCGATACCGAGATTTCACCGGAAATACATGTTTTGAGACCTCCTGAACCCAAAAAAAGCATTTTTGGAAACATGTCCGTGTGTGTGTCTGTGTGCGTGCGTGTGTGTGTGTGTGTGTGTGTGTGTGTGTCTGTGTGTCTGTGAACAGCATAACTCAAAAACGAACAGTCGGATAAGCACCAAATTTGGTATTTAGGTTCAGTATCTTCCAGCGATGCGACACGAAGGTTTTCAAGAAAATCCCCCCACCCCAGACTACCCTTTACATGGAACATTTTTCGAAAATTTTAATTTTCTCAAAAATGGCTCTAACGATTTTGATGAAAATATCATATGTTTAAGATAATGTCATGAGAAATGAAATGTATATCTCGAATTTTCTGGGAATGTCTCCAAAAGTATTTTTCATTGTGAACGACTTTTGCATAACTGGTAAACCATAAGAGATAGACAAAATTTTACTGCACAAAAAATGTAGATCGCGTTAAAATACAAAACTTATGTCATATACATTTCTTTTGTTGAGTGAACCGTTTTCGAGATATTGCTTGTTATTTGCTTAAATTTTCCAATACTTATACTTTTTCCCAAATTCGTTATTCATTTCTTTTATGTCCTGGACATGCAAAGAGAATGGAATGCGCCACATAGCAACCAGCGTTAAAATATTTGACTATCCCTTAAAAGCTACCATATTTCCCTTGCATCTACAAGAAAATTACCAATAAGATTGACATCGCGATATCTCGATTAACATGAAGCATATGGAGAATAGGCGTTTGTAAAATTAGATTGTACAAGAGTAGAGAAAGTCATGTGAGTGTAACACATCAGATTTTTTATGTCCCGGATATGCAAACAGAATAGAATGCGCCACATAGCAACCAGCGCTTAAAAGATTTGACTATCGCTTATAACCTACCATGTTCCCCTTGCATCTACAAGAAAATTAGCAATAAGATTGACATCTCGATATCTCGAGTAACATGAAGCATATGGAGAATAAACGTTTGTAAAAATAGTTTGTACAAGAGTAGAGAAAGTCATGTGAGTGTAACACATCAGATTTTTTTACTTAGGCCTGGAACATTTTCTATCCAAATTTCCTTTCCCAATTATAATTTCATTTCATGTATCACCAGTGTCTTCCGCCTGTAGTGCCATGTATGGTAAGAACAGGCGTTAAACACGATTTTAAAATGTTCGGTTGAACTAAAGAGTACGCTGCCTCGCTTCTACAACACTCTAATAGCGACCAATCTTCGGATTTCACATGTTGCTTACCTTCTCTCATGTAGTCCGTTTTAGAGTGTACTAGTTGTAGATGAGTTGGGGATAACAGTGCTCTCCATGCAGATGAGACAAGAAGGGACTGTTTAATTGCCTGACATACAATTCCTTAATTTAGTATCAAACAGAACTATTTATGAAACGTTGTGATTTGAGATATTTAATACTAATTTTTATTTTCGCAGCGATCACAAGGGTATACATATTTTAATAAAAATCTAATATTTCCTCGTGCTACCAACAGGGAGCGCAACATCCTGTAGGCAGATTATGGACCAATCAGTAAGTAAAGCTGGCTTTGCCGGCCCTCGTAGCCGTGGTCGCTGGAGTGTGTAGCTTCGGCGCTCCGCCAAGCTGAGGGTCGACATGGGCATGGGTGTTTGTGTTTGTGTAATTGCGGTAATAAGCGGTAATGCCAAACAGCAGAAACACAGTAATGATAAATTGGGTAAGCAAGGGAACTTAAAAAAAGGAAGAATATGGCTAGCAATCGTGACATGTACTTGGAAAATTGTAGGTATAAAAAGACTAGGAGAATACGACCCTCTGCTGACCGCTGATTTGCTTTTCTTCGTGGGTACGCAGACGGTCTTGCTTCTGGGATTTAAGGGGACCCTGCAGTGATCACATCTCATCCGCGTTAGTGATAGGTTAGACTTTGTCTTGCTAGTAAAGGATGATCTCATAAAGGTATTGGTCAGCGAATAAATCTCGTATGTTTGGAAATTAGATTTTACGATTTGAACTCCGGGCACGATCTCTAGATGTACCTTCCCCTAACGATTTCGTTGAGGGGTTGAAATTGTGCTTTCCAAGCCGTTCCTTAGTGTAAATGTTACATTAGATGGAGTCATCAGGTCCCAACTTTATAAATGTTTATTGGTCATACATACGCTATCAGTGGAGTAGCGTAAGCATAGACTTTGACACCAAGTCTACCTAAATAAATTGCCAAGTACCTAAGTAAATTTTTACACATATAAATAAAGACAGCCTCAACAAGTGATGAAAAAACTAATTAATACAATCACCTTCACCGCTGCTTACCCCAGCCCCTAATGCTAAGTGTCAGATTGTAGTGCTGCGTACTTAGGCAGCTTCGAAATCTCATGATGCGGCAGCAAAGTGGAGTAGAGACTGGGATGGCTGAGCGAGTGCAAGTCTCATCAAGATTGCCCACTAAATTTCACCTTTCGTTGCAGGAAGACATACCTATATTGTGTTGTGCATTAAGGGCATAAAGACAGCAGCAGAAACTTAACACGTTTAATGAGGTGTTTAGTCTCTGTATACCTGCTCTCTCCAAGGTCCGGAAACAGGACAATAGGGGTTGGAGACAAGGGTAGGGCAAGGCAGTGTAACAGAAACATTTCATTCCTCAGTTATTGGTGAACCAGCATTATGTGCGTGCAGCCGTGCAGTGCAGTAACGTGTTAATTTTACGTAAACCTGTGTATTGTTTTCATTGTGCGTGTTTTATTTATGATTTTAGAAATATGGACAATTCCATCGATTTAGTGGATTACTTATTAAAAATTCAGTTTTGGACTCTGTGTGAACTTAAAGACAAAAGACCAATTTCTAAGCTTGGCATTGTCTTCCAGGAACCAAAAACGTACACTTCAAACATCCTGGTACAGTAAATTTAATTGGTTAACTGGCAGTTACATTAATAACAAAGTGTGTTGCTTCGTATGTGTGCATTTGGCGGGGAAAAAGAATGGAGGGTTGAAGGAAGATCAAATATTAAAAACATTGAAAGAAAAGCTTGCAATAAAAATTGCCGACTGGAGATTATATACAAGAAAATCAAAGTGAATAGCTACATTGTTTTCATGATTTACAGTCATACAATGGTTTGTAGGCATTTTGCAAAGCTACACCTAAAGCTATATTTTTATGATCTAGTTTAGTTTAAAATGTATGTTCAGTCAATTTCGACAATTAGTAGTGATACCAATGACTACTAAAACAACAAAATATAATGATGATAGTAACAATAATCGAATCGTAATAGAGAATTCATACTGTTTTATGAAAAACTAATGTACACTACGTGATCAAAAGTATCCGGACACCTGGCTGAAAATGACGCACAAGTTCGTGGCGCTCTCCATCGGTAATGCTGGAAGTCAATATGGTGTTGGCCACCCCTTAGCCTTGATGACAGCGTTCACTCTCGCAGGCATACTTTCAATCAGGTGCTGGAAGGTATCTTGGGGAATGGCAGCCCATTCTTCACGGAGTGCGGAACTGAGGAGAGTTATCGATGTAGGTCGGTGAGGCCTGGCGCGAAGTTGGCGTTCCAAAACATCCCAAAGGTGTTTTATAGGATTCAAGTCAGGACTCTGTGCAGGCCAGTCCATTACAGGGATGTTATTGTCGTGTAACCACTCTGCCACAGCCCGTGCAGTATGAACAGGTGCTCGATCGTGTTGAAAGATGCAATCGCCATCCCCGAATTGCTCTTCAACAGTGGGAAGCAAGAAGGTGCTTAATATATCAATGTAGGTCTGCGCTGTGATCGTGCCACGCAAAAAGAACAAGGGGTGCAAGCTCCCTCCAGGAAAAACACGACCACACCATAACACCACCACCTCCTAATTTCACTGTTGGCATTATACACGCTGGCAGATGACGTTCACCGGGCATTCGCCATACCCAGACCCTGCCATCGGATCGCCACATTGTGTATCGTGATTCGTCACTCCACACAACGTTTTGCCACTGTCCAATCGTGTATTGTTGATGCTCCTTACACCAAGCGAGGCGTCGTTTGGCATTTTCCTGCGTGATGTGTGGCTTATGAACAGCCACTCGACCATGGAATCCAAGGTTTCTCACCTCACGCCTAACTGTAATAGTACTTGGAGTGGATCGTGTTGCATTTTGGAATTCCTGTGTAATGGTCTGGATAGATGTCTGCCTATTACTCTTTACGACCCTCTTCAAATGTCGGCGGTCTCTGTCAGTCAAGAGACGAGGTCAGCCTGTACGCTTTTGTGCTGTACATGTCCTTTCAGGTTTCCACTTCACTATCACATCCGAAACAGTAGATCTAGGGATGTTTAGGAGTGTGGAAATCTCGCGTACAGACTTCTGACACAAGTGACACCCAATCACCTGATCACGTTCCAAGTCCGTGAGTTCCGCGGAGGGTTCCATTCTGCTGTTTCACGATGTCTAATGACTATTAAGGTCGCGGATAAGGAGTACCAGGCAGTAGGTGGCAGCACAATGCACCTAAGATGAAAAACTTATGTTTGTAGGGGTGTCCGATACTTTTGATCACATAGTGTACGCCATTATTCAACTTCTAAACCATATAATTCCTTTAGTTATTATACAAGTAGTACTAGAGTGCGTTTTTGTTTTTAAGTCAGAGGAAGGTTTCCTGATTATGGAGATACACGTAATTCAGAAATGACCAGAACTATAGTTAACATCTGTCTAATCCTAAGGTTGCCACATATAAGGCCATATGGCTGTACCACAGAAAATTCATTTTCAGGGTGTAAGCAGGTTAAAGCAGCCATTCTTAGTTCAGTAATTAATAAAACACTTTAGATAACACTGGGGAACAGTGATTTTGGTGCCTTACAATTCTGATCTATTCCTGACTATATTTTGGTCACTGATTCCAAACATACTCTCAATTTTGCCCTAACAGCTCTAGTTTTTGAGATACAGCTTATTCACGTTATACAGCAGTTTAACCCTACTGGTCCGCATATATAACTATATTACTTGCACACAATTAAATAAAGAATACATTTGGATGGATCAAGCACATTCTTTTTCATGAAGCAACTTTCTATCAACTACAATAATATATTTATACATTAGTCGCGTTAGGTTCATTGATTTTCTTCTATCAGGTCGCTGAAATCTCGCTTATGTGATTTCCTCCTTGTTTCTGTCAACCAAAGATTCTGTGATGTTTTTTTCTCCAACGATCATGCTTTCTCTAAGAGGTCACTGTCTTGTCACCCAATGTTGATCTTTAGCTCTAGAGAAACATAAGCATATAACGCATGGGTATTTGGTGTACCCACCTTGTTGTCCTAGAAGAAAGTTCATCATCTTTATGTCGACAGAGATAACCCATTGGTGATCACGATATGAGATCTTCTCCAGAACTGTAGATATTGTAGTTTGATTTTCATGCATAGTGTGAGTGACGAATTGGCCTGTATGTGTTCCCATTATGCAAAAGAACAAGCTATCAATAAATAACTGCCCCTCTTTTGGTGTGTATATTCTTATACACAGTTTCATTAACAGTCCTTCAACATTTATGCAAAAAACCAATTGGTTTTCTGTTGTGAAAAACGGCAGGAAATCTTGCTCTCTTTTACGACAGACTGTCACTTTTGCTCTCGGTAACAGTCATAGTTTCTCTACCAGTCTAGAAGCTAACAATTCTGACAACTCCTTTGGAAGACTAGGATCTCTAATGAGGTCATTCAATTCTGCTTGATTAAAACAAGACACAACTGATGAAGGTACTGCGAAATCACTGTCATTTTGCTCAGCATAGCTTTCCAAGTATTCCAGTTTTTTTTCTATTGATGCCCTTTACATTTACTGAACAAATGTGGTTTATTGGTTCTCGCCACATCATTGGTTCCCCAAACTTTAAGCACTTCCGCTTCCCATTTTTCCAGTGTCGCAGATGCTCTGTGCATATTTTATATACAATGTGAGGTGCCCAAGCCTTGTCTTGTTCTCCAAGTTTTACCTTGAAATAGGCCAAATAAGCTCTTTTTACAAAATCTGTTATGGGTTTTGTTTGCTGGATGAAAGTGTATTTCCCAGAGATAAAACAAAACGCATCAGGATTATTCACACATTTTCTTCGTGATGAAGCCATATCAGTGCCTATGAAAAGGAGACATAAATGTCAGAATAGTTAAAGTACATCTGCAAACAACATGAATAGACCTCGGATAAAATAAATTAGTATAATGCAAATAATATAATCAAGTTACAAATGGTGCTGTAAAACAAAGTAGTCATAACAACAATTTATAAACATATCAGTATCTCATAAAATAGAGCTGATATGATGAAATGGAAGACATTTTTAGAATCAGCAGCATCAAAATACCCAGAATCAGGTGGAAAATTCATGGCACCACGATTTTTTTTTTTTTTTTTTTTGTTCTCCAGTGTAATCGTACCTCATTTCAAGCAATTAAAGCGCCTATTACAACTCCGGCACTTAGGTACGTAAAGGAGGAAGTATTCCATTCCACCAAAAAATGTAATACCGAGAGTTCATCAGAAATAGACGTTTTGAGGCCCCTTAAATAAACATTAAAAACATTTCAGAAAGCGAATCATGTGAATGTGTACATAACGCGTGTGTTTATGTGAGTGTGTGTTTGTCTTTCCTCTCAGGTTTATAGAAGTTCGTCATGTCGAACATTCGAACCCCTCCCAAAAGGTAGCTGTTCGGATTGTGTTGGACTCGACAGCGCAGTAGTCCTAATTCCCATGGGAGATGGATAAGTTTCGACGGGATTGTGGGACATCCAGATTTTCTCCGGTACCAGCCTGGAGAGCTGGAAGACAGAACTTAACTCTGTTGACTCGATTTATCCAGGGCCGGCTCCAGGAGTTCTGCCGCCCTGTGCTATTTGCAAGTGCTGCTCCCTCCTGCTTTCAGACATAATTAATTTTTACCCGCAATGTCAATCCACCATGACTACTTATTTTCATACAAAGTAACGATGTTTATTTATTTGCGGGGTAATCAATAAATCAAACTCAAGAAGAGATATATGTAGTGAAACAACGGGATAGTTCTGAGTGAAAGATAAAACACGCAAAGTCACACAAAAAAGAAGTTCAATATTTCGGGTTTAACCCTTCATCAGGAGATTAAAAGACTAAAAACATACACAAAATGAAAACACAATTGTCAGTCGACTGCACTGGTTAATAGTCCACAACATATTTGGTTCTGGGCTTGTTTTCATTTATGAGTAACAGAAGTTAAAGTTCTTCTTAGTTCATTGTGATCATACGTTCCACATTATGTCAGTGAGCTACTCACTGGTCTCCATCGTAATCTCCAGATCTCGAATTGAATAGCAGTAGGTGGCCATAAACATGAGAAATATTAGCATGGGCAATTATAAAGTCCTGCGTGTGACTTCATGCAGCTTCCAATTCTATCATCAGTTTGTCCTTTGATACGATATGGCCGACGTTTAACCACATTTCAGCCATACTATTTGACTAAAATATTTATTTTGTATTTGTCATTAATAAATAATGCTCTCACAGCTACAGGATTGTATCTTTCCAGATTACTTTATTGTCTTGAACACAAAACTGAGATCACAGAGGACCTTGTTCAGAGAGCTTCCCTAAAATAGCCGTGCTTCTTTAAGTAAAGAAATAAGTTTGCATGTGGTGGGATGCTTTTTTCGGGTGTAGTAGCCATATATACGCCTTCTTATTGCTTTAATTCAAAGTTGTCTAATTCAGTTTCTCTAGAGTTACTAACAAAGTAGGCTAACGACACAAAAAAGTAACTGAAGGCACAAACAGCGACTTTCAGGATACCACTAGGGCAATAACTGACCTGAGAGGTTCTTGAGTCACAATATAAGCAAACAAACTAAAGCTAGTGGCCTGAAATACTCGTTTATAAATGTGATGTTTATTGTTGAGCACCTGACGCGCATGGGATTTTTGACCATGATCATCACTGAGGATCGCAACCAAAACACTCTGATGCTTCATTTGTCACCAGATACGAGGGGTATTTTTTAAGTAAGGTCCGCTGCCCCGTATCGTCGGAAGAATCAGGCTCGCATGCGCACTCAATCCCGGCATCCCATGCACATAGTGACACAGCAGTTGGAGTCAGGTAGGCAGTGAGTGTGCACCGTACTGTGTGATGGAAAGGTTTACGACGATCGCGCGACCCGCCGGGTGTGAAATCAGATCGGTCATTCGATTTTTGACAGCAAGGAACACGACAGCGGCAGAAATTCATCGCCAGATTAGTGAAGTTTATAGCCCCAAAGTCATGAGTGATACCAAAGTCCGTAAGTAGGTGAGGTTATTCAAGGCAGGCAGAGAGAACGTGCATGACGAACCGCGCTCGGACCGGCCATCTGTCATTAGCGAGGATCTTGTGCGTGCCGTAAACATCGAAATCCATGCCAACCGACGGTTCACCGTTACCACACTGTCATTGCATTTTCCGCAGGTTTCAAGGTCTGTTCTGTACAGAATTCTGTCAGAAATCCTGGGCTACAGAAAATTGTGCAATCGATGGGTTCCGAAGATGCTGACAGAGGAACACAAAGAAAAGAGATGTGCCAGTGCTCTGACATTCTTGACCCGATACCACGAGGAAGGTGATGCATTGTTGGACCATATCATCACGGGGGATGAGACATGGGTGTCCCACGTGACCGTTGAATCCAAGCAACAGTCGATGGAGTGGCGACACACGACATCTCCGACGAAAGTGAAATTCAAGCAATCATTCTCAACTCGCAAGGTTATGGCAACAGTCTTTTGGGACAGACGTGGTATTCTGCTTGTGGAGTTCATGGATCCGGGGACAACAATCAATGCAGCCGTGTATTGTCAAACTTTGAGGAAACTTTGCCGTGCAATTCAGAATAAACGTCGCGGCCTGCTGTCTGCCGGAGTGATTCTCTTGCACGATAATGGAAGGCCCCACACCGTTGTCCAGACACAAGCTCTCATTGGCAGCAGATCAATCATCCTCCCTACAGCCCCGATCTTGCTCCTAGCGACTATCACCTCTTCCTGCATCTGAAGAGGTTCCTCGGCGGCAAGCGTTTCCAGACGGACGATGAAGTGAAAACAGCTGTTACGAATTGGCTTTCCTCACAGGCGGCGGACTTCTATGACGAGGGACTACAAAGACTTGTCCCTCGTTACAAGTGTCGCAAAAACAACGGCGACAATGTGGAGAAATAGCTGAATGCATGAAGAATTAAATAAAAAATATTTGACGAAAGTATGTCTCGTAGTGTTTTTACAACGACGAACCGAACCTTACTTAAAAAATACCCCTCGTAAATCAAAAAATTTCTAGAAAGTGGCTAGATTTTAAATATGATTTGTACTTCCATCATATTTTCACATATCCTGTTCATGTTTTAAGTTTTTGCCGCCCTGGGCAGTGACACGTTCGAACCCCACCTTGAGCCGGCCTGGATTTATCGAGTCTGCCATGATGGTAAGACGTGGCATCATCCCACATAAGCGGGGGAATTTTAGATAATAAGGCACTGTCCTAATGGAAACCTGCACGAATGGAGTGTCAGTAGGATGACGTCAACCGTAGGAGCTTTATCTCTCCAACCTAACAGTTTTTCTGTCTTATACGATTATCCCCTACCTGTTCCTAAGGATAGCTTCAAAAGGTTATTAAAAACCAAGCTGTGATTTATTTTTATTTTCACGAAAAATGGCCTATGGAATAGAAGAATAATTGTAAGCGTGTGAGTTTTTAATTCAAACGGAACAATATTTACACACTGCACTAACTATTTTAATAATATTCTCCACATATTCTTCCTGTTAAATTCACAGAATCTTTCATTCTTTTTATTGTCTGTGCAGAATCGCCTGTGGCGCAAAACCAGAAGTCCAACTAGTGATACTTGTTATGGAGTGGACGCAAACAGAAACTGGGACTTTCATTGGATGGGTAAGTAATAAGAAGGTTTAACAATCAACAGCTAATTTACCTGGCATTTAAAGCAACTATATTACTGTGCTTGGGTTTGGTAGGTGACGGAGCCAGTTCCGATCCTTGCGCCATTACTTACGCAGGACCTCGTGCCTTTTCTGAGGTGGAAATGAAGACCCTATCGGAATTCATCGCCAACGTCTCCAGCAACATTAAGGTGTACTTAGACTTCCACTCTTCCGGTCAGCTGCTTATGTTTCCGTACAGCTATACATATGCGCATTCTCCTGATTATGAAATACTGGTAAGTTTAAGAATATAGCAGTTGAAACCTAGAAAAAAGAAATATATACAAGGTGAATCACCTAAAATTTCACCGCAAGTGCTATGGAAATGGAAACTGCTATTGATGTGCAGTTTTAACAGCACTGATTGGTACTCAGGGGTTCGTACATTTAGCCTATAAACAGATTTTAATAACACTGAGAAAGTGGATTTTTTGAGCAAACATACAATTTTTACTTTCTCTACTACGTATAGTAAGTAGGGGAAGTATTGTATTCCACCCAAAAATTCGATACCGAGATTTCACCGGAAATATATGTTTTGAGACACCCTGAATCCAAAAAAAGCATTTTTGGAAACATGTCCGTGTTTGTGTCTGTGTGTCTGTCTGTGAACAGCATAACTCAGAAACGAACAGTCGGATAAACACCAAACTTGGTATTTAGGTTCAGTATCTTCCAGAGATGCGACACGAAGGTTTTCAAGAAAATCCCCCCACCCCAGACTACCCTTTACATGGAAGATTTTACGAAAATTTTAATTTTCTCAAAAATGGCTCTAACGATTTTGATGAAAATATCATATGTTTAAGATAATGTCATGCGAAATGAAATGTATATCTCGAATTTTCTGGAAATGTCTCCAAAAGTATTCTTCATTGTGAACGACTTTTGCATAACTGGTAAACCATAAGAGATAGACAAAATGTTACTACACAAAAAATGTAGATCGCGTTAAAATACACAACTTATGTCATATACATTTCTTTTGTTGAGTGAACCGTTTTCGAGATATTGCTTGTTATTTCCTTAAATTTTTCAATATTTATTTCCTCAAATGGGAATTCGTTATTCATTTTCTTGTCTTGGATATGCAAAGAGTATTAATCCGTGGGAAAGGGAATGGTGCTGCACCTAGCAACCAGCTATTAAGAGATATGTGTGTGCTTAAAGGCTACTGTATTTCCAAATTGCTCTTGTAAATATATATTCCCCTTAAATCTACAAGAAAATTAGCAATAATATAGACTCTGCAAATGTTTATCTCGATTAACATGAAGCATATGGAGAATAATCGTTTGTAAAAATAGTTTGTACAAGAGTAGAGAAAGTCATATGAGTGTAACACATCAGATTTTTACTTTCTCTACTACGTATAGTAAGTAGGCGAAGTATTGCATTCCACCCAAAAATTCGATACCGAGATTTCACCAGAAATACATGTTTTGAGACCTCCTGAATCCAAAAAAAGCATTTTTGGAAACATGTCCGTGTGTGTGTCTGTGTGTGTGTCTGTGAGCAGCATAACTCAAAAACGAACAGTCGGATAAACACCAAACTTGGTATTTACGTTCAGTATCTTCCAGAGACGCGACACGAAGATTTTCAAGAAAATCCTCCCACCCAGACTATCCTTTACATGGAACATTTTTCGAAAATTTTAATTTTCTCAAAAATGGCTCTAACGATTTTGATGAAAATATCATATGTTTAAGATAATGTCATGAGAAATGAAATGTATATCTCGAAATTTCTGGGAATGTCTCCAAAAGTATTCTTCATTATGAACGACTTTTGCATAACTGGTAAACTATAAGAGATAGACAAAATTTTACTACACAAAAAATGTAGATCGCGTTAAAATACACAACTTATATCATATACATTTTTTTTGTTGAGTGAACCGTTTTCGAGATATTGCTTGTTATTTCCTTAAATTTTCCAATACTTATACTTTTTCTCAAATTCGTTATTCATTTTTACTTTCTCTACTACGTATAGTAAGTAGGGGAAGTATTGTATTCCACCCAAAATTTCGATACCGAGATTTCACCGGAAATACATGTTTTGAGACCCCCTGAATCCAAAAAAAGCATTTTTGGAAACATGTCCGTGTGTGTGTCTGTGTGTCTGTCTGTCTGTGTGTCTGTGTGTCTGTGTGTCTGTGTGTGTGTCTGTGAACAGCATAACTCAGAAACGAACAGTCGGATAAACACCAAACTTGGTATTTGGGTTCAGTATCTTCCAAGGATGCGACACGAAGGTTTTCAAGAAAATCCTCCCACCCCAGAGTACCCTTTACATGGAAGAAGTTTCGAAAATTTTAATTTTCTCAAAAATGGCTCTAACGATTTTGATTAAAATATCATATGTTTAAGATATTTTTATGACAAATAAAATCTATATCTTGAATTTCCTGAGAATGTCTCCAAAAGTATTCTTTATTGTGAACGACTTTTGCATAACTGGTAAACCATAAGAGATAGACAAACTTTTACTACGCAACAAATGTAGATCGCGTTAAAATACACAATTTATGTCATATACATTTTTTTAGTTGAGTGAACCATTTTCGAGATATTGCTTGTTATTGCCTTAAATTTTCCAATACTTATACTTTTTCTCAAATTTGTTATTCAATTTTTTATGTCCTGGATATCCAAACAGAATAGAATGCGCCACATAGCAACCAGCGCTTAAAAGATTTGACTATCGCTTATAACCTACCATGTTCCCCTTGCATCTACAAGAAAATTAGCAATAAGATTGACAACTCGATATCTCGATTAACATGAAGCATATGGAAAATAAACGTTTGTAAAAATAGTTCGTACAAGAGTAGATAGAGTCTGCAAATGTTTATCTCGATTAACATGAAGTAGATGGGGAATAAGCGTTTGTAAAAATAGTTTGTACAAGAGTAGAGAAAGTCATGTGAGTGTAACACATCAGATTTTTTTTGTTGAGTGAACCATTTTCGAGATATTGCTTGTTATTCCCTTAAAGTTTTCAATACTTATTTTCTAAAATGGGAATTCGTTATTCATTTTTACTTTCTCTACTACGTATAGTAAGTAGGGGAAGTATTGTATTCCACCCAAAATTTCGATACCGAGATTTCGCCGGAAATACATGTTTTGAGACCCCCTGAATAAAAAAAAGCATTTTTGGAAACATGTCCGTGTGTGTGTCTGTGTGTCTGTGTGTCTGTGTGTGTGTCAGTGAACAGCATAACTCAGAAACGAACAGTCGGATAAACACCAAACTTGGTATTTGGGTTCAATATCTTCCAAGGATGCGACACGAAGATTTTCAAGAAAATCCCCCCAACCCACGTTACCCTTTACATGGAAGATTTTTCGAAAATTTTTATTTTCTCAAAAATGGCTCTAACGATTTTGATTAAAATATCATATGTTTAAGATATTTTTATGGTAAATAAAATGTATATCTTGAATTTTCTGGGAATGTCTCCAAAAGTATTCTTTATTGTGAACAGCTTTTGCATAACTGGTAAACCATAAGAGATAGACAAAATGTTACTACACAAAAAATGTAGATCGCGTTAAAATACACAATTTATGTCATATACATTTTTTTTTGTTGAGTGAACCATTTTCGAGATATTGCTTGTTATTCCCTTAAATTTTTCAATACTTATTTTCTCAAATGGGAATTCGTTATTCATTTTTACTTTCTCTACTACGTATAGTAAGTAGGGGAAGTATTGTATTCCACCCAAAAATTCGATACCGAGATTTCACCGGAAATACATGTTTTGAGACTCCCTGAATCCAAAAAAAGCAGTTTTGGAAACATGTCCGTGTGTGTGTCTGTGTGTGTGTATGTGTGTGTGTCTGTGTGTGTGTGTGTGTGTGTGTGTGTCTGTGAGCAGCATAACTCAGAAACCAACAGTCGGATAAACACCAAACTTGGTATTTAGGTTCAGTATCTTCCATAGATGCGACACGGAGGTTTTCAAGAAAATCCCCCCACCACAGACTACCCTTTACATGGAACATTTTTCGAAAATTTTAATTTTCTCAAAAATGGCTCTAACAATTTTGATTAAAATATCATATGTTTAAGATATTGTCATGAGAAATGAAATGTATATTTTGAATTTTCTGGTAATGTCTCCAAAAGTATTCTTCATTGTGAACGACTTTTGCATAACTGGTAAACCATAAGAGATAGACAAAATTTTACTACAGAAGAACTGTAGATCGCGTTAAAATACACAATTTATGTCATGTACATTTCTTAGAGTGAACCGTTTTCAAGATATTGCTTGTTATTCCCTTAAATTTTCCAATACTTATACTTTTTCTCAAATTCGTTATTCATTTTTTTTATGCCCTGGACATGCAAAGAGAATGGAATGCGCCACATAGCAACCAGCGTTAAAATATTTTACTATCGCTTAAAATCTGCCATATTCCCTTTGCATCTACATGAAGACTACCAATAAGATTGACATCTCGATATCTCGATTAGCATGAAGCACATGGAGAATAAACGTTTGTAAAAATAGTTTGTATACAAGAGTAGAGAAAGTCATGTGAGTGTAACACATCAGATTTTTTTGTCTTGGATATGCAAAGAGTTATAATCTGTGGCAAAGGGAATGGTGCTGCACCTAGCAACCAGCTATTAAGAGATATGTATGTGCTTAAAGGCTACTGTATTTCTATATTGCCCTTGTAAATACATCTACAAGAAAATTAGCAATAAGATAGAGTCTGCAAATGTTTCTCTCAATTAACATGAAGTAGATGGAGAATAAGCGTTTGTAAAAATAGTTTTTACAAGAGTAGAGAAAGTCATGTGAGTGTAACACATCAGATTTTTTAAATGGAACAATGCCTAGTTACATCAACCGAATAAAGGTAGGGTAAATTAGAAGGCCATTGTTGCAGGATTCTAGTGCAAGTTGTTTACGAGAAATCATATGTCCAAAAATTTCCACCGCGACAATTGTTTGTCCCATTCCACCTGCTTAGTTGCTAGGTACGATGTTGTTATGTTTGTTTGCACTGTGTTTTCTGTTCATTGATTGCATTGCGAGTTTCTGGTCAGTTAGTTGTGACAGTTCAAGCAGTAAGACGTGAGTGGAAGATGAGGTTTTCTAATGCTGAAAAAGCTGACATGCTCATGGTGTATGGAGAGTGTAGGAAGAATGCAGTTCGCTCCTGTACGGTTTATGCGGTGTATGCACGAAGTACTACAGCTTGTCTTAACGGATTGTTTCCAAATCGTTGGATTGGACGAAGAGGACCTATAGCTTGGCCGGCCCGTTCACCGTATCTGACCCCTTTAGACTTTTTTCTGTGGGGAAGGCTGAAAGACACTGTCTACTATGAAACGACGTATTACTGCTGCCTGTTCTGAAATTTCCGCTGAAATGCTAGAACGTGTGCAGCAGTCTTTCCATAGCAGACTGGAAGCGTGTACTGAAGCTTCTTTGAAGGGCTATGTTCTCTTTACTTGTAAGAATCCACAGAAGTATTGCAATTTCTTTTTGTTTTTCTTTAGTTTGTGCTACCACCGGTTGTACAAGCGTCGGTGCGTAAAAGTTTCAAAATAAGATTTCTCGTAAACCACTTGCACTAGAATCTTGCATCAAACGCCACTGACATTCTAATTTACCCTACCTTTATTCTGTTGATGCAACTAGGCATTGTTCCATTTAAAATTGTATGTTTGCTCAAATAGTACACTTTCTAAGTATTATTAAAATCTGTTTATAGGCTAAATGTACGAGCCCCTGACTACCAATCAATGCTGTGAAAACTGCACATCAATAACACTTTCCATTTCCGAAATATTTGCGGTGAAAGTTTTAGGTGATTCACTCTGTGTATACATTAAAACTGCATTGCACTACTGCTGTGCCACCGCGACACTGGTCCGAATGCGCAGTGAACTCTCTCCTCTGACTCACATATATGATGTTACAGTATCTCACAGACAAACATTGAGGATTGACAGGTCACGTAAGGAGGATATATTTTGTTAATGAATAAGATTTCCAAAATATACATCTATAAGCTTCTGACAATGAATAAAACAATTGTTAAATAATTTATTAAAGGCATATTCTGAGAATTTAAACAAATATAAAAACAGTATGCGCAGTGCTTCAATACCAGAACTGTAACCTTTAGGATAGCATTAAGAATACAAATTGCTTTTACACAGAAAACGTCTTAAGCTACTGTCCCCGAGGGTTGGAGGCAGGGGTGACCACGCAGCTTTACCTGCTGTGTCCAACGTCCTAGACGTTACAGCTCTACTCGTTACATGGTTGATGATAGTCCAAATCTGTTAACTAGGGCAGTGCGCTGTTTGATTTGCTGATAGCATAATTGATTCGGGGAAACTAGATAATGCGCTGGCCACGTAGCAGATCCTGCTCGTCCAATCCAACGTTTCCTAATGTTGACGGTTAGCTGTGCTAGCGCAATAATGGTGTGTTGGGTCTTCATTATGCTGGAACCAAGCCTTTCTGCACACAGCACTGTCCAGCATTTCCGCAAGTAAACCTTGAAGGAACTATAGATAAACTGCTCAGTTTATCCTTGTTAGCAGAAACAGAGGTCCTAGCATGTGACCACAGACAATTCCAGTCTACGTGTTCAAGGTGAACTTCTTTTGTTACGTTCTAACAGCAATCGTAAACGGGTTTTCATAGTCAAGATGTGACTGTTTAGGCTCGTGTAAAGGTGGTCTTATCTGAATGGGGAACATAGCATTAGTATTACTTTGATAAAGAAAACTGTATATTAGTTACGAATCGTGTGATTTTGTGCGTGTATCTCCTGAAGGTGGTGCGTATATAGATTTACTCCTACTTCAAACGGATAGGTGCCAGAGCACGTGTGCTGGCTGAAGGTGTATTGGTAAATCTCTCAAAATCCTCAAAACCCGAGTTCTCGCATGACGCCTTCTACCGCTAACATGCTGAGGACGAAAATTATCCATTTTCGATGACATCGATAAACTGCAACAAAGTTACTATTGTTCGGATTTCTCATCTTAGGAAATAGAGGCTCGTAAATACCAAGAGTCTTTTTGCTGTTTCCCCTCGCTTCATCGTTAACACATAAACCGAGAGTCACAAAGGATAGGCTCCTTAACAAAAAATCATCCTGTTTATGTGACCTACATTCATCAGCAATGAGGAACAGCTGCATATGCTTTTGAATTTGCAGGCTTCTAGTTAAAGCTAATTTAAGAGGGAGAGTAAATGGCGAATTTTGGGATTTTTATGCAATTTTAAATACACATTTAAAATGGTACTGCATCTACCATTTTGTACTGAGAATTCTATAAAAATAATAACTCCTACACACTTTGGAGTAGAGAGGTAAACTTTAGCGTACGTTTTTCTCAATCATTTGATACCAGTATTAAGTATGGCAGCTTCTGTGTGATCAAGCAATGTGGTTTTGTTTTCTGCAAATATATACGAGTTTGTTTTTTCCGTTTTGCTTTAAAGAACTTTTTCTGTGAATGACATTTTCTGGAATAAATTACTTGGTTTCTCAGAAACTAATGGAGACTGCTAAATTAAATTTTAGGACAATAAAAGCAAAGCCTTTAAATGCCGTTGTACATCTACATTGAAATTAATAATATGATTTATTTTTATAAGACAAAATAACTGCTGATAAATTTTAATGAAAATGTAGTATAAATACTAAGGAAAATAATCTCCTTATAACTTAACATTTTCCTTAATAAACAAATATATTGGATAAAACTGACTAGTGAATTTAGGAGTTGTACACTGTGTATATAAAGTGTCCCATTACCCTAGATAGCCGTAGTGGTTTTCCCTCTAAGGTTTTCGTATTCAGGTAATCAAATTTTCACTCCGCCCAGCCGGTATTAGTTCTGTATGTGACTTGAAAAACAATTCCGGGGCTCAAAATCAAACCAATGAACAATGTTTATAATCTACGTGGAATGAAGGGGTGGTTTTGATACCGCCTCTATGAAAGAATTTCGCTATGATTGGTATTCAAGGAAGGGCTAAACCAATTACAAATAATTCGGCCTTCTAGGGGAAGGAATGAAGAATTACTTGCATGTGAGGTTAAACTGAAAGGCAGCTACGACATTTGCATATACCTATGAGAGCTTTCATCAGGACATGGAGACGAAAGTTAAGTTGTTACCATTACTAAACGACAATAAGAAAATCAGCAGTAAAAAACTGTGGTGTATTATGACAATATAAGATTTAAATTGTAATGTTACCCTTTAGCAGTTCAGTCATACTTTGGGGAGGGCAAAGTATCCTGCCAATTCAGTAGCTAGATTTATCTTCTGAAATACAGGTTAAATTAAATTAAATTGAGTTTTATTTATGGACGCTCTTTAACTACTATGGTCGTTAGCGCTCCATTTTATATTGATCGTGAAAGACTGGTAATTTTGCTCAAAGGCCTCTTTATTAGGCTTGAGGTTCTTTTACGTGCCGTAAATCTACGACACGGGACCACCGGCTTTACTTCCCTTCCTAAGGAAGCCATGCTAAGAATTTTTACGCCCGAAAAAATCCATCGCCCTCCGCCGGGTTTGAACCCGCGACCTTGGGAACTAGAGGCTAGCACGGTACCACTAGTCCACGGGGGACGACTGAAATACAGGTGGTCACGTTGGTAGGGTCAGGGCTAGATTTTGTCAGAACTAAAATAAACAGCTCCGTTCCATTATGGGCCGCATTTTATGCACACCAGTATACATCTACATCCTGTAAAATTCTATTCTGAATATTACATAGTTTCTGAGATAATGCATCATGAATTTAGCGGAGTTTACATTGGCGGGGTGGGGCTTTTAATTCCCCCTTGAGTAGATAGCAGTTCACTGCGCATTCAGGTCAACTTGACATGCTAGAAAGGTAAAGGTAAAGGTACTGACGAACGGAGGGGCCCCCAAATCAGGACAGAGCACCGCGTGCAGGACATCCGGCCCCTGGTGCTTCTGCTGTGACCTCTGCGAAGGAGGGAGGGATGAGGGGACAGACCCGAAGGGTGACCAGATTCTGATGACGACGGGCGCAAGAATGGATGGGGTTCCTAATGTTTCCAGATTGAACATATCCAACGTCGCTCAGGCCCACTCAAGGTCCCGATCCTGCGGGGGGTTCCTGAAAGAGCGCCTGACCCAAAGCACCCGGAAGCGGGTTCTAATCGAGCTGTCTCTGAAACAACGTCAGGAAGAAATCTCCATAGAGCACACAGCCACCGTGCAACCGCAACCCGCCGGACACCGTCGCCTGGTCCTACAACTCTGAATTCGGTGACAAGGAAGATCATGGATGCAGGAGAGTCGCAATAGATTAACCACCCTAGCGTTCGTCTACCGACCCGTAAAGTTACGGTCAGGCAGGGCGGTCGCTGGGAATCAAATCCCGGAGCTCCCGAATGCGAGTCGCACATGTTACCGTGACGCCACCTCACTCGGTGCTATTATCGTAGTGCATCGGTCCTTTAAGCCGGTAATCCATGGTTCGAGTACCAGCCTTGAGCATGTATAATCAATATTAGCCTGTAAACGGCTAATGGAGAGAGACATCCTTGGTAATATAAAAGGAGATCCAGAAGTTACCCTGAGAGAATCTAAAGCTCAAATTGACTTTTTTCAGCAAAATATGACGAATATTAATTTAACATATCCACTAATAAAATGCTAATGCCAGGTTGCAGGAAAGCAAATCAAATCACCACTGATTGCCAATCAGTTAATCTCCAATTAGTTTGATTTTTCCTTGGGTTGCACAAACGTTAATCACCAATCGCAGAGTGTTCATCAACTGATTGACAAAATGACTTTGGCAACAGTGCACTTTAGAGACCATAGCCAGCAGAAAATACTCATTTCTTTGTTTTTTTAAAGCTTTGTGAGCAGAAGACCTGTTGATTGTGAATTTACAATAGGTGAAAATAAATCGCTCAAGAAGCATTAGGGGCCCTTGTTTGAGGATGGGGCTTTATAAGGTACTTATAATAAAGTGACAAGCCATTGACTTGTGGGCCACAATAAGATCAACTAACACAGTCTGAAAGGTCCCAACTGCATATAAATTTCAGTGTGATTAGTAGGTGGTTCATTATAGAAAGTGGGAAGTTCCAATTAGTCTCTGTAGTCAAGCGTTTCGATTCCTTAAAGTAAAAGTACACAAGCATCCTTACTAAACCTAAATCTCTGTTCAAATTCCCTATCATTATATGTAAAGAAGAATTTCTCTCTTTCTCTCTCTGAAGCACCTTATCTTAATATCAGATCTTCATGATGTTTGAAGATTTCTTCATTAGAAGATCCCATTAACAGTAGAGCAACCAAAAGCAAATTCACAAAAGAATACCCGGCTGTTGAGAGCCTTGCGTCATTGTTAAGCTGAAAAGGCGCTACTAACTACTTATTAAGAGCATACTTATTTTTAATGCGAAGAAAGAAGATTCCTCTGTTATTCATTCTATGTTAGGTTAGTTTATTAGTATATATTCTCTACTTCTAAAATCCCAAAATAAAGGCACTTACGAAAGGGAATTTAATTATCCACAAAAAATAGGCAAATCATTTATACATTTTTTTTCACTCCAAAATAATTTTATAGCATAATGTTTTGAAAAGTTTCATCACATCTTTTAGGAAGAAAAGTATATATTGCAATCTCAATATTTATACTATAGCGTTGAGGAAAACAAGAATCTGATAGAATTACAATAAATATTACTTTAGCAATCATTCCACATGTCACGCTTGAGGCAGTATTTTTAACACTTAAATAATTTCAGTCTAATTATATAATATGTAAATTCAATAATAGCCCGCCTTGAAGCAATATGTGTATGTAATAATTTGTAAAATGTATGTAACAGTCATTGCATATGCTTATATTATTGTAAACATGTTCAATAATGTTATGTGAATATATTACGTAATTTAATAATGTAGGAGCTGTGAGAAAACTAGGTTTAAAGTTGCTAACAATGAGGTAACCTTGAGGCAATAATGAGTAAGGAAGTTTAAATGCTACTAGTCATTATTAGAGCAGCAATAATGTAAATTTTAAGTCAGTTTAAAAATAGCCAATCAACAACCAGAAAAAGCTTTAGTTAAATGAAGGAATTCTATTGGAGTAGGAATAGCCAATCAGAGACTTGAAATACAGAAATTTACAAATTTAGGCGGTAGAAAACAGTTCAGTTGCTTCCAGACAGTGCTCATAACCAGACGCAAGAGGTGTACTCGAGAAATTAATTACGTATTCGTGTGAGACGAAAATAGTATTCGTGTTAAAAAGTGCAAGTATTAAATAAAAGAATCTCACAGCTTTCGATATCAGTGAAGTGCTATATAATTTGTGTCAAGTATTAATAAAAAGGAGTGAATTGAAACTTAAAATCTGCGTAAGCTTACATTCTTGTCGCATCACAACCCTGTCAAGATATCCATGTCTCTAACAACAATACTGACGCAGCCGAGGCAAACATAAATATTAAATATTTAAGGAAACAGTTTAATTAAAAAGTTAATATTTTTTTAAACTTGGGGCAAAGGCCACCTGAAAGTACATTTGGGGCGAAGGCTACCGGAAACTGTTTACTATACGTGCGGTTGCAACTACTTCAAGTTCGGCTCCCCAACAGTTGAAAAATAATACAACACCTACTTCAAATCGGCTTCTCATACGTAGCAGCAAACAAGGTAAAGAACAATTCTACTTCACGCTTTAGCAAAAGTAAATGCAATTATAGGTTAGTTTTTGGCCATTTCTATCCCCGAATACACTCTTCATTGGTAATCAAGTACTAACCAGCAAAAATCTGCTGGTCAAATCTGATGAGACAATACTCTCCAATCAAACACTGACTGGTCTTACTGCAACAGCAATTTTACTGATCGCCAATCAACACCGCCTTAATCACCGATCTTTCCTGCAACCGGGAATAATACATATAAAAACAGGCGTAACACCTATGAACGACCAGTCCGGGATTTTAATTTCCGCTAATAATTGGAGATCGAAATTAAAACAATTTACGGAATATCATAGTTCATGACACTAAAGTGGGAAGTGATAAAATAAAAACGATAAATAATTACAGCAATGAAGCCGGAAGGGTACACAGATATGTTTGGTCCAAATTCAAAGCGTCCCTATGCCGGACTGGTACTATAATGAGTGGAGTAGTCAAATAAAACCTATTCTCACAGAGGAGTGAATTACTTTGGTAAATCTCAAATGGTATTAAGAATCAGTTTAGACATAGAATAGTAATTCTTAACCTCTGTAACAGAATAACAGGCTTGCAGTGCGTCGTCTTCCGTGGCTTAGGGGTACCATGCTAGCCGCTAATTCCCGAGGTCGCGGGTTCAAACCCAGCGGAGGGCGATGGATTTTTTCGGGCATAAAAATCCATAGAATGGCTTCCTTTGGAAGGGAAGTAAAACCGGTGGTCCCTCAAGCCTGATAAAGAGGCCTCTGAGTAAAATTACCGGTCTTTCACGCCCAATCTAGAATGGGACGCTAAGAATCATAGTAGTTAAAGAGCGTCCATAAATAAAAAAAACAGTCTTACAATGCAAATGAAAGTAGAGTTTTATTACCCTTTTCTGTAGATTTTATATGAAAACTAGTTATAATGAAAACTATTACAGAACTGTCTTGAGCATTTGGATTGTGTTCATATAGATTATATTAAGCGAGAATCATACAATTATAAATTGACAAACAAGAACATATAATATAAAAAGCGAGAAAAATTATGTAGGAGTTTTAATGCGGTTATTCGAACTACACTCATTATTTGCGAAAACTCTGTTCAGTTACCTTAAGTAAACGGCATATTCATCATATACATCACCGTTGACACTAGGTTAACGTTAACGAATTACTGACAGATGGACTGCTAAAACTCTCGTTTATTGCCGCGTTCTTTACGTTAACATCGGTGTCGCAAATGTTACTTATCTCTTCATATCTATATCTCTCTAGATGTTGCCATGTTTCGTTCTGCTCTTAATGCAAGGACTTTTGAGGAGTACGAAAAAAAACAGTATCAGCGGTGTTCTTCGACTCTAAGTATAGCTGATATGCAACTATTAGTTGTAAAATTGTGAAGCTTTTGATGAGGGAAGAACTACGTCGGCGAAAGGTTATCTACAGTAAAACGAATTCTAAACGTTAACTGGTCTGGAAACAAGGACATTGCGCATGTCAACCTAATGGGCGCGACGTTAATAGCGTATCTGGCAGCTCCTTGATTTCCGCACTACGAGCTCTCATTCTGTGTTCACCGGTGTCTCGTAGACAAGTGATTTTATTGCACTCTCAGAAAGAAATCCACTATGACCCACTCACATCCCCGTGTGAGATACGGGGAGCTTGGTGGTCTAAATTTAGGCCCAATTCGTCCAACAGTTTCATCATTTAGATCCCTAGCAATGCACTCCTGACCCATGATACATTACACTGAAACCTATAGAGTGAACGTCCTCCAGAATCTCATGAAACATCTGCCTTTATTTCACGGAAACCTTGCGTACAACTTCCATTCTGTAATATATGATTTACGCAACTTTTTGCAGTAGTCTTTTTTTCTGTTTCAGATGAAAATTGGCGTCAAAGCAGCCGAGTCACTTGCATCAAGATATGGAACGGAATTCGAAGTTGGTAGTATTGCAGAAACTATTTGTAAGTACGAAGAAATAGCAATACTGGAGGGAAGGCAACTCATTACCACAAATAAAACTGATTACGAGGGGTGATAAGAAACTAAGGTTACAAAGCCTGCAGTGAAACGTGTACATTTTATTTGTCTTTCTATTTTACATACTGCCATAACATGCGCCCACGTATGTCAGGAGTACCTGGGCATATTAAGATATCTTCTAGAATTAATGCAAAACATCCTGTCACAAAACACAGCCGTAAAACTCCCATACAGATAGATATTTTGGTAAAATACACTACGTCATCAAAAGTATCCGGACACCTGGCTGAAAATGACGTACAAGCTCGTGGCGCCCTCCATCGGTAATGCTGGAAGTCAATATGGTGTTGGCCCATCCTTAGCCTTGATGACAGAGTACACTCTCGCAGGCATACTTTCAATCAGGTGCTGATAGGTTTCTTGGGGAATGGCAGCCCATTCTTCACGGAGTGCGGAACTGAGGAGAGGTATTGATGTAGGTCGGTGAGGCCTGGCAGAAGTCGGCGTTCCAAAACATCCCAAAGGTGTTCTATAGGATTCAAGTCAGGACTCTGTGCAGGCCAGTCCATTACAGGGATGTTATTGTCGTGTAACCACTTCACCACAGCTCGTGAGTATGAACAGGTGCTCGATCGTGTTGAAAGATGCAGTCGCCATCCCCGAATTGCTCTTCAGCAGTGGGAAGCAAGAAGGTGCTTAAAACATCAAGGTAGGTCAGCGCTGTGATCGTGCCACGCAAAGCAACAAGGGGTGAAAGCCCCCTCCAGGAAAAACACGACCACACCATAACACCACCACCTCCGAATTTCACTGTTGGCGCTACACACGCTGGCAGATGACGTTCACCGGCCATTCGACCCACACCCTGCCATCGGATCGCCACATTGTGTACCGTGATTCGTCACTCCACACAACGTTTTGCCACTGTTCAACCGTGTAATGTTGACGCTCCTTACACCAAGCGAGGCGTCGTTTGGCATTTTCCTGCGTGATGTGTGGCTTATGAGCAGCCGCTCGACCATGGAACCCAAGGTTTCTCATCTCACGCCTAACTGTAATAGTACTTGGAGTGGATCCTGATGCAGTTTGGAATTCCTGTGTAATGGTCCGGATAGATGTCTGCCTATTACTCTTTACGACCCTCTTCAAATGTCGGTGGTCTCTGTCAGTAAAGGGAGAGGTCGGCCTGTACGCTTTTGTGCTGTACATGTCCCTTCACGTTTCCACTTCACTTTCATATCAGAATTAGTGGGCCTAGGGTTGTTTAGGAGTGTGGAAATCTCGCGTACACACTGCTGACACAAGTGACACTCAATCACCTGACCACGTTCGAAGTCCGTGAGTTCCGCGGAGGGTTCCATTCTGCTGTTTCACGATGTCTAATGACTACTGAGGTCGCGGATAATAAGTAACAGGCAGTAGGTGGCAGCACAATGCACCTAAGATGAAAAACGTATATTTGTGGGGTGTCCGGATACTTTTGATCACATTGTGTAGGTACATAGGTTCACCAAGATCTTTTTTACTTGGATTGGATTGGCAGAGGACCCAGATTCGAATCTCGGTTGGTCGCTTTTTACGCCGTTCTTATAGGGATATGTTGTGCCTGAATGGCGCTCAATTTGAATAAATGCTAATACATGTAAACATTAAATATATTATCTTGTTCTATATTGCTGTCCTCTTAATTCTGCCAATTCAAATATAAGCAATAGGAATCTCTAACCGTACTAAACACCTTAATTAAATGGAACACAAAATATGGGTTATTATTATTTTTGCAGACATAGCCAGTGGAAGCAGCTTGGATTGGGTTTATGCAGACCAAGGAATCACTTTGTCCTACGTTTATGAACTTGGCAACGTCATGATTCTGCCTCCTGATATGATAGTGCGAACCTCCGAAGAGGTCCTAGATTCCGTCGTCACTATTCTGCAAGAAAGCCGCAATGTCAGTTCCAAAAACATGGAGCATCCTTAAAATATATTTATTATGTGAAAGAAAAATAAATGGAGATTAATAACAAAACCCTTCAATTATGTGGCATTAAGGTTTTATTTACCCCACTACGACATGTAAACTAGGTTATTTTCTGACGTTTGGCAACAATGCAATACGCAATTACAACTTTTGGTACGCAGCCAAATAAAAAACAGAGAGAGAGAGAGAGAGAGAGAGAAAAGAAGAGAAAAGAAGAAGAAAAAAGGAAACTAAATATAATGTCTCATGCGAAATATTGTTATATTTTTTATCGGTTAACTGAGATATTTCGATTACTAACGCTATAAAATGGGAGAAAAAAATAGTGTTCCCGAATTCTTATACCAGATTTTTAGAAACGTATTTTAGATTAAATCGGAGACCTCCTACTGATATTTACGCCCAGGTCCGGCTAGCAGACTGAAGGTCAGTTTGCCCCTCTTCCTGTCCTTCTATAGCCTGTCCTTCCTCACTAAACGTGTGAGGAGTTTAAACATCAGGCATCAGGAGCTGCTTTGCATGAAATTATATCAGTGTTAGAAGTTCTGACTGATTAACTTTCTAGGACTTTAACATGATAATTATTATAGCTTTTTAACACTTGCATCTGTAGTGAATTCTGAAAACTTAATGCACTTCCTGTATAAATAAGCGCAAATGTAAAGTAATATAAAATAATACTTTTTAAAGCTATGTTTTATCCTAATAGTTACGCATGTTTCATGGCATATCGTCCTACCAGTGGCGTAGCGTAAGGGTAGACTTTGAGACTGAGTCTACCTAAATAAATTGCCAAGAAACTAAGTAAATTGCTAAACATATAAATAAAGACAGCCTCAAACAAGTGATGAAAAATTAATTAATACAATCGCCTTCACCGCTGCTTACCCCAACGCCCCAACCCCTAATGCTACGTGTCAGATTGTAGTGCTGCGTTCTTAGGCAGCTTCGAAATCTCATGATGCGGCAGCAAAGTCGAGTAGAGACTGGGATGGCTGAGCGAGTGCAAGTCTCATCAAAAGTGGACTTATATAGCTTTTCCCACTAAATTGAGACCTCTCGTTGAAGGAAGACGTGCCTATATTTTGTTGTGCATTAAGGGCACAAAGGTAGCAGCAGAGACTTAACACGTTTAATGAGGTGTTTAGTCTTTGTGTACCTGCTCTCTCGTGCGACGGTATTATTTGTAATGTTTGTGTATGTGTGTTTACTTGTGTTTTGCCCCAAGTTGTGAAGCCATTTTGTGACGTGATTCTTTGTTAGGTTTGTTAGCTCCACCTGGTGGTAGCAATTTGCGGCGGTATTAGTGTTTGTTTGAAAGAATGCTACTGTTTATTTGCCGCACGTATTGAATATAATTTGTTGCGGTCACTTCGTGTTATCTGTTACTGAGCGCCTGTTATTTTATTTAATTTTGGTTCACTGTCCTCCGGCTAGCTATGATCTTTTTGGTCGAGCACTTCTCTTATACAGGTTGTGTAAACGGAAAGGAGTCTTTTATCCAAAGATAACACTGATGAAAGAATTTGTTTTACACTTTTTATTGTCTTCACATATTATGCACTTTCACATATCAATCTTGACACTCGCCAAACTGAAACTGTTGTAATAACTTCATTACTGCCCATTATTAATTCGCGTACTTCAACTTTTTGTGTAATTAACTTTACAACACTTGAGATTTTTCATAACTCTGCTACGCGTAACCTGCGAATCGATTAACTATGCGAAGTATTCACCATAACTGCTCTACGACGTAAATGTTTTCGATGGACTGGAGCCGACGTGTACTGTACAAATATTTCTGCTGGACTCAAGGAATTTACCACTAACCTAGCCCTTTTTATACTCCTACACCCCGATATGCCTAAAGATTATAACCGAGCTGCTATTGGTTAATAAAACGCGCCAACATTAGCGTCTATTTTTATATCCAATGAAAATTATGAACACATATGCTCTAGGGAAAATGTTCCAGCAAATTCCTAAGAAAAACGCGCCAATATTACGTCATTTCCTCGTCTCTAATAATGATAAACAGGTCACCCCCTCGCTGCATTATTGCACGCTATTATTGTCAGTTTCAGTAAGGCCGTATAAACGTACTTCTCAACAATAATTACAATCAACAAACATCTCAAATGAATGTCACACAAAAATGCATATTCATACTATAATCACTCTTTACATTTAAATAATTTGTGATACAAATTACTGCATCATATGCCCCACTAGAAACATAATTATAAATATTTACAACTTGTTTGAAAATTTTATAATTGGGTTTTTAGTCTCCTAAATCTTGGAACACACACTATTTATCACTTTCACTTAACACTTCACACGCATTTAACACACGACATATGTTTTGCCTTCATCTCGCCACTATTTACTGGCTCTAGTTTAATGTGTTTAGACATTAATCTGACATTACAAAAAATTTTTATAGCAAATACTGTACCCTGAATTATTTAGTTACTGTTACAAAATTGGTTTACTTTCTTAGATTGTTGACAAAAATTTATGCATTCAAGAATTTTTGTAATTATTAAACATATTTACCAAAAATATTCACCCTCTACACAAATATATTTACATCTCTTAAATCTAGACACTGTTTCACATTATCTGTTTGCTACATAAGTATTTGTTTTAATTATTTTTACCCCATTTTTTGTTGTTTTGTACTTTATGTTAAAAATATTATTTAAATTATACCTACGTACTTTTACTTTAATATGATATTAATTTTTTTTATTACATTTCTTTTTGTCCTGAATTTATTTCTCCTTTCTTATAACATATATATTTCACCTTTCTTACATTCCAATACATTGCCCTGCAGTTCATCCTTAACTATCCAGCATCTACTTTACATCTCATTGCTATTTACCCTCCTGGATCAAATTGTCTTTGTCTAAACATTACTCGTAGCCGTATCCTAACCTTCCAAAATTTGTTCATGAATAACCTCTTAAAGGATTCATATGAAATTTCACCACCTGATACTATTTGAAACCAATCTAAAGTTTTCTGAACCACACATCTTTTGACAACTATCATTTTTAATTCTTGCGGTATCTTTTTAACTTGAGAGTCCTCTGACAAGTCTGTAATAAACTGTACTGGATTGGAGTTTTCATTTTGAACAGCTTGGTACTTGTTAATTTCAGAAGTTAGCTTTTGATTATTTACAGGCAAAACATTAACTTCTTCGTACAATTTATTTCTTTGCATTACTGACTCTTTCTGTATTTCTGATATCTCCCCTCTGAAATTAACTTGCGCCTGATTTAAATCTTCATTCGTAACCTCTTTCATCTCTCTTAGCTCACTTGAAATGTTACTCATTCTACTACCTGACTCTGTACATTCTACATCAACATGTTCACTTTTAATATTAACCTCACTTTTTTTGTTACCTATTTCCCTGCTCATGTCTAGCATTTTCTTTGAAACTTCTCCTTCTCACTTGCTATTACTTCCTGATTTTCATCTCTCATTTTTGGCATACTACTATCTAGCTTCATAACTTTCTTTTCAAATCCTTCTATTATTTTCCTATTTCTATTTTCCATATCTTCATTGATTTGATCTACTTTTTGCTCTAATATCTCATTCCTCCTACCAATATCTTCCCTCAATTCTTTCTTATTCTGATCTAGTTTTTGTTCTAAACTCTTACTAATATCTTCCCTTAATTCTTTATTATTCTGATCTAGTTTTTTTTCTACATGATCTATAATGCTTTTATTCCTCGTTTCAAGAAAATTTCTCATCATTTCCATCATCATACTAGCATCAAAATTTACATTTCTTGCTGTTCTATTCTCACTTTCTGCACTAACATTTCCTCCCTCAAATCCTACATTGTTTGAGCTATTTTCTGTAACCTGTATTGAATTACAGCTAACTGTTACATTATCCCCTTCCATAATTGTTTCTTCAATATTATTAGTGGACATTGTTTTCTTTATCCTACCGCTCCTCAGGTACATTTAAATTTTTACACTTTTTTTAGAATAAAAATCACACTTTTCTAACCTTTCTGATGCTATCTGCTGATGTTGCTTTGATGTCCAGCTTTCTGCCCCTCTCTCCTAGATTATATATCGCTTCTGCGTCGTATTATGATGAATCTACGTCGTCTTGGTGTCCTGTAGTTGAATTCCCCTGTTGCCTTTTAATCTCGGAATTACGATGTCCACTCATCCGCGTCGTCTGTCGTTCGTATAGTTGTTTCTGGAATCTGCGTCTTGTAGTTCAGTTCACTGCTCCATTCGCTTCACGTCCTGGTTATTTTGCTCCTTCCTGGTTATCTTGCCCCACGTTGGGCGCCATTTTGTTACTGCATCACTCGACGGTCCGGAAACAGGACAATAGGGGTTGGAGATAAGGGTAGGGCAAGCAGTGTAAGATAAACATTTCATTCCTCAGTTATTGGTGAACCAGCATTATGTGCGTGCAGCCGTGCAGTGCAGTAACGTGTTAATTTTACGTAAACCTGTGTATTGTTTTCATTGTGCGTGTTTTATTTATGATTTTAGAACCATGGACAATTTCATCATATTAGTGGATTACTTATTAAAAACTCAAGTTTCGACTCTGTCTTATGAGAAAAGTGTGAACTTAAAGACAAAAGACCAATTTCTAAGCTTGACATTGTCTTCCAGGAAAAAAACCAAAAAACGTACATTTCACACATCCTGGTACAGTAAATATAATTAGTTAACTGGCAGTTACATTCATAACAAAGTGTGTTGCTTCGTATGTTTGCTTTTTGACGGGGAAAAGGAATGGGGTATTAAAGGAATATCAAATATTAGAAACAATGAAAGAAAAGCTTGCAATAAAAATCGCCGACTGGAACTTATGTAAAAGAAAATCTAAGTGAGTACCTATATTGTTTTCATGATTTACAATCATACAATGGTTTTTAAGCATTTTGTAAAGTTACACCTAACGTTATATTTTTATAATCTAGTTTAGTTTAAAATGTATGTTTAGTCAATTTCAGCAATTAGTAGTGATGCTAATGACTACTAAAACAACAACAACAAATAATAATAATAATAATCGAATCGTAATAGAGAATTCAAACTATTCTATGAAACATTAATGTATGGGAATTTGTGCATTATTTAAAAAATTCTAAAGTCAATTTTTAAAATCTAATATACCCAGAACACAGTATCAAGCTACCCACTGTCCTACGAATGGCTATTACAAAAACCTCTCAAAAGTGGGACCCGCACGTCCATCTAAGTCAGTCTAGGTGACAATAGTTTCCCAAAATTGTGAGTTTGATTCTGACTCAGGATTTAACTGTGCTTAAAAGCCAGAGCCTTATATCACTAAATATACGGACATGCCAAAGAGCTCCCGTGCGGCAAATTGCAGTACTCCGATGATGCTATGTTCCTGGCAGTTGACGGCGTTTGTTACGGTTCAACATGGCCCGGCAATTAAATAAGAATAACCATATGCAAAGTAATACTGTTATAATATAAATGACAGAACTTAATAAAATGCGCGATTGTAACCACGCATTGGCACTAATGAAGATACAAAAAGTTGTACTTAATATTGTAATTCGTATAGGAGAAATATTATATATAATATTGTAACTTGTGTAGCAAGAAGAATCCGTGAGGTCACCTGCAACCCTCAGGAAAGATGGCATTGAAATACAATGTCGCCTGTGGCACTGACAGTTTATGAACAAAGCGCTCGAAATCTCGCAGCTCCTTTCAAAGTTAGAAACATGTGCCTTCTACGACAAGTAAGGGGATTATAGTCATAAAAACACGTACGTGATATAGCTTATATTCAACTCACGTTTAACTAGAGCCATGGGAAAGAGAAAGTTGGGAAGTAACGAAAAGCCCAAAATATATTAGCCAATAATTTCAAAGTAAGGAATATGAAGCAGGGAATAGAAAAACAGGAAACAGTCACATGATTAAAAGGTGAAAATATTAACCCTAGAATGCATATCAGGGCTTCCGAGGCCCTATTATTACTCGCGCAAAACTTATGGAATCGTGACCTTGATTGCCAACCCAGCTGCCGAGCCTAGGAATGGTTTATGTTTAGCTTTATCAACGAAAGCGATATAATACCTTTGCTTACTCACAGTGCGTAACACATACAGTCTGCATAGAAAGTGTCTGCATCTGGTTGTAATTTTAAATAGAGCAGTATCTAAATAGTACTTATTTTATATTTGTTATATTTATAGCCATGGCTCCTACTTTTTCAAAGTTTGAAGTGGTATTTGTAGTAGTAGGTAGATGATTCATGTTTATCTGCCCAACGTATGGGAGCCAATTTTTCGCGGTCGCTTCGTGTTATCTTATTTCTGAGAGCCTGTTATTGTTTTACTACTTTGAATGTTGGGTTCATTGTCCTCCGGCTAGCTATTATTTCTCGGTCGAGCACATCTCTTGAACAGGGTGTGTAAACGGAAAGGATTTGTTACTGAAAGATAACACTGATAAAAGAATTTGTTTTTACACTTTTATTGTCGTCACACATTATTCAATTTCACATATTGATTCTTGATACACGCCAGACTGAAACTGTTATATTTTCTAATATAACTATAATCAATTATTTACTGTACATTATTAATTCGCGTATTTCACATTTATAACTAACTTTACAACGCGAGAGACTTTGTAAAAATGCGCGACGTATAACCCGCGAACGATTCTGATGAACTAATCGACGTTTAACTTCTGAATGATTCTGTTGGACTCAGCGACGTGTAACGCGTGGATGCTTTTGTTGAACTGGGTAATACTTTCCTCTGGCTTTAGCTTTTTATACTCCCACACCCCGATATGCCTAAAGATTATAACCGAGCTGCTATTGGTTAATAAAACGCGCCAACATTAGCGTCTATTTTTATATCCAATCAAAATTACGAACACATATACTCTAGGGAAAATATTCCCGCCATTTCTAAGAAAAGCGCGCCAATCTGACGTCATTTGCTTGTCTCTAATAATTGATAATCAACTCACCCCCTCGCTCATTGTTACCCGCTCTTATTGTCAGTTTCAGTGAGGCCGTGTATACTTATTTCCTAACAATGTTTACAATTAATAAACATCTCAAATCATTGTCATACAATAATGCTTATTTACACTACAATCACTCTGGCATTTACATTATTGTGATACAAATTACTGCCACAAGTTAAGTGGTAAGGTGTTACGCAGTCAAAGTAGGGAAATAATTGCAAATGTCCTCGACTTCATGAAGCAAGAAGCAGAGATGAAGGAAGAAAATATATGTTCATCCTAGTTCCACAAAAGCCTTAAGAGAGTGAAAGAAAGAGTAGTCAAAGCAACTGATGTTTCACCGAGTTCCGATTCCAGAGTTCTCAAAAATAAGAAAAAAAACCATATGGATGAAAGAGTGCCATTTGACACACCTGTGAAGAAACATAAGGTCCCTAAACGTATTACAGAAATAGACGATTTCGAATGCGTCATTTGGCGTACGATTCACAATTCCTATGTGGAAGAAAAAACTGTGCTAACAATAAGCAGATTGCTCATCAAGCTGAAAGACAACAGAAACTTTCAAGGTGGTGCTACAAATCTCAGAAAAATTATTAAAGATTTAGGGTTCAAGTGGAAGGAACCGAAATCAAATCGAAGAGCTCTAACAGAAAAGCAAAATAAATAAATAAAATAAAAAAATAATAATAAAAAATAAAAAGTAAATGTTGCCATGATAGCTTAGTCGGTTAGAGCAACGGCACGGAAAGCCTAAGATCCGTGGTTCAAATCCCGGCTATGGTATTTAATTTTTCAGTCTGATTCTACCTTTCCAAATGACTATAATTTTATATGTACTTATATCAGTGTGTACTTATATCAGCGTCAATTTTCAAGGTGGTGCAACCAATTTCAGAAAAATACGATAATGTATGAAGATGAGTCATACATACACAGCAGTCATACAGCATCTAAACGTTGGAGTGACGATAGCGAATTAGGTTTTGCAGGCACCTGTTGCTAAAGGGCAAATACTTATTATCGTTCATGCTGTTGGAAAGATCGGCTTCGTTCCAAATGCCCTTCTTTTACAAGTCGCAACAAACAACAGGAGATTTTCATCAAGAAATGAATACAGCAAATTACATGAAGTGAATCAACGCCATGTTGATACCTAATATGCCTGCTGGGTCTGTTCTGGTCATCGACAATGCTTCACAATGCGTCAACACTCAAATTGACAAACCACCTACCTCAAATTCCTTGAAAGAAGAAATGAGAGCTTGGTTACTTAGCCATAATATAGCTTTAGATGAAAGCATGAGCAAAACAAAGCTATATAGCTTAATTAAAGCCAACAAAGAGCTTCATAAGTCATACATACTTGACCAGATAGTAATACAACATCGCCATAATATACTTAGACTGCCATCGTATAGCCCAGATCTAAACCCAATCGAATTAATCTGGGCTGATATCAAAAAATGGGTGGCATGCAGAAATATCACTTTTAAATTAAATATGTGGAGCAGCTATTACGCCAGTAATTTGCTGAAATTGGAAGGCCAGAATGGGAAAATGTATGTCGACATGTTGAATAAATTAAGAAACATTATTTCGAAAAATACGGAATAGTAGAAAATCAAATAGAAAGAATTCTCATCCAAGATAATGGTGCAGAAAGTAGCAACAGCAGTGATGACGGCAATAATGTGAGTGATTCCGCAGAAGAGGAAGGGTTGTTAGGTGTGGAAGAATTGGAGGCAATGATTGAGAGTGTTTTTTATATTAAGCGCTTTTTACAGCGTGGATTTTAATATACTGTATATAACTAAGTTTATCAGCGCTGTGCATAACCGGTGTGCGGATATTTGACGGTGACTGTCACACGCACTCCTGCAGCATGCAGACGACCGGTCACCTCCTGATCTGGTATGTAACTCGCTTCATAGTTCTCATTAAGATTTTCACATGTCTAGAACTGTAGCGCCAATTTATAGCTAATAATGCGTGGACCATGGTAACATTTTAAAGTGTGGTTACTGAGCATCTATGTAATCCACAAATAAATCCTTGGGAGATTTCCGTCAAGATTTCACCAATATATCTAATTTATTTTTCATATTATATATATTTTTTCATAAACAATCCGAGAATGCACAAGCAGGGCTTCAAAGGCTATGCATATCTAAGCTTCAATTTATGTTTCATAGCAACAGTTGGGTAACAATGTAGTTAGTAGACATATTCTAGGGCTTAAATTGTTACAACAGTTATTTTGAAAGGAAGTTAGTACATTGTTGAGACATTTGAGTATTTTTTCATTAGTTCAAACTTCAAAATACAGTCTGTTGCTTGTGACATACGCTTACCAAATGGCTTCGTCGTCAGTATCTAAGTCCAAAAAACGAAGTTTGCGTGCTTCAAGTCCTTTTGAGAGAACAGTAACTGCATGGTTAGGGGGGATGTTGGCGACAATGTGAGTATTTTTGAAGAAGGAAAATTAAAATTAAAATGAATTTTACATATGGACGCTCTTTAATTCTATATTGGGCGTGAAAGACCAGAAATTTTGCTCAGGGGCTTCTTTATCAGGCTTGAGGTTCTTTTACGTGCCGTAAATCTACATACGACACGGGACCACCGGCTTTACCTCCCTTCGGAAGGAAGCCATGCTAAGGATTTTAACTCCCGAAAAAGTCCATCGCCCTCAGCCAGGTTTTAACCTACGACCTCGGAAACTAGAAGCTAGCATGGTGCCCTTAGAGCACGGAGGACGACTTGGAAAAGAAAGTAGTGAGGATTCAGATTGGGATAATGATAACATAGTAATATGTGAGTGAAAATAGTGATTCAGATAGCCCCACATCAAATGACAGTGAAGTTGATGGAGAAAATGTGAGTGAAAATTCTAATGAAGTTACTAAAATATATTATTTGAAATGGAGCAATGTGAAGTAAAATTCTCCTCAAACTGCTTGGATTCCAGCTCTGCCAGGACCGGTACCAGGTACTGCAACAATTGCTACAAAAATGCCTGGGACTATTTCACATCTAAGCAAATAATGGACGAAATCATTGCCTGCACAACTCTGGAGGGAAAGGAGTATGCACAGAAAAAGGTAAATCCTGGGAAAATGTCACACTCGAAGAAATTAACGCATTTGTTGGATTACTACTCCTTGCTGGTGTCGATAAGAGCTGGGACGTTCCAATGAGAGAGCTGCTTTTAAATGAAAAATCATATCCAATGTATAAGGGCACAATGTCCGTAAACATATTTGAGGATATTAGGAGAATGATTAGGTTTGATGATAGACGTACTCGGGCAGCCCGCTCTGATGGTGATAAGCTAGCACCTCTGCGATATATCTGGGAAATATTTATTGACAATTGCCGGAAAAGAATGGTACCTAATGACTCGCTTACTGTCGATGAATAGTTGGTAACATTTCGTGGAAGATATGGATTTACACAGTGCATGCCCTGTAAACCAGGTAAAAACGGATTGAGAATATTCTGGTTATGTGGTTCTAAAACAACCTACGCTAACGATTGAATGGTTTATACTAGAAGAGCCTACAAAAATAGGAATGAATGTAGTAAAACAGTTGGCAAAAAGTTGGAAGGGCCATCGAGAAATATCACTACGGATAATTACTTTATAAGTATGAAACTAGCAGAAGACATGCTGGAAAGGAGAATTACTATAGTGGGAACAATAAAGAAAAACAACCAGATATTCGCACTAAAATGAAGGCACTACCTTACAGTTCTATATTTGGCTTCAAAGACAGTGTAACAAAGGTGAGAAAAAAGAAAAACAAGTCTGTCATTCCGACTAGCACTATGCATCACGGCAGAATTGCACCGCAAGACCATCCCAAGAAAAAAACCCAAAGATTATAACATATTATAATTCAACAAAAGGCGTCGACCAAATGAACCGAAAGGTGAAGTACTACATTTGCAAGAGGAAAACGAGGAGATGGCCCTTTGCTCTCTGGATGAATATAATGGACAATGCTGCAATAAAAAGTGAAGTTCTTTTTGTTTCCAACATCCAACATACCATTCCAGGACAAACGACGGCTGTTTCTGAAAGATTTGACAAATGAGCGGTACATCCTCTAATGGCTTCAAGATCAGCAGTCCCTAATTTATCAAAACGCACTGTCGAAGCAATGAAAAGATGTGGTTTGGATCCTGCTTCATCATCTCAAATTCCGGCAACCCCACAAGGTTAAAGACGTTACTATTGCCCATACAAGAGCAAAATACACACAGGAAGAATGCCCTGGTTTATGTGAAGTGTAATAAGAGTATTTATAAATAACACTGTTCATTGGTTTGTAATTTCTGGTATTAAACTGCAGAATACAACTTACATAGAAAGTGTGCTTTAGTTCGTGTTCCTGCACAATCTTTTAAAATTATATTCATTTTAACTGAATTATTTGCAGTTTTATGCCTACTAACAATTAATAACTCGTTCTTATTGTGTAAATGTAACTTACCTGGATAAAAGTCCTAAACATAGAGCACTACAAAGTCGTTTCTGCATTTAGCTCTCTCATCTGCAGTAGGTATTCATGTTTCATCTATGTAGACTTCAGATAGGTGCATAATAATTATGATTTACTGCTGGCACGGATGTACTATGTATGGCTTGTATTGATATGTGTCCATAACCACAAGCTTAATTTTATTTACTTCTGGATAAGACATGGTAACGTGGTCAGCATACTGCATTTGTTTTCAAGCAGTGCTGGCGTTTAGCATTGGCTTTTAGCTCTGTGAGCATGCATACAATCTATAATGGAGAAGGTAAAGTTTCTGAGGATCTCCTAGGCTTTCTCCGATCTTTAGAAATGATTCACAATGAAACAGCAAATACTGACCACGTACGATTTGCGATTGGATACAGTTGGCATTCTCAAATCTTCCATCTCAGATTGTACCTAAACAATCCCTCCAGTTGAAATGAATCAATAAGAATAATGCAAACATAATATTCCTAAGACGTAATAAAAAGGAGAGAAAAGTAACTACTTATTCATTAACGAATGAAGAATGTAGGTAAAAAGTTCACTGTTTATACCTCGACCTAAAGGAACTACTCGTTAGCGTTAGAACTATGGCTAAATGTCATTAGGTAGTATTGGACTGCTCCTCAAGATAGCGTGACATTGTTATTCTATTGCATCACCTAGAGAAATAATTACCAATTAGAAACCTTGCAGGATGTAATTCCTACCTAGCTAATCTTCCTCTTCCCTCTGTTTTGAACAAAAGCTTTTTATTGGTTGTCATTGCTATAATAAATAATGTTTTGCATTTTGAGTTGCCTGGTAATATGAATATAGCTTGTCTCAATCTTAAAAGACAGAATGGAGGTAAATAGAGTATTTCTATCTCTATCTAACGTATATATTTGCAAATACCTTCGTCCTTTTCTACTCTCGCACTGTCGCAAAGTTGCTAGTAACATGGTGCAAATATTCAGTTGTTATAATTTAAAGCTTTGTCCACATTATCCATTGTAAAATATTTTTCTCTATCAGATTATACAATTTTTAGAGTCTTAATAAATTTCAGTAGGTTCAAATTTTTAAAGAAAGCGTGTTTTTCAGTAAAAGCCTGATATTTGCTGTTTCTATGCTTATCATGCAGTGAATAATAAGGTAAAGCGTAGAATGCAACAATATTTTTTTCTTAGCTAACGTATACTGCAGTGCTGATACCTACGTAGTTTGAATATAACTTTTATAACCTTTTAAATTAAATGTTTTCGGAAAATTCTATACCTATGCACTAGAAAAATCAGCCAACGAGAAACAACGGGGACCAAGTGAGAGAAAATGTTGAGGAGGGTTGGAGACAGTTATCTATTCAGATAACAGGCCAGACGTGAGACAGAAGGCAGTAAAGGTTAACATCAGTTGTAAGGAAGGGTGTATGTTTATAGCGCGTGGAACACTGAAGAGTTACGTAGGTTATTCATTTCACATTTTACGTAAATATTTATATTTATGGAGGTAGAGGTAGAGTTTATTCAATGGAGGGGGACAACTCGCCACTGCGATCATCTAGATCTATTGTAACTACACTCCCGGGAGCCAAGTATGAAGTGAAGGAGCCGCAGAGATGCACGGAAGTCCCTATCATTTCCAGTTTGAAATACCCGCCTTCATCAGCAAAGCGAAGAATCCCGAGCGACGAAGCGACCCTAGCAGGTAGGCCAACGCAACTGGCGTTTTACGTGGAGAAATCTTTTACACAGCGCAGCAACCGTGCCATCTGCCCTACAGCAGTCACACTACGGAACCTGGAGACACTGCCTGAAACATGAAAGGGAGAGAGATGAAATGACAGGAAATGTAGGAAACGAGAAATCGTGGTAGGACACACCGCCACAGCAGGCGACCAGACGAAAACCACGAAAAACCCCAGGTCAGAGGGGGCGGCCACTGGGAATCGAACCTGAGAACTCCCGAATATGGACCACAGACGTTGTCACCTGAGCCATCCCGCTCAGTTATGGAGGGAGAAGCTAGGAAGAGACGGAATGTTGGTAGACTAAGAAGAACTGCAAAATGATAATGAAGGTGTTAGATTATTCGAGTAAAATTATGGTAGTAAGACAGTAAAAGAAAAGCTAAGGCTCCGGGTGTTCAGAGACAGTAGTGTATAGGATAAAAAAGGAACGAATGAAAGGATCTCTAAAGATGCCATCAAGCAAAAAAGTAAAAAGGGTTAGGTTAGGGCAATAAAGTAAAGCGGAGTGCGGTGCATCGTTCAATCTTTGCTCTTTGAAAAAAAACATTCCACCCACGTGAATGTAATTCTATCAATGCTGATGATACCCTACCAACCTAAAGCTTTTATCATTTCATATCCCCATATTTGTTTGATTACACTAGTCTGCATGATATCCGATGACTGAAAACTAATAAGTGATTCTGACTCACTTTTTATGCTGATTTCAGAACTGCTTTTAGTTTCTTTCTATCACGTACAGTTTTTCACAATTTCCCTTCAAAAATATAGAGATATAAAGATATTGCTTCCGCCACTACACATAAAATTGGGCTTGATGATGCAATTTGTAAGGGCTCTACCACAGGATGGATCCTGCTTCAAGTACGTTTCCAAGAAATTTCCCTTCATTACACAAGACAAATTAAAGGCTGGAATTTTTGTTGGTCCTCAAATAAAGAAATTGATGAAGGACGACGATTTTGAGAAGACAATTAATGACAGAGAAATAGAAGCATGGACCGCCTTCCGATCAGTTACTGAAAACTTCTTAGGCAATAACAAAGATGCTAATTACAAGGCCATTGTCGAAACAATGTTGGAAAATTTCAAGAATATGGGTTGTAACATGAGTGTAAATGTGCATTTTCTGAATTCACATATCAACTACTTTCCAGAAAATCTGGGACATTATAGTGAAGAGCAGGGTGAACGTTTTCGCCAAGATATTAAGGAAATGGAGAGGAGGTACCAGGGGAGATGGAATGAAACTATGATGGCCGACTACTGTTGGATGTTGAGGAGGGTCAGTCATCTTAAAGGATCTGCAAGGAAGTCAAAGAAGAGAAAGCTTGAAAAAAATTAAATGAAACACTTTGGCTTCTTGTTTTGTTAAAATGTAGTCATGAAATAAATTAGGGGAGTTCTTGAGAGTATTCTTAAAATGTTTCTTGAATAAAAACTTACCTTGTGTGAAATGGTGTTTGAATACTTGTCTACGCTCATTAGTAAAATTATCAAAACATTACTTCTTATTTTGTGTAAAAACCTGACGTGATAGAAAAAAACCGAAGTTATTTCTGGAATCAACATAAAAATTTGATTCAAGAACACCTACTTTTAAGAAATTATCTGACAAAATCTTTGAAAATGCAGAATAGTGTTATATATATGACTGTAAAGCCGTATTCCGAAGTACTAAAAATACACAGAGGAGAGATGAGGAGCAGGTTGTCGCAGTTCTCTGACTCGTGTTATCTTATTTGTTGAGCGCCTCTTGTTTTATTATTTTAAATTTGGGTTCTTTGTCCTCCGGCTAGCTATTACAACTCAGTCGAGCAAGTGTTTCTATGCAGGGCGTGTAAACGGAAAGGAGTTGTTGCTAAAAGATAACACTGATAAAATAATTTGTTTCTACACTTTTATTGCCGTCACACTTAATTAATAATTCACATATTTAATCTTTATACACGCCTGACTGAAACTGTGATATTTTCGAATGTAACTACAGTCGTTATAGTTGCCGCGCACAAATTACTTCGCGTACTTCACATTTTGTAGCTAACTTTGCGACGTGTACCTCGCGAGACATTCTTCAAGACTGTGCGATACCTGCTTATAGCTCGAGAATACCCCGAATTGCCTAAACATTATAATAGAGCTGCTATTGGTTACCAAATCACGCCCACTTTAGCGTCTGTTTTGTCAGCCAATCACTACTACTAACATATATACTCTTGGGAAGATATTCCCTCCATTTCTAAAAAAAAAAAGGAACTCTACCCTGACGTAATTTGTTTGTCTCTTCTTAGTGATAAACAACTCACCCCTCGGTTTATTGTTACCCACTTCTATTGTCAATTTCAGTGAGGCCGTCTAAACTTATTTCCTAACAATACTTATGGCTAACAAACATCTAGAATCCTGTACATACAATAATATTAATTTACACTACAATCACTTTGGCATTCACAGTGTTGATATAAAATATTGCCTCAAGGTGTAAATGAAAGATCTTACAATAGCCTCAAATAGCAGTGCAGGTATTTCACTATTTGGTGATTTATCATTCACAAGATAACATTAGATTGGTAGACAGATTGCTGAGCGCCAAAGTTGCGAGAGTACGTATAGTACATGTGTCAACAATGCGCCCTATTTAATCTGTAACTCTGTCTTTCAAGCATGAGATGCGCTATAGTTAGGAAACAACCTATGACATTACCATTTTATGGAAAGGTAGAAACAAATTTTTCAAGAAACTATCAACAATTTATCAAAGTGAACCTATTCTGCTGCTTTTAAGTTCTCTAGATCTAAAAACAGATGTGTAGTATTCTCCACAGCGAAACATAAACTTCAAACATCGACCGTATACGTAGGTCGAAATATCATAGAAGTAGTGGACTGCCTGAACATTCTGGGGATGTTATTAGATCTAAATTAACCTGCATCCCACAGCTGAAACTTCTCAAAAACAGTTGTACCCGTCGTTTGAATATTTTGCGGATGTTGACCTCCAGAAATTGGGGAGCTGACTGCAAATTCCTTCTGAAAACATACCAAGCAATTCTTTGATTTCAACTGGACTATGGCTCCATGATCTATGCTTCAGGTAGTCCCACAGCCCTGAAAATGTTTGATACATTATAGTTATCTGCTTTAAGACTTATTCCCGGTTGCAGGAAAGCAAATCAAAATTGATCGGTGATTAAGGCGGTGTTGATTAGCGATCAGTAAAATTGCTGTTGCAGAAAGGCCAATCAGTGTTTGATTGGAAATTATTGTCTCATCAGATTTGACCAGCAGATTTTTGCTGGTTAGTACTTGATTGCCGATGAAGAGTGTATTCGGGGATCGAAATGGCCAAAAACTAACCTATAATTGCATTTACTTTTGCTAAAGCGTGACATGTGGAATGATTTCTAAAGTAATATTTATCATAATTCTACTACATTCTTGTTTTCCTCAAGGTATAATACCTTTCTTCCTAAAAGATGGTGAAACTTTTCAAAACATTATGCTATAAAGATATTTTGGAGGGGAAAAAATGTATAAAAGGCCCTTTGCCTATTTTTGTAGGTAATTAAAATCCCTTTCGTAAGTGCCTTTATTTTTGGATTTTAGAAGTAGAGAATATATACTAATAAACTAACCTAAAATAGAATGAATAACAGAGGAAACTTCTTTCTTCGCATTAAAAATAAGTATGCTCTTAAAAAGTAGTTAGTAGCGCCTCTTCAGCTTAACAATGACGCAAGGCTCTCAACAGCCGTGTATTCTTTTTGTGAATTTGCTTTTGGTTGCTCTACTGTTCTAAAGCCAAATTAATGGGATCTTCTAATGAAGAAATCTTCAAACATCACGAAGATCTGATATTAAGATGAAGGTGCTTCAGAGAGAGAGAGAGAGAGAGAGAGAGAGAGAGAGAGAGAGAAATTCTTCTTTACATATAATGATAGGGAATTTGAACAGAGATTTAGGTTAAGTAAGGATTCTTGGGTACTTTTACTTTCAAGAATCGACGAACGTTTGACTACAGAGACTAATTGGAATTTCCCACTTTCTATAATGAACCACCTGCTAATCACACTGAAATTTATATGCAGTTGGGACCTTTCAGACTGTGTTAGTTGATCTTATTGGGGCCCACAAGTCAATGACTTGTCACTTTATTATAAGTATAACCCCTGAAATTGCTGATCTGTTATTGGGGTACCTTATAAAGCCCCATCCTCAAACAAGGGCCCCTAATGTTTCTTGAGCGATTTATTTTCACCTATTGTAAATTCACAATAAACAGGTCTTCTGCTCACGAAGCTTTAAACAAACAAAGAAAGAACATTTTCTGCTGGCTTTGGTCTCTAAAGTGCACTGTTGCCAAATTCATTTTGTCAGTCTTTTGATGAACGCTCTGCGACTGGTGCTTAACGTTTGTGCAACCCAAGGAAAAATCAAACTGATTGGCAATCAGTAGCTGATTTGATTTGCTTTCCTTCAACCAGGCATTATACTTGGTGCATCCACAGTTCCTATCAATAACCTGCAGATCGAAACTGATGAACCTCTTCTTTATATCAGACGTGAACAACTCAGCCTTTCTTATGCACTGAAGATCGCAGCTAGACGAATTCCAAAATGTTTGACTATGTGATCCCTTCAAAGTGTTTGTCTTCAGATCGTATTCATGGTATTCCTTTCAGTCTGAGCATCTCTAGATACCTTCAAAAACTCAATGTTACTCTATCTCCTATACACAACTTCCTCTTCTTCCACACGTTGGGAAACTAGTACATTGATGATCAGTACATATTCATTCATTCATTCATTATCTGTTTACCCTCCTCTTATGTAGGACTTACACCCCCCAGGACTTACAAGCGGGTGCCTGGGGTCAGAGGCCCGTCGAGGAGCAGACACTCATGGATCGGACAGAGCATCCAGGATGGGTGATCAGCCCGATGCCTGGTATGGGATGAAGGAAGTAGATGAAACGAAATGTGGGTGAAATGGATGAAAGGAAAGGTGATGATGGAGCAGTTGGTGGAATGAATGGCGGGGGAAACCGGAGAACCCGGAGAAAACCCGCTTCGTCCACCACAAATCCCACATGCAGGTCCCTGGGATTGAACCCGGTCCGCCTCGGTGGGAGGCGAGCGGTCTAACCGCTCGGCCACGGCGCCGCCATGATCAGTACATAACTAAACAGATATCCCAAATAATCCACAGACCTGCATTAATCATCTCAAAAACTATTCAAAGAACCCATATCTACTAAACTATATACTGAGGGCTCTCTACTAAATTGCAGATACGCATGTGCAATTATCTATCCAGAACACACAATCCTCTATAGACTTCCTGAATTCTTCTCTGTCTTTTCTGCTGAACTTTATACTGTTAAAAAAGCACTGCGGTTTATCATTATCAGTAATGAGGTATCTTTCCTAATCCTAACTTACTCACTAAGTGTCTTACAAACCCCTCAGGACAGAAACATACATCTCACATGGGCTCAAGATATTCTAAGCATAAACATGGATTTGCAACACCAACGTAAAGAAGTTGTGTTTTGCTGGTTACCATCTCATGTGACATTAGTGGCTATTAAACGGCAGATGCAGCTGCCAAAGAATCCACCAAACACCCAGTGAGCGATTATTCAATCCCAGTACCTCACAGCGGCGTATTCAGTCATATAATCCGACGCCTAAAGCACCACTGGAAACAACAATGGATGAATCAACCTGCCACCGATCTTCACGAGATCAGGTCTTATCCTGAAGTCACACCATCTCTTACATTCGCTGAAAGAACACAAGTTGCTCTAACAAGGTTACGGATCGGCCACACCTCACTCAATCACTCACGCATATCTGCTCCGTAAAGATGACCCTCCTGTGTGCTCCAACTGCAACATCCAACTTACAATCAACCATGTTACCGAATGCCCCATCTCCAAAGGAAAAAATCTGATGTGTTACACTCACATGACTTTCTCTACTCTTGTACAAACTATTTTTACAAACGCTTATTCTCCACCTACTTCATGTTAATCGAGGTAAACATTTGCAGAGTCTATCTTATTGCTAATTTTCTTGTAGATGTAAGGGGAATATATATTTACAAGGGCAATATAGAAATACAGTAGCCTTTAAGCACATACATATCTCTTAGTAGCTGGTTGTTAGGTGCAGCACCATTCCCTTTGCCACAGATTAATACTCTTTGCATATCCAAGACAAAAAATTGAATAACGAATTCCCATTTGAGAAAATAAGTATTGAAACATTTAAGAGAATAACAAGCAATATCTCGAAAATGGTTCACTCAACAACAAAAATGTATATATCATAAATTGTGTATTTTAACGCGATCTACATCTTTTGTGTAGAAAAATTTTGTCTATCTTTTATGATTTACCAGTTATGCAAAAGTCGTTCACAATGAAGAACACTTTTGGAGACATTCCCAGAAAATTCAAGATATACATTTTATTTGTCATAAAAGTATCTTAAACATATGATACTTTAATCAAAATCGTTAGAGCCGTTTTTGATAAAATTAAAATTTTCGAAAAATGTTCCATGTAAAGGGTAATCTGGGGTGGGAAGATTTTCTTGAAAACCTTCGTGTCGCATCTCTGAAAGATACTAAACCTAAATACCAAGTTTGGTGTTTATCCGACTGCTCGTTTCTGAGTTATGCTGTTCACAGACAGACACACAGACAGACACAGACACACACACGGACATATTTCCAAACATCTGATGTGTTACACTCACATGACTTTCTCTACTCTTGTACAAACTATTTTTACAAACGCTTATTCTCCATATGCTCCATGTTAATCGAGATATCGAGATGTCAAACTTATTGGTAATTTTCTTGTAGATGCAAGGGGAATATGGTAGGTTTTAAGCGATGGTCAAATATTTTAACGCTGGTTGCTATGTGGCGCATTCCATTCTCTTTGCATGTCCAGGACATAAAAAAATCTGATGTGTTACACTCACATGACTTTCTCTACTCTTGTACAAACTATTTTTACAAACGCTTATTCTCCATCTACTTCATGTTAATCGAGGTAAACATTTGCAGAGTCTATCTTATTGCTAATTTTCTTGTAGATGTAAGGGGAAAATATATTTACAAGGGCAATTTGGAAATACAGTAGACTTTAAGCACATACATATCTCTTAATAGCTGGTTGCTAGGTTCCCTTTGCCACAGATTATAACTCTTTGCATATTCAAGACAAAAAAATGAATAACGAATTCCCATTTGAGAAAATAAGTATTGAAACATTTAAGGGAATAACAAGCAATATCTCGAAAATGGTTCACTCAACAACAAAAATGTATATGACATAAATTGTGTATTTTTACCCGATCTACATTTTTTGTGTAGTAAAATTTTGTCTATCTCTTATGGTTTACCAGTTATGCAAAAGTAGTTCACAATGAAGAACACTTTTGGAGACATTCCCAGAAAATTCGAGATAAACATTTTATTTGTCATGAAAATATCTCAAACATATGATATTTTAATTAAAATCGTTAGAGCCATTTTTGAGAAAATTAAAATTTTCGAAAAATGTTCCATGTAAAGGGTAGTCTGGGGTGGGAGGATTTTCTTGAAAACCTTCGTGTCGCATCTCTGGTAGATACTGACCCTAAATACCAAGTTTGGTGTTTATCCGACTGTTCGTTTCTGAGTTATGCTGTTCACAGACACACAGACACACACACACACACACACACACACCGACACACACACGGACATGTTTCCAAAAATGCTTTTTTGGATTCAGGGAGTCTCAAAACATGTATTTCCGGTGAAATCTCGGTATCGAACTTTTGAGTGGAATACAATACTTCCCCTACTTACTATACGTAGTAGAGAAAGTAAAAATCTGATGTGTTACACTGACATGAGTTTCTCTACTCTTGTACAAACTATTTTTACAAACTCTTATTCTCCATCTATTTCATATTAATCGAGATAAACATTTGGAGAAACGATCTTTTGACATGCAAACAGAATTTCATTTTACACATAGCGACCAGTTCTAAAAATATTTGACTATCGCTTAAGGCCTACTATATTCCCCTGGTTTTGTATTTGCAAGGGCAATATAGAAATACAGTAGCCTTTAAGCACATACATATCTCTTAATAGCTGGTTGCTATGTGCAGCACCATTCCCTTTGCCAAAGATTAATACTCTTTGCATATCCAAGATAGAAAATGAATAACGAATTCCCATTTGAGAAAATAAGTATTGAAAAATTTAAGGGAAGAACAAGCAATATCTCGAATGGTTCACTCAACAAAAAAAACTTATATGACATAAATTGTGTATTTTAACGCGATCTAAATTTTTTGTGTAGTAACATTTTTTGTCTATCTCTTATGGTTTACCAGTTACGCAAAAATCGTTCACAATGAAGAATACTTTTGGAGACATTCCCAGAAAATTCGAGGTAGGCATTTCATTTGTCATGAAAATATCTTACACATATGATATTTTAACCAAAATCGTTAGAGCCATTTTGAGTAAATTAAAATTTTCGAAAAATGTGCCATGTAAAGTCTGGGGTGGGAGGATTTTCTTGAAAACGTTGGTGTCGCATCTCTGAAAGATACTGAACCTAAATGCCAAGTTTGGTGTTTATCCGACCGTTCGTTTCTGAGTAATTCACAAACACACACACGGACATGTTTCCAAAAATGCTTTTTTTTGGATTCAAAGGTTCTCAAAACATATATTTCCGGTGAAATCTCGGTATCGAATTTTTGGGTGGAATACAATACTTCCCCTTCTTACTGTACATAGTAGAGAAAGTAAAAAAGATCTACACCACATCTCCATAGATAGGCTAACGCCATCAACCACCCTGAAGTTCTGCGCTTCTTTAAGTACTTACATAAATTTATATCGGAGTTTATAATATTTATTGTTCGTTAAGTACTGTGTTAATCAACACTGTAAGTAGGATATATAGGAGAGAGCTGGCGCAGTTTTTTGCGTTTATATGGGAAAGGATAGGGAAAACGAGGCTAGATGCGACGGTTCAAGGAGGAAAATGCGTTTATATGGGGGAGATAGGGAATACGAGGACTGACGCTAGGCTAGACGGTGTTGAATGAGGGAGAGTGCGCTTTATATGAGAGAGGTAGGGGAATATGAGAAGTGCTAGGCTAGACAGAGGCTGAGTAATGTATGGTTTATATGAGCGGTATAGGAAAACGCGGAGATGTGTTAGGCTAGACAGGGCTTGAAACGTAGTGCATGGTTTATATGAGAGATATAGGAAAACGAGGAAAGGTGTTAGGCTAGACAGAAGTCGAGGAGTAGAGTATGGTTTATATGAGAAGTATAGGAAAACGAGGAGAGGTATTAGGTTAGGAGAATTGAGTTTGTGTTTATAAGGAGAGACGAGAAAACGGAGAGAGATCCTATGCTAGGATAGACAGGTGTTAAAGTTAGGTTAGATAGGAAACCAAGGAGTGATACTCAGCTAGAGGGGGGCAGGAGGGAATGAGCTTTTGAGAGGTAGGGGATACGGGGAGTGGTGTTAGACTAGACAGAGGTTTAGAGTATGCGTTTATATGTATGAGAAGTATAGGAACAGGAAGAGGGGTGCTAGACTAGTCAGAGGTTGAGGAGTAGAGTATAGTTTATATGAGAGGTATAGGAAAACGAGGAGAGGAGTTAGACTAGACAGAGGTCGAGGAGCAGAGTATGGTTTATGTGAGAGTCATAGGTAAACGAGAGAGGCGTTAGGCTAGACAGAGCTAGAGGAGTAGAGTATGGTTTATATGAGAGGTATAGGAACAGGAGGAGAGGTGTTAGGCTAGACAGGTAGTGTAGCAGTAGGAATATGGACTTATATACAGGAGAGATAGGGAATATGAGGTGCTAGACTTGAAAGCGACTTTAGACGTGAACTTAGTGGAAAACTGTTTCATGTCAATGTTCTAGACATGCCCATCACGTAACCTATTCAGGGAAAAGGTGACTCGTTCAGGGGAAAAAGGTGACTGCTCAGGGAAAAAGGAGGCCCACAAAGGGAAAAAGTTGACTAGCAAAGGGAAAAACGTGACCAGCAAAGGGAAAAAATGTCACCAGCAAAGGGAAAAAAGGCGACCACCAAAGGGAAAAAGATGACCTGCAACGGGAAAAGCTAACCCACTAACACTAAAAGGTAAGTAATTCAGCTAGTATTGCAAGAGGTTGACTGCATCATAGCAGTGTATGATTTCACATGTAATTCAGCTAGTATCGTATGTATTTAGGCTAATTCATCTAGTAACACAGAATAGATTCCAGAGGCTAACTGCATCATGGCTCTGCATAATTTCACAGATAATTCAGCTAGTATCGTAGGTATTTAGGCTAATTCAGCTAGTATCACAAGAGGATAGATTCTAGGGTTGGGTATAGCTTAGTGTCGTATTTCACAGGTAATTCAGCTAGTATCGTAGGTATTTAGGCTAATTCAGCTAGTATCACAGGAGGCTAGATTCCAGGGTTGGGTATAGCATAGTTTCATATTTCACAGGTAATTCAGAGGGTATCGTAGGTATTTAGGATAATTCAAGTAACATAGGTGTTTAGAGTAATTAAGCAAGTATCACAGGAGGCTAGATTCCAGGGTTGGGTATAGCATAGTTTCGTATTTCAGAGGGTATCGTAGGTATTTAGGATAATTCAAGTAACATAGGTGTTTAGAGTAATTAAGCAAGCATTACAGGAGGGTAGGTTCCAGGGGTTGGTTATAACCTAGCTTCGTATTTCACAGATAGGTCAGGTAATATCGTAAGTATTTGAGGTAATCGACAGAGCTTCACAGATATTATTGATAATTTCGATCAGAGATTTGTATCACAGCTATTTAAGGTAAATGCAGATGATTCAGGTTGTATCAATGGTATTTGAGTCATCTTAACAGGTAATTCAGATAGTATCACAGGTGCTCGTGCTAATTTAGAGCAGGAATTCGTATCAGGGCTAGTTAAAGTAATTTCACATGATTCGGGTAGTATCACAGGTATTTAAATCATTTTCATAGCCAATTCAGCTAGTATCGTGAGCATTTAAGCTAATTCAGCTAGTATCACAGGAGGCTAGATTCCAGAGGCTAACTGCATCATAGCTATGCATGATTTCACAGCTAATTCAGCTAGTATCGTAGGTATTTAAATCATTTTCATAGCCAATTCAGCTAGTATCGTGAGCATTTAAGCTAATTCAGCTAGTATCACAGGAGGCTAGATTCCAGAGGCTAACTGCATCATAGCTATGCATGATTTCACAGCTAATTCAGCTAGTATCGTAGGTATTTAGGCTAATTCAGGTAGTATCACAGGAGGCTAGATTCCAGGGTTGGGTATAGCATAGTTTCATATTTCAAGGTAATTCAGAGGGTATCGTAGGTATTTAGGATAATTCAAGTAACATAGGTGCTTAGAGTAATTAAGCAAGCATTACAGGAGGGTAGGTTCCAGGGGTTGGTTATAGCCTAGTTTCGTATTTTACAGATAGTTCAGGTAATATCATAAGTATTTGGATAATCAGCATAGTTTCACAGATGCTCGTAATAATTTCTATCAGAGATTTGTATCACGGCTATTTAAGGTAAATGCAGCTGATTCAGGTTGTATCAATGGTATTTGAGTCATTTTAACAGATAATTCTGATAGTATCACAGGTGCTCGTACTAATTTAGAGTAGGAATTCGTATCTGAGCTAGTTAATGTAATTTCACTTGATTCGAGTAGTATCACAGGTATTTAAGTCATTTTAACAGGCAATTCAACTGGTATCACAGGTACTCATGGTAATATAGAGAGTAATTCGATTATAAAACTTTTCTCATCCAGCGTTACAACAATTTATATACTTTTTTCTAAATCTTACAAATTTTTATATGTTAAACAGTTATTGTACGATGCAGAGAGGGATAAACTGTATATGGTTTACAAACTGAAAAGCTTTGCGTCAACATACCTTTATTTCAGTTCGTTATAGATGTCTCTCCCCTTTTATCTAGGCTTGAGACTAGCACTAGGATTGCTCCTAATGGCAGGGTTACCACCTTCCCTTCCATCTTCTTCTTTCTTCATCAGGCGTCAGCTATCTGCATATACAGCACACAGATAACCTTCTTTTTAAGATTGTAGACTCACGAGAAAATCTTTATCTTTAACTTACATTCTTTTAAGCACTGTTTGTAATGGCGTAATGTCCATACGCATATGTCGTTATCCCATCCTCAGCAATAATTCTTTTATCATCAAACGGAGTCAATGCAATTTTATTCACTTGCACTGTAGCAAGAGCATGCTTTCGTGATAGGATCAGATTCATAGGTGTTCTGATGATTTCACAGGTTTTAAGACAGTCTGTATAGCTGTCAAACGAAATGTACTGCTTAATAGCGCTACGTTTTATACCTTTAATCTTTTTTATCATTGACCCTTGAATATCTAAGGCATACATCTTAGGACGTAGTCCAACAAAGCGTAGGATGATTTTGCTATTAGCCTCATCTTTAAATTTTCCCAATACCTTTTTGTTCTGAGTAGAGTAACATATATGGTTGGCAGGGTAATCAGCTGTATCGAGATGCTCAAGAAAACGTAGCTTGTCCTGGTACACATCTTCAGTTGTTACACGATGAATGAACGAATCAGTGTCCATATACATAAGCTTCAGGTTTTTAGCTCCATAATAAGGCAACAAAACATCGTAATGATAGTTATACATTAATGTCTTGGAGATGTCCAACACACTCATACCAATGTATATAGGCTTGTTGAATACAATCTGACGAGAGGCCATATGTACAGCAGCTAGATTATCAGCATATATCGTCCTGTCGATAAACGTAGGCTTGGCGATCAGCTTCTCTAGAGTTTTTTCATTGGTCACCAGTCGTATATCCATGCGGTTACGCAGGTTCTCCATAGTTTTTCCAAACATAGCGTTGTTAAAGAGCTTGTAGAGATCCTTCTCGAAATCATTTGCAGCTTGTTGTCGTAGCCTGTTGTTAAATTCCACATAAGGTTTCAACCACTGAGACTGTCGGAATTGTAGCACACGATGGATTTTTGTTAGTCGTAGTCCATGACTAAGAGCTTGCTTCAAAGCCATGTAATGCACTACATACTTCTTTCGAGGTCCAAGATGAGGTATCAGTTTCTTTGTAGATGATTCCAATGGTTTCATACACTCTGGCAGGAAAGGTAGATCGTTGTGTAGATCGTGAAGTTCAGCAGGATACTCGATGTCAACTTCTAATATGTACCCATGAGGATCATCTTCTTGTAGTGTTTCTAAGTTGATTTCTTCAGGTGACAGCCACTGAAATCCAGCAAAAGGAAGAGCGTGACACATTGCCCACCCATATTGGTTATTAGCGTCCTCGTATGTGATAAATTGGGTTGGTCTCGTCGGATCAAACTTCTCCATATAAGTGTTATTAGCCTCAGCATACCGATGAGAAACTTGGCATAAACCTCCTCTTATACCTGATTCCACCATGAGTAATTGATCATAATCTTGTAACAGCTCTAACTTAATTCCAGTATACAGTAACATGGCGTCCCATGTAAGACCTGGAGAGGTAAAATAATGGGCAGGATCAACTTTGTGTGTTTTAAGGGTTTGCTCTCTGAACGTCTCAAAGACATCAGCTAGAAGAAGTACATCCGAAGTTAAGTAGAGATCGCTGTACTCTCCCAGGTTTCTCACATTGAACAGCTCCCATACATTTCTAGCATGATCGTAGTCAGTATCAGTAATTTCTTCTTCATTTAATCTATTGTAGAAGGAGTCCTTAGGAGGCAAGCAGGTCTCGTTCAGGGCATCCCATGACGTAACAAAATCATATGGAAATACACCCTTACGGGTCATCAACTTCAATTTGTCTTCTCCAAAGTACTTTAGCGTTTCAGGATACGAGGTTAGATTTTTTACCAACTTATCCAAGCTTGTACTGAGGAATCGGAAGCTATCCACAAATCGAAGCTTTATATCTCCTACATACTTGGTGAATGAGATATAGCTTTCTTCAGAGTTAGGAATTACCTCCACACGTTCACTTGTGCACCCCAGCTCCTTTACAATGAAATGCGAGTCATATCCGCTAAGGTTATGCATGAAGACTGGTATATATTTAGGTGTTTTACAGGCTAAATTACATTCATTATGAAGACTTCCACGATATTCACCGCTGATGTGATCATGGTCGCGTACTTTATAGTTCTCTTCTGTAAAGGGTTTTCCACACAAGTAGCATGCTGAAGAAGACTCAAAATCCTTTTGCTGTTGATCCGTAAGTTTCAGAGGCTTAGCAGATTTGTATATATTACCAATCATTTCTGCAAGAGATGTAAGGTACAGCATAAACTTCTGAGCAGCATCAGCACCACGATACACATAGGGTTGCTTAGGAAGACCAGTTTCGAGATGTTCAACACTGGATGTAGGCTTCACGTAAACACAGAAGCTCATTGGTGTGTGCTCTTGATAAGGGGTTGTATAGGAAGTTTCAGGATTGGGTATACACGTTTGGCATGGAGTGAGAATACTCTCAAAATCAGCATAGATGACATAAGGTACTTTCAGCATCCTCTCAACATTTTTAAACTGAACAATTGATTTCTCCTTGGTAGGCATAACTACCCTCGCAACACCATGTTGAATACAGAAGGCTACATGTTCTTGCAGTTTTTCCTGTCCACTTCGTCCATATCGATCATCAAAATGTGTAAAGCAGCGCTTACAAGTATAAACCCGTCCATTATGGTTAGTTTTCTGGCGTCGAACGAGTTTCTCAAAATTCTTTATATACACGTAGTGATGTTTTCCACTGATGTCATTCAATAGTAGCAGGTCGCGATGTTCAGGTAGTTCAATGTCAGCAACCTTTATTGGATACACTTCATGCTTCTCATCCAGCCCGAAAACGTTAATGGATATCTTGTTAAACTTCTCAAATTTAGGTATTTGAGAAAGTGGAGTAGGGTAGGAAACACAGCTGAAGTCGTACTTGTCTTGAAGTTCTTTGTATTTGCTGACGCGTTGAGGCTTGATGCTCACGAATTTGGCCAGTATAGAGTACATGAAACATTTCTCGTCGCTAAAGTTCTGGATGTTTATACATGCTTTCCTTGCTTCAACAGCTGACGGTAGTGGTATGTAGCTACTTCCTCGTAACGGGTTGTACTTGTTGATACGAAGTCGAACTCCTTCCACAGCAAGCAAAGCCCAGCTGCTACCCTTAAGCTGAGACTCCTCCATTTCAGTCACCAATTTCTTGAATTTCACTTCCATCGTTGAGTCCAGATCAGTTTCCAGGAAAACAGCTTGATTCCGTGTTTTAAATGTTTTGTCACAGGTTTCTCCAATACTGTTAACAAATCGACACTCAGCAAGCAGATTAATTTTAACACTCTTATGAATGCTAAGCTCTTTATGCACAGCATGGATTATACGTTGTTTTGCCTCTTGCAGATACATATTTAGGTCCTTAGCTGATTCGCATCGTATAAAATACGATTTCAATCGTCCTTCGAATGAAGTTTCGTATTCTTTCATATCGCAGTCCTCCATTGTTGACAGCAACTGATGTTTAGTTGGCTCCAATCTTCTTTTCTTCTGAGGGCTGCTTATTTCACATATATCTTCGTGTCGCTGTCCCTTATAACAATCTTTGAAGGTTACATTACAATGTTTACATTTGAAGAGCTTCTTGCAGCTCATCTCGTGTCTTCTCTTGTCATAACCTCGGAGGAACTTCTTCCCACATTTTCCGCATGCATATCCAGTAGCGCTTGGAATAATATCCTTATACGCTGAGTTATTCATCTTTATTCTTGATGTAATAACGTATTAATCACTGATCAATGAAATGTAGACCTCTTCACCTTGACACCACTTTAGAAAGCTGATTATTCTTGGAGAGAACACGATGTTAACACCTCAAGACTAATTAGCACAATGAAGTCCAATGCCCTAGATCACCATATTTATAGAGGGAGCACGAACCTTTTAGATCAATCATAAACTCGCTCCATAACCAGCTGTATATGTCCGCTCAACGTGTATTAATCTCAGCCATATAACCTCACGCCCAGAAGCAGGATGTTTATGACGTCACACCTAGAGACAGGATGTCTGACAGCATCAAACACGTTTAAACTCCTCTCATAACTACCTGCTTATGCTGTCACACCAGCAAGAGAAGCATTCTCACACGCTCATTCAGACATATATTTCAAATTCAAAGCCTACCACCACCACCACCACCACCACCACCACCACCACCTATTGTACCAAGGTTAATGCCAGCTGTATTATCGCAATACTTAAAGTAAAAGCTTAAAAGGTAACAAGAAGATTTTCCTCCTTATTTACTTAATTATTTCATGTTTTCATTCCCTTTTCAATTCTTCCGTTCCATCTTCCCACAGAAACACCATTACATTTCACTGCAATCACGAGAAAAGCAAACGCTCATTCAGGCATATATTTCAAATTCAAAGCCTACCACCACCACCACCACCACCACCACCACCGCCATCACCTATTGTACCAAGGTTAATTCCAGCTGTATTATCACAATTCTTAAAGTAAAAGCTTAAAAGGTAATGTAGAAGATTTTCCCCCTTATTTACTTAATTATTTCATGTTTTATTCCCTTTTCAATTCTTCCTTTCCATCTTCTCACAGAAAGACCATTACATTTCACTACAATCATGAGAAAAGCAATTTTTCCAGAGTTACACAGATTCTAAGCTTCTAAATCGAACCCGGTAATACTTTTAATAAATGTATTTTAGCTCCCCAATATCAGCATCTACCATTTAATCTTTACTCGAACCTGATATGGTCCATAAGCTTGAAGATATATGAAATCACCCTTCGGGATTCGATCTGAGTACTTTAAAGTAATATTTGTCACGATAACGATATTTAAGGACTAGATACTCTGTTTGCGTCTACCTTGACATGTTTATCTAAATTAAATTACGAGTTATTAAATTTTTGCAAGTAAATTTCATTGAATCGGTATTCGAACCCAGAACACCAGGAACAAGATAATTTATAATATTAGTCTGACATGTTAAACAAAGTTGTATGCAGTTACATCATCGATCTAAGTGATATATTCTAGTGTACAGAGGAAAATTAAGAAAGTCATTAAAAGATGAGGAATCGAACCAAGCACAACTGATTGGCAATTATATACAGCATTAATTACCCATCATAGAAGCTATCAATCATGCTTTAGTCCACTCCTCTACCTCACTTAGTTCCCGAGATAATGAAAATTTTAAAATTAGGATCGAACCCAGGACGTCATGTATCTAATTACACATCCACAAGATACTACCTAATAACATAAACGCAATAAAGTTTATTTGGCGTCTTTATCTTAATTGGTTTAGGAGTTATTAAATTTATAAGTAAATTCCATCGAATCAGTATTCGAACCCAGAACACCAAGAACAAAATAATTTATAATATGAGATTGGTAAGCTTAAAGGTGTTGTATGTAGTTACAGCATCAATTTAAGTGATATTTTCTAGAGTATAGAGTAAAATTAAGCAAGTCATTAACAAATCGGGATTCGAACTAGGGACAACTGATTAGAAATTATATACAGTATTAGTTACCCATCACAGGAGCTATCAAACATGCTTTAGTCCATCCCTCTAGCTTTCTTAGTTTCCGAGATAATGGAGGTTTTAAAATTAAGGATCGAACCGAGGACACCAGGTACCAAAATATACATTTACAAGAAACTACCTAATGACAATAATGTAATAAAGTTTATTTGACGTCTTTATCTTAATTAGTCTCTGAGTTATTAGAAGATGAATTTGCATTCACTCCTAGGATTCGAACCCAGGCATCCCGGTCAACTTGGAACAAGGTCCTAATGACGCGGCGCATTCCAAAGAATTGATTAGTTTTTATCCCAATGTTCTATCTCTTGTCATTCAGGAGATATAAGCGATTAAACAGTAGAGATAATATGGGCGGAGCTTGCCGGCATAGATCAAAAGAACTTTATCAGATGTCGGCATCTCTCTGTGCGCTCAAACATACATATTATCTCTACTGTTTAATCGCTTATATCTCCTGAATGACAAGAGATAGAACATTGGGATAAAAACTAATCAATTCTTTGGAATGCGCCGCGTCATTAGGACCTTGTTCCAAGTTGACCGGGATGCCTGGGTTCGAATCCTAGGAGTGAATGCAAATTCATCTTCTAATAACTCAGAGACTAATTAAGATAAAGACGTCAAATAAACTTTATTACATTATTGTCATTAGGTAGTTTCTTGTAAATGTATATTTTCGTACCTGGTGTCCTCGGTTCGATCCTTAAGTTTAAAAACTCCATTATCTCGGAAACTAAGAAAGCTAGAGGGATGGACTAAAGCATGTTTGATAGCTCCTGTGATGGGTAACTAATACTGTATATAATTTCCAATCAGTTGTCCCTAGTTCGAATCCCGATTTGTTAATGACTTGCTTAATTTTACTCTATACTCTAGAAAATATCACTTAAATTGATGCTGTAACTACATACAACACCTTTAAGCTTACCAAACTCATATTATAAATTATTTTGTTCTTGGTGTTCTGGGTTCGAATACTGATTCGATGGAATTTACTTATAAATTTAATAACTCCTAAACCAATTAAGATAAAGACGCCAAATAAACTTTATTGCGTTTATGTTATTAGGTAGTATCTTGTGGATGTGTAATTAGATACATGACGTCCTGGGTTCGATCCTAATTTTAAAATTTTCATTATCTCGGGAACTAAGTGAGGTAGAGGAGTGGACTAAAGCATGATTGATAGCTTCTATGATGGGTAATTAATGCTGTATATAATTGCCAATCAGTTGTGCTTGGTTCGATTCCTCATCTTTTAATGACTTTCTTAATTTTCCTCTGTACACTAGAATATATCACTTAGATCGATGATGTAACTGCATACAACTTTGTTTAACATGTCAGACTAATATTATAAATTATCTTGTTCCTGGTGTTCTGGGTTCGAATACCGATTCAATGAAATTTACTTGCAAAAATTTAATAACTCGTAATTTAATTTAGATAAACATGTCAAGGTAGACGCAAACAGAGTATCTAGTCCTTAAATATCGTTATCGTGACAAATATTACTTTAAAGTACTCAGATCGAATCCCGAAGGGTGATTTCATATATCTTCAAGCTTATGGACCATATCAGGTTCGAGTAAAGATTAAATGGTAGATGCTGATATTGGGGAGCTAAAATACATTTATTAAAAGTATTACCGGGTTCGATTTAGAAGCTTAGAATCTGTGTAACTCTGGAAAAATTGCTTTTCTCATGATTGTAGTGAAATGTAATGGTCTTTCTGTGAGAAGATGGAAAGGAAGAATTGAAAAGGGAATAAAACATGAAATAATTAAGTAAATAAGGGGGAAAATCTTCTACATTACCTTTTAAGCTTTTACTTTAAGAATTGTGATAATACAGCTGGAATTAACCTTGGTACAATAGGTGATGGCGGTGGTGGTGGTGGTGGTGGTGGTGGTAGGCTTTGAATTTGAAATATATGCCTGAATGAGCGTTTGCTTTTCTCGTGATTGCAGTGAAATGTAATGGTGTTTCTGTGGGAAGATGGAACGGAAGAATTGAAAAGGGAATGAAAACATGAAATAATTAAGTAAATAAGGAGGAAAATCTTCTTGTTACCTTTTAAGCTTTTACTTTAAGTATTGCGATAATACAGCTGGCATTAACCTTGGTACAATAGGTGGTGGTGGTGGTGGTGGTGGTGGTGGTGGTGGTGGTAGGCTTTGAATTTGAAATATATGTCTGAATGAGCGTGTGAGAATGCTTCTCTTGCTGGTGTGACAGCATAAGCAGGTAGTTATGAGAGGAGTTTAAACGTGTTTGATGCTGTCAGACATCCTGTCTCTAGGTGTGACGTCATAAACATCCTGCTTCTGGGCGTGAGGTTATATGGCTGAGATTAATACACGTTGAGCGGACATATACAGCTGGTTATGGAGCGAGTTTATGATTGATCTAAAAGGTTCGTGCTCCCTCTATAAATATGGTGATCTAGGGCATTGGACTTCATTGTGCTAATTAGTCTTGAGGTGTTAACATCGTGTTCTCTCCAAGAATAATCAGCTTTCTAAAGTGGTGTCAAGGTGAAGAGGTCTACATTTCATTGATCAGTGATTAATACGTTATTACATCAAGAATAAAGATGAATAACTCAGCGTATAAGGATATTATTCCAAGCGCTACTGGATATGCATGCGGAAAATGTGGGAAGAAGTTCCTCCGAGGTTATGACAAGAGAAGACACGAGATGAGCTGCAAGAAGCTCTTCAAATGTAAACATTGTAATGTAACCTTCAAAGATTGTTATAAGGGACAGCGACACGAAGATATATGTGAAATAAGCAGCCCTCAGAAGAAAAGAAGATTGGAGCCAACTAAACATCAGTTGCTGTCAACAATGGAGGACTGCGATATGAAAGAATACGAAACTTCATTCGAAGGACGATTGAAATCGTATTTTATACGATGCGAATCAGCTAAGGACCTAAATATGTATCTGCAAGAGGCAAAACAACGTATAATCCATGCTGTGCATAAAGAGCTTAGCATTCATAAGAGTGTTAAAATTAATCTGCTTGCTGAGTGTCGATTTGTTAACAGTATTGGAGAAACCTGTGACAAAACATTTAAAACACGGAATCAAGCTGTTTTCCTGGAAACTGATCTGGACTCAACGATGGAAGTGAAATTCAAGAAATTGGTGACTGAAATGGAGGAGTCTCAGCTTAAGGGTAGCAGCTGGGCTTTGCTTGCTGTGGAAGGAGTTCGACTTCGTATCAACAAGTACAACCCGTTACGAGGAAGTAGCTACATACCACTACCGTCAGCTGTTGAAGCAAGGAAAGCATGTATAAACATCCAGAACTTTAGCGACGAGAAATGTTTCATGTACTCTATACTGGCCAAATTCGTGAGCATCAAGCCTCAACGCGTCAGCAAATACAAAGAACTTCAAGACAAGTACGACTTCAGCTGTGTTTCCTACCCTACTCCACTTTCTCAAATACCTAAATTTGAGAAGTTTAACAAGATATCCATTAACGTTTTCGGGCTGGATGAGAAGCATGAAGTGTATCCAATAAAGGTTGCTGACATTGAACTACCTGAACATCGCGACCTGCTACTATTGAATGACATCAGTGGAAAACATCACTACGTGTATATAAAGAATTTTGAGAAACTCGTTCGACGCCAGAAAACTAACCATAATGGACGGGTTTATACTTGTAAGCGCTGCTTTACACATTTTGATGATCGATATGGACGAAGTGGACAGGAAAAACTGCAAGAACATGTAGCCTTCTGTATTCAACATGGTGTTGCGAGGGTAGTTATGCCTACCAAGGAGAAATCAATTGTTCAGTTTAAAAATGTTGAGAGGATGCTGAAAGTACCTTATGTCATCTATGCTGATTTTGAGAGTATTCTCACTCCATGCCAAACGTGTATACCCAATCCTGAAACTTCCTATACAACCCCTTATCAAGAGCACACACCAATGAGCTTCTGTGTTTACGTGAAGCCTACATCCAGTGTTGAACATCTCGAAACTGGTCTTCCTAAGCAACCCTATGTGTATCGTGGTGCTGATGCTGCTCAGAAGTTTATGCTGTACCTTACATCTCTTGCAGAAATGATTGGTAATATATACAAATCTGCTAAGCCTCTGAAACTTACGGATCAACAGCAAAAGGATTTTGAGTCTTCTTCAGCATGCTACTTGTGTGGAAAACCCTTTACAGAAGAGAACTATAAAGTACGCGACCATGATCACATCAGCGGTGAATATCGTGGAAGTCTTCATAATGAATGTAATTTAGCCTGTAAAACACCTAAATATATACCAGTCTTCATGCATAACCTTAGCGGATATGACTCGCATTTCATTGTAAAGGAGCTGGGGTGCACAAGTGAACGTGTGGAGGTAATTCCTAACTCTGAAGAAAGCTATATCTCATTCACCAAGTATGTAGGAGATAAAGCTTCGATTTGTGGATAGCTTCCGATTCCTCAGTACAAGCTTGGATAAGTTGGTAAAAAATCTAACCTCGTATCCTGAAACGCTAAAGTACTTTGGAGAAGACAAATTGAAGTTGATGACCCGTAAGGGTGTATTTCCATATGATTTTGTTACGTCATGGGATGCCCTGAACGAGACCTGCTTGCCTCCTAAGGACTCCTTCTACAATAGATTAAATGAAGAAGAAATTACTGATACTGACTACGATCATGCTAGAAATGTATGGGAGCTGTTCAATGTGAGAAACCTGGGAGAGTACAGCGATCTCTACTTAACTTCGGATGTACTTCTTCTAGCTGATGTCTTTGAGACGTTCAGAGAGCAAACCCTTAAAACACACAAAGTTGATCCTGCCCATTATTTTACCTCTCCAGGTCTTACATGGGACGCCATGTTACTGTATACTGGAATTAAGTTAGAGCTGTTACAAGATTATGATCAATTACTCATGGTGGAATCAGGTATAAGAGGAGGTTTATGCCAAGTTTCTCATCGGTATGCTGAGGCTAATAACACTTATATGGAGAAGTTTGATCCGACGAGACCAACCCAATTTATCACATACGAGGACGCTAATAACCAATATGGGTGGGCAATGTGTCACGCTCTTCCTTTTGCTGGATTTCAGTGGCTGTCACCTGAAGAAATCAACTTAGAAACACTACAAGAAGATGATCCTCATGGGTACATATTAGAAGTTGACATCGAGTATCCTGCTGAACTTCACGATCTACACAACGATCTACCTTTCCTGCCAGAGTGTATGAAACCATTGGAATCATCTACAAAGAAACTGATACCTCATCTTGGACCTCGAAAGAAGTATGTAGTGCATTACATGGCTTTGAAGCAAGCTCTTAGTCATGGACTACGACTAACAAAAATCCATCGTGTGCTACAATTCCGACAGTCTCAGTGGTTGAAACCTTATGTGGAATTTAACAACAGGCTACGACAACAAGCTGCAAATGATTTCGAGAAGGATCTCTACAAGCTCTTTAACAACGCTATGTTTGGAAAAACTATGGAGAACCTGCGTAACCGCATGGATATACGACTGGTGACCAATGAAAAAACTCTAGAGAAGCTGATCGCCAAGCCTACGTTTATCGACAGGACGATATATGCTGATAATCTAGCTGCTGTACATATGGCCTCTCGTCAGATTGTATTCAACAAGCCTATATACATTGGTATGAGTGTGTTGGACATCTCCAAGACATTAATGTATAACTATCATTACGATGTTTTGTTGCCTTATTATGGAGCTAAAAACCTGAAGCTTATGTATATGGACACTGATTCGTTCATTCATCGTGTAACAACTGAAGATGTGTACCAGGACAAGCTACGTTTTCTTGAGCATCTCGATACAGCTGATTACCCTGCCAACCATATATGTTACTCTACTCAGAACAAAAAGGTATTGGGAAAATTTAAAGATGAGGCTAATAGCAAAATCATCCTACGCTTTGTTGGACTACGTCCTAAGATGTATGCCTTAGATATTCAAGGGTCAATGATAAAAAAGATTAAAGGTATAAAACGTAGCGCTATTAAGCAGTACATTTCGTTTGACAGCTATACAGACTGTCTTAAAACCTGTGAAATCATCAGAACACCTATGAATCTGATCCTATCACGAAAGCATGCTCTTGCTACAGTGCAAGTGAATAAAATTGCATTGACTCCGTTTGATGATAAAAGAATTATTGCTGAGGATGGGATAACGACATATGCGTATGGACATTACGCCATTACAAACAGTGCTTAAAAGAATGTAAGTTAAAGATAAAGATTTTCTCGTGAGTCTACAATCTTAAAAAGAAGGTTATCTGTGTGCTGTATATGCAGATAGCTGACGCCTGATGAAGAAAGAAGAAGATGGAAGGGAAGGTGGTAACCCTGCCATTAGGAGCAATCCTAGTGCTAGTCTCAAGCCTAGATAAAAGGGGAGAGACATCTATAACGAACTGAAATAAAGGTATGTTGACGCAAAGCTTTTCAGTTTGTAAACCATATACAGTTTATCCCTCTCTGCATCGTACAATAACTGTTTAACATATAAAAATTTGTAAGATTTAGAAAAAAGTATATAAATTGTTGTAACGCTGGATGAGAAAAGTTTTATAATCGAATTACTCTCTATATTACCATGAGTACCTGTGATACCAGTTGAATTGCCTGTTAAAATGACTTAAATACCTGTGATACTACTCGAATCAAGTGAAATTACATTAACTAGCTCAGATACGAATTCCTACTCTAAATTAGTACGAGCACCTGTGATACTATCAGAATTATCTGTTAAAATGACTCAAATACCATTGATACAACCTGAATCAGCTGCATTTACCTTAAATAGCCGTGATACAAATCTCTGATAGAAATTATTACGAGCATCTGTGAAACTATGCTGATTATCCAAATACTTATGATATTACCTGAACTATCTGTAAAATACGAAACTAGGCTATAACCAACCCCTGGAACCTACCCTCCTGTAATGCTTGCTTAATTACTCTAAGCACCTATGTTACTTGAATTATCCTAAATACCTACGATACCCTCTGAATTACCTTGAAATATGAAACTATGCTATACCCAACCCTGGAATCTAGCCTCCTGTGATACTACCTGAATTAGCCTAAATACCTACGATACTAGCTGAATTAGCTGTGAAATCATGCATAGCTATGATGCAGTTAGCCTCTGGAATCTAGCCTCCTGTGATACTAGCTGAATTAGCTTAAATGCTCACGATACTAGCTGAATTGGCTATGAAAATGATTTAAATACCTACGATACTAGCTGAATTAGCTGTGAAATCATGCATAGCTATGATGCAGTTAGCCTCTGGAATCTAGCCTCCTGTGATACTAGCTGAATTAGCTTAAATGCTCACGATACTAGCTGAATTGGCTATGAAAATGATTTAAATACCAGTGATACTACCCGAATCATGTGAAATTACTTTAACTAGCCCTGATACGAATTCCTGCTCTAAATTAGCACGAGCACCTGTGATACTATCTGAATTACCTGTTAAGATGACTCAAATACCATTGATACAACCTGAATCATCTGCATTTACCTTAAATAGCTGTGATACAAATCTCTGATCGAAATTATCAATAATATCTGTGAAGCTCTGTCGATTACCTCAAATACTTACGATATTACCTGACCTATCTGTGAAATACGAAGCTAGGTTATAACCAACCCCTGGAACCTACCCTCCTGTAATGCTTGCTTAATTACTCTAAACACCTATGTTACTTGAATTATCCTAAATACCTACGATACCCTCTGAAATACGAAACTATGCTATACCCAACCCTGGAATCTAGCCTCCTGTGATACTTGCTTAATTACTCTAAACACCTATGTTACTTGAATTATCCTAAATACCTACGATACCCTCTGAATTACCTGTGAAATATGAAACTATGCTATACCCAACCCTGGAATCTAGCCTCCTGTGATACTAGCTGAATTAGCCTAAATACCTACGATACTAGCTGAATTACCTGTGAAATACGACACTAAGCTATACCCAACCCTAGAATCTATCCTCTTGTGATACTAGCTGAATTAGCCTAAATACCTACGATACTAGCTGAATTATCTGTGAAATTATGCAGAGCCATGATGCAGTTAGCCTCTGGAATCTATTCTGTGTTACTAGATGAATTAGCCTAAATACATACGATACTAGCTGAATTACATGTGAAATCATACACTGCTATGATGCAGTCAACCTCTTGCAATACTAGCTGAATTACTTACCTTTTAGTGTTAGTGGGTTAGCTTTTCCCGTTGCAGGTCACCTTTTTCCCTTTGGTGGTCGCCTTTTTTCCCTTTGCTGGTGACATTTTTTCCCTTTGCTGGTCACGTTTTTCCCTTTGCTAGTCAACTTTTTCCCTTTGTGGGCCTCCTTTTTCCCTGAGCAGTCACCTTTTTCCCCTGAACGAGTCACCTTTTCCCTGAATAGGTTACGTGATGGGCATGTCTAGAACATTGACATGAAACAGTTTTCCACTAAGTTCACGTCTAAAGTCGCTTTCAAGTCTAGCACCTCATATTCCCTATCTCTCCTGTATATAAGTCCATATTCCTACTGCTACACTACCTGTCTAGCCTAACACCTCTCCTCCTGTTCCTATACCTCTCATATAAACCATACTCTACTCCTCTAGCTCTGTCTAGCCTAACGCCTCTCTCGTTTACCTATGACTCTCACATAAACCATACTCTGCTCCTCGACCTCTGTCTAGTCTAACTCCTCTCCTCGTTTTCCTATACCTCTCATATAAACTATACTCTACTCCTCAACCTCTGACTAGTCTAGCACCCCTCTTCCTGTTCCTATACTTCTCATACATATAAACGCATACTCTAAACCTCTGTCTAGTCTAACACCACTCCCCGTATCCCCTACCTCTCAAAAGCTCATTCCCTCCTGCCCCCCTCTAGCTGAGTATCACTCCTTGGTTTCCTATCTAACCTAACTTTAACACCTGTCTATCCTAGCATAGGATCTCTCTCCGTTTTCTCGTCTCTCCTTATAAACACAAACTCAATTCTGCTAACCTAATACCTCTCCTCGTTTTCCTATACTTCTCATATAAACCATACTCTACTCCTCGACTTCTGTCTAGCCTAACACCTTTCCTCGTTTTCCTATATCTCTCATATAAACCATGCACTACGTTTCAAGCCCTGTCTAGCCTAACACATCTCCGCGTTTTCCTATACCGCTCATATAAACCATACATTACTCAGCCTCTGTCTAGCCTAGCACTTCTCATATTCCCCTACCTCTCTCATATAAAGCGCACTCTCCCTCATTCAACACCGTCTAGCCTAGCGTCAGTCCTCGTATTCCCTATCTCCCCCATATAAACGCATTTTCCTCCTTGAACCGTCGCATCTAGCCTCGTTTTCCCTATCCTTTCCCATATAAACGCAAAAAACTGCGCCAGCTCTCTCCTATATATCCTACTACTGTAAATGAATACTGTGTTAATTAATATGTGAATTGTTCATTATGATGATATTAATAGTCGCGTTATCACTTCAAAGTTTAGCGATTTTAAACAAACATAAATACAACCTATTTCAACAAAATCTGACCATATGGTTTAGTTGTGTGTATTTCGTTTCCAAGTTCTCGCATCCCACGTGTGGTTCGCTTCTCCCAGTTTGAGTATCCTAATGTAGTTGTGCTCTGGTAAATATCTTCAACAACATAGGCAAGTAAAATAGCTACCGTCTTCCTTTAGCACGTTGAACGAATTAAATTCGTGATGAACAAGTGAGCCAATAACAGGCCTGTATATGAATTAGCAGACGTTCTGCTTTCCAGCTAAATGAAGGAAAAGTCATTAAAAGAGAAAAAATCTGATGTGTTACACTCACATGACTTTCTCTACTCTTGTACAAACTATTTTTACAAACGGTTATTCTCCATATTCTTCATGTTAAACGAGATATCGAGATGTTAATCTTATTGCTAATTTTCTTGTAGATGCAAGGTGAGTGTGGTAGGCTTTAAGCGATAGTCAAATATTTTAAGAGCTGGTTGCTATGAGGAGCATTCCATTCTCTTTACATTACCAGGACATAAAAAATGAATAACGAATTCCCATTTGAGAAAAATATAAGTATTGGAAAATTTAATGGAATAACAAGCAATATCTCGAAAACGGTTCACTCAACAACAGAAAATGTATATGACATAAATTGTGTATTTTAACGCGATCTACATTTTTGTGTAGTAAACTTTCGTCTATCTATTATGGTTTACCAGTTATGCAAAAGCCGTTCTCAAAGAAGAATACTTTTTGGAGACATTCCCAGAAAATTTGAGATATACATTTCATTTGTCATGAAAATATCTTAAACTTATGATATTTTAATCAAAATCGTTAGAGCCGTTTTTGAGAAATTAAAATTTTCGAAAAATATTCCATGTAAAGGGTAATCTGGGGTGGGGGGATTTTCTTGAAAACCTTCGTGTCGCATCTCTGGAAGATACTTAACCTAAATACCAAGTTTGGTGTTTATCCGATTGTTCGTTTCTGAGTTATACTGTTCACAGACACAGACACACACATGTTTCCAAAAATGCTTTTTTTGGATTCAGGGAGTCTCAAAACATGTATTTCCGGTGAAATCTCGGTATCGAATTTTTGGGTGGAATACAATACTTCCCCTACTTACTATATGTAGTAGAGAAAGTAGAAAGAAAGAAACGGAAGCCTAGAGCGTATTGTACCTAAGCTATCTGACAGGCAGATAACGTTGGAATGGTTTTACCAAAGCAACTGACCGTTAGATTTTGTGGAGGAAGATGATAAGATAGGAATGGGATTTTCCCAATCTTTTCGATTGAAAATCTGAATGACTAATGATATCTTAGGGGAAAGATTAATTACTATGACATAAGCGTAAGATCATGGCAATCATACCTAAATAAACAACACTTTATTTTGTTTAATCATTCTTTTATATCACAATCATAAAGACAGAGATTAGCAGGATAGGACAGAAAGATGAAGCGTCAAGTATGTATGTTTAAACCTTTCTTATGATAAAAAGATTCAGTCAATAAGTCTGTCTTTGAACAGATTCCATTCGTGTCGATTGAAACGTTTTAAAGTAAGCTTATTAATAAGCTTATTCTCGTTCATCTGAAATTAATTAATGTCTGATACTTTATCTACCACTTACCTAGGGTAGACACTGTATTCCGTACAAAACTTCCATATGACTTTTCTCCAAAATGCATATTTTGAGATCCCTGAACCTCAATGAAAGGATTTTAGAAAATGTCCATGTGTGTGTCTGAAAACAGCACAATACAAAAGGGAAAATTCGGATAAATACCAAACTTGGTATTTGAGTTAAGTATCTTTCAAGAATACGACTATAATATTTTTAAAAAAAATCCTAACCCAGCCCAAACCACTCTTCACCGAAATACACGTTTTGAGACTCTCTGAATAAAAGAAAAAAAAAGGATTTTTAGAAAAAGGACCCTTTGTGTGTGTCTGTGAATAGCATATTTCAGAAATCGATTAATACCAGACAATCAGCATCTTTTAAGATGCGACACGAAGATTTTTAAGAAATTCCTCCACCCCAAACTGCCCCTTACATGAAGCATTTTACGGTGGCTTTTTTTTTTTTTTTCAAATATGGCTGTAACGACTTTGATTAAAATATCTGGTCATAAATATCATATATAAGTACTTGAATGTTCTGGGAATAACCCGTGGAGTCCTTTTCATTATGAATGACTTTTGCCTAACTGGTAAACCGTAATATGAGAAAGTAGTTTCTTGCTGCTACGTATGGAAAGGCAGTTTGAAGAAGATGTATTATAGTGCAAGTGTTGGGGAGAAGAACTTTAAGTAGTTGGAACCCTTCGCCTTCGCCCCAAATGTACTTTCCGGTGGCCTTTGCCCCAAATGTTTCAAAAATATTAACTTTGTAATTTTGACTGTTTCTTTAAATATTTATATTTATGTTTGCCTCGGCTGCGTCAGTATTTATATATTTTTAGACATGAATTTCTTAACAGGGAGCTGTGCGACTGAAGAATGTAGGCTTACACCGACTTTAAGTTGTTCTTCACTCCATTTATTAATGCTTGACACGATTTAAATAACACTTCACTGATATAGAGAGCTATGAGATTCTTTTATTAATTGCTTCCACTTTTTAACATGTAAACTATTTTTGTCTCACACGAATACGTATTAAATTTCTCGAGGACACATCTTGCGTCTGATTAGTAACATTATCTGTTAGCAACGCGTCCAGTTATGAGCACTGTCTACAAGCAACTGACTTCTAGATTTGTAAATTTTTCTATATTTCAGTTTCTGATTGGCTAATCCTACTCCAATAGAATACCTTCATTTAACTAAAGCTCTTTTCTGGTTGTAGATTGGCTATTTTATAAACTGTCTCAAAATTTACATTATTGTTGCCCCAATAATGACTAATAGCATTATTAAACATTCTTACTCATTATTTCCTCAAAGTTACCTCATTGTTAGCAACTTTTAACCTATTTTTCTCACAGCTCCTACGATATTAAATTACGTAATACATTCACATAGCATTATTACACATATACAATAATATAAACATATACAATGACCGTAATATACACTTTTTATATATTGTTACATATACATGTTGCTTTAAGGCGCGATGTTATTGAATTTATATATTATATAATTAGACAGAAATCATTTAAGTGTTAAAAATACTGCCTCAAAAAGAAAGGCAAAATGTGACTACACAAAACATGTAGATCTCGTTAAAGGACACAGTTAATGTTAAACAAAAAGTATTGTGGCATTAACGATTTCCGAGATATTTTTTGTTATTGGTTTGAATTTTAAATTGTTTTTTTTAATGGTAAGCGGCTATCCGTTTTTACTTTATCTACTACGTATAGTATGTAGGGGAAGTATTGTATTCCACCCAAAAATTCGATACCGAGGTTTCACCGGAAATACATGTTTTGAGGCCCCTGAATCCAAAAAAAAAAGCATTTTTGGAAACATGTCCATGTGTGTGTGTCTGTGTGTTTGTCTGCGTGTCTGTGTCTGTCTGTGAACAGCAAAACTCAGAAACGAGCAGTCGAATAAGCACCAAACTTGGTATTTAGGTTCAGTATCTTCCAGAGATGCGACACGAAGGTTTTCAAGAAAATCCCCCCACCCCAGATTACCCTTTACATGGAACATTTTTCGAAAATTTTAATTTTCTCAAAAATGGCTTTAACGATTTTGATTAAAATATCATATGTTTAAGATATTTTCATGACAAATAAAATGTATATCTTGAATTTTCTGGGAATGTCTCCAAAAGTATTCTTCATCGTGGACGACTTTTGCATAACTGGTAAACCATACAAGATAGACAAAATTTTACTACACAATAGATGTAGATCGCGTTAAAATACACAATTTATGTCATATACATTTTTTTGTTGAGTTAACCATTTTGGAGATATTGCTTTTAGTGCCTTAAATTGTTCAATACATATTTTCTCAAATGGGAATTCGTTATTCATTTTTTTGCCTTGGATATGCAAAGAGTATTAATCTGTGGCAAAGGGAATAGTGCTGCACCTAGCAACCAGTTATTACGAGATATGTATGTGCTTACAGGCTGCTGTATTTCTATATTGACCTTGTAAATGTATATTCCCCTTACATCTACAAGAAAATTAGCAGTAAGATAGAGTCTGCAAATGTTAATCTCGATTAACATGAAGTGGATGGAGAATAAGCGTTTGTAAAAATAGTTTGTACAAAAGTAGAGAAAGTCATGTGAGTGTAACACATCAGATTTTTCTTGTAGTCGCGCAAAGAGCATGGCATTTCAAAGCCAACACATAGCAATCCGCTTCAGTCTACTACATCCTCCTTATAACTACAGCCTGTTCACTGCGGACCAACGACGAAGCGCCAGCGGCAGACCGGTATCCGACCGCTCTGCCTGACCAGCCGGCGAGACCTTCGAGCGCCGCTATCGCTCACGCGCAGCCTCCTCTGGGCGACCGCTGTAGCTCTGCCGGTCGAGGAACAAGGCCACAGCCCTCGTACTAGCGACGAGTAACGGCGCACCCCAGTGGTGTCCGGCCCGCTGTTCCTCACGCTTTTAGCAACCGCTGACTACCTCTTTTACTTCCACTTTCTTTCATCTTTGCTATCCTTCTCCCATTACAGGCTTCCGCTCAAGGAGGCCCGCTCTGAGAACAGTGACCACAGAGCCATCCTTGAGCACTTCTTCCTCTTGGTCTTTCTCTTTGCGCAGATGGCACCCGCGACCCGGAGCAAGGCCGCGCCTGGCCCGCCGCGCTCGCGCACACCTTCCGACTCCCTTGATACCCCACCTCCTTCTTCACCCACCTCTACACCTAATGCCTCCTTCTCCTCCACGGACTCTGGTCTTCCCGTCAACCAACCTCCCACTCCCCACCCAACCCCTACCCGCATCCCTCGCCCCGCGGACCCCCGTCGACTCTCGTCGTCGGCTCCGTCTCCGTCCACTACCCTAGAACCCATCGCATCCACCTCTTCCCACAACCCCGCCCCTCCTCCCGTCATTGATCTCACAACTGTCCCGAACAACGCAAATGCTGCTCTGCCGGCTGCTGCCGACAATGCAGTGGCATTAGCGACCGCAAATGCTGGTGCTTCCACGTCAACTGGCCCTGCGCCAGTTGTAGAAAACCGGACAGCGCCCAGTAGCTATGCCGATGCGGTGACCTCCACCCTGCAGCCGCCCGTCTACATTGCGCGGAGTCACGAAGGTGACCTCCATCGCATTCTTGTCGATTTCGACAATGCGCACCCTAACAATGGTTACAATGTGGCGCGAGCGGCTGTGTCGCTGGACTATGTAGTGAGGACCAGGACGCCCAGGGACTACAACCACCTGGTTAGATTCCTAGAGGCGCGAGGTGCCAATTTCAGCATCACGGCCTCTAGCACCAGCCGGACTCACCGACTGGTGATAAAACACGTATACATGAATGGAGCCGAAGAGGCACTGCTGGACCAACTCCGTGCTAGGGATATCCATGCCGAAGTAGTCCAGCAGCTTCGACGTTTTGACCGCCAACGGACCCCTCTCCCAATATACAAAGTGGAGGTCAAGACAGAGAACGACAGAGCCCGCTTGCTGGCCACTGAAGAACTGCTGCACTGCCGGGTCAAGGTGGAGGAGTTTCGCCCACCTTGCTTTCCTGTGCAGTGCAACAAGTGCCAGCGACTGGGACACAAGGCTAACTAGTGCCGTGACCGCACTGAAACCTGCTCCAAGTGTGCAGGACTGCACGCGTCAGCACCTTGCCAAACCCCACTTCAGGACAGACGATGCGTGCTGTGCCGCCAGCGTGGACATGGCGCCCGCTGGAGAGCGTGCCCGGAGTACCGGCGTCAGTTAGATGTTTTGCGCATCAACGCCGACCACCGAGCACAAACACAAGGGCATCGCAGAGCAGACAGCTCTCCACTACAGCAAAGGGCTCCCGGAAGCTTGAGGGCAGCGCCATTCCGGGCCCCACCTACCGCATCAACTCCTGCTGCACAACCTCGGCCACAGGCGCCAGGATTGCAGGCAGCATCTGCTAACACTCAAAACACGGTACCCCAGAGTGATACATTCGCCCCTCCTCGGGCTCACACTGAGGGTACACCAGACCCTGGGAGCCGACCAGAGACGCCGGCGGCATTCAACCTCCTGCCGACTGTTGTGCAAGTGCCTTTGCCACAGCTTCCATATACGAAGGCACTGCACAGCAATATGGTGGTGAAAAGCATGCCGTGGGATGTAGTTCGAGACATGGCAACTGAAGTTTTGAACTGGCTCCTACTTAAGCCATTGGATGCGCCCCAGATTCTGAGCCAGTATGCTCAGTTCTTTGCGCTCTTTACAGTGCCTGGGGCGATCCAATACCAGTAAAGACGACGACCAATGCACCGAACATGGACACACCTCTCCAGCCGCTCACAATGGACAACCGCATGATTAAGGTAATGACATGGAATGCGAACGGGGCACGTCGCCGCAAGGCTGAACTCGTTGACTTTCTTATACGCCACCAAATTGATATTGCACTGATCACCGAAACTCACCTACGCCCACAGATAAGGTTCCAGCTTCCTGGGTATGTCGTTTATCGCACAGACCGCGACGGCCGCGGAGGCGGCACAGCCATTGCCGTCAAGCCGTGCATCGCCCACCATCAGGTAGCCATTCCGCCTCTTGCCCGCCTTGAAGCCACCGCCATTCGAGTCTCAATCGACCAGCTTAACGCTACGATCATCTCAGCCTACAACCGCCCCAACGACTTAGACCCCGCGGACATAGAAATCCTTCTACATCTCGACCAACAGGTGCTCCTAGCCGGCGACCTCAACGCTAAACATGTTATCTGGAACTGCAATTCTAGTAATACCGCCGGGATTAAGCTACTTGCCCACGAGAACCACTCCGATTATATCATCTGTGCCCCCGACGAACCCACATACATTCCATCGCGACCTAACGCAAGTCCCAGCATACTCGACATAGCATTGATCCGCAATCTAACACACCGGGCCCGCCTCACAGTCATTAATGACCTCAGCTCTGACCATTTGCCCCTCCTAATCACTCTCGAAGGCTCTTTGGCCAGTACACAGTTCCCTCTCCGCCGTAATTATAACAAGGTCGACTGGACGCGGTTCCAGGAATCTCTCACCTCTAACCTCAACATAAACCAGCTTGCTACTCACAACGACCTCGAAGAGGCCACTACACACCTTGAAACCACCATTAAACAAGCTATCGCAGCCTCGGTACCCGTAACGCAACCACGTCCCAACCACCAACCCTTGCCCAAGGACATCAAGGTTCTCAGCCAATCACGGAACCGAGCGCGGCGCCGGTGGCAGAGGTCCCGTCACCCCGCCGAACTTGATAGCTACCGCAGGCATCACCAGCACCTCCAGCAGGCCACATCCGCAGTACTCAACCAACAATGGAACCAAACACTCCAGAATCACAACCCCGAACATGCCTCTCTCTGGCGAATAGCTAAATGCTTAACTAAAGAAGCCCATATTATTCCTCCGCTGCAACATAATCAGCACACCGCCTCCACCGACACTGAAAAAGCAGAAGCACTTGCCGATGCCCTCTGCAGCACGCTTAGGCCCAACGAAGTGCCCTCCTCAATTGCCTTCTCCCTTGAAACCGAAAACCTCACTCGCCACTTCGGCGACCGCATAACTCATGACCGGATACGAAAGACCAGCACACACGAAATCAATTGGCTCATCCAACATCTGCCCAACCGCAAGGCACCGGGCCCCGACAAAATCCCGAACATCGTGCTCAAACATTTGCCACCTGACGCCCTAAAAGCTTTGGAACAGATTTTTAATTACGTTCTACTGCACGGTATCTTTCCCAACACCTGGAAGACTGCCCTAGTGCGGCACTTCCCAAAGAAGAACAAGAATCAGCAAACCCTCACAGCTATCGACCAATCAGCTTATTAAACTCACTCAGCAAGTTGCTAGAGAAAATCATCCTCAAACGACTCAACCGACACATTTTCAGACATAATATTCTCATACACGAGCAGTTCGGCTTCCGTAAAAACCACTCCACCACTCTCCAGCTCCTACGCGCAACTGAATTCATCACGCGGGGTTTCAACACCAACCGCTCTACCGGAGCTGTGTTCCTTGATATCGAACGCGCATTCGACCGAGTGTGGCACCCAGGTCTCCTGCGCAAGCTAGCTGATTTCAACTTCTCTGATACGCTTATTAAACTCATCGCAAACTATCTCACAGGCCGCCACTTCTGTTCGGTAGTAAACTACGCTCACTCCACTCCGCGCCCCATCCTAGCAGGGGTCCCCCAGGGCAGTTTGCTCGGACCGGCGCTGTTTAACATCTATATGAACGACATACCCAGCTCACCGTTCACTATGAAACTCCTCTATGCAGACGATACTGCCTTCCTGACTCACTCTACAAAACCGCAGTTCATCCGCCGCTACCTGCAAAATGCACTAGATACACTTACACCCTGGCTCATAAACTGGCGCATCAAAGTCAATCCCTCAAAGACACAAGCGATAATTTTCACTCGCCGCATTACTCACCGCTACCCCGGACACCAACTTGCACCGCTCACAATGTTTGGCGAGAACATTCCGTGGACTCCCACAGTTACCTACCTGGGACTTACCCTCGACCAAGGACTTACGTGGAAGGACAACATTCGCCTAGCGCGCAACAAGGCAATTGCAATCCTATGGAAACTGTACCCACTACTAAATCACAGCAACTCCCTACAATTGGACACCGGCCTTACACTATACAAATCCCTTATCCGCCCAATCCTGACCTACGCAGCCCCCGTGTGGGGGTATGCCGCGGCCAGTCATATTACATCCCTCCAGACACTACAAAATAAAACACTACGCAAGATCGCCAAGGTTCCTCGAACAGCCCCTGCCGACAGGCTCCACACCGAACTTAGGATCCATTCCATCGAAGAATTTATCAAGAAATTAACAGCCGACCTGTATGCCAAAATACCGTATAATACCAATCCGCTCATACACGAACTAGGGTCATACGACCACACCCACGACAAACACAACCGCCCCCTTTCACTTTTTGACCGAACTATCACACCCAGCACTGACGCCATTGACGCACGCGTACATCTGGCGCGCATCACTGCCTACATACCTTAAGAACTAACTGCTCTCTAGTTTCAGGAACTCCAGTCACCCTGCAAGGCCACGCGAATCAGCAGAGAACCAACCACTCACATCACGAACGGTAAGCCTTGACGACGCCTGCCCCCACCCTGTACATACGTTGAAGCATGAATAGTTATTAACCTCTAGATCCCCACAAACTAACATCAACCTAACCACGGACACCGACCTTCTCTTCACTACGCATATTCACGCCACATTTCATTTACTCCCAGCGATCCACACAGGGCTTCGGTCATGTGTGGACCCCTGGAAACATCACTGACGCGCTCGCATCCTTGCATGCCAGCATTTCATTCACCGATACTAACCGGGGTGCTTCCGCGGAACCCGACTAACACCTTGCAACTACACTAACAAAGCACCCCCTGCATCCTGCATGATTAGTTTACTAACGGCATGTGCATGGGGAGACGATGTAGCCTCAGAGGATGATCGTCACCGGGGGCGGCGGGTGTGGGGCCGCCCCCAGAAAAAAAATAAAAAAAAAGAAAAAAAAAAGAAAAAAAGAAAAAAAAACGAAATGAAGAAAATGCAGACAAAAGAATAAGCTTTCATATGGATAGTCTGTAGAAGACTGAATAGAAAACGTTATGTGAATGTAGCACATGAAAGCTTTTACAAATGTTATGACACCATATATTTAAGATATTTGAATAACTAATAATCTGCATATCCTTCATTCTTAATGAGTTTTATATAATTCTGTATAACTGGTAAACCATAAGAGATAGATAAATATTTACTATTTATGTAAAAATGTACACTTAACTAAAAACAAAATAATATATATATATATATATATATATATATATATATATATAAAATGACGTTATCTATTTTGGAGATGTTTGTTTTTATTGGTTTGAATTTTCCAATGCTTTACATTTTTTGAAGTGCTAAAGTCACTATTGTTTCTTATGATGTCATATGCAGAGATTCGCTTTTTAAAGATTTGATTATCACTTCAGCCTTCTATTTCCTCCTTCTACCCACAACGAATCGAGAAATGAAATATTTGCAAACGTTTCTATTAAAATGAAATTGAAAAATAAACTTTTGTAAGTATACTTTGCAGAAGAAATATAAAAATAGACGATAAAGGCTAGAGCAAGTCATTTCAATGTAACACATCAAAATTTCCTTCAAATTTTGTAGCCTTACTCAATTGTTCCGGCATTTTTAAATCGATATTCTAATTGCTAAGACAATGCAACGTATGGAAAATTTGGTATATTTTAGTACCTAATTTGAAAAATATAATAATTTGCATTATTGTTTCATGTTTGCACAAAAACTGCAGTATATAAATGTAAAAAACTTTATGTAAAACTATTTTCTAACTGGGAAGCGCTATATGTACAAAACAGCATGAGGAGTGTAAGAAATCGTCTTATATTCATCATTTTGTTTTCGTAACAGTTCTAGAGATTAGTCAAATAAAAGGTATTTTTGCCTCCTCTGCCGTTTACTTAACGTAGGTAGAGGAAATATTGTATTCCACTAAAAAATGCACGTTTTGGGAAAACTATAGCCCCTCTCAAAGGGATATTTTTTAAAGGTTAACTCAAAAACGAAAGATTACAACAACACCAAACTTTGAATTTAACTTCACTCTTCCAAAGATGCAATACGAACATTTTTCAACGAATTATTTACATGAGAAATTATTCGTTGCTTATTTTTTCAAAAGGGCTCTATTTATTAACCTATCATATGTTTTAAATCATATCATGAAGAATAAAACGTATGCAGTAGATTTTATATAAATAACCTGTGAAGTCCCTTTAAACCTATTTGAATTTTGTATAACTTTGTATAGCTAGAACACCATAAGATTGAGAACGTTATTTTGTTGTATTGTATTTCATCTGTTGGGGAGCCGAACTTGAAGTAGTTGCAACCGCACGTATGGTAAAAAGTTTCCGGTACCCTTCACCCTAAATGTACTTTCGGGTGGCCTTTGCCCCAAATGTTTAAAAAATATTAACTTTGTAATTTTTTCTGTTTCTTTAAATATTATATATTTATGTTTGCCTCAGCTGCGTCAGTATTATTGTTAGAGACATGGATTTCTTTGCAAGGCGTAGTGCGGCTGAAGAATGTAAGCTTACACAGATTATAATTTTTAATTCACTCCTTTTTATTAATGCTTGAAACGATTTAAATAATACTTCACTGATACAGAGAGCTGTAAGATTCTTTTATTAAATACTTGCATTTTTTAAACACGTAAATTATTTTTAATCTCACACTGAATACATTAAATTTCTCTAGGACGCATCTCGCGTCCGGTTAGAAACACTGTCTACAAACAACGCGTCCAGTTATGAACGCTGTCTGCAAGCAACTGAACTCTAAATTTGTACAATTTGCCCTATTTCAGTTTCTGGTTGGCTAATCCTAGTCCAATAGAATACCTTCATTTAACTAAAGGTTTTTCTGGTTGTTGATTGGCTATTTTATAAGCTATCACAAAAATTACATTATTGCTTCCAAGAATCACAAGTAGTAATGTTAAACTTTCAAATTCATTATTGCCTCAAGGTTACCTCATTGTTACCTCATTGTTAGCAATCCTTTAACCTATTATTCTCACTGCTCCTACATTATTAAAGTATGTAATACATTCACATAACGTTATTACACATGTATACAATAATATAAACATATACAATGACTGTAACATGCACTTTTTATATATTGTTTTATACACATATTGCTTTAAGGCCGGCTGTTATTTAATTTATATATTATATAATTAGACTGAAATCATTAGTGTTAAAAATACTGCCTCAAGGTGGGTAAAATCTTACTACACGTGTAAGGCAGATCTCGTTAAAATATAAAATTCATGTGAAATAAATATTTTGGGCATTAACTGTTTCCGGTATATTCGCTGTTACTTTGAACTTTACAGGCCTTAAGCAATACATTTTAGAAGCGCTAAGTCATTATACTGTTGTTTTTCGTGGGGTAATGCAAAGAGTATGTAATATCAAGGCCAATTACTTTTCAAACATTTTATTATCGTTTTAGTCTCCTACTACAAAATGTGTACCGAAACCGAGAGCAAATAAGCGTTTTATGAACAATAATTTGTAGAAAGGCTATGAAAATACTTTATATTGTAACACATCATATTTTTCTAACTGCTTTTGATAATCAACTCAAACAGTCGCAAGCAATGCTTTTCATTTGGTAACATTATAATAGTATAAACATTGTGTTTACTTTGGAGGCTGAAACGATAGTCAGTTGTTTAGAAAGCAAGTCTATTGTTAGTTATACATGGTAACATATTAAAGAAATTTGCTTCAATGAAGGCTTGTATAATTTGTCAAACAGATTTATCAGAAATTCGATCATATTACAAATGTATATACTAGTTGCAAAAGAAGTTACTGCATCACTGATGTTCAAAGGGCAGTGTAGGTACAAAGCGAAAGGTCACTGAGGTAGTGCTGCTACCTGCAGGTGTTTACGTGGTAGTTTCGTACTGATAAGCGGCGTGTGGTCCCCTGCTTACCGTTCGAGCTAGGTCATTTAGAAAAAAAGGTAAGGCTCACCAATAACGAACACACGGATATAATTACTTGCATCAATTCGTCCACCAAGGTGGGCATGTTTTTGCACATGCTTAATATGAATAATGCACTAATAGAAATCATTTAATTCTAACGCACCTTTAAAGGTACATAAAGATAACAAAAATGACAGCAATTGGTGCCACATAGTTGTGCTGAGTGTGATCAGGTCTGCGCCAAGCGACAATCCTGAATTCTTGTTAATAGGCGAATTGGTTATTAAATAACCGATAACACCCTGGACATACCGTGAAATGTTTTTGTTTAAAGACAACTTTCTGGAGCCCAGCCGGGAATCGAACCTTGAACATAGCAGACACTTAGAAGAAGGTTTATTTTGTTGTATTATTATTTGTCTCACGCTTTGGGAGCCAATTTGAAGTAGATATGTTTCTGAAGTAGTTGCAACCGCACGTATGGTAAAAAGTTTCCGGTAGCCTTCGCCCCAAATAATGTACTTTCCGGTGGTCTTTGCCCCAAAAATGTTTACAAATATTAACTTTGTAATTTGACTGTTTCTTTAAATATTATATATTTATGTTTGCCTCGGCTGCATCAGTATTTATTTTTAGAGACATGTTTCTCTTTGCAGGGTTGTGGTGCGACTGAAGAATGTAGGCTTACACAGATTATAATTTTTACTTCACTCCTTTTATTAATGCTTGACACTATTTAAATAACACTTCACTGATATATAGAGAGTGCTGTGAGATTTTTTTATTAATTACTTTCACATTTTTAACACGTAAATTATTTTTGTCTCGCACGAATACGTATTAAATTTCTCGAGGACACATCTCGCGTCCGGTTAGGAACACTGTCTACAAGCAACTGACTTCTAGATTTGTAAATTTTGCTATATTTCAATTTCTGATTGGCTAATCCTAGTCCAATAGAATACCTTCATTTAACTAAAGCTTTTTGATTGGCTATTTTATGAACTGTCACAAAAATTACATTATTGTTGCTCCAAGAATGACTAGTAGCATTATTACACTTTCTTACTCATTATTGCCTCAAGGTTACCTCATTGTTAGCAACTTTTAACCTATTATTCTCACAGCTCCTACATTATTAAATTACGTAATACATTCAGATAACATTATTACATGTATACAATAATATAAACATATACAATGACTGTAATATATACTTTTTATATATTGTTACATACACATTTTGCTTTAAGGCGGGCTGTTATTGAATTTATATATTATATAATTAGACTGAAATCATTTAAGTGTTAAAAATACTGCCTCAACTTTCTCTACCGAATGAGCTCTGGACAGTAGTAGCAGTTAAAAACTTCGTTTTCAAGCATTGGTTTTTCATTTAGCGGTCTTCTCCCCCCCCCCCTCTCTCTCTCTCTCTCTCTCTCTCAGTGTAGAGTCCCCTTTACAGTTCTGCTTAGGCAAACCTTTTGGCATCCTCACTATCCGGTATAAACTAATTTTAACTAAGGACGGCTTGTGTGGACCACCTGATATATATATATATATATATATATATATATATATATATAGTTTAATTTATTTTAAACCAAGTTAAAATGTTTAAATATTTAATAATTTTTGTGATACACTACATAAATAAATTTAAATAAGCCTGATATATCTAATATACAATATATGCGTCCGTTTCATCGATTTGGAAAAGATAGGAAGGATCTCACCATTGCATTATGATTCAACACAATGTAAGAACAAGAAGTTTAAACGCACCAACATTATAAGCAGAAGATTTGAACCGTGATATCCGTATCGGTACACTTACGAAAGTCTGACAGATGTTCAAGAACAAAATAAATAGATAAGATTAAAGAATAAAGGAACATTTATTAAATCAGATTGGATTCATCAGCAGCCAAGGTGAGTACTATGTATAATATTTCACAGTACCAATATAATAATGCTATAGTAAGAACGTATTAAGCCGCAACATCCGATTTCTTCTGCTTAATTATAAGCCTTCATATACAGAATGATCAATAGCAGAGCATATAGCATTTAGCACACCAAGGGAACTCGTTTGTTCCATCATGAAGTTTTCAAATAAATAAATAAACGGTACTAGCAGCTAAACGGCATTCCTATCTCAACATAATAATAAAGCTGTAATCGAGAATTTTACGGAAATTTTCGCTTGGTCTTAATGTGTATTTGGTTACCCTGAAGCCGAAAACCTAAATGTTAGAATTTTAGTTTGTGCACGTGTGTTATGAGTTATGACCAGGAGAGGAGAACGACTTAGCACACGACCTTCAGGAGATCTTTTGTACCTAGGTCCCTAACGGGCGCCCCGGGAGGGAGGGTGAAGCGAGAGGAGACAGAGGGCAGCCGGATCAGGAGGCCCGACAGGGAAGAGGGCAGGGTCCCTAGATGTTCCAGGTTGAAACTCCACGGTGGCAGCTGATACAACCGGCTCTCCTCTGCAGGTTAACACAACCCGGTGGGGGTCCAGGGACTCGAGACCGCCCCCATTCCGGAGACGAATTTATACAGAGAGCATCCTTTTCCCCTGCCATGCAACGCCGAGACTCCCGCCGACACTTGCAACCCTGAAATAATCAAGCAGATGAAAACTGAAGTGAAATGAGAAAGGAGGTGGAATGGAAGGATAGGTAATTTGGAGGATGTAATTAATCCTCCCAGCATTCGCCTAGCGACCCAGGTAAACCCCCGAAAAACCCATAGGTCAGGAAGGTCGGCCGCGGGAATCGAACCCATGACTTCCTGAATGGAGTCACATGTGCTATCGCCTGCTTGTGTGCTATCTTTTCTTGCAAGAACAGCCCAGCCAATTGTTGTGAAGCTTGGTATTTAATATGCCTTAGTTCCCTCTTAGTTAATTACTGTCCCCGATGGGGCGCAAAATCAGAAAGTCCAAATATTTCGTTTATTGTTGAGTTTTACGGAAAATGCCGATCAAAATTTATAAGCATGATTATTCTGACGAATTGTGTTATACACACAATCTCGATAGAATGAATATTTAAGAAGTTTGGCTAAAATAATTCATGTATGTAAACCAGGGAAACAGTTTAATTCGTAATTTATGTCTTAATTTTTATTAACGTTCTAGAAAAAGACAATTTTGTTATCCATTTTCTAACCAGCATGAAGTACGTTACACAGAGGGGAGGAGAGAGGGGTAAAGGGCGACGGTTGGGAGAGAGGGGAGTGGGAGGGAGAGAGAGGATAGAGAGAGGGAGATAGAACGAGAAAGAATAGTATAGTGAAAGAAAAGGAAAGAGAGAATGTGAGAGGGTGTAAGAGTGAGAGAGGAGGAGAGAGGCAAAGGGAGGAAGAAATTGGAAGAGGTAAAAAAAAAGGCAGGAAGAAGAGTAATAGAGTAGAGGGAGATAAAGTGAAAGAAGGAGAAAAGGTAAGCGATGTATCTGGGCTCAGATGGATGGATTATATCGAAAACATGCTTAGAATGTAAATGGTTATCACAAAATCTCTGCCTCTGTGGTCGAGTATTAGTGTTCAGGTTTCTCAACCCAAATCCCGGATCGATTCCTGGCTGGGGTGTGGGAATTTTTCTTTTAACTGAAATAATTTCCTACCCTCCACAGAGTCTGAAAGTATGAATAGAAAATTAAAACCTACATTTTAATAGTTTAACACCATCAGTTGTCCTCCGTCGTGTAGTGGTTACTATGCTAGCCTCTAGCTCCCGAGGTTCAAACCCCGCGGAGGGCGATGGATTTTTTCGGACGTAAAAATCCTTAGTATGGCTTAGCCGGTGGTCCCGTGTCGTAGATTTAAAGAGCCTCAAGCCTGATAAAGGGGCCTCTAAGAAAAATTTCCGCTCTTTCACGCCCAATATAGAATAGAACGCTAAGGACCACAGCAGTTAAAGAGCGCCCATAAATAAAACTGAATAACTTGTTTCTCAAGTCAAAGCACTGACAAGACCATAGAAGTTAGATGCGCTATAAAAATAACCCTCCCCCCAAAGAAACAAACTCTGAAGTGCTACATATACATGACTTTCTCTATCTATTCTTCCACAAACCAGTAATACAAAAGGTTACTTGACTTCTCTATCCATTTCACGTTAATGGAAATACACGAGCCTGAAGCGATAGTCAAACATTTAAAAAGTGGGTCACTATATACTGACTTAGCCCACGAGAAACAATGTGACTTAACACTTCAAAAAGGTATAAAGTATTGGCAAAGTCAAACAAATAAGTACAAAATACTTTGGAAATAGTTAATGACACGATAAACTTTATTTGATATAAACTGTGTACTTTAACGAGATCTAAATTTTTGTGCAACATTTTGCATATCCATTATGGTTTACCGGTTCACAAAAATGTACAAAATTAACTTCCAATGAAAGGTGTTTCAAGTGCTATTCGCAGAGAATTCAACAACTACATTTTATTTGTCAAACAAATATCTTAAAAACATGATATGACGTTTTGATCAAAACTGTTACAGTAATTTTTGACAAAATAAAAAATAATGAAAAATGTTCCATATAAAGGGTAGTTTGGTATGGGAGATTTTCTTGAACATCTTCTTGTCGTATCCTTGGAAGATGCTGAATTAAATACCAAGTTTGAAACACTCAGTGTTTCACCACCGTGACAGTGAATGGTAGATACCGTAAATAAGGAACATTAAAATTCAACACATGGTCCTTTTACTTTTCCAGTAGAGAGGGGAGGTATATAAGCTGATAAAGACGAAAAAGGAACCGAATGGTGCTTTTTATTGTCCACTGGCTGAAGTAGATGCATGTTATTATTTTCAGGACAGTAAGGATGATTTTCCTGAAAGTTTTGGTGTTGGCAGTGGTGGGCGCTGCAGAACAAATGCGCTTTGATGGATACCAGGTGGTTCGTGTTGTTCCAAAAAGTACAGAGCAGCTGTTTGCTCTGCGTCAGCTCGAACTACATCCAGGAGAGGTAAGATTTTGTATTCTGTGGATAGATATCCACATGGAAAATACAGTGGTATGTATTAAAATGAAATCAAACAAAACAAACAATTATTCCCAACTAGGTAGACTCTGAGCTAAGGTATTGCTAGGATGATGCTCACTTCACTTTAAAGTTGAGCAGGAAGGATATTTTGATCATCGATGGAACAGCACGTCTACAGAAGTACTGGTAAATGAGTAAGTACATATTACAAACGGCATACCTAATTGTGGGAAGGGGCAGCATGTTCAAGCCAGGCTGCAGCAAGATATTAGCTGCATTAGATTTTACCGAAGATAACTTTTTGTTACGGTTACATACGATTTGAATGTGAACAGCCCTCAGCTGGAAAAGGTGAACGAGCCACGTATTTTCTAGATTGGAGATTACGGATGTTTATACAATTTGAATTACCGCAATCCATAACTTGAGCTGCTACAGTACGTTTTTTGTTTAATTTTTCTGCACAACAATAACTACAAAAGTTACCATGTGAACCGAACTGTTTTATGCAGAGGAAGAAATGGCATGCTAAGCGGGAAAATTGTAGTTCGCCAACCAGCCAAAAAGGGCTCCTTTGTTACGTGGTTTTGTTTACAACACCTTTTAATTCAAAAGTGAAAATAGTGCTGCCATATGCTCGACGCAGTGATACGTTAAGGTTTTTTACATCTTATTTGAACATAGAGTGGCATTTCTTAATTATTTTTGTGAAAACAAGGACTTAATTCAGTCAGTAACCCATTATAAACGTTAAGGAAAACTTTCAGTAGCAATTCCGAATGTATCGGTTTCAAAAGTACTCCTTTCCAAAATAACAGTCAATTACGTCCACTACCATTTAAGCATAACCGAAACAGCAAGCTGCTCTTGGTCACTGTTGCATGCCTGTCTCGGGTTCTTCTAATCGCGATTCTTCCTTCCATCCCAACACACCAAAGACGATATTCCCTTGCCTACTCTTCCTCTCAGCAAGCAATCGGGAATTTGTAACGTAGTGTTAGGTTAAGCTATACAATAGAGGGGGACACCTCGCGCACTGAGACCTACATAGATCTATTGTGGCTAACAGCCCCAGGAGGAAGGGATGAAGTGAAGGAACCACAGGAGGCTACAGGCAGACAAGCCACAGAGATGCGCCACGAAACCTGAAAGCGAACCTGAAAGATAAGGGCACGCAATGAAACGGAAATTATGGAAAGGAAATCATGGTATATAAGAACCACCCCAGCATTCTCCTTCCGACCAGGTAAAATCACGAAGAACCCAATGTCAGAGTGGGTAGAGACGGGAATCGAACCCAAGACTCCCAAATGCGACCCTCGCACTTTACCACGGAGCCATATCACTCTGTTAAGATATGTTAACAACAAGATATATATGCAATACATCTAAATACTTTCTAACAACCGTCTTGTGCCAGTTTCCAGATACTAATGATTAGTAATGTGTGTGCGGGTATTACAAAGAAGCAAAAGACTACCATTTTATAATGTGCTCTGTTACCATTGGTAGCCAAAGTAAAAAAATTCTGATGTGTTACACTCACATGACTTTCTCTACTCTTGTACAAACTATTTTTACAAACTCTTATTCTCCATCTACTTCATATTAATCGAGATAAACATTTGTAGAAACGATCTTTTGACATGCAAAGAGAATTACAATGTACACATAGCGACCAGTTCTAAAAATATTTGATAATCGCTTAAGGCGTACTATGTTCCCATGTGTTTTGTATTTGCAAGGGCAATATAGAAATACAGTAGCCTTTAAGCATCGACATATCTCTTAATAGCTGGTTGCTAGGTGCAGCACCGTTCTCTTTGCCACAGATTAATACACTTTGCATATCCAGGACAAAAAAATGAATAACGAATTCCAATTTGAGAAAAAGTGTAAATATTGGAACATTTAAGGGAATAACAAGCAATATCTCGAAAATGGTTCACTCAACAACAAAAAGGGTATAAATTGTGTATTTTAACGCATCTACATTTTTTGTGTAGCAAAATTTTGTCTATCTCTGGTTTACCAGTTATGCAAAAGTCGTTCACAATGAAGAACACTTTTGGAGACATTCCCAGAAAATTCGAGATATACATTTTATTTGTCATGAAAATGTCTTAAAAATATGATATTTTAATCAAAATCGTTAAAGCCATTTTTGAGAAAATTAACATTTTCGAAAAATGTTCCATGTAAAGGGTAATCTGGTGTGGTAGTATTTTCTTGAAAACCTTCGTGTTGCATTTCTGGAAGATACTGAACCTAAATACAAAGTTTGGTGTTTATCCGACTGTTTATTTCTGATTTATGCTGTTTACAGACACACACACACACACATTCGCACACATGGACATGTTTCCAAAAATGCTTTTTTTTGGATTCAGGGGGTATCAAAACATATATTTCCGGTGAAATCTCGGTATCGAATTTTTGGGTGGAATATAATACTTCCCCTACTTACTATACGTAGTAGAGAAAGTAATAAGAAATATTCAAATGCTAGAACGCTTAAGTGCTGTACTCTAAATTCTCCATATCAGAAATATACCCAGAGATTGCGAAAAACTTATAATTTGATTATAAATCAGGAAAGGTATTTAACACAAGGTTCAAAGAATATCTGCTCGAAACAATGAGCTTTACATTTCTTGCAGCTATATCAAATCAATATATTGTAGCAGAGCAAGCAGTAAAGAATCAATTTGACTGCTGGGGATTACGTCAGAAGTGGTAATCGAGCAGAAACTGCTGAAACGCGGTTACCTCAACACAGGCTTACTCAGGAATGCGGAGTCAGTATTATCTAAAGTATTTATACCGTGGGAGGTTAGGCCATGCACGTCGTCTGTCTAAACTACCGTTACGAGTGTGTGACGCTCCGTCTGACGTCCGCCCTCGGCCGAAGGCTATAGCTGACACGGAGTGCCTCGTACAGCCCCGCCCTAACGAGTCACCAGCATACCAGTACTTCCGTCTCACATCGGTACCATCCTGGTACCAAAGCATCCCCCCAGCCTGTGAGTTATCACTCCCTAGTGTAAGCAACTGCTGGGGTAACCACCCCCGGTAGGGATGTTACAATATTCTGTTTAACTTTAACAAACAGATTGACTTTACAAAGAAAACCTTGGCTTTACTAATTCAGGTGTAAATATTTTATATCTCTTGCACCTTTGAAACACTTGAAATCCGCTTTACAATGACAGCTCGCTCTATTCCGATACATTGAAAAAGTCGCCACACGCACTAGATAATTACATTTAGAAAGATTACTTACACCAAAAATGTTAAGCTGTGAAATTTAGGTTAAGCCAAAATGGCGCGCGCGAAGCCGCTTTCCTAGACCCGGAATTTAATGTTCCTTCCTCGATACTCGGAGAAAGAAAATTTCCTCTCATCTCGTGCTCTGCCATCGCCCGGGGTCGACCCTAGCAGCCGATCACGTGTGTTGACGTCAGTCGCTAGCTGCAGCGCCAGTACGATCTCCTTAACCTGCCATCTGTCGATTGGCATAATAAGAAGCGCTGGCCGGTAATTCAGATAGTGTAACATTGGTAGTATCTTCCTTCGGCCAGGCAAAGGTAAAATATTGCTTTGGGCGGCAATGCAGTTGCTGAAGCCCGGCGCTGTATACTCCGAGCAGGCAAGGAAGATATTTATGTGAGGTATCAGAGCATGGGCATTACCCTCTGTTGAAACCTGGAAGCAGTAAAGCAGGGATAGAGAGTATAGAATTATAATGTAAACTCTCTAAGCAGGGACGGTTCCAAAGTCTTACATCATACGAGTATATACGCTTATAACTGCTATACTACTTATAAGCAAAGTATTACTTTTGGAACCGTTTTTAAAATTACCTGACAAATCTTATTAGTGAAAAATTGGTGGACTGTTATTTTGTAATTGTACAACTGGATTTATGGTTATCTTTGGGAGGATGGAACAATGGGTACGTTAGCTTTTTTTTACCACTAACACAGGCATAGGGTTTTCGACACTCAACTGCTGGTAGTTTAACTTGTAAAACGTGGGATATGATGCTTTGGTCACAGCAATAAAAATATTGGAGACGGCACTTTTTCATATCAGAAACAAGTGTATAAGAGGGATTAAGGGAAAGATATACTGACAAACTTCAGCAACTCTTCTGGAGCAAGTATGCCAGTTTAAAAGCGTCATGGAGGATGGAAGAGTACATCTGTTGCTGAAGGATATTTAGAAGATAGTCCAGGATGTTAGTTGGAATTTCTCCACATCTACTTCTATTAATGGAATCACCTGTCCTTGCTAGAATTTTCACTTCCTGTAAAAATATACCAATATTAATGTGCGTTTAAAGTTCAGTTTAGTGATTTTATAGTATGCCTTGTTTTTATTATCCTTATATCCTAACTGGTAGGGACATGAAAATAATTTAGTTGTTTTCAATCTCTCTCATATGTCCTATATGACTCTTGGATAATTCATCATGATTAAGAGCAGAAAACTTATACTAGATGACCCAAACAAACCGCCCTTTTATTTTTATGTTTCCCGCATACATAGGTGCAAAAGAAGTTGCTGCATCAATGCTGTTCAAAGGGGCAGTGCAGGTACAAAGTGAAAGGTTAGCACTACCTACATAAATTCATCCACCAAGGCGGGCATGTTTTGCACATGCTTATTATGAATAATGCACTAATAGAATGTAATTTAATTCTAACGCATCTTTAAGGGCACATAAATATAATAAAAAAGAATTTTTCTTAATCTAGTTAACCTTGCGGCACCAATTGGTACCATATAGTTGTACTGATTGTAGATTAACTGTCATGGATCAAAATGAATTAACATGTGTGCTCAGTTTGCGTCAAGCAGCAATCATAAATTCTTATTAATGAGCGAATTGCATATTAAATAACCGATAATACCCCCTACACACACACACACACACACACATCGGTACTCTCACATCCAAACATCAGATTGATCACAACGTGAAGTGTTTTTGTTTAAAGACAGCTTCCTGGAGCCCAGCCGGGAATCGAAACCGAAAACCTCATATGGCAAGCAGTTTCTCTACAGAATGAGCTCCGAGACCAGTAATAGCAGTTAAAGTGTTCATTTTCTAGCATTTATCTTTCATTTAGCGGTATGCTCCGTGTTGGTAAGGAGTCCCCTTTGCAGTTACCCTTAGGCAAATCTTTTGGCATCCGCGTATCCGGTGTAAACTAACTTCAATTAAGGACGGCTTGTGTGGGCCACTTTGCATTAGTCTCGAAAAGTGATTTTTTGTGTGTTAACCATAAAGTTTATTCATTGATTAAACAAAGTTTTAGCTCATCGCACACTAGTGGAAAAGATATATTTTGTGATCATGCCTACAGGCAAGCAGGTTTTATATTTCATAATAAAGGAAAACTGTCAATTTAATTCATGTCGATTTAACATGGGCTTAACTGTATGGGGTCCTGGGTGTAAAAGATTATGACGATCTCAATTATAAGAAATCTATGAAATTTGTCATACTTTAGTAGTGAAAGACTATCCTTCTGCCCTTATCAGGAACCAAAAAATACAGTCTTTCATGAGTGAAGACTACGAGTCGCAGAACGCACCATTTAGAGTGTAATACGTCCGCCCTCTGTTTTACATCGCTTTAACTACGTGGTCATATCGCGGATCTGTTAGGAGTTACCGCGTGGCTCGGTGTATATGGTGGACAGTTAGTCTTCTAGGTCTCATCTCTGTACTATACCATCTTACTCTGTTACATATCTACAGAGGTTTTGTGCATAGCAACTGTATCTCTGCTTCTACACGTGCCGGGCAGATGGCATTAGGGTGCCGTCTAGTCTACTTGCTTTCATTATCTGTGGATAGATGACAGGTCACTCGCTATTACTATTTTCATTTTTACTATTGTTTTAGACTTAAGGGCCGTGGTATTAAATATCCAATCCGGTAATCACCTCGGCGACTAAGGGAAATCACGAAGAAGCTCCAATCAGATTGATCGCCCCATGGAATTTGAACCCGGGACCTCCCGAATGCAGACCATACCGTTGCCGCGTGAGCCAGCGCGCTCGGTTGTAGTAAGTTGTTAGTACAGTGGAGTCAAATTTATTTGCACTAACATTTGAAACTACTGCGTTCACTACTACGGAGCACCTATTAGGTTTGCTTAGTTCATGCATGTGTCCTACACACAAAACAAATCACCAACCGTTGCAGGTACGAAGTTGAGATTTTTTTAATACAGGAATTAGAAGAAAATCAGTCGACAGATTTTACATACGTTTGAGACAAGTTCAAAATTAAGGATAGTTTAAATGGAGAGCCTACTAAACATATTCAGCTTTTAGGTAAACTACTTTAGGTCCGGAGTTAACAGTTTATATGCAAGAATTTGCAGAAAATGTATCGATACTTTCGAGGTTGAAGTTGGTTCAGAATTAATAGTAGCTTATATGGAGCAACTCCATCCCACACACACAAAATTGTACGACTTATCGTTTTCAGAAATTCTCATTACATATCAGACTGCAAGATAGAATTCTGCAAACACTCCTGGAATGTAACACTATGTGTGAATGTGGATCTTCCTTTTTACTTTTTCTACCGCGTACATAGTAGGTAGAGAAGGTATTGCATTGCACCCAAAAATCCGATACCGAGATTTCACCAGAAACATGTTTTGGGGATCCCTGAATAAAAAATCTGATGTGCTACACTCACATGACTTTTTCTACTTTTGTACAAACTACTTTTACAGACGCTTATTCTCCAATGCTTAATGTAATCGAGATGTTAATCTTATTGCTAATTTTCTTGTAGATGCAAGGGAAATTGCTAGGCTTTAAGCGATAGTCAAATATTTTAAGAGCTGGTTGCTATGTGGAGTATTCCATTCTCTTTGCATTACCAGGACAAAAAAATTAATAACGAATTCCCATTTGAGAAAAAGTATAAGTACTGGAAAATTTAAGGGAATAACAAGCAATATCTCGAAAATGGTTCACTCAACAACAAAAAATGTATACGACATAAATTGTGTATTTTAACGCGATCTACATTTTTTGTGTAGTAAAATATTGTCTATCTCTTATGGTTTACCAGTTATGCAAAAGTCGTTCACAATAAAGAATACTTTTGGAGACTTGCCAAATTCAAGATACACATTTTATTTGTCATGAAAGTAAATTAAATATATGACATTTTAATCAAAATCCTTAGAGCCATTTTTGAGAAAATCAAAAAGTTTGGTATTCATCCCACTGTTCGTTTCTGAGTTATACTGTTCACAGACAGACACAGACACACACACACACACACACACACACACACACACACACACATACACTGACAGACACACACGGACATGTTTTCAAAAATGCTTTATATGCATTCAGTGCACCTCAAAACATGTATTTCCTGTGAAATCTCGGTATCTAATTTTTGGATGGAATGCAATACTTCCCCTACTTACTATAGGTAGTAGAGAAAGTAAAAATGAGAAGTTTAGAAAAGTGACCGTGTGTGTGTGTGTGTGTGTATGTGTGTGTAACAGCACTCAAAAACGAAAAGTTGCATAAATTCCAAACTTGATCTTTAGGTTCAGTATTTTCCAAAGATGTGACACGAAGATTTTCAAGAAAATTCCCTGCCCCAACTACCCTTTTTATGGATAATTTTTTGACATTTTTTATTTTCTAAAAAAATGAATCTAACTATTTTGATTAAAATAGCATATACGAAAGACATTCACATGACAAATAAAATGTTTATATTGAATGTTCTGGGAATAGCCTATGAAGTCCTCTTCATTCAGAACGAATTTTATATATTTTTGTATAACAGTAAACGTTAAGCAATAGACGAAAACGTACTGCACAAAAAATGTAGTCTCTTTAAAACACAGACTTTATTTCATATAAGATATTTGTGGTATAAGCCCATTCTGAGATATCCGTTATTAAAGGATCAAATTGTTCATTTCTTGGTCAATTTCTTAGTCTTGTAAACATTCAGGTGTTTCTCGCGATTGCATGGAAACAGTATGAAATTTTAAGGCCAGCATATAACGTCCAGTTCTTAAACATTTGACTATCGCTGTTACCGTTGCATCTATAACGAAATGTGTAATGTAGCTATTTCTGCAAACGTTTATTTGGATTACAATGAAGTATATAGAAAAATAAGCTTTAGTAAGAATAGTTTGTATACCCACTAACAAACGACAGAGAGTGAAGAAAGGCATGTGAATGTATCACATCAGATTTTTTTTATTCCTATCTCTGTTTAGTTATTCTCTTTAGAGTACTCAATACTGAATTCTCCACAAAATTTTGAAAGAAAAATACGTTTTAAAAATTTTCCTGGTAAAAGCTCAAACACTGTAGAATTGGAACCCAATTGCGGTTTTGCTTTTGTAGCCATTTAAATGCCCGAACGCGACGTTAAAATTGACTTGCACAGGGGTATACAAATAGCATGCAAATTTAAAATTTTGCAAATCTTGTTTTGTGTTTTCTTACTTTAAATTCTTCCTATGATGAAATTTTTGTTCCATTCCTTTGAGGTTTTCACTATACTTCTTTGGGTTGAGGAGAGATAAAGAGGCTTCTTGTATACTTTTGGATTTAGAGTTTCAATAATTTAATATATGATTTATTTTTTAGAAAATTAAGTGTTACATACTTTTTTTTTCAGGAAAGGTTTTAAAATTACACAAAATTTAATCTTTGGATATCAAACTAATACGCAATATTTGAACGTACATTTCCAAATATTCATAACATGGGACATTTCATATGAGATTCTGTTTTTATTTTTTGAAAATTATTTTCTTTGGAGGTTAGATATATCAGAATTTTAAAATTAATGTTATGCTGCACTTACGTTGGACAAATGTGCGACAAAAATATTATTTCAATGGTATGAAATTTGTAGAACTTGGCAATATCAGTATCGACTATCTCTAGAAAAGTAAATTTCTTCCTCTCCAGCTATCAGTCCATTTCTACTTTCTGTTCTTACATCCTAATCCAGAATGCAACTGTCCCAGTTAGATCCGATTAGCAGAATTCTACTATAGCGCTTTTATCCTGCGTCACTAAAGCAAGATTTTAATTAAACCTATTGATTTCTTGATGTAGACATATTTTCTAAAATATTTCTCGCTTTCCAGCTGGACTTTTGGACTCCAGCAGTCGGTGTAAACACTCCTGTAGATATTTCGATACCCCCACAAAGGAGAGATGAGTTTGAAGCCTGGGCAAGATTACGTGATTTAAAAAAGAGCATCTTCATCGACGACTTGCAATAGTAAGACCTCCTTCAATTGTTTTATTAAGTTTCTTTAGTATAGAATTTAAAGACGTTTGAACATGTAAGGTATTAGTTGTTTATGCAGCACATGATTGTAAAGCTTACGAAAATTCAGTAGTTATTAGTTTCTGATAAGGAATAAGTATTAGTTATGAAATTACTTATAAAATAATTGTTACTTTTTCTCCTTACAGTGCAATTGATATTGGAAGATCCAAACCAGGAAGAAACCTACAAGCTGGAAGTTTTGACTGGGACGATTACTATGATCTAGACATAGTGAGTAATAAAATATATTTACTGGAATTAATTTGAAGAACATCACATTATTTATCACCGCTAAAATGTAATATAGTTATAATATATTTTGTGGGTAATTCTTTTATCTCATGTCTCTAACTGCGCTTGTGAGTTTGCAATTTCTTTCTTTCCCTATTGGCTTCCATTTTAGTGTTCTTCTTTTGAGTGTAATACGCTAGTTTTATCCTTGGTATTTTTCGTAATTTCTTGCGAATAAAATTGTGAACTTGTTATGTATAACATGGTATAGAGTTAATAGTTATTTAAAATTAGATTCCAACCTTAACTCCCCTGGCAGCCCTCAGGACTTCGCCAATGGCTGCAATCCGGGATCTCATCGTTTGACGCATTCGCATGCACCATAGACCGCCATTGCGGGACTAGACGGGGTGCTTATGCGGGACCCGACTATCTGCACGTTCTAACACCTAACAATATTTGCTGGTTGTTAGATTCTAACTGCACGAAGGAGCAGTTGCACGGCTGTGAATGTCGGACAATCGCCACCGGGATGGGCGAGTGTGGAGTCTATCCTTTGCGCCCTCAAGAGGGGTGGGCAATTAAAAGAAATAGGTATGACTTACACACTAATAACATATTTTATGCTTCCACCTGTGATGTGTAACAAATATCTTCATTAAAATAGGAAAAACATGTTGCATATCTACTCAGATAACTACTTTTTTATTTATTTATGGACGCTCTTTAACTGCTGTGGTCCTTAGCGTCCCATTCTATACTAGGCATGAAAGACCGGTAATTTTACTGAGGCCTCTTTATCAGGCTTGAGGTTCTTTTACGTGTCGTAAATCTACTACACGCGACCACCGGCTTTACTTCCCTTCTGAAGGAAACCATGCTAAGGATTTTTACGCCCGAAAAAAATCCATCGCCCTCCACCGGGTTTGAACCCGCGACCTCGGGAACTAGAGGCTACCATGGTAATTCTACACCACAGAGGAAGACTCAGAGAACTATCTGGTCTATGTTACTTACTTACATCAAGCAACAATTAAAATAGAATTTTAAAAAATTATTTAATTTTTAAAAAGATTTAATTGTGTTACATTTGCAGTTTTAATTACAAATCTAATGCATTAATAAAGAGAAATTACATTAGTTAATTTTATATCGTGTTATAAAGTGTTGTTAAATACTGAATATGATGTGCATCGTGATGTTATAAAATACTGTTAATTATTTGACACAGTTCCTCAAACATTTTCGAATAACGACACTTTTTAGGCAATGTGAGAAAGTCACAGTACTATTATTTTGTTTTATATGTATGGCTTTACAAACATGTGAATATCATTTGTCTACAACTATGAATCATTACTCTTTGTTAGGATGCGTAGTTAATATTGCTACCTACTGGCGAACGGAAGCCATTTGTTGACTTAACCTTACTGTGCTATAATCGAAGGAGGAATGTTTACCCACTTGCGAAATATGGGTATGTAACTTACACACTGGGTAATTGTTACAGATCCTTTAAAACATATATAGATATCCAGGAGTGTAATGTAAAATGTTATTAACATCTTGTTTCCATCTTTCGTAGATTTCTAGAAAAACACTTTGAAACGCAGAGGTTCGGCAGCAGCGCACTTTCCCTTGTTGGCGGATGGAAAAACCACACTTGAAGGATGAGTTTACACGCGCAACGGATTAGAATGCGCGCTTGTTTACTGATGCCGTTGCCGGTTTTAATGAAACAATAAAAGAAAATATGTTTGTCAATCTAAACGTTTACTCATGAGCTGCATTAAAAGCCAAATAGATACATAACTTAATAACTATTAGATAAAAAGTGACCAGATGCTTATCTAAGTATTCATCAGAAACACATAAACGGAAAAAGGGCACTTTTATGTAGCAGTTTAAGGAAACGCAATAATACGAAGCTCATTACTTTATTTAAAATGAGACTGGCTGAGACTATCTTATTCTTGTTTAAACTCCCAATAATGTTAAATAAAAACGACGTACAATGCTGGTATCTTTATACCGAAGTTAAAAATGCGTAATAATGAAAGTGTGAATGGGCGAGAGATACCAATCTGCGTGAGGCGTGTGTGTGGTTAGTTATTCAGGCCGCTGCGCTGTTACATCCTAACTCCACGTAAATTAGATTTGTACAAAACAAATATTGTAAATTATGGCGAAACAAGGCGCATAAGCAAGAAAGTGAAAGGAATAAAAGAAAGTATACCAATTGCTGTTCTGTCATACTTCAACAAAACTTGCCCGAAATAATAATGCTATAGGAAGTGCAAAAGGTTATTCTTTCTGCTAAAGTAAGCGTTTATAGAATAAAATAGTGTTACAACTTGTTATTCAGAATTGCCTCCTAAAGGAACGTCTATACAGCTTCCATACGATATAATCTAGCAAACCTGCGGCTTTCAAGTTGGTATAAAATATAAGCTTTTAAATAATATTAGCTTGCCATTACTTAAAACTGCAGACCTTATGTAGTTATAAAAAGAAAATAAAAGGAGTAATTCTTGATTAGAAAATATATTGAATACTAGGATGATCCTCGTCGACAAACATTTTTCCACAGAATCTATGGGAGTTCTTGTCATTAGTGTTTTCTTCTTTTAACAGATCTATTCTTGGCTAAAAAATCTCACAGAGCTCTATCCCGGAGTTGTGACTCCAATCGTCGGTGGTACTAGTTATGAAGGAAGACGTATTTATGGTGTACACATTTCTTTTAAACAAGGAAATCCAGGAGTTTTTATCGAATCTGGTAAGTGTATTCTGTTTCTCTTATAATTGTTGTAAAAACTGAAAGAACCAATAGAAAACATGTTGTGTGGTTGAACTGTAGCTGTCAGATAGCATTATGATTAGTCAAACGCAGTTTTAACAACGCAACCATGTGCTACCCACAGGTATTCATGCTCGAGAGTGGATAACTGAAGCAACAACCACTTGGATCTTGAACCAGATATTACACAGTTCAGATCCTGTTGTAAAGAACATCACACATCAATATGATTGGTACATATTTCCTTGCATCAATCCTGATGGTTATCAATATACCCATACTACAGTAAGTATTCACTGACGTCAATGTTTATTTTCAGAATTAATTTAAGTGAATACATTGATCCATTCTGTTGTTTAGTACCTATGTCGTCCTCCGTGGACTAGGAATTTCATGGTAGCCTCTAGTTCCTGAGGTTGCGGGTTCAAACCCGGCGGAGGGCCATTGGTATGTAAATCCTTAGCATGACTTCCTTCGGAAGGGAGGTAAAGTCGGTGGTCCTATGTCGTAGATTTACGGCACGTAAAAGAACCTCAAGCCTGATAGAGGGTCCTCTGAGCAAAATTTCCGATCTTTCATGCCCAGCACAGAATGGGACGCTAAAAAACCATAGTAGTTAAAAAGCGTCCATAAATAAAACTCACGTTTTTTTCAGTTTAGTATCAGACAATTCGAGACCGAGTTCAAGATTCAAAATTCGGAGAGGATACTTTCAAAACTTGCAACTTGTTTCATTTATCTATCCCTCATAGCACCAAAGACATTTCACGTAAAACACGGTTGTATCAAATAGAGCCCGTTGTTATTATTTCAATCTGCACATTTTCTGAAGAAATCTATCGAGAATGTGCACTGTCACTTTTACAATGTCCCGCTGGGGTGCATGGCACAAAGGTTGTCTAAATATGTAATTAGAATGCTTTCCTTGAATGTTGTAAGGTTGTTCTGCCATCAATTTCGCGATTGTAACGGCAGTTTCTTTGCAATAGAGATTTTTTTCTTTTTCTTTCTTTCTTACAGAACAGAATGTGGAGAAAGACTAGAACCCCTTCTACAACCTCTCAGTGCTATGGTGTTGATCCCAACAGAAACTGGGATAACCACTGGAATGGTAATTATTTTGTTAATTTGGTTAGGGTGAGCAGATTTCTAAAACAAAAAAGAAGCCTTTTAATATTTCAGCACTTAAGAAAGGAACAAGAAACGAGACACCTCTGATGCACACTCTACATAAAACTTGAATTATTTTCAAATTTACGTTAAGTTAAATGCAGTGCCTAAATGGTTATGATTAAAGTTACACAATTTCAGAATTATCATTATATTTATCTGAAGACAGTATGTCCTTCAAATAGTTTTCTTCTTTCAGCATCCCAGTTAGCCTTTGACCCAACAACAGCTAAATGGGAGGATTAAAAAAAATGACAATGTTGTACGTGATGGCAAACACTCAATTTTCTAAAAGAGATCCTAGTAAAAAAGGTTTGTGTATTGTTGGGCGTCAAAATTTGATCACGCTTCGGTTATGCTGATAGACATGTATTCCACATTTTCTGAAGAAACTTCCACCAACCAGTAACAGCATGACCAACAGTGTCTCAAAATACAAAAGTGGTTTAGATTGTTGACCTCCTATGTAGTAAAGAACCTACATCACTGGTGCAGAGACTGACGAACATAAACATGTGCGACTGTATGCAGAGTATTTTTGGCCTCCTTTGTATTACTACGTACTGAACAGTAAGTAGAGAGAGTATTGTATTCATCCCAAAAAATCGATACCAAGATTTCAACGAAATATTACATTTTTAAGTACTTTGACCCTCCCCCCAAAAAACAAAACCGGTAAAAGGCCCGTGTGGTACGTCAGTGAACAGCATAAGTCAAAAACGAAGAATTCGATAAATAGCGAACGTGGTATTCAAGTCCTGTATCTTCCAAAGAAGAAACGCTAAGATTTTCAACAAAATTTTCCCACCGCAAACTACCCTTTACGTGGAAACTTTTTCGTTATTGTTTTATTTTCTAAAAAAATGGCTCTAATGATTTTGATTAAAATACATTATGTTTAAGTTATTTTCATGGCAAATAAAATGTATATCTTGAATTTTCTAGAAATAGCCTGTGAAGGGCCCTCATTCTGAATGACTTTTGTATATTTGATAAAACATAAGAGATAGACAAAATGTTACTACAGAAAAATGTAGATCTCGTTAAAGCACACAATTTATAACAAATAACATTTAGCCATCAAAGCGACCCATCTTAAAAGATTTGACTATCGTTTAAGCCTACTGCATTCCTCCAATCCTCTTGTACCTACAAGGAAATATCTAATAAAACAATTTCTGCAAACGTTTATCTCGATTAACATGAAATAGATAAAAGAATAAGCTTTTGTAATAATATTTTGTTAAGATTGGTTAGAGAAACCATGTAAATGTAACTTAGATTTTTTAATGCTCAATATGATGCTCTTGATGGTTTTGGAGATATTTTGACCAAACATATATGAAGCTCTGTCAAACCTTGACGTCCACGTCGGCCAAACACTCATTTCCAGACATAAATTCGTTTATCAGTTTGCTGTCTTCCAAAACAGGCTAGTGTAATGGATGTTGTTTTGAATCACCCACTATTTAACCCTTTACTCTATAAATAATTACAATTAAAATTCTGTATTTTGCAGAGGGTGGTGCAAGCAGCAATCCCTGTGACGAAACATATGCAGGTACAGGACCCTTTTCTACAGTTGAGGCCCGGACGCTTGCCAATACTATAATGGATCTTGGACCTGTGCTCAAGGTGTACTTTTGTATCCATAGCTACAGTCAATTGCTCATGATTCCATACGGTCACTATTTCCAGAATGCTTCTAATAAAGATCTCCTGGTAAGTAGATTGAATTATTCACTATACGAGGGCGGTTCGTAAAGTACTTGGTCTCGCAAAGAGATGGTGCTGGCAGTATCAAATATCAACGATAATTCTCAAGTAGATTGCGCTACGCGCAATTTCATGCATGCGCTTTAATTTGTTCTGTTGTTACAGTGGACAGTGCTATAAAATAAACAAGTTGAGTTTTCTTCCTGAAAATGGAATAAATAAAATGTCGTAGTGTTTAGGTAAATGCTTTGTGTTAAAAGGTTTAATACCAACCGAAATAAAAAAGAAATTTATATTCCCCTTTGGAAAATTAATTCTTTGCCATCATTTTCTGCCGTAAAAAAATGGACTGCGGAGTTTAAATGCCGCAGTTCTTCCTTTCTTGATGACGAACATTCAGTATGAAGTTGTCGCCAAGACTGAAGAAAACTTCTTGAAAAAGCACAATATCGTGTTAAATGGCTAAGGAATCAATATAGATTGCTGATATTTCCAAGATTTCATTAAATCGTGTCAAATATTTTACACAAGCACATGAGAAAGCTTGCAGCGAAAGGGGTTCCAGGTTTGATCACTGCCAATCAGCTTATCTGAATGATCACAAGAGTACTTGAACATGTTCAAATGCAACTTTATGGACTTTGTCAGTTTGGGAAACGGATTCACCACCAAAATTAATAAAACAAAACTTATAAATATTAGAGATATTCAATCCAACAACATTGTTATAATAATTGAAGAGGTACTTAATCTAACAATCTCTCACTCAATCCAGAGACGAAGCCGCGTAACAGTGCAGGAGAATGAAAGCGCTCCAAAGAAGGCCAGACGTATTCCTTCAGCAGGAAAGACGGGTTTTCTGAGTTGCTGGATTATAGTGTAGGTAGACTACATGGAAAAGGGCAAAACCATCAACGGTTAGTGATAACCAGCTTTGCTGGAGCATTTGAAGAATACTAATGTAGGCCAGGTCTGCAGTTTGTTAATGAATAGTTATTTTCCACATGGATTATGCACTGGTGCACACATCATTTGCGAGAGCTGCACTTTGTAATGCTTGCTACCTCATGCCCCATATTCGGTTCCTAGTGACTCTTTCCAAACCGTAAGAAATTGGTTGCGGACCCTCAGGTGCAGAGATCATAAGTCACACATGCTCTTAATTTGGAGTTAGATCATTTTATACTGAAGATATAAAGTTAGAGCAGTTGGTGCAGGTGTATAAAGTTGAAGGGCAACTATATTGAAAAAAAAATAATAAAACAAGGTTGTGTTAAAAAATGTTAATTTCTTTCTCAGACCAAAAACTTTCTGAGCAATCCTTGTACCATAAAATATTGCGTGAGCACGCACACACACAGTGAACAAGTTGGAGATTTGTATTAAAAATCTTATCTCGTGCAGTTAGTGAGAACAAAGAGTTACAATAGTGGATAAGCACAATGCAATAATGTAAACAGTCCACTTGCTTAAGTGGAAAAAAAAAACTCCTATATGCTTCAAAAGTTTTTGCAAACTTGAGTAGTTCCTTTATACCCTGCAGTTTGGTGAATATTATATAAAATCAATCATCTACTAGCAGGTGGAAACCTTTTTTTTCCTCTTTTTCTTCACGTGGGTATGGTTTATACTTAATTGTATTAAGAGGTTAGTTAGACCTGCTTACTCCAACTTTTGATTTAAGTACAGTTTTTCCTACAGATAATTTCAAACTGAACAAAAATGCTCCTGTATTGGAATAATATACTCCACACTGTCAGCTTCTTTTGTATTGTTTTGTTATTATCTCTATTTAATTGTCAACTAAATACATTTTTTAACATCTTATAATCAACAAAAACTTTTTCAGCTGGCTTGGACAATCCAATAGTTCAATCTGTGACAGTCTTGAATGTACTGATGAAGTTTCTGATCAATGCAACATTTCAAAGAGGTTATGAAAACATGTTACATAAATATGGGCTCCAGGAATACTTTCTCTCTCTTTGCAACTCCTCTGCTATTACTTTGCTTACATTGCACGATGTACAACTATTCCTATTTATTGTGTAGGAACAATCCTGTACTACCAGAATAGTTAAATGACAAATATCTCTGGATGGAATGGGGTGAAGCAACATTGCAGGGTTTCTAGGTTCAGTACCAGTATCCTTTTATTTCACTGTTGTTGTGCCATGTAGTCATCTTATCATTTAACTCCCTTCATTGCTTAACATTAAGAAAATATGACACTGTCCAAGATGATGTACACAAATAATGTAATAAGTTGACTCTTGAAACTGCTTAGCCCATTAAAGAAAGTGCAGCTATAGCTACTCAACCCTTGGGTTTTTCATTAGGCTTCACCGCACCTAAAACGCTTTCATTTTAACTGGAATATGTAGTTAAGCCTTCCTCAAACAAAATAAAAGCCCTATACAATAACAGACTTAATATCACACTTTTCTTTAATCAGGTTGTACCTCAATTGACACTACAATTTACTGTTATTCATTTATCATGTGAGAGCCAGTACTGCTCCGCAACATTCATTTTTACAAAGCTGTGAGATTCTCTGAATGTTTTAGTCACCTTTAGTTATAGCTTTTATGGTATTTTAATCTGAGAAACACTGTAGGAGGTGCTCAGGTACACCTGGCATTCCAGGTGCACACTTTGTGATGTCAGAAGAAAGGTATCCTAATCATGACATTAAATGTAAAATAAAAGATCACTTATGGTCATAGTGAATTGCAGATGATTAAGAATATGCTCGACACATTTAGGGCAGATAAAAAATTATACCTCAACCCTAGTGAATGGATCCCTGGTTCCCTACATGACAACCAGCCATGCTAACCATTACACTGAGGACTACCAATGTGCTTCCTTCTGCTAGTGCCACATAAAGAAATTACAATCAAATGCAGCAGTCTAGCCTCTTTTATCATGCTTGTGTTCTACTTTAAATGATAAAAAATACATTAAGTTCTTCCTGTCAAAGTGCACTCAATTTTTTTTAGAGTACATCACAATGGTGTTTGAAATAGTGGAGATTTTGATAACTGAGTAACATTATCTTTAGGAAACACTCAACATTTGAGAATGCTAATGTTCTGTAACAGGGACTTCTAAATTTCAAGCGACCCATTAATTTCTTATTACAGTAGGAACGATGGTTCTGTGCCAGTGACCTTGTTTCCTCGCACATTGAAGAGAGTCTATGTCTAACGCCAGGCAGCTCTCCCTGCCTACCTGCTGGAAGACATGGGACTTTGCTGATATGACATAAACATACAACACCACACCATTACACTGACTCGTTTATTCTCACTATTATCAGATTGCTCTATCATTCTTTTATATTTACACATACACAAACCTTGTCACGTAAATGCATTGTCGTAAACTAGCAGGGGCTTTATTAGTGTGATAAACACTCTACACCAGACATATCACCACCGTCGTTTTCTTCTGCAAAACTTTCCCTTTCATCGTCTATCAGTCTTCTTCTCGTTCACTGTCACTATATTTCCTAACCTGGATTACAGAACCTTCTAAGACATTTTCAAACAGGCCTTGTTGTTCTTCAATGTATTTGTCTTCCTACTTAATGTGTTGAGAGGCATTTTCCCACTTTCCTATGCTAATGTCCTCAACATGTTAGCTAAGCTTAATCAATAACATCATGTAGTTTAAAAGGGTGTTCTACCAAGCTACCCATTGCTTTATATCAGCCCAGATGAGTTCTACTCGAGTAAGCCCCGATGACTAGGGCAGTAATCGGAGAACATTGTGTGCATGGCCTACAAACTATCAACGTAAATTTTCGGAATAGGTTTTGACCCTTACTTAGGTTGCAAAGCTCCAACTTAGCATCCTTTCATAGAATGGGGCAAGTTCTGCATCGTATTTTGGTATGAGGCCTTTTCCAACTGCACACTATGGTATGGTGCATTATGCATCACCAAGACAGATCTGAGAGGCAAGGTATGCATTAGTTTTTCCATTAGCGATTTCTTTGAATTTATCCCCATCATTTTGTGTTAGGTACCTATATTAACCTTTGTTATTTTTACATAAAACGTCACAGAAGGCAAGAACCTCTAATAAACACACCAAAATACACAATAACTATATGCAATCCAAGTTTAATTACAGAAACACAGGGGTGTCATTTAGGGGGACAGGGGGTCAATTGGTCCCCTCCCCTAGGTTACGAGCAACATTATTGCTCTACCAAATGAAACATTACAATTGTACAATTAATAGCAATATTTCACATTTAAGGAATAAAACATTATATATATCGTTACAATCCACATGAACATTTGTGAAACTGCTCCAAGCAATCTTGGCTCCCCAATGCAGAAACTGAAATGACGCCCCCAGAAACACAGTGACTAATTTATAAACACAACGTTCAAGGTAGCATCAACAGACGGCTGACAAGAGAGATGTTACTCGAACTACTGCTGCCACTAGACTGAAGCGATGGCACTTACTACGCATACCCGAGAATTGGGGGCTCGCTCACTGTACAGATAACCAGTGCGCATCGAGCCTTTCATCGGCACAGAACCATTGTTCCTACTGTAAAGTGCAGGCGCATATTGATACTAGACCATTGTCATATCTCAAAGATCACAGACCCGACAGAGGGATTGTGCTATTTATTTTAACAGTAAGTTGTCAAGGTCGAGGTTAGCGGCTGATGATCAGGTTCCTGAAGTAATGCAACTTATTAGAAGAACAAATGATTACTATCGCAGTGAAGTAACTATACAATATACACAGACTGGCATTACATGCCCGGACTGCTGACTTGTCACTGATATATAATGATCAGTATATTAAGCATCATAAGTCACATCTACAAAAGTACAGAGAATGGTGTATCACTTTTACAATATTCATAATACAAAACTTATTGCATAACCTTCCCCTCAGTCTTTTCTGTCATAGACAATGTAACAATGTTAATCCAGGCTCCTCCCTGATTATTTATATATATAGACATTGTAATTATTCATTTAATCCTCAGAAGGTAATACATATTAGTAACACCTGGTAATCTAAATGTAATGCAGAAGCTGTACTCGAAGAGGGTAAAGAAAAGAAAAATTATTCCCCAGCAAGTTCAGCAATAAAGTGTATAGGAACCAACATTAAAACATAGATATAACACTATTTTGAGTACTTTTAAGATGGATTTCCATATGGTACAAGGCTACTTCATAATGTATTGAATCATTCACTGCAAGCAAAGCCGTAACAAGAGAACAAAAGCATTTCTACAACCTGTTTAACATATTTTTCATACTTAACATGACAGGAATGTGTATTCAAAGCTCTACTTATTGCAAATGTTAGTCTGAACTTTATCCCTCTCCTTTACCCTAAACAGCAGCCACAAAATGAAGTTCATTATGCACGTTTTAAAAACATGTTCTATTTTAATTCTGCTCCATTTCAGATGGATATTGGTAACAAAGCAGCAGTATCACTGGCTCAGAGGTATGGTACTCAGTATAAAGTTGGACCAATTGCAGATGTCATATGTAAGTATATTTCTAAAATACAAAAATTAGTTTTGCTAATATAGTTAAACCCTCAAATCTTTTTTCTCTTAGGGCTTTTCTAAATTATAGCATAGATAAAAAAATATCCAAGTTCCCACAATTATATGAAACAATAAGACGAGTAATAATAGGAAAAACGTCCAAGGAGAATCAAAGTTTTATAAAGTTATAGTGCTCCCTGTTTGGATTTATGGAGGTGAAGCTTGGACATTAACAAAAGCAACAAATCAAGGATAAAGGTTTGCAGAGATGAAGTTTTAAAGTTCAGTATTGGCATAGACAGTGACAAAAAGGGAAATAAGAGAAGAATTAAACAGCTTTTATTTAAATGAAAAGATACACATATATAGATAGAAATTGAAGAAACATGTGATTAGACAAGTCAAATAATAATACAACAAAGGTGGTTTTAAAATAGAAACCAAATGAATGTCAAGATCTGGGAAGACTAGGACAGATCATGGACTTAATTCCCGGTGCCGATGATAATGATATTTGCAAATTAGGATTTTTGAGAGGGGATAGAGATAATAAGAGCTGTAGTAACTAAATTAATTACTGTTCAGACCCAATCTTTCATTCATTCATTCATTATCTGTTTACCCTCCTCTTATGTAGGACTTACACCCCCCAGGACTTACAAGCGTGTGCCTGGGGTCAGAGGCCCGTCGAGGAGCAGACACTCATGGATCAGACAGAGCATCCAGGATGGGTGATCAGCCCGATGCCTGGTATGGGATGAAGGAAGTAGATGAAACGAAATGTTGGTGAAATGGATGAAAGGAAAGGTGATGATGGAGCAGTTGGTGGAATGAATGGCGGGGGAAACCGGAGAACCCGGAGAAAACCCGCCCAGACGCCGCTTCGTCCACCACAAATCCCACATGCAGGTCCCTGGGATTGAACCCGGGCCGCCTAGATGGGAGGCGAGCGGTCTAACCACTCGGCCACGGCGCCGCCCAGACCCAATCTAATAAGCTTTAAAAAAATCTGTACCTATTTTGGAAACTGGTAAACTGAATAAGTAAGGGTACCTATTATGTCGATGTCCACCCTTGAGGTATTATGAGCTTATTAGGACATTGTTGGTTTTGAGAAGTATTATAAGTCTGTCATGCTAATAAGCAATGCAGTTCATGCAAAAATAGATTTGAACAATTGTAATGTTCACCAGCTGTTGTCGTTTTATAAGAGCAGCGGAGTACAGAAGTGAATATTTCTTTCCCCTAATGCTTAATGCATGTCTTTCTACAATTAGTTTACAATGTGAATCAGCTATTATGCTCCACCTTCTCTACACATCTACTCAATTTCACTGGAAATGTCTAAAGCTAAAGTCCCCCAGGGAAAAAATGTGGGCGAGAGAACAACATAGTCCAAAAAATGGAAAGTCATGTGAATATTTTACATTTTTAACCTAGAAGTTTTTTTGAGGATGCAAGATGATAACTTTAGGAAACTTTTCCACTTCCCTAACTCTTTACTTAGAAAAATCTTGATATTTCCAATTTTCTCAAAAAAGTCTAATGATTTTGATCAAAACATGATTAAAAAGCCCTGAATTTTCTGTAAAATGCTTAAGTAATTTTTGCTCTTGCGTAATCTCAAGGGAAACGTTAAAGATATAAAAGTTTAATATAAGAAACTCTTATATATAATAGCTAACTTGCACCATATCTTATCTACTGTAAATTACTCATATCAATTATATATTTTACTCTTATTTCGTATTAATCACAGTATTTATTGCCAAAATTGCTTCAATATTCATTTCGTTGTACATACATAGCAGGATACAGGCTGAGATGACAGTCTACTGTTTAAATAGCAGATGGATAATACTTAATATTTCAAAATGTGTTGCTTAAAATCTTGAAACATTCAAGTGACAGTAGATATTTCAGAAACTGTAAATGCTGCATAAATTCTGTACTTCAAGATGATCTTCAGGTGTTTTTAAAAGATTCAATGAGAATAAATTTGTAGGAAGTTCAAGATACACAATTTCCTGTTCCAATATCTCAAAACATATTTTATTTAAAATTGTTAAGAGCCATTTTTTGAGAAAACAAAACAACCATGAAAGTTTTTCCAAGTAAAGATTTTTTTGGCACAAGAAAATTCCATAAAAATCGTACTTCAGCTTATATCCTTAAAATATTCTGGAATTGAATACAAAGTTTGATATTTATATAACTTTCCACATTCAAGTTATTTTGTTCACTACTCTGGTAAATAAACAGACTTTTTTATTAAATACTTTGCTTATTTTTTGATTCTGGAATTTTATTTCCAATAAAATCTCAATATTAAGTTTTGGGTTAGATGTGAAGTGTTGGTCGGTATTGGGCAGATGGCATAGATGCTTGCTTGAAAAGCTGTTTTTGGCCCTGCCAGATGTCAGCCTTCTCTGAGCTGCCTCTGGTGGGTTGAGTTCTCCTGGTTCTGCTAGAGGAAAGCATTCTCTGAGCAGCCCACCAATGTGACTGGGTCATCAGCCATGGAATCATTAGGAATCTCTACATGTCTCTGCCTGAGCTTATAGCCTCCTGTGGTTCCTTCACTTCATCCATTCCCCTCCTGGGAGTGGTAAGCTCAAAAGATCCACATTGGGTCAAGATGCAAGGTTTCTCCCTCTGTTCTCTGGTCATAGTCATGGTTATAGAAAAGTGGCAGTAAAATACAGGGTGAACCAAAAAACTACGAACCGACTGCGCAGTGTTTTTCCTGTCCGCGTCCTCTGCGCTTGTTGCCATCTGCCGCTATCATAGAAAGGTGCAGATGAAACCATACAACATTTTTAAAAACTACTTTTAAAGGCTTTACTTACCAACTTTATAAAAGGAGATGCTGAAACTGGCCACCTCGTTGTTCATACATCTTTGGCACCTCTTTAGGAAACTATCCATCACTTGTCGTAGTTCACGTTGAGAAATGTGGATATTTTGATTTAATTCTTCCAGGGCATGTGGGTTTGTCCTCTACACTTTATGTTTTAAGTTACTGCAGAGATAGAAATCGCAGGTGGTTTACTTACCAACTTTATAAAAGGAGATGCTGAAACTGGCCACCTCGTTGTTCATACATCTTTGGCACCTCTTTAGGAAACTATCCATCACTTGTCGTAGTTCACGTTGAGAAATGTGGATATTTTGATTTAATTCTTCCAGGGCATGTGGGTTTGTCCTCTACACTTTATGTTTTAAGTTACTGCAGAGATAGAAATCGCAGGGGGTTAGGTTGGGGGACCGAGGGGGCCACAAATATCTACTAATAATTCATCCTCAAATGCACTTCAATTGTTCTCTTGAAATATTGGCCATATGAGTTGTTTCAGTCTTGTTGAGAAAATGCAAAATCATGCTCCCTGGTTGTTAATTCTCTAAAAAAAGGGGGGGTGCAAAATTGTATTCACATATGTACAGGCTTCAACTGTTGACTCAAAAAAGAAAAAATTGCCAGCATTTCACAACGTGAACTATGGTGAGTGATGGATAGTTTCCTGAAGAGGTGCCAAAAATGTATGGACGACAGTGGCTGGTTTCAGCATCTCCTTTCATAAAGTTGGTAAGCACAGCCTTTAAAAATGTTGTATGGTTTCATCTGTGCCTTTCTATGACAGCGGCAGATGGCAATGAGCGCCAAGGATGCGCACAGGAAAAACACTGCACAGCCAGTTCGTAGTTTTTTGGCTCTCCCTGTAATTGACCTTAACAGTTTAGAATTTCTAACAAATGTTGAACAAGAAGATGTTATTTTTATACACAGCCAACCAGTAATACTGAAGTTCATTTTCATACAGTAGACAGATGCATTCTATTCTTCCTTGCTTGCAGATATTGCCACAGGAGGAAGTATGGACTGGGTGAAAAGTGAAGTGGACATTCCCTTCACATTTGAATGGGAACTGAGAGACACCGGCCGCTATGGTTTCTTGTTACCTCCTGAGCAGATCGTGCCCACAGCTGAGGAGACACTTGACTCCATGATCACCATTCTTCAGGAAGCATTGCCTATCATCCGTTCCAGAAATTAAAGGATAGAATAGTCAACTACACTGGTGCTGCATTGCTCTTATTCTTTATTCCCAAAGCAGTAGAATCCCCTTCATAATTGATATCTGAACAGACCAGACACGGAAAACTGAAAGAATCATGTCTCTCTACTTCATGAATGAATAATGTTCCTATTTTGTGGTAATTAAAAGTCTTCCATAGTATTACTTAAGACACATACAAAGCAGCAATTATTTAGTGTCAAAATGTGCATAGGTTGTAACAAAAACTGCAATAAAAAAATCTGATGTTACACATGGCTTTTTCTAACCTCTATCATTTATTGTTATATAGCTTCTACAAACTATTCTTATGAAAGCTTATTTTTCTCTCTACTTCTTTTTAATCAAGGTAAACCTTTGCAGAATTAGTTTTACACACTATATTGTAGGTATAAAAGGGGATAGAGGAAACTGAGCCATTAGTCAGATGTTTAGAAGTGAGAAGCTATATGCTGGCTGTAAAATTCCATACTTTTTCCAAGACACTGCACTAAGAGCGTATATAGCAACAGCACATTAACAAAAGTATTAAAAAAGTTCAAACCAATTTTAACAGGTGAAAAGGCTGATGCCACAAAGAAAGTTACTTGAAATAGATTGTGTGTTTTAAAAAGATCCACATTTTTTGTGTAGTTTGTTTTTGTCTCTCTAATGGTTTACTCATTATACAAAATTCCTTCTGAATAACGACAATTTCATAGGCTATTCCCAGAAAATTCAAGTTATATTTTATTTGTCATGTAAGTACTTAAATATGTCATTTTAATCAAACTCATTATTTGTCATTTTTGAGAAAATAAAAAATATTGAAACTTCTTCCACGCAAAGGGTAGTTTAGGGGAGGTATTTTCCTGAAAATCCTTGTGTCGCATCCTTGGAAGATTCTGCACTTAACTCGAATACAATAATTCATCTTAGCTACTATAGGAAGGTTGCAGATAAAGTTAAAAGAAAATTTTCTTTTCTTTCTCATTGGTTTAATATCCTTTAATAGGTAGTCATGTTGAATGATGAAAGAATACTCATAGAGGAAAAACTTGCCAAATGTTCATCTTTGCAGGATAAGGAAAATCTCAAAACTCCAACCAAGCTTTCCTAGTAAGGAGGCAAATGTCATCCCTAAACCACCGACCTGGGTTGGTGAAAGTTTTGTTATAATATTCTTCTATAATTGAACACACAGAAATAAAAACTAAAAATTTCATTTGTTTAACTGTCACATTTCAGAGTGCATTACCAAAATACAATCGCATTACTGACTCTTATCACAGTGAGACGTATTTGCTTGTCTGCAAGAATCAAATTTCTGTACAATCCAACTATTCAAGGGGAATGTTTGCCTTAAAAATGTCTTTGTTACATTAACAAAATCCTACTTTTCACTTCAAGAATATTAAAGATAGAGTTGAAATACAAAAAATGCCAAGGAAGACTGCACTGCCTTATTTAGGATGGCAACTGGTCACGATTACCTCGCAGAACATTTAGATACGATGCCTACCTACACCCAAGTGCACTCTCTGTGAAGATGTCATCCTGAACAGACATGTCGCCAAATGCAAAGGCCTTAAAAGTGATAACTTACAGACTTTATATTGGGAAGCCAGAGGGAAAATGATGCAGATCAATTAATCCCCAGTGCCATTAGTGAACAACAACAACAAAAATTTTTATAGCCTGATAACTGTTTTCAATAAATGTTACCACTTTATCGTTTTATTTTTAATTCCCTGTTTCTCTTGAGCACTTTTTAAAATTTGTAGTTTTTTTCATGTAGGTATGTCTTTTGGTACTCAGTTAATTTGAATATCGTAATAGTGTTTTGTACTTTGTTAGTCAAAAACACAAAACCCACTTTTAGTCATGGGATGAGGTGTGTCAACAACCAATTTAGCTTTCTCCAGTCATATTAAAAAGAAAGAAAAATTGCAACAAGCTACAGATTACTTGTAGAAAGTATGCTCAGCAAAGCTGTTTCTTATGGTTTATCTGCAAGTCCTCTGCAATGTTATCTGCTTTTATGGGAGCAAATAACATTTGAGCTGGATGAAAATGATACACTCATAAAAAAATCTCTAAGTTCATGACAGTTATGGTTTACATAATCGTTCCATTTTTTATTTTATAGTTTCAAAACGTAGTATAATTGCACGTCTAAAGCAGTTAAATTAAAACAACCTAAGAAATAATTATACAAAAATTTTTCTGGTATTATTAATACCATTAAGGAGCACTACAAATGAGGTATAAGATCCTAATGTTAGATTAAGAGTAATAACCTCTCCCTGTGTGAGGTTCATAATTCTTCATTCAGTCTACACTATTAATTTATAATTTGTACTCAGTGTGCCAATGTTCATTGTGATAAAATGTCACAGTATACTTTGCACTTGCCATCTTATGTTATGCTTGGTTGATTACTGAAGTTTGCTATTCTTTAATGGTTCATTTGTTAAGCAAAATTATGCAAATGTTTATGTAAAAGTCCAAGACTGAATAGTATCCTTCTATAGCACGTTATATTTTGATGCTCAAGTTCAGTACTCTGCAGTAGGAACTGTACCAAAAAATAAATCCAAGTTCCAGTTCATGGGTGTCGCCAGGGTTCCCAAAAGGGGGCAAAAATGAACATAATTCAAAACGTGCAATTCCTTATTCCCCAATTTTATGCTAGATTGGTAGATATACTAACCTTGGTTTTTGGGTGCATTGACAACTGTGGAGCACTTATTAGTATCGCTTTGTCTATACATCTGTCCGTATACCTCAAACACAATCACCAAAATTTTTTATATAGGAGTTTGGAGAAAATCTGTCAATCAATTTCAAATTTGGTTAAATTCAATACAACATTACATGGAGAGCATCTTAAAATATTTCAATTTTTATGTGTACCAATGCACGTAAAGGAGTTGAGACTTTTACTTAAGAGTTTTAAGCAATTTTTCTATATATTTTAGATATGGTTAAAATCGGTGCAAAATTAAGGGTAGTGCAGATTATTAATTTCCTAAAACTATATCTACTATTTTTAGGATTGTTTCCAAAAATGTTAACTGATTACCAGAGTATAAGAGCATGTGCTGCAAAAGCACCCAAAATGTAACACAATGCGTTCATTTACTATCTTCTTGTTATGCCTTTCACTACTAGTCATATCAGCAGCTTTTACCTTTGAACGACTGGAGCATATTTCATGAAATACATATTTAAAAATTATGCAACAACGCTTTAGCTACAAATGACTATGTTTCACAAATGTATATGTATGTATCATTGTAACAGTTATTTAATAAAATTGCAGTTTTACATTTTATAGGACATGGATTCCTTGGGATACATTTTCTTTTCTTACATCCATAGTTTTGTATTTTACATTTGTAATGCATACTTGCATGAAATAAAACCAAGCTGGTGTTCTTAATGTGCTTATGTTGTTTAGTTTAACATTAAGACTTATTATTGTGGTTTGAAAATACACTAGTCTGTAGATGCACATGTGCACGCAATACGCAATATGTTCCAGACTCTTTGCCAGGGAATAAACTGTAATAAAAATCCCTTCAACACTCAGAATCAAACCCAACTCTGGATATGGAGGTTGACAGGCTAATCACTAGGCTACAAATAAAACATGTTAATTCTTACTTCATGACTAAAAATCTACATGAAATCGTGAAATTATGACCACAATTTACATAAATCCTGAAAGTTAAATTCTCAGTGTAGTTACAACCAAATTCTCCTGAAAATAATGCTCATTGTATACCTTATTTTTTCTCTCGCTTTCCTCCTCTGGATTTTTGAATGCCAGCTGAAGTCAATGAGGCTGCAATGTAAACTTAACAACGACCTCACCGATAAATGTTTGTTTCTCGATATTCCCCTTTCACGATGAACACTCAGAAGACAAAGGCCATTCGGACATTCTTCACACATTGTTGATCAGAGCCAAGGTTTTACATGGCACAGTATGCTGAATGACCATTCTATGGTACATGTTTTAGCAGGAAACGTCAGTCCAATGATGGCAGAATGCACTATGCAGTAGAACTGTGAAGAATGGTGAATAAATCAATGTATGTAATAATATCTTAATGATCACAGCATTGCTATTCCATATTTCATACTATGTTTCACCTATTGCCAAAATATTATTGGAGTGCATTTCTTTAATCCCTCCCAAATGAACTACCTAAACATCAAAGGAAAGAACACCACAAATCTAACCCAACATAAAAGCAAAACCATTTTCAAGAAGTTCACTTTCCATCCAAGGACTCACTACAAATTCCACATCATCTTAAAAAAAAAAACATTTACCTAGCTCCATAAGAAAGATTAAATATAGAGAAATTACTCTGTAACAAATCAAAAGGACAGAACAAAAAAGCAGAAATCTATCAAATTAATTGCCCAGAATGTGACCAAATGTACATAGGCAAAACAAAAAGAAATTTACAAACCAGATTAAAAGAACATATGACACACATCGAATACAAACAAATGGAAAATCTGCAGTTGCACATAACTTTTGGACATCAAATCACATCACACCAAATATAACATTCTTAAAAGCGACAAAACACAGTGCAGAGTTGGATACTTAGGAAAAGTTATTAATCACAAAACACAAACACCATGTGATGAATTTTGAATTGCTGCCACCGAACTCACTATGGAGTTTCATCACTACACCAGATTCCACCACAAACAGACGCACACAGGACAACACCACGAGGAATCAGTTGGCCACTTCAATGATATTTTCTCATGTTGGCCACTTTTCTGAAACTGGTCAAGTTGAAAAACATGTAAGTGATGTTAAGTGTTTCAATTACGACTCAAATTTTCTATATAATATCAAAAGAAAGTTTTTGTATCAAGTGTGGATGGAGTACCATAAGAGAAAAAGCATTGTTATTGCATGAAGAAAAACTAATTTTTAGGCACTTTTTGCAGTAAACCTGAGTTTCAATGTTTAGTTTACTTGAAATGTCTTCCACAGATTTCATCAAGTTGCTGAAGATTTCAACTGCTCTCTTTCTGTGATCCTCAAACAGAGCTACCAGCTGCAATAAGTGCTCTTGCACATCAAGATAAATTTCAATTCCCTGTAGAATGTTAGCCATTGGCACCAGAAATACAGAAGTTGAGGCTGAGCAAAACAGCATATGCACACAGTCATGTTTTATTGATTCCATCAACTAACAATATCTGGAGAGCTTCAATAATGGAAGAAAAATGCTCTGAAAATAAGCAAATTGCTTTATATTTTGCAGTCCACCTAGTTTCACATAATAGAGGTATGTTTGGAATCAATTTGGGCTTTCTTGGAAAAATTTGATTACTTTCTTCACTGTTCCGATGCAGTTTATTTCTGGAACACTGTTGAGGTCACTGATTACTAAATTAAGATTATGTGCACTGCAATGGAAAAATAGAGCCTATGGATAGTGATCTCTAATAAACTTTTGCACTCTATTTTCTTTGCCACCATAACTGAGCAACCGTCACATCCCTGGCCAACAAGCTCATTCATATCAACACCAGTCTCAGTTAAAAATGTAGTAATGGTATTTGCCATACTCAGATCATTAAGTGGTGTAAAGCCAAGAAATTCTTCTTGAACAATTTCAGCAGTTATAGCTGTCCGTAAAGCACACCCCTACAGAGAGCTACTCTTTTCCTGCTTTATCTGCAGATTTGTCAGCCACCACAGAGAATGCACTACTTTCATCGAGTAAAGAAATCAACGTCTTCTGAACAATCTGTCCGCAGAGTGTAATTACTTCATTTTGAAAATGAACAGAAATGTATTTAGCATTTCTGCCAGAGCTATCGAGGTGATTAAGATGGTGTCCCCAGCATTGGCTCTAAAATCCAGTAGATCATGGAAAACGCTGAAAGATAAATTCTTACCTTGAAGAGGTAAGTCATAAATTCCACAAAAAAACAGCGCAAGAAACTATAGGATAAAGCTTCTGCCTGTTTTCTTGAATTTCTCTTTTGTGAGCATGAACTATCTGTTGCACCACACTGAGCAATTTATTTTTCATCCCATAGATGAAGTTGCTAGATTTATTTACAGCCTCACAATGCCAAGATGACTTCATATTTTCTCATGCTGCCTCATGGAAATTCTTGTATTTAGTAAAAGCACACACTATAACTATACCTTGAATAACACAATGCACTTTTGGTTGAAAAATCACTCAATGTCGACACAAAGCACCTTTCCATTTTGCAGAGCATACCCGCTAAGATGAGTATTCAGCAACCTATTGTAATCGGAATTGTCAATTTTCTACTACTACATTTGAAGTTATATGTCATGGAAGGTGCCCTATATATTGAGTTGTGTTTATGATGGGAGAAAGGAATTTAGGATTTATTTAAATGGATAACTCCATGTTATTTTATTCATGCGTGTATTCATTTAAATTTGTATTATTGTCGAGCACTGGATTATTGCCAATTGGAAGGTTCAACATAAAAATTTAAGCCCTGATAAATGTGAAAAGAGAACGATATACTTATATTATACAAAATAAAATAAACTTAGCTTAAAACACAATATTATAACAGGGTGTAATCAGAATTGCCAATTTTCTACTACTACATTTGAAGCTATATGTTGTGGAAGATGCCCTATATATTGGTTTGTGTTTATGATGGGAGAAAGGAATTTTGGATTTATTTAAATGGATAACTCCATGTTATTTTATTCATGTGTATATTCATTTAAATTTGTATTATTGTCGAGCACTGGATTATTGTCAATTGGAAGGTTCAATATAAAAATTTAAGCCCTGATAAAGGTGAAAAGAGAATGCTATACTTATATTATAGAAAATATAATAAACTTAGCTTAAAACACAATATTAGAACAGGGTAGTGCAGCATATCTAAATCTCATATCATCCATACACACTTCTTAAACAGCACCTTCAAGTATGTAATTTAACAAGCATTAATGGTTCTTTATGTTTACTGATATGGTAAGTTTAAAGCCCTGTTTTTATTCTTATGATATGAGATCAATGTTTACAGATTGTCAAACTCTGCATCTGGCCCAAAATAGCATTTCAAAAATTTAACATGTGTATCCACATCAAGGTAGGTAGCTTTCACAGCTTTATCTTCTTTCATGGCTTCTCTCCAGGCCATCTGCAACAGAAAAGAATACTGTATGATGATCAACATCTTCCTTACATCATAATATGAGACACACAACATTTTATTATAGTGGATTTTTAATATAAGCTGCTGCATGCCGTGTGAGAAGTAATTTCTTGCAAAACAATAAAAAACTAACAATATAGACTGTGGAGTACCTCAGGGTTCAGTACTAGGGCCTTACTTTTTATTACATGCATTAACGATCTCATAACTAAAAACCTGAATGGTCCCGCAAAAATTTCTCAATTTGCAGATTACAAACATTTTAATTTCAGGATGGTCTAAAGATGAACTTGAAAACAATATAAACAATAGTTTGAAACATAAATAATTGGTTAATGTTAATAAGCTGGTCATAAACAAAGACAATAGTCAGAAATTAGGATTAAACCATCAAATAAATAAAACAATTAAGTACCCAAAGTTGAACTAGATGCTAGTGTAATTAATTATGTACAAAAAACAAAAGTTTTTAGCTGTTTGGATTGATGCAATTCTAAATTGGAAAATGCATATTGAAACTTTAATGAAGAATCTAAGTAAAATATATTATCAAATTTCTATCCTAAAACACAGCATAAATGTAAATACCCTAAGACTAGTATATTTTTCAAATTTTCATCACTCTTAACATACAGAATAACAACATGGGGTAAAAGTAGTGGTATGATTAAAGTATTCAGGATGCAAAAAAGGGTAATGAACAATGATGAATCTGAAAAAAAAAAAAAACCAGCTGTAAAGAATGGTTTGAAAAGCTTAAAATACTGCCCCACTGCCTTGTATATGTATTAATAAAATTATTATTCAAATACAAACAGAAAATTTTAATAAAACCTCTGATAATTCATAATACCAGGAAAAAAGATCATACTTACAGGTTACCTTCATAACAAACTTATATGACCTCAGCTTCAAGTACATTGGTATTCAAATTTATAACAAACTTCCCTCAGAAATAATATATATCACATCATTTGGAAAATTTAAAAGAAACTTAAAAATCTATTTGCTAAACAAATGTTATTACTCCATTGAGGAGTAGATGATAAAAATATGTAAATTTCTGTTATTAAAACATTATTCAGGGAAAGAGTGTGTGCGTGCGTGTGGATTTGTATGCAGTGAGTGGCAGAAGATTGTGTAGCAGTGTGTAGGTATCATGGTGTACACTGGGAATAACATTATGTGTAGCCATTTTTGATTGTGCGGTTATCATTGTGTACGCTGGGAATAACATTATGTTTAGCTATCTGTTGACCTTGTTTGCTGTGTGCAGTTATCATGGTTTACTATTATACTGGGAATAATGTTTAGTGTAGCTAGTAGTCCCGTGCGAATTAACCAGAACAAGGTAAATTTTGCTGCATTTTCCCAAACAATTGTCAGCACTGTGCTTATAATCAAATAAAATCCTCTCTGACCATTGTTGCTTGTTGTTTCATATGTCAATTATTGTGTGGCAGTTGGTTTTCAGTTCAAATGTGCATTTATTTGGATGTGGTCGAGTTTTGTAGTTCTCTTGTAATATTTGTAAATTTTGGTCTTCGATGGATACAACTCCATCGAATTCTGGCATTAGCACAAAATACTTATATGACACAAAGAGAGATAGCTAAAATGTTTGGTGTTGGTGTAGCCACTGTACATAGAATTATTCATCAGTACAGAGACTGGCTTCATTACAACCAAAGAAAGGGGAAATGTGGTCATAAAAATAAAAGTTCACCAACTGATGACTGCTTTCTCCTTAGGAAAAGCAGAACAAAACCCTAGGCTCACTACTGTGTACTTAGCTCAAGACCTGAGGGACAGGGGAGTAAATCTAGATGCATCTAATGTCCGTAGACTTTTAGCAGTTGGAGAAAAAGCCCAAAAACCTGTGAAAAAACAACTTCTTACATAAGCAATGTGTAAGAAGCGCCTCTTATATGTGTGTACTCATTAGAATTGGACACTGTAAGACTGGAAAAAAGTTCTTTTCTCTGAAGAGACTCATTTATAAGTGCAAGGTCAGAGGGTTCAGTGTGTATGCCGAGCAAATAATGAACCTGCAAATTCAGCACATTTTCAACAGACTGTAAAACACTCTGAGAAGAAAATGTTTCAGGGCTGTTTCTCCTATGAAGGACTAGGACCTTTAATTCCAGTTGAAGACATGATGAAAAGTGATCAGTACATCACAGTACTGGTGAGAGTTGTTCGTGAACTCCAGAAAAGTCTTCCAGAAGGTGACAGAATTTTTCAGCAAGATTTACCTACCTGCCACACTTCTAAGGAAGTGAAAAAATTCTTCAAAGATAGCAATGTTTGTGTGCTTGACTGGTCAGGGAATTTGCCTGACATTAACCCCATAGAAAATTTGTGGGTTATTTGCAAAAAGAGACTTGCAAACTTTGACTGTTCCACAAAAGAATGTTTGATATTAACTTTAATTCAAGCGTGGTTTCACGATGATAATCTAAAAATTGTGTGTTCCAATCTTGTGGAGTCAATGCTTAATCATGTAATCAAAATCATTTATATATATACTACTTATTTAGATTTTTCTTATCCTATAAATATATATGAAAATATAGAAAATGGAATAACTAACTTTTAAAACAGAAAGGAAGATATATTAAGTGTTAAATGTAAGTTGGAAGTAATTTATGATTAAATTCATGAAAGCATGAAAAACATTTGTGTTATTGTTCTGTTCCGATTAATTCGCACAGGACTGTATCTGTTGAATGTGCAGTTATCATGGTATATACTGAGAATAACTATGTGTAGCTATCTGTTGACTGTGTTTACTGTGTGTAGCTAGTATGGTCTATTCTGGGAATAATGTTCTGTGTATTTACTGTATGTAGTTATCATGGTGTGTACTGGGAATAACATTATGTGTAGCTATCTGTTGATGTGTTTGCTGTGTGTAGTTATCATGGTCTATTCTGGGAATAATGTTACATGTAGCTAACTGTTGACTATGTTTAGTGTGTGTAGTTATCATGGTGTACACTGGGAATAACATTATGTTAACTACCCTTTGATTTTTTTTGCTGTGTGTAGTTATCATGATGTATACTGGGAATAACATTATGTTAACTATCTGTTGATTGTGTTTGCTGTGTATAGTTATCATGGTGTACACTGGGAATAACATTATGTTAACTATCTGTTGATTGTGTTTGCTGTGTGCAGTTATTATGGTGCATAGTGCAGAACAGCATGTGTTTGGGCTAAGTTTTGCTTGAATGGAATCGTGTATGGACTATCAGCTTGATTTATACAAAAATTTCGATGTCACCATTGTAAAAAATATATGGACTATCAGAAAACTTAAAATGAGATATGGGGCTATCATGGGATGAAGTCCAAGAAAATTACTGCCTTTCATTATAGCGCGTTTTTAACTGTCCTGCACACTCTGCAGATATAAATCCATGTGATTACGCTTAAAGATAAAGTTTATAAAACAAATCTTCATACATTTGATGGATTAGAAAGTAGTATCTGACATTTCTTTTCCAATATTATGGCTGTAGAAACTGAAGTGTTCATTAATGCGTACAACAGGTGCTACACTTTTATAGATGCAGAGGGGCATCATTTCAAACACTTTTTATAATGAAAGGTAAGTGAAACATATTCATATTGCTTCAATCACCACCATTAGCTAGGGGAAAAAATCTCACCTTCTGCTACTGCATTAACAGATTTGTACAGCAATGTCAAGGGAGTGGCTGGCTGCCAGTTGTGTTATTCAAGAGAAACCTGGTAGCATTACATTTAAATATGGACAAAAACATACACAAAACTTACTCAGCATGGTATCTAATGTCACAAGGCTAAAGGTTGAACTTTTCATTGATTACACTCATAAATCTTACCACATCCCCTGGGACTTTGAAAATTTCATCCTCATGCTTGAATCTAATTTTAACTTGGTATATTGTCATATATACATTATATTGTGATACATACAGGAATCACTTTTTATATGATCAGTATAATATATAAAGGAAACTGTGATTTAGTAATGGGCAGAGAGATACATTTTAAAGCAGTTTGAAATGAAAGTCTGGTTGCTGGTTCTCATTTAGAAACACAAATTTCCTACAGGGTACAACTTTTTATGTGCATTACCTAACTATTTTTACAATTGTTAAACATGGCTTTCACTTTTTGATCATATTGCAATGTTAACTGTAGGCTTTTTGGTTCGCTATACCATCTGCTTGGTTAACTTTTTGATAGACTGCCTTAGCCGTGTGATTATCTTCCTGAATTTTTTTTTTTTTTTTGCCATTGAGTTTTGTTAGAATATGGAGTTTGGAATCCTGAATTGCAGTCTATTCTTTGGGTGTATGCACAGTCACTGTGATGCTGGACAGATGGCCCTAGTACAAAGTTGCCTTCCTGTACCATTTGCTCAGAAAGCTTGATTGATGACCTTAGTTGGATAGTCACCTTCTTGTACCATAAATATTTGATTTCTATTTCTTTTGTAGGAGGAAATTTGGGTTGTGGTATCGAATAAATAAATTAAAACAAAACAATCCCAGTTCAAGGAATCTGAAACCATAACCACCAAAATAATAGCACCATCTCACCAGTGATAACATGAGACTTAATTTTCATAGGAATGACCCATCATTTACTGTCAAAACCCTTCAGTTGTAATAAAATCAAAGAAGGTAGTCAGGGTTATTCTACATGATTTATAGGGTATTAGGAATGAATTATTCATAATTTGTATAAAAGACTTATCCCCTATAAAACTGATACTTAGTGGCCTGGAGAATACCAAACATTAAAAATAAAATGTTTTTCTGAAATAGCCTAATAAGCACAGTACCAATTTATGCCCATATACAATCATATAAAATAAAAATAGGTACATTACCAGTTTTGGAAATTTATCTTTCGGAAATTGGAAGTCTTGATCCTGGAGAGCACTTGGTACCTTTGACCTCTCACTCCAGGGCCACATCATATAGTCAACCATTCCTGGACTATCTCCTAAAAACAATAAAAAAATTGGATGTTTAACACAATTTTAGATGTACTAATTTTGTAATATCCTAGTAATTAATTCATTAAATACAGTGTTTAGGCTGCAAAGTCACACAGGTACTAGGTATCGTAAATCTCTGCACTCTAGCCTCCTTCGCTCATTTCTATTTTCCTCTTTGTTTGTAACTATGAAACATTTTTCTTAATATTGTCTGTAATTTAGTATCTTATTCTGTCACAAAATTTCTTTTTATTCATCACTCCTTCCTGTGGTGAAGGAGCAGTTTGTTCTTATTGAATTTCCTTTCTTTAGTTGAACAGTTTTAGCACTCTCCTTCCTTCTACCCTTTCTACAACAGCTTCTATATTTTATATACCTCAATATTTTCCAATTATACATTTCAAATGCTTCAAGCTGTGTTTTCGCATTTTGTGGCAATCTCCAAGTTTCTGCACTGCACACAACTCACTTCACTAAACCCTTCGTTAGTTCTTTGCTGAGGGGTCCACTGAAATGTTTTTCTACTAAAACTTTCCTTTGCAGTCATAATCTTCCTGAGAATGGCTCATGTTATACTTATTGTATATCCCAAGTATATATAGCTGTTTACTTGCAGTACTACCTCTCTCAAACTCTTAAATGTATTGTCTTTGCTTTTCTTATTATTACTGTAGTCTGTCTTTTTGCATTTATCTTCGTCAGCACGTTCCTTTGGATGTTCTCCTCCTCTGCTAGCAGCACTATATGATCATTATATCTGTCATTCTTCTTCCTCTTACTACCACTCCTTCCTTTGACTGGAAAAATTGAAGGGCTTGGTATGCCATAGTTCTACACCATCTCAGCAAAAAATTAGAATTTGCCAACAGCATAGTCATAAACTCTCTAACTTCTCTCTGTGTAAGTAGTCTCATGTTTGGATAACACAGAGCAGTTATGTTATGTTTATTTTAGATTACCTTATGCTTTGCTTTTCAGTTTCAGCCTAATTTGATATGGGATTATGAATCCAAGCACTTAAATTCTTCACTATCTTCTCCAAGAATATGTTGTATATGTAGAGATGGGTGGTGATAATCTGAATATCCAAGAAGATTCTGTTACAAGTCCTTCTTCTCGTACTTAAAGTTACCTTTACAGCACATGTTACGTGTTACTGCCCTGCAGTTATGCTTTATATCCCATAATTATAATGGAACATCAATAAAACGTGTGCTCAGGCATGTGACCGCAACAGTCCTCAGCTAAAGATAGGCTACGAGTATTAATAACATAGGCATGCACACACTAGACTGACATAAAATGAACAGGAAAATAAAACAAGTATGGTTAGGAACTGAGCCCAGGCAACTGAGCTATGAGACCAATCTCAGATACCAAGTAGACAACCTCTTAATCAGAAGGTTCTATAAACAGCTTAGTTTCATATAGGTACATCTGTTAATTATTGTATAAGTATATAAAACAGGTGCTTTTGTTATTTTATTTACCAGACGATAATCACATATATACAGATTACTGCTTCCTTAACCCTTTTGGGAATATGGACGTCATATGATGTCCATGTTAAAATGCAGGAGAAAGCATATTGTTTTTAGATGGATTTAATGCTTATTTAACCTTAATTATTATAACTTTTCTCTTTTATAATAAATTTGAATAAATTTTACATTTAAAATTTCCTTCTTGAATGGTATACCTCAAAACATAAACACAATGGCACATCACATTCATGACAAATCATATTAGCTTCCTTGCAAACAATTTTTTTTTTTTTTTGCGAAACACCAGACACTTTCGAAATGGACACCACTTTTTTGCGGTGGGTGGTATCCTTTTAGAAAAGTGTTTTCCTACAAGTCTGAGGGGATGGGTACAGGAAGCAATGTGCTTCCATCTGCAACTTGACTTCGACATCGGGATTTATGGCCATGCGGTCTAAGGCACGATAGGAGTAGCTAACCTATCAAGACCAAGGATTCGTAGGATCGAATCTCAGTAAAATGCATGTCCTGCACTCAATTGAAACTGTGGAAAAGGATGGGGAGGGCCCAACTAAAGCAAGCGGTGAGACGGCACGGTTGGATGCTGACGGGTTTCAATTGAGTGCAGAACGTGTATTTTACCCCCTTTTTTTTTTTAAAAAAAATCACTCCCTATATTGGGCGGCGGTTTATGAGACCAAACAATGCTGAAACTATCATGTGTTCAGATGGCTGAGCGGTTTAAGGCATTGTGGCATGATATGCTTACGTTGCATAGTCGAAGGTTCGCGCCCCAAAGTAACTTTTTTTTTTTTATTTATTTTTATTCTCATTGTTAATTAATGAGGTCAGACAATGCTGCAGCTATCATGTGTTCAGATGGCCGAGCGGTTTAAGGCATTGTGGCATGATATGGTTGTGTTGCATAGTCAGAGGTTTGCGCCCCAAAGTAACAAAAACATTTTTTCGTTTGTGTTTTTATTCTTACTCTCATTGGGTATCCTTGAAGGGGTTAATGCAGTCTGAGTGAATGGACTGTTAGCATCTCATAACATGCTTTAGCAAACCAAGTCTTATACATTGTTTTTGCAATGCTAATTGATAATACATGCATATTTACAGACTCACTAGTGTTTAACCAATCAATAAATGCATTCTTACAACCAACCATGTGTGTTGTAAATGAGTAAAAACTCTCTAATTTGTGAAGATAAACTAAACCAGAATGTTATTTATTCAGAAGATAGTACCCTAATTTAAGTAATGGATTAACTAGTACTTTACTTGAGTTCCTGTTGGAAGTATGAGATGTGAAAGTTTAACATAGAAAAGATGTAGATTGTGCTCATTTAGATTCAACATCAAATTTCTTCGCTTACTCATAGATATGGCAAAAGAGGGAATATTTAAAAATTGGTAAACTGGATGCAGTAGGCAGGCAACCAAATCTCCTATCTTATTCATCAAACTGTATCACAGAAACATTTCTATACTGAAACAGTTTCCGAACATAGTGACTTTATGTGCTTACCTCCAAAGAACAGTGTTCCACGGCTTGCTAACTCAGTCTCAAATTCTCCCAAATGTTCAACGATATCTTGCATATACTCTTTCAGAGGCAAATTATCTTTGTTATATATTGCCCTTGTAGTACCTGTAACAATCTAGAAGGTAAACGTGCTTATGAATAAAAGCAAAATTTTGTTTTATGTTACAAAATTAAAGAATTTAATATTAAACACAAAGTGCATATTATAATCAGCCAAAAACTGAAATTCCATATTCTAATACAAGGATGATGGTGAGAAGAATGTTTACTATTTGCCGTGCACAGACTTCACTTCACATGTTATCAAATTACTTATTTTATAATGTTTTGATACAATTACCATGTTTCACAAAATTCTTCATATTGCTTCATACTGTGTTAAACTTACAACTTTTTCCATTTCAAAAATAGATTTTATTTTCATATTTTGCGTGATTTTGTTCTTCCACCAATAATGTTACTCTTAGTAAAGAACTGGAATTTCCTTATATTGTATTTATACAATTTCCCAAGAAGTTCTGAAGAAGAATTGGCTGAAGATCCAGGGATACCTGAAAAAGCTGTTTCTACTGAATTTTATTAGTGCTGGAAAAGAACCCATCATACTCTGCTGTCTATCAAGTTAGTAAGGTAATTGAAGATAAGAGCAATGAAATACTGGGAAGTATTAAGTTACCAAATGTAGCACAATACAAATATGCTTCAGATTGTATCATATTATGTAGAATGGTCATTTTCCATCACTCACAACACATGTTGATAAGAGTAAGGTTTTGACAGAAAGTACCAAAATCTACCTGTAGTTACAGGAGAGCCTTGAAACTACGAACCGGCTGCACAGTGTTTTTCCACTGGGCATGCGGAAACATAAAGCACTGCTGCTATAAACAAGGTCATGCTGTTGACATGGTTTTGCTCTGCAGTGTGAAGTGCAGTATTGAGTTGACGGTGATGTGATATAGTTCAGTTATTATAAGTTATTTATTATTTTGTCCTGTACATAGTCACAACGTACATTATGGCTCAGTATGTGTTTTCTACTGCACAGCATGCATTTATTTATGATTTGTATGTGTTAACTCAGTCAGCTTGCCAAATGAAAGTACGATTTGCAGAAAGATTTCCAGGTGTAAAAGTTCCAGGCCGTACAACAATCCATGAACTTTACAATAAATTTCAGGCCACAGGAAGTGTTCAGACTAAGAAATCTAAAAGACTGTGTATGGTTTCTTGCCGAAGAAACATTAATGACATCAGTCATTGTTTGGAGAATTCCCCCCAAAAATCATTAGATGTCTTTCACAACAGTTAAAAAAATAACTGTGGCACATGCTCTTCAACCAGGTGATCCTGTAATTAGGTGCACAGGGAAGTCTCAATAGTGTACATAATGGCAAAATAGACCCATATTTAATATTTTTGACGGATGAAGCTTGGTTTCACCTTCATGGATTGTGTGTACATAAAATAATCGTTATTGGAGCCCTGAGAAACCTAATATTGTTCATGAGTACCCCTTCATGACGAAAAAATTGGTGTGTGGTGTACCATGAGTGGAGAAAGAGTTATAGGGCCAATTTATTTCGTGTCAACAGTTGACGCCCGTACATATGTGAATACAATTTTGCCCCCCTTTTTAGAGAATTAAAAGCCAGGGAGCATGATTTTGCCTTTTTCAACAAGGTTCTGCAACAGCTTATCTCAACGTGAACTACACGAGTGATGGATAGTTTCCTAAAGAGGTGCCAAAAATGTATGGACGACAGTGGGCAGTTTCAGCACCTCCTTTCATAAGGTTGGTAAATATAGCCTTTAAAAGTAGTTTTAAAAATGTTGTATGGTTTCATCCGCGCCTTTCTATGATAGTGGCAGACGGCAGTGAGCACCGAGGACGCGGACAGAAAAAACACTGCGCAGCCAGTTCGTAGTTTTTTGGCTCACCCTATATATTGTAATTGCAGTATGATTTTTTCGATCTGACCCTGCAGAAATGCAAACTTGGAGAAGGTTGGAGAGAAAAGACTGGCAGTATTCCCCCAGCGCAGTTCAATAGGAATGCCTAAGGTACATATTGGCTGTTCTCCTACAACTAACCCAAAACCCGTCCCGGGAGATAATGGGCTCATCCAACTACTATGCATCCAACTGAGTAGGGCCAGAAGAAAAAATTTGCACTGTACTGTTACGTTTTGCCAAAGTAACATGATTCATTTTGTTCTTTCAGTGCATGGGTATTGCAATTCGAAAGACTGCAAAATCAATGTGATTTACTGTGTTTCATTTGGTACTGTATTATTGACAATAAAATTTAAACTTACAAAGGTCGTTTTTCTTTCTTCCTTCCTTCCTTCTGAATAATGATGTAAACCTGGTCAAAGATACTTTTGCATTAAGGCATGTGCTTCATACTTTGGAATCCTTTTTTCATATTTTGCAAACATAAATCTCACATGTTGAGACATTTTCCTTCATACTGCATCTATATCCGATTATAATACATATACTTTCACTCATATGGTGAAATGAATAGTGTTTAATAGCTACTCTTACCTATTTCGGTCAAAATATAACCTGGTAAAATATGGTACTGTTTTGGGTCCTCTTCTTTTTATACTTTATATAAATAACATAACCAAGCCATCGGGTACTAAAATAGTATCTTATGCAGATGATACTACTGCAATATGTTCTGGAGTAAACTATGAAATCTTGCATAAAAATATGGAAAAATCTAATACTGCACTCAAAATTTCTTTGAATCGCTCAATTTAAAATGCAATATAGAAAAGATTGCTGTGATGAAAATAAGTCTTTCAAGGAAAATGTAAACTCACACCTATGATAATGTAAAAAATGTAAATTCTCAAAAATGTTTGGGTACAATTGTAAATAGTAATTTAACTTGGGTAGATCATATAGATTATGTGTGTAACAAAATAAGAAAATCTATCTATTACGATACTTCAAGTCCTTTAATAACTTGAGCTTACTGAAAAAGATTTATTATGGAGTAATCTCTCCACATCTAACTTATGGCATCAAAATATGGGGAATTTCCTGCAAAACCCATATAAAACGACTCCTCATATTTCATATTACAAAAGAAATGTGCAAGGATAATCTACAACTTAAAACCCACTGATACATGTAAACATCGATAACAACACATTGACACTATACTCACTGTATGTGTATAAGGCAATCATACTTGCACTAGAAAACAGGAGTGAAAAAACAATAATATCCACCATCATTATACTAGACATAATACAGATTACTTTAGAAAAGGTTTTAGTAACAAAATTTCAGATAAAAATGTAAATATTCAGGGTTTAATTCTATACAATAAACTGCCAAATGTCATTAAAAAAATAACTGGATCTAGATTTAATACAAAATTAAAAATATATCTGAACAATAAATGTTTATATAATTTAGATGACCAGTAAATAATTAATTTAATGTATAAATTATGTATATACTTTGTACCTTTTTAATGTAATTCGGACAATGTCAGAAATTTATATACAAATCTATTCACAATAAACTATTATCATTATTACTATTTGACATCACAGGTGCGACACTGGTGATACAGGAAATGATAATTTAGAAAGGAAATTTGAGAAGGAAATGTTCCAGGCTTAGGAAACCTCTGTTCATTTTTCAGTTATGATGACTGGAAAACCTGGAAAAAGGAACTCAGTTAGGGAGGACAGTTCTGGCAGAATTTTAACCACAGACCTTCCATCCTTGAGTCCATGTATTAATGACCTCATCTACCAGTGTCAGTACTCACGTGGTGAGGTATCCCGATATTGCCTCACTTATTTGCAACAGTAACTTGTATGAAAGACTATTGTTGACATGACAAGGCAAAAACAGAGTGCAAAACGTTAGTTTTCTTGATAGATGGCAAATTGTGTTTCATGTCATTGGTATGTTGCTCTACAAATATAAATGAACAGCAAGTCACACACTATAAAAATTTGCCCCTCTTCAGACTTCATTTATTCCTGTGTGGATTATGGTTCACTGGAACATGAACTTGCCTGCAATATCACTTGACATGAGGGCTTTGGAGCATCTCCATAATCTCTGCTACACACTGCTCCATGCTGTCTGCTACACTCTTTGGAATAACTAACACCTTTGACAAGGTTTAACAGCCCACATTTCAATGCTCTGTGTTTGCATTGCTAGTATTTAGTGTCACTGAACACCTGTACTGAGGAGTGAGTTGGACGTGAAGGCAATACGTATCCGACTCACTATAATTTGGTAGTTTTAGTCAAATACTTGTAACATTTGCATACTTATTTTTAATTAAAGAAAACTTACAATAGATTGATTCAAATACCAAATTATTATTCCACATCGCTTACAAAAATCCACCATAAATAATTCAAATCTGATTACTCCTGCAGTTACCAATTAATAACACTTCACTGTCATTAACTTCATTTTATTTAAAATCTTTTATAATCCTCCAGCAAAGCTTGCAACTATAATTTACTAATAATACCGGGATATGAAAACAACCCCTTTTTCACTGAAAAGAAAGAAAAAAGCAAAACTGTGTAAATGTGTGCAATTTGCATTAAGGTTCTTTATATGGATATTTATGAAAATTGTTGGGCATGTCAAAGCATTACTTTTGTATGCTGTAATGCAAAAAAGGTATATTTAGCTCAACATACATTAACATAGACTTTTAAAAACTCTGATGTGTTACATTCACACAACTCTCTCTACCTTTTAGCACTAGCACGTATTAACGGGTATACAAATTATTCTTACCAAAGTTTATTTTCCTATCTCCTCATTTTAATCAAGATAAACCTTTCTGGAAACAGCTGCAACACACATTTTATTATATATACAAAGGGAATAGCGATATTCAAATGTTTTTAGAACTGGATGCTATATGCTGGTCTTAAAATTCTACTCTTTCTATGCCTTTGTGACAAACAACTGAAAATCTATAGGACTTAAAAAGAATAAGGTATTGAACAATTCGAACCACTAATAACAGATATCTTGGAAATGGCTGATACCACAAAAAAAAGCTATTCGAAATAAATTGTATGTTTTAAAGAGATCTAGATTTTTTGTGTTGTACGTTTTAGTCTATGATTTCATGTTTACCTGTTATACAAGATCATACAAAATTCCTTCTGAATGAAGAGGACTTCACAGACTATTCCTAGAAAATTCAAGATATACATTTTATTTGTCATGCACATATCTTTAATACGTATATGGTATTTAACACACACACGCACGCATACACACAATTTTCCAAAAATGCTTTTTTTGGATTCAGGGGTCTCATGTCTCAAAAAATGTCTTTCTGGTGAAATCTTGGTATTGAATTTTTTGGTGGAATGCAATACCTTCTCTATCTACTATGTACATGGTACAGATAGTAAAAATGATTGCAAAACAGGTAAATCTGCAATCAGGTACTTACAATTTTGTATCATAGTTTTGCTCTAAGCTGACAAACTACTGAGAACACATTACTAATCAAAATGAATGGATTGTTTAATTATTTCGTTGTAGATAAAGTACACATTCCAAGTGTAAGAGAGAAAAACATTAAAACCAAGAAATTCCATTTATTAATTAGATTCATTTTGAAGCCATTTCTTTGCAATGCAATAAAGATTCCTAAGATTGCATTTTTAATGGTTACTGAGATAAGTGTACCTGACAATGCTGCAGAAAAATAGAAAACACTATAACGTTATATATTCTCTATATTATACTCAACTTGAGGCATTTAAATATTCAACTTGTAAAATTAATGCAGCTGACGATTCTCACAATCCAGCATGTGTTCTGTATATGTTGTTTAGCAACTCTATATGTTTAAGATGTATACGCATGCATACATATTATCTTAATTGCAGACCAAGATGAGGCAGAAATTTATCTTGTTTCATTACTATTAATTAAAACAGAACCAACAGCATTGTTAGAAACACAATGTTATGATATGAATGAAGAGACTAGGTATTATAAGCATGACACAAAAACAAAATAATTATCATAGACGATGAATCATTTCAAAAGTCCTGCACACAGCGCATGCTCAACTGCTAAGGTGCCATGATCAAGTTGAAATTTATGTCAGTTGTGAGCGAGACTTTAGACTTGACAGTTGTATATGTGTTTGCTGGTTTGCATGGCTGTGTTGCGGGTACAGCAGGATCGATGGATTTGTGCCGGTGAAGACTGGGTGCGCAATCGTTTAGAGCCCAGTTGCCGAGCCTATGTTCTCGGTCATGCGCAGTATACTGAAATGGCCAGTATCGTGGAGAGCTTTGACCGTGCAACATCCGTCTTCTACCGCTTCGGTGCCAGCACGTTAAGTTTTACAAGTTTTAGAAAGTGATTATTAATCGTATTCGTGATTAGTGTTTTGTGTCTTGTGTGTATGTGTGTGCGCGTGTATATGTATTTGCTTATTTAGACTAAAATGCCTCCCATTCAAAGCAAACTTGGTGGAAAAACACTGCACAGCCAAACACGTGAAGTTGTTAATAACATCCATTTCTTCATGAAACGGGAAGCAGCTTCTGGCGATATTCTAATTCCATTGAAGAAAGTGCAAGGGAGGGTGAGTGCAGCAACAAAAGTATCTGAGAGGACAATACGTAAAATAATTAAAGAAGGGGGAACATGTGAGGAACAGGGACAAAGGTGTCCTTTGGGACACCTGGAAAGGTACATCGTGTACCAAAATGGATCACAGACATTGATGACTGATAGGTGTGTGATTCGGCAAACAATTTACAATTTTTATATTCAGGAGAAAACCGTGCCCACTGTCAGAAATCTGCTCCTGAAGCTTAAGGATTCCATTAACCTTAAAGGGGGAAGCACTAGTTTAAATATTATCTTACGTGACATGGGTTTCGCGTGGAAGAAAACAAGGAACAATAAGGTCTTGCTACAGGAGAGACATGAGATAAGAGATTGGCGCGTGTCATATTTGGGTGCCATTAAAAAGTTTAGAGACGAAGTGCAATACATTGTTCTGTGAGCAGCGCGATCTCGCACCCGCCCGTAGCAGCCGTCATTCTAGGAATGAACAACAATACGGTGAGTCACATGATAGTATACTACTTAGTTATTCTTTTGCCGGTTTATTTTCCCGGGTTTTCTGTTTTATTGTTTGTTTACCGTTTCCATACACCACATTTACAAAGAGCTGCCTGGCATTAGACATAGACTCGCTTCAGTGCGCGAGGAAACAAGGTCACCGGCAAAAAACCATCGTTTCTACTGTAATTCAGTTTAAAAATGGAAGCTGAAACCAAGTCAGGTCGGATCCCTACATGGAAAGAACCAAAGTGAAATTTACAACGCTTTGAGAGACATGTATGGGAATAGTGTAGTGGATTGCAGCACAGTATCATGGTGGTCCGCTCGTTTCCGTAAGGTTGGGCAAGCATTGAGGACAACCCAAGAAGTGGAAGGCTAACTGCAACAGTCTACACCTCTCAGATTATTGTTAATGACATTTTGAAAGAGGATCGACAAAAAAGCATGTGAGGTAATTGCATGTGAGGCCAAAATGTCTGTCACTTCAGTTTATAGAATCATTACTGAAAAGTTAAAGATGAGAAAGTTGCTGACGGATGGGTTTCACATGATCTAAGTGAAGAGCAGAAAGCAGGTCGCAAAAGAACCACAGAAGAATTGCTTCAGCATTATTAAACAAAAGGAGAACAGTTTCTGAAAAGGATTATTGCACTTGATAAAACCTACATACGAGATTTTGAGCCGGAACTGAAGTCTCAGTCATCACAGTGGAAAAGTTCTGACTCTCCACGCCTGAAAAAATTCTGCCGCCAACAATCAAAGGTGAAATTGATGATCATCTTTGCATATGACATGAATGGAGTCATAACTACAAATAGAGTATCCCAGGGGATGTCTGTAACAGGTGCATACTACAAGCAGTTTCTGCAAAATGTTTTGCACCCGAAAATTTGCCAAAGAAGACCTGACATGCTTGCAACTGGTGTCCTCAGTTTGCACAATAATGCAAGACCATATATTGCGCTACCAGTGAGAGAAACGCTCTACAAATATGGATGGGAAATACTTCCCCACCCACCATACACTCCTGATATGAGTCCACCAGACTTTGATTTGTTTCCCAAATTGAAGGAACCAATCCATGAAATTTTTTTTGATACAATTGATGAAGCTTCCAGTGAGGTGACCCGAGTAATCAGACAGCTCAACAATGAAGGTGCCCTATCTGGAATACAGGATTTACCAAAACGTTGGGAAGCTGTCATAAGCAAGAATGGAGATTATATTGAAGGCAACACAGAAGTGTATGAACTAAGCACAGAACGCCATTCCTACAAGATCTGTACTTACTTTAATTACTACCAACCACACTGGCATACAACAGAGTACTTATTTATTTATTTGTGCTAGCAATCTTCCTTAGAATATGGCTATACATCAGCCCAAGCTGTTATCTGGCCATATTCTACCCATATTACACTCTTTAATTATAACATAAAAATGATAATGATGATGATGATGATAATGATAATAATAATAATAATATTAATAATAATAATAATAATAATAATAATAATAATAATAATAGTAATGATACCAAAATAATAATCTTATAATACTAATATTACAATAATAATAATATAATTACATAACTTAACATCACATGATGAAATTAATTTACATCTCTTTTTATTGTCCATAACCATTTCTTTTTTACTTTGGACAGGTACTCTCCTACCTTTTTACTATCCTTGTTAAAAATTTGCTTAAAGCTACTTTCCTGTCCAGTTTGAACCATTTCCCATTTATAGCTTCCTTTCTCCAATGCTGTGTACCTTTACAGTCAAAAACGTTATGTTCTAAATCTTCTCTTTCCCCACATATTGGACACTGGTTCAGAGTACTTATAGAACACAAGAAAAAGAAACCAGAAATCTGGAATGATTTCTATACCATAAATGCAATGATGATGAATGACTAAGAATTGAGACACCTGTTGACCAGATTCACAGTTTCACTACAAGATTTTCCAAGAGCTGAGGTTGGAGACATATGTTCACAGCATGGAAGGAAGTGTAAAAGATGTCACATAAACGAGTGCAAAAAGAGACTAGTGTGCCTTAAAAGTGTTTGTTGTACAGAGAATTAACTAACTTTGCACAGTGTGCGCTTTCTCTATTAGTAATTATTATTAAAAGTATATATGTAAGTTGGATGAGTTATAATCTGTGTGCAAATAATAATTCAATGCATATAAAACTAGCGATGCTTGAAACTTTCTATTGTTATAAGAGTTTGAGCTAATAAAGATTATTATTATTTCATTATTAAAAGCTTGAAACTGTTCCGATATATTTGTGAGCTGGCTGTAATACCCAAAGTAAGCATGTTTATTGGTTTTATCACTGCCTGAATTACTGATTCATCTTGGAGAAAGATAGATTAGATAGCCCAAGAATGAGACAAAGATGTAGCATATTTTGTAGCATACACAACATTTCTTAAAAGCACAATTACATTTTTATGAGTTTAATAGAATTGCTTATATCCATTCCTTTTGATCTTTTAATATAATGGCATTCTATAGTATTATTATTGTTGTTGTTGTAATGGCCCTCTGGCTCAATCTTATAAAAATCATAGTAAGAGAAGTACAGGCTTTCAGTAATGGACCAACTATCCACCACAGTTCAGCATTTCATTCCATGTACATGTAGATTAGTCATGCCATTGGTATTGGTTGTTGCTCCATTGTCACTTTTAATGTCACATGTTGCTGTGATAGAGGTGGTAGATCCGAAGTCTGACATCAGCGCAACATAATACTAAATTGTATAACTACTTCACTTTACAATGGTTTTTTAGTACCAACTCCAAATGGAGCTTATGTTTATTTACCTTGGCAAACTTTATTGTCAATTCCTTGTCTCTTTTTTTTTGCTCAGGATTGCTGGGGTACAGTGGTGGATCTGGGTACTTTTCATTCAGAAATTCAGCTATGTCTAGTGATTCAACAATCACCTTGTCCCCAACATCAAGGGCTGGAACTTTACCCTCTTCATGTATGTTTGTGAGCCACTCAGGCTTGTTCTTCAAGTTTATGTTGACAGTGTCATGATCTACTCCTTTGGCAGCAAGTATAAGTCGCACACGTTGAGAGAAAGGACAGAACTTCATGCTGTACAGCCTCAACTTGCCATCCTGCTTTGGTGGGCATGTGGAACCTGTAAACAAAAACCAAAGTATAGAGTTGATTTTATTTCATTTGAATTATCACCTCCTTATGAAAATACCCTTTCTATTTTGTATTTTTATACTAAGAATTGGGGAACTTCTGCCAGATCTGAGTCTACAGTGTTTTGCATTACTGATGTTTTGGCCTAGAGCTGTGTACATAAGACACCAATGGAACAAGTGGGGGTTACTTGTCAAAATTTACTTGAAAAGTTGCACATCCACCACAACAAAGCAAGCACAAGGCCAAAATATACAACGTGGAATGCATTGAAGCTGTGAAGGAGGACTTAAATTGTATTTGGTGAGAATGTTCCTTTAATTATGTCTTCATTACACTTTCATAAGCTTTATATTTCATGCTTTGTTAAATATTTTGGAAAGATTTCTAAATTAAAAAGCTTAACACAAATTAAACAACTAAAACACTTTTAAATTGATCTATTAGTATTGGCCTATGATATCATTTGGGACTTGTTTGTATTAGTACTTAAAGTAGAGACTACGAGGCAACTTTTGAATGACCTTACAATTTGATTGCTTGCACTAGGCCAATACTAATAGATCAATTTAAAAGTTTTAATGTTTAAAGCTTTTGAGTAAAGGTGAAGCTCGAGTAAGAAGGTATTTATATGATAAGGTGTAAATAAAATATATATTATGTAGTAGTGAAAAGAACAGTTGCTAAGGGAGTTTGAGTTAAACTTCTAAAGGTTAAAGTATCACTATATAATATTTTTTTTTGTATTTATTGTGCTAAGAGTTTTACAATTTGATTGTCTACTGCACTTTGACCCTGGCCACTCATTCAGTAGACAATCACTACAGTTTATTTACATTTTACAATTTCTCGTCAATAAACTATCTTGTTTTTTCAGTTTTTTCATGTCCCATTTCCACTTGTTTTTCACTTTTCACTTATTGATTACTTAACCATCACACATTCACTATAGTTTTCCATTGAAAGTAAGATGCGCTACCTCTTACTTTTCTTTATCCACTGTCCAAAGCCATTTATTTTTTACTTTACACAAAAGCTGTCCAATGCTTCTAATAGTGGGGTAACAAATTGGTAGTTGAAGCTGAATCTCTGAGTGAAAGCAAATTTCCTTACTCAGTGTATGAAAATTTAAAAATTGCAGCTATTTATTGCAGTGAAAGCTAATCATATATTTATTATTCACATTTACTGCTGTTAATACGTAAATATAATTTGTCATAATTAATCTGGAAAGTGACATAATGACTCATGTTCTAATGCAAGTCAAGGAGCCCTTCAAGACAGTAAGCTATATGTTATAATGGACCTCAGCCTTTAGGAAAATTTAGAGCATTGCAAGAAATAAAGCAAACATACATAACTAAATGGGGCAAATGCTACATATAGCAAGAGGAGCAAACGGAATGAGTGACCATGAAACACCAGAGAAAAGAGGCTGCAAAACAAACAATAAATACAGTTTAAATGCTCAACTGCTCATTCAGCTGGTGGGCTAGTGGCTGCAATGCAGCTGCGTCTCCTTTCATGAACTCATTTATTTGATTGCTTGATTGTTTTCTTTCCCTCTCTTTTTGTTTCTATGGTAAACTGTGAAAGTGATACAAAAATAACTCTGACTCACTGGAGAAACTGAAAGCAAACATGTGAAGTTAAACTAGGTTCATGAACAGTGTGTAGTCAATCCCTTTAGTGTGGTATTCAGTGTTCCCAAAGGGTCCCAGATTTGGTTTCTAGATGGAGCAGACTATTTCTCAGTCATGAGAAACTTACATCTGGTTTTGAGACTAGGTGTATGTGATGCCAATTCATTCCCATATTGTGAAAAGCAATGGCAGTGTACTGAAGAGTACCTTGTCTAAAATGTCCATGGATGAATTTTAGTTGCCAAAAATGGCCTGGTCAAATCTTCAACTTGTCTTCCTGCATATCACCTATTATTATCAATAATCATCATGATGCATTCTTCAGTTTTCTTATTTTTCTAACATATGCATTAAGCAACTCTTCACTTGATGCAAGCTTTTATGATTTGTTCTGTTTGACAGATAAAAGAAAAATATGACAACATTTTTATGTTCTGAAGAATTACAGTAATCATTATTAAAACAAGTAAACCATTCTCGGATTGCATCAAGATGAATCTCACCATGAGAAATGGTGATTATTATCAATTTATGCAGAGGCACTCAGAATAATTCTGTCTAGAAATAACCACTCCCCCCCCCCAAATGAAGCCACTATAAATTTATAATACATGATCCTCCTTTTACAATTGCTTTATATTTGGTGTTTCATGGTAGTAAAAATAAAATAGACATCATTTTTTAAACATGCTAGCTTTTTAAACTGCCTATGTCATTTGAGACTTGTTTGTATTAGTACTTAAAGTAGAGACTACGAGGCAACTTTTGAATGACCTTACAATTTGATTACTTTTTGAACATATTTGTTTCCACATATCATATTCATTAGCATAGTGGAACTGTCTGATATGAATGATTATTTTATAAGTTGCTGTGAATATGTGTTAGAATGGGTAACACTTCCAGCAGGTATTATGCGGTGAATGGGTACTAAATTCTTTTATTTAACATATAAATCATTTAACATATCTATTAAAACAATGAAGTCTTTGAGTACCATAAGTTCACAGGCTGCACTAGAGAGACCAGCAGTTACCAGCTGAATAAGTGATTCAAAACATTTAAACTGCAGGCACAGTACGATACAAAGATTAATTTTCACAGGTCCAGTGCTAACTCAGATTGTTGTAAGAGAAGAGTTTATGAGTTGTAAGAATATGTAAAAATATTTAACACCCTTTCCAAAGCTGTTTAAAAATACTGTAACACATAACATGAAGGAAAAACAAAAAAAAATGACATTCCACCAATTAAGAAATTGACAATTTAGATACAATCCTTGCCCTGTAATGAAACAACTTTTATGAAGGCAATTCAGAGATTTCTCACCCTGACACAGATATGGTGTTGGCAGTATCAAATAGAAGGATAATTTTCAAGTAGACGGCACAATGCGCACTTTGATAAAATGATTTAATTTGTTCACATATTTTAGGGCCATTTATCCCGAAAATGGATAAATTCAAATGTTGCATTGATTAAATGCTTTATGTTAAAAGGTTTAATACCACCGAAATAAAACATGAATTGGGTTCCACTTTGGAATATTATTTCTTCAATGAAGAAAAATGGCTGCAGAGTTTAGACCCCGCCTTTTTCTTCCCTTTTTGATGACGAATTCCCAGGACATACAGTTACCGCTAGGATTGAAGAAAACTGTGAAAATGCAATATCATTGCTAACGAATCAGGATATATAACTTTCTCATATTTCCAAGATCTCATTAAATTGCACCTGAAACATTTTGCGCAAGTATTTGCACATAAGAAAGCTTGCAGTGTGATGGGTGCCACATTTGCTCACCGCCAATCAGAAGCGGTGAGCAACTTGATCAACTTTTAGCGATACTATATCACTGTTGATGAAATATGGATTCACCCCAAGCCAGAGACGAAGAAGGGTGAAAGTGTTCCAAAGAAGGTCAAGTGTATTCCCTCAGTAGGAAGGGTGATCACGTTTTCTGAAATGCCTAGTTGTCGTGTTGGTAGACTACATGGAAAAGGGCAAAATCATCAACAGATAGTACTATACAGCTTTGTAGAAGCAGTTGAAGTATGCTAAGATAAGATAAGATGCTTTATTGTCACAAAACGCTTAGATATAAGTTTGAGCAAAATCAGGTGACTCATCAGATTGTAAACAAGCAAGAAAAATACATTTGAACAGAAAGTTAGACTAACACCATAATATAAATTTACAATAAAATATTTGTGGAAATTCAGTGTAGGTGAGAATAATATACATTGATAAACCTTTTGTATTTATGTCTTGATACATACTACTATTTCATAATGAATGACCACATTTGTTAAAGAATAAAGTTCTTTTTCCCCAAAGACAATGCACAGTAGCACACTTATTCATTTGCAACTGCAGAGTTGCACTAATTGTGGTTTGAACTTCTGCCACATGCACCATATTCAGCAGATCTGGCTTCTAGTGACCGTTTCCTCTTCCCAAATCTGAAGAAATTGGCACTGAACAGAGATCCTAAGTCAAACAAAATCTAATTTTGCAGAATTGGACAGATAATTTTATGCTGAAAGTAGAAAGACTATTGGTACAAGCATATAGAGTTGAAAGGTGCTACGCTGGAAAAAAAAAAGTTAGTGTTCTCTTTCTCTGGTCAAGATTTTTTCAAACAACCCTCGTACAGTACAATTCTAAACCAAGCAATAGTTTAGCAAAGTTTTAGGCATTTAGATCGCAAGTTTGATGGGAATATATACTTAAGTTCCCGAGCTCATTAATGCATCCTCTTTTCATGTTGGTACAAAAAAGTGATTCCAGCATGTGACACTCCATTAAGCAGCTTTCATAAGTGATAATGGACAACTCCAGAACTAGTGCACACAGAGGAAAAAACAAGAGTTGTTTTGCAATATAAACAGATTTCAGTAGATGCCATCAACTGCATACACATGTTCTGGCTCTACTATGCAGAGTTATTACACCACTACAAGGGTACTGATTCTGCTTGTATACAACCACACTCAAGAATAGATTAAGAATATATTTAAGTGTTTGATTTGCAATATAGTATGCTAATAATCCTAAATAAATTAATCTGCTGAAGACAGCTCCTATTCTTTTTTCTGATACTTCTCTCCTAATACACTAAATATCCTTAGGCAAATATTGATTTGTAGTCATAAAACTGGTCTGTTACTTAATGCTAGTTTTTCATAGTACAAAATATGCTATCATTTGGTTTCTGGGTTATATAGTACAGGGGCCTGTTTCATAAAACACACTTATAATATTAGCTAATATTAGTAGACCAATGGAAAAGAATTATTAGTTAAAATTCTGTTTCATAAATATTCTTGGCAACTAATAAAAGAAACTCACTAATTTTATTAGTTGTCACATAACTGTTTTGTTTTAGCTTTCCTTTAGTTTCTCTTTTCATTACATATTGGACATCATTGCAGTTTTTGTTAAACTTTTGTGTTTTAAATAAAAATGGGAAAACCAGTGATAATGTGCCTCCATAAAACAATCTGTTAAAGAGAAATTAAATATTTTAAAGCTATAAGCATGCCCATATAATATAGGAAACCATAAAAACATAATCAAGCCAACTATGATTACTTCTATTTATGGCCTAAACAGCTTAACCTCACATGCCATTAAGTTATACCTATAGATTTAAAAACTTGCAAGAATATAAAAGTTAAAAAAAAAGAAAAAATCATTGAAATCTTAAAGAAAGAATATTTTGATAGCCAGCAAATTGACATTTATAGCACTCTTTATATAGTGATAGCATTTGTGTGTTATTAGTTCTTATAACAGTATTGTATGTTAAATTTAAATAGGGATGTTAGCCCACCATCAGTATATTATGCATTTATGCACTCACACTTGAGTTATGGCATCATATTATGGGGATCAACAGGGAATAAACACATTTTAAAAATAGCAATTAGAATCCTTAAAAATATCCAAAAGAGAAACACATGCAAATCCACTTTTAAAAAACTCGGTATACTAACACTATATATATATATATATGAATGTCTAAAATATGTTATAAAATTCTATAAAGAAGACAAAAATACAAATACTCATGAACATATTACTAGAACAAAGAAAAATTACTTTAGAAATAGATTAAGAGGCTCTCTTGAAAATAATAGTATTGAAAGTACGGCAAAAGATCTGTACAATCATTTACCTCACTGGATTAAAGTAACTGATGAAGAACGAACAAAAATCTAACAAATTAAGTTATATCTAATTAAGAACGCATTCTATACAGTGGAAGAGTATAAAACTGGAAAAACAAATTGTTATCTTTAAAATTGTAATGCTAAAATTGTACATATAGATTAGTACCTCTCCATTATTAATGGTTAATAATGTATATTTCTTTAAATTTTACTTGACGAAACCTTGTAAATTTTTACAATTGGTGAATAAATCTGAATCTGAATCATTTCATTTATATTGTTCTTAGTTTATGAGCTCTAGCTCAGGGAACCTTGTAAAAATTAAAAACAAAACAAACAAACAAATGTTGTCGACTTTGAAAAAGCAATCTTTTCTGTGGAAGGTGCTCGAATTAATAATTGAACTCCTATAGCTTATTCTTGGCCTAAAAGTTCTTAAATTATGAACACTTACCATATCTTCATCATTATTTAAGTCAGAATTACACATGACATTGATTTTGTGAGTACTACTGTGATACATACACCAACAACTCAAGTGGCTTCCACTAATAAAATTATTATTAGTGTGAACTTACAAAATTGAGCCTAATAAAATTAGCCAATTATATTACCCTTGCTCTTTAATGAAAAGGTTTACTGATATTATTGGTAAAAGGTGCTAATATTAGGTAGTACACTGATAACTAATATTAATAATTAATAGATTTATGAAACAGAAAATGCTAATATTATTACTTTCTTACTACTAACATCAATGTAGTAACAATAACAATAATAATAGTAATAACAATAATAATAATACTTTTATTGTCATTGAGCTTTACAACAATAGACAACGTCAGAGTGGTACAGTCAAATTACAAATAATATTACATTTATATAATACAATACATGTACAAAATTTAAAGTGCTAAGTTATACATGATGATACAGCTTACAAATTACAACTATACTGTAGAGGTCCCCCAATGTCTTACCAAGTATTGAGATGTAGTTATTATACTTCAAAATATTCTTGTATAGAATAGAAAGGTGAGATGATGAGCCAGTCGTATAATTTATGTTTAAAACTTGCTTCTTTATATATATATATATAATAGCACAGTGTAAATATATAGATTTATTATGGTCATTATTCTTAATTTAATAAATAGAGGTTTGCAGTGGGCTAATCTTGATTCATCAGACATTATTCTAATTACCTTTTTCTGCAGCAAAAGTATACTAGAAACATGTGGGCTGTTATCCCATAGTACTATACCATATGCTATAATGCTATAAAAAAATAAAAAATATGCTGATCTGATATAAGCTTCAGGCACATGCATTTTTAAATTTCTAATCAGATATATAGCTCTGGACAGTTTCGACATTATGTGATCAATATGAGGTGCCCAAAATAACTTACTGTTTATTACTACACCAAGGAATTTTATAATTTCCGAGTCACTAGCTATGGAGGTATCCCTGCGATTCAGGATCATGTGTTGAGTTTTGTTCTCGTTAAGCAAGAGACCATTAGCTCTGAACCAAGTATCAGTTTGGGTCAGTGTGCTTTTAACTTTAGATTTCAGCAACTGAAAGTCTTCACTCACATTAAAAAGAGTAGTATCATCGGCATATAGAATTTAATTTCAAGAATCATAATGGAAACACACGTGCTTTATTAGGCTCCTTATAAAAGCAACTGCAGAAGCTTAAAACTGCATGTACCTTGTGTAAATTAGCAGCAGAGGAGGCAGATTTAATATTTCACTGTACGGAAGTCCTGTTTATGAATTTTACAAATTAAAAAGCTTGAAAATGTCAAACAGGTTAAGGATCCAGAACAACTTAAGAGTGAAGTGAAGTTTACTGTGCATTGAGTAGGGTGGAGTGAGGTGGCACATTGGGGCATTGTTTACCTGTGAGACTGTACAGTCTGCTTCATGACTACAGGTACAATACACTTTGTCTCCCATTCCGATGTGTGTTCTACTTCATTTTCCACCATTACTCGACTGTACATTTATACTAGCAGTTGGCATCTTTGTTTGAGAATAAGTAGTAATGGGAGATGGAATGATCACAAGATAAGTGCCTTAGCTAAGGGAAGATTAGCAATGACTGCTATAATAATATGCTTAAAGAAAATACCAGATATCAAATTAAATGGTTGGAAAGGGTTTACAAAGTGTAGTTGAAGCAAAAATGGTCTATGGATCAGAGATTTGGGGAAGTGACAAAGAATGGGAAATGATTGATAAAGTACATAGATCGTTCTGTAAATGTATGTTAGGTTTATCTATTTCATCACCTAATGGAGCAGCAATGTTGGAGTTGGGAAGAGTAGGTAGCAAGGGCATGATAGTAGAAAAGATACTTTAATATTGTCATAGATTGAAATCATTGGACAAGCATAATATCTTGTTGTTTAGTAATACAAGAAAAACCCAGTGATGGGACGAATTGGGCTCAAGGAATAAGGAGAAGTTTACAGGAAATAGGAATGGGTAACTTATGGAAGGAGAGAGAGGGGTTAGTTAAAGGTTTCTGGAAAGAAAGAAAAGTTTGGAACTATATAGAGAATTAAAGGTGGACTGGGGAAGGGAGAAGTACGTGTATGTAGGTAATAGGTTAGTGAGAGAAGGGTGGGCCTGGTCTAGTGCACATAGGCTAAGGGGAGATAGGAAGGGAGTGAATTTGAATAGGTGTCCTCTTTGTGGAGAGGCAGATATTGATTTGCATTATATAATTGAATGTGAGAAACTAAGTTGTGGAGAGATCAGTTTCTACCTAAAGAATGGGAGAATATTAACAAACAAGCATTAAAAGTTAGGATAATGAAAATACAAAAGGAAAGGGATATAAAAAGAATAGGAGAATATATGGGGAGAAAAGAGAAAAATGGTTTAGAAGAATAAAGCAATATGAATTTGTTATGACCCACCATGCATAAATAACCACGGTGTTAAAATGCATGATGGACTAAAGAATAAATAGTAACTCAAAGTAATGTATTAAAAATTGTAAGAATTTTGTATAGCATTATGGAAATAAATATATACGTACATCAGCAGTACTGTGTTTATAGTAAGGTTTCACATACATTGGTTTTCTAACTTGTCCCGGATCCTTAGCCTGGTCTGAAAAGTTCATAAAATATAAAAGCCTTAATCTTAGTAAAAAAATGCAAAATGCTCATTTTGGAAGTTATCTTAAATACGATGTTTTATAGCTTAATTAGCAAAATCGGTAGCTCCTCTGTCACCCTCTCCCCTTCACTGCTTCTTCTCTTTGTACCTATAATGTGTATGTTATGAGGTGATGTTTTGAAAACCGGCAGTATTTTTTTTTGGGGGGGGGGTTAGTAATGTGCTTTTCTTTTATTTACATACATAAAACTTGTCCAGTTTCACATTTATGTCTACCTATCGGAAGGCTCGGAGGCATTGGTGTCCGCATATTCGCATCGACGCACGGAGAAATCGCAAGTACTAGGTGATGGAATCTGCGAGAGGTAAATTCTCTGATCCTGGCTGATGGCCTTATACGCTATTCCAAGGAGCGAATGATGCACGCATACGCATTCACATTCAATTCACAGCTTTAAGACGAAGATCAGCTAGATCGTTCGCAAGGTTAAGCCCATTAGAAAACTCGATGAAGCGCACGCTTGCTATAAGAAACATCTGAACATCCGATGCGAAAAAATGGACACTTGTTACTTTAAAAATAAGGAATGTGTCTAGTCTTAATGTCGTTCTGAGATATATACTTATATATAGCTAAAGTTTTCGCACTTAACTCTCTGCCCATAGTCCACACACAGGTGTGCTTGTTTACTGTACTTTCCTGTGTTAATAGCAGTGGCGTGGCTTGGTACTGTGTTCTGGGTATACTAGATTTTAAAAATTGAATTTAGAATGTTTTAAATGATGCATAAATTCCCATACATTAGTGTTTCATAAAATAATGTGAATTCTCTATTACGATTCGATTATTATTTGTTTTAGTAGTCATTAACATCACTACTAATTGCCGAAATTGACTGCACATACATTTTAAACTAAACTAGATTATAAAAATACAGCGTTAGTTGTAACTTTACAAAATGCCTACAGAGTATTGTATGACTGTAAATCATGAAAATAATGTGGATACTCAGATTTTCTTGTATATAAGCTCCAGTCGGCGATTTTTATTGCAGGTTTTCTTTCAGTGTTTTTAATATTTCATACTCCTTTAATACTCCATTCCTTTTCCCCGCCAAAAAGCAAACATACGAAGCAACACACTTTGTTATGAATGTAACTGCCAGTTAACCAATTAAATTTACCGTACCAGGATGTTTGAAATGTCCGTTTTAGGTTCTTTTCCTGGAAGACAATGCCAACCTTAGGAATTGGCCTTTGCTTTAAGTTCACACTTTTTCTCATAAGATAGAGTTGAGAGTTGAAAACAGAGTTTTTAATAAGTAATCCACTAAATCGATGGAATTGTCCATATTTCTAAAATCATAAACAAAACACGCACAATGAAAACAATACACAGGTTTACGAAAAATTAACACTTTACTGCACTGCACGGTTGCACGCACATAATGCTGGTTCACCAATAACTGAGGAATAAAATGTTTATATTACACTGCCACCCTCTTGTCTGTAAACCCTCTTGTCCTGTTTCCGGACCTTGGAGAGAGCAAGTACAGAGAGACTAAACACCTCATTAAACGTATTAAGTCTCTGCTGCTGCCTTTGTGCCCTTAATGCGCAACCTCTTCCTACAACGAGAGGTCGAAATTTAGTGAGAAAAGCCATATAAGTCCACTCTTGATGAGACTTGCATACGCTCAGCTATCCCAGTCTCTACTCGACTTTGCTGCCGCATCATGAGATTTCGAAGTTGCCTAAGTACGCAGCACTACAATCTGACAGTAGTAGGCGTTGTGGTAAGCAGAGGTGAAGGTGACTGTATTAATTCGTTTTTCTACACTTGTTTGAGGCTGTCTTTATTTATATGTTCAAAAATTTACTTAGTTTCTTGGCAATTTATTTAGGTAGATTCAATCTCAAAGCCTACCCTTACGCCATGCCACTGTTTGCTACTTTAAAAAAAATCTGATGTGTTACACTCACATGACTTTCTCTATTCTTGTACAAACTATTTTTACAAACGCTTATCCTCTATATGCTTCATGTTAATCCAGATGTTAATCTTATTGCTAATTTTCTTGTAGGTGCAAGGGAATATGGTAGGCTTTAAGCGATAGTTAAATGTTTTAAGCGCTGGTTGCTATGTGGAGCATTTCATTCTCTTTGCATGTCCAGGACATCAATATCTCGAAAATGGTTCACTCAACAACAAAAATGTATATGACATAAATTGTGTATTTTAACGCGATCTACATTTTTTTGTGTAGTAAAATTTTGTCTATCTCTTATGGTTTGCCAGTTATGCAAAAGTCGTTCACAATGAATACTTTTGGAGATATTCCCAGAAAATTCGAGATATACATTTCATTTGTCATGAAAATATCTTAAACATATGATATTTTAATCAGAATCGTTAGAGCTATTTTTGAGAAAATTAAAATTTTCGAAAAATGTTCCATGTAAAGGGTAATCTGGGGTGGGAGGATTTTCTTGAAAACATTCGTGTCGCTTCTCTGGAAGATACTGAACCTAAATACCAAGTTTGGTGTTTATCCGACTGTTTGTTTCTGAGTTATGCTGTTCACAGACACAAACACACACACACACACACACACACACACACACACATGGACACGTTTCCAAAAATGTTTTTTTTTGGATTCAGGGGGTCTCCAAACATGTATTTCTGGTGAAATCTCGGTATCGAAATTTTGGGTGGAATACAATACTTCCCCTACTTACTATACATAGTAGAGAAAATAATAAGGAATGTGTCTAGTCTTAATGACGTTCTGAGATATATACTTATATATAGCTAAAGTTTTCGCACTTAACACTCTGTCATAGTCCACACACAGGTGTGCTTGTTTACTGTACATGTGCAACACACTTATAATCTAGAACTTCGTGTTTTTATTTTTTCCTGTGTTAATAGCACACAAAACTTGCTAAAGGCAAAACGAAAATAAACAAAATCTTTAGCCCTGATAATAACTGCGTATGGTTGAAACACAACACAAGCCTACCGTGCAGGTAGAAGAAGTGCAATAAGAAACGGAAACTATCCTCCGGTTTCTACTGCATTGTCATATCTGGATGTCCTTTTCCTCTATTTACTAGCAAAGAATGTATAGCGATAAAGTACGAAGAAGTACCCGAACTAACAAAACAAAACAAAACAAAAATTGGGAAAAAATATATTTATTTCTTTACAGTCTCCTTTCAGCTCCATACACTTTTCCCAGCTTCGATACCCTATTTATAGTGAGAACCATCGAGTTCTGCAAAATAGCCATCAACTGCAAACTCCACCTCTTCATTGTTGGCAAATCCTTTACCACCAAGTCATTTCTCCAACTTTGGAAACAGAAAATAATCAGAGAGGGATAAGTCTGGCGAATAGGGCGCACGAGGAAGCAATTCTAACTTTAACTCATTGATTTTGGCCATGGCGATAATGAATGTGTGAACTGGTGTATTGTGTTGATGGAACAGAACTTTCTTTTTCGCTAAATGCGGCCGTTTTTGCTTGATTTCATCATTCAAACGCTGCAATAAGTTTGCATAATACTCGCCATTGATTTTTCTTTTTGAAGATAATCAATGAAAATTATCCCACGCGCATCCCAAAAAACTGACTAATTAATGTTTAAACCCTTACAAAAAATTCACCCTATTATCAAAATTTCGAATAACGCCTTGCCTGCAGATGGAATTGTCTTCGCCTTCTTTGGAACCGATTGTCCCCTTTCAATCCACTGTTTTGACTGTTCCTTCGTCTCAGATGTGAAGTGATGGACCCATATTTGATTCATGGTTATGAATCGACGCAAAAATTGGCTTTAGTGCAGCGAAACATCGCAAAACACTCTACCGAAACACCCTCACGACGCTGCTTTTGTTCCATTGTGAGTAAACGCGGCACCCATCTTGCGCACAGCATCCTCGTGTCTAAGTTTCAATCATTATGCGATATACAGCACTTTTTGAAATGCCTACGATGTCTGCTAGCTCGCGCACTTTCAGTCGACGGTCATCCAATACCATCTTGTGGATTTTCTCCTCAATTTCTGGCGTGGTTATCTCATTTGGTCGACCACTGCGATGTTCGTCTTGGCAGCTCGTACGGTCTTGCCCAATATTTTACTGACTCCCCCAGAGTAAAATCTAGCTCAGCCTTAATATTAGTTGGACTAAGACCTTTGAAATCAAAGTATTGTATCACATAACAATGGTCAGTTTTATCCATGTTTACAAATTCGCTGAGAGTTCACTATTAATGGCTGTCAAACAATTACTAACAACGTAGCATCGTCAAACTTCAAACTTAAGCTTTATAAGGGTGGTACTTTCTACCACAGTCATTTGTTTGAAACAACTGCTATATTATACACGTCAGGTCGGGTACTTCTGGAGCTGTCCTCGTAGTCAAAACTTGAAAAGGATTTAAAGACTTTGAGATCGCTAAACCACTGACGTAAATGTTTCCATTAGTAATTATTTCCGTAATAATTATCTCGGATTGCTTTGGGTCTCGTCCATAAAACATGCCCGTGAAAAACATGAATTTCCGATTTAATCCAGGGACCAAATTCCCGAAAAGGCATTCCAAAACCTGAAAAAACAAACTGCACAATACACGAAAACACGAGGTTCGAGGTTGTTAGGAAATTTATTCTTTTAATGCTCAATTCTCTACATCACAGCTACGTTAACACATTTTGAATCTAATGTATTCTGACAAGGGTGGCGCTGTGTCCGACTGGTTAGACCACTCGCTTCCCACCAGGGCGGCCCGGTTTCGATCCCAGGGACCCGCATGCTGGATATGGTGGACGAAACGGCGTCTGGCAGGTTTTCTCCGGTTTTCTCCGCTGTTCATTCCACCAATTGTTCCATCATCACCTTTCCTTTCATCCATTACGCCTTCATTTCATATTATATTACCTTCTTCCCTCACTCATTATGTGGCTACGGGCCGATCCACCGTTCTGATTCAATGTTCACCTGCTCCTCTACAGACCTCTGACCTTAGGCACGGTTGTAAGTCCTACATACGAGGAGAGTAAGCCGATTAAGTATAAGGTTGGAACCCCCTGAGAATATTATTCCTAGCACAATTCCTCTGTATAAATACGAACTGTCGACTTCTTGCTAGGTTAAGTGATCTTTATATAGGGTGATTTATGAAGAACTGACACATTTCTTTAATTGTTTCAAAACGAGTTATACTAGCGATAACTTATTATACCTGAAATGCAGAGAAATTTTGGGAGATTATTTACTTCTATAGCAAATGTTGAAAATATCCTCCATCCTGCATAAGGCACAACTCAAGTCGTTCCATGTTACTGGCCACTCGTTGGAGGACTCTGTTGTCAATAGCTTGCAGCTCCTGTGTAATGTTGTGCTTCAGATCGTCCAACGTCTGGGAACCTTGTCTTTTAAGTAAACCCATAGAAAGAAGTCCCACGATGTCAAATCCGGAGATCTCGGTGGCCACAGGTTCTTGGAATTATCCGGTCGTCAAAGAAACTTGCAATTAATGCCATGGATTCAGTTGATGTATGGCATGTAGCGCCGTCCTGCTGAAAATATCCTTGACTCAGGTCTACATCGTCTAGTTGCTCAGCAAACTCCATGAAAATCCGACGGTACTCTACAGTGTTCACATTGTTTTAAAAAAAATGGTCCTACTATTCTCTGTGCGGATATTGCGCACCAAACTCCGATTTTAACCGATTATTCATGAAGCATAGGTGCTTCATGAATAACATGTGGATTTTCGCTGGCCTAATAGCGTGAGTTATTCGAGTTCACATAGCCGGATAAATGGAACCATGCTTCATCTGTGAATCATGTGATGGACAATATGGCGAGATTTTGCACAATGAATGCCTGAAACCAACGACAATAATTCAGTCATCTACCCTTATCTGGTTCCTGTAACTGATGGACAACCATAATCCTATACAGCTTTAGGCCTGCACTTTTCACAGCTCTCTGACACATTGAGTAGCTGTACCCTGTCTCCTGCAACAAACGTCTTAATGATTGTTTGGATGACTGATCCAGCCGTGTTCAACAACCGTGGGAAACCTAGATGAACGAGTTTTGCCTTTTTCTCTCACCAGAGATCCAGTTGTTTCCAATTTGGGGAGGATTCCGAACACCAAATTCTCTCTGGTATGCCCTTTGAGTAGCTGTAATTGAATTCGTAATCCAGTATTACTTTATAAGGAAGAGTCGTTCATTTAATGTGTACTACATTTTCACGTTGACTAGAATAAAATCTCAAAAACAGTTGTCGACAGTAAAACTGTTACGAATAAAACATGAACATCTGCGCATCTAGTGACAGGCAATCGAAACTCCAGAACATTCTGCTTAATTTGGTGTTAAAATTGGGGCATTGAGTGAATTTCGAACAGAATAATTAAAGAAAGAAATGTCTCAGTTCTTCATAAATCATCCTGTATATAACAGAACATTTGGAAACGTATATATTATAATTAACTGTGCATCCCGTTCCAGTTTAACTTAAAAGCTTGAATGGGAGACACTTGTCTTTCAGTACTTCGTAGCAGAAGTGAGCTGATTATAATATAGTAATCTCAACTTGACTATCTGTAAACTTCTATTTTCTAATAAATAAATAAAATGTATTTTACATATAAATGCTTAGTTACACATTTATCCAATTTTGGTTACATATTTATATGCATATTTCTGAAATCGGTATTATATAAAATCCAGGGCCTAATAATTACACTGAGAAATCTGGGCAATGTGACGAAATGAGGATTAATGACAGAAAGGCATGCAAAACGTGGATATACAGTAGAATGAAACATGTAAAATCTACACACAAAATAAACTAATGAGGCTGTTTTAAAACAAGTGAAAGAAAACAGTACCGAAAATGACCAAGACGAAAAGAAATTGGCATTGGCTTGGGGGAGGGGGGGAACTGACAGCTAAAAGGTAACAATATAACGAATGAGAAAAAGTTTCAGTACAAAAGATACCAGATAAACGGTTCATACGGAGAAATCAGAAAAAAGGAAAGAAGCTAGATTTGCAGTAAAGGATCTGTCATAAGGCGGAAAAGTATGACCGAATAATTGATATGCAAGCTTAAAGAGGCGACACACTTTGAATTTGACTGTAACTGGAACAAAATTAAGGGTAATTTAATCTAGAGGACACAAAAATAAACAATACAGTTTGTTTTCCCAAAATATCCATACAATATTAAATTATAATTATTGCAACGTATCATATAACAATATGAGATTTAAAATTGATAACCGTTCTAGTACATACTGTAATATGAAATTATGATAAGTATATCGTACAATCCACATTGACAAAAAATAGTTTTTATTTAGTACTTTCTCTACCACACACCTAGAGAGAAGATGTGTTCCATCTGAAAGATCCACATCGAGGTTTCACCGGAAATACATGTTTCGAGACCCCCTGAATAAAAAAGAAAAGCAACTTTAGAAAAATGTGTGTGTGTGAATAGCACAACTCAAAAACTAAAGGTTGGATGAATAGCAAACTTGGTATTTTAAGTTCAGCATGTTGAAAGATGCGACACTTAGATTTTCAAGAAAACCTCTTACCCCAAACTATCCTTTAAGTGGAAAGTCGTTTATTATTAAAAACTTATTATAGTGACTTTGATTAAAATACCAAATAACCGAGCGGGATGGCTCATGCGGTAAAGTCTGTGGTCCCATTCGGGATGTCCCGGGTTCAAATCCCATGGGCCGACCAATCTGTCTGAGGTTTTTTCGTGGTTTTCCTCAGTCGCCAAGGTAAATACCGGAATGGATATTTAATACCACGACCCAAAGTTCCACCTTAAGTCTAAAACAATAATAAAATGAAAAATAAGTGGTAATAGCAAATGCTATGCCATCTATCTACAGACAATGCAGATAGTTAGACTGGACGGCACCCTAACGCCATCTGCACGGCACGAAGCAGAAGATCCGGCTGCCGTGCGCTGGGGTCTCTGTAGACACGTGACGAAGCAAGATGGCATTTCCAGGGATGAGACCTAGAAGGCCAACTGTCCGCCTTTCTGTGTGAGGGCGGCGGTTAGATTGGACGGCACCCTAATGCCATCTGCACGGCATGAAGCAGATGGTTACAGGGATGAGACCTAGAAGGCTAACTGTGCGCCTTTATATGGGAGCGGCGGTTGGACTGGACGGCACCCTAATGCCATCTGCACGGCATGAAGCAGGTGGTTACAGGGATGAGACCTAGAAGGCTAACTGTCCGCCTTTATATGGGAGCGGCGGTTGGACTTGACGGCACGAAGCAGAAGATTCGGTAGCTATGCGCTAGAGTCTCTGTGATACGTGACGGTGCGGGTGGTTAAAGGGATGAGACCTAGAAGGCTAACTGTCCATCACATATCGTTTTAAGAGTTATCCACCAACACATCCGTCGCGATATGACCAGGGAGTTAAAGCGATGTAAAATAAAACAGAGAAAAAAATATTTGCACGACTAATAAATTATATACCTATCTTGAATTTTCTGTGAATAGCCTGTGAAGTCCGCCTTTATTCAAATTAATTTTCTATAATTTTGTAATGTAAAACACACGACTAAAACTTACCACGCAATAAATGCAAACCGTGACATTTTGTCGTACCATTCACCAAGATATTCGTTGTAGTTGGTTTGAATGTTTACATTTTTAACGTCTAAAACATTCTTCTAGTTTCTCGCAATGTCGTGGAAACAGTATAGCATTTCAGGCCAGTACATAGGAACCCGCTTTCTAAAATTTTATTATCCTTTAGCCTCCTTATTCCCTTTATATCTTCAACGAAATGTGTAATAAAACCATTTTTGCAGTTCAGAAGTTTATCCCGATCAAGTTAAAGTGGAGAGAAAAAATAGGCTTTTCTAAAGTTAGTTTGTAGAAGAGAGATAAACATAAAATTTAATGGTAGTTTTGATAACGTGTTTGTCATAAGCAATTCTGCAGCAGTAGTAGCAGCAGAATTTTGTTTACAATGCAATAATAGATTTGAAAACAAACGCTTATGTAGAATTTTGTTGGCAAGAAATGTAATTTCTGCAAGTATTTCTAAAATAACTTTGTTGCAATATGACATATAGACGAAAGTGTTGAATCTGTTTTATATATATATGTATATTATTATTATTATTATTATTATTATTATTATTAATGGACGCTCTTGAACTGCTGTGATCCTTAGCGTCCCATTCTATATTGAGTGTGAAAGACCAGTAATTTTGCCTCTAGATCCCAAGGTCGCGGGTTCAAACCCGGCGGAGGGCGATGGATTTTTTTCGGGCGTAAAAATCCTTAGCATGGTTTCCTTCGGAAGGGAAGTAAAGCCGGTGGTCCCGTGTCGTCGATTTACGCCACGTAAAAGAACCTCAAGCCTGATAAGGGGCCTATGAGCAAAATTTCCGGTCTTTCACGCCCAATATAGAATGGGACGCTAAGGACCATAGTAGCTAAAGAGCGTCCATAAATAAAACTCAATTTAATTTAATTTTCGGTAATTTTGCTCATAGGCCTCTTTATCAGACTTGAGGTTCTTTTACGTGCCGTAAATCTACGACACGGGACCACCGGCTTTACTTCTCTTTCGAAGGGAGCCATGCTAAGGAATTTTACGCCCAAAAAAATCCATCGTCCTACGCCGAGTTTGAACCCGCGACCTCGGAACTAGAGGATAGCATGTTCGCCACTACACCACGGAGGTCGACAGTGTTGAATCTGATACTGAAATGGCTGCGAATGCAGGTAATGAAACATTTAAACAGTAAAATGTCTTGAAAAATACTAGCAGTATGCAAAAAATTAGCAATAACTTTTAGGCGATTTCTTGATATTGCGTTTTAATAATTCTTGGTGCAAGTGTAAACAAGTCATTCCATTACTTTGAATTTTAATAATCTTTTGTATTACGTAACCAAAATGGATAAATTAAAGTAGCCAACGCTACCACCACGAAACGAATGCACCTGAAATGTTACCCTATATGTAAATTTTTCCCCAGCAAGCTCTGGACTGCAGTTGTATAACAACTTGCCACTGTGGCCTGTATAAACAGCCGGATGTGCCCGTTTGTGAAGTGAAATCAATAACAGTGCCATAATATGAGAATGCGGGAAGCAATAAAAAAGAAGGGTACTGCAACAGGAGGTTGTATTTGCATGGCAGTGGAAAATGCCACATTGCCGCATATGCCGCCAGCATGTTGATATGAGGGCCAAGAGAGGAGGCAAAAACCACTTGAAGCAAGACGTATGGAAATGCGAGAACGTATATAACCGTGGCGAGATCACAGAACCGGATCAGAGAGTAAATTGCCGACATCGAACACACATCTGATTTACCTTTGTGTTTACACAGCACATATAGAGAGACCAGCATTCAAACAACACTTTATGCGATTTCATATTTCCACAAGATTGAAATGGACACAGTTACATTTTTTGAGAAAATAAAAATATAACTAAACATTTTCTGTGTAAGGGATTTTCTTGAAAATCGTGTCACATTCTTAGAAGATGGCGAACAAAACATTAAGTTTGCTATTTATCAGGTTTTTCGTTTTTGAGTTTTGCTGCTCTCTCTTCCTCACAACCCCTTGCTAGATATTTCTCTTTTTTGGATTCAGGAGGTCTTAAAATATGTATTTTAGTGAAATCTCGATAGCGAATTGCAGTACTTTCTCTACATACTAAAGTTAAATGGAAGGAAAAGTAAAACTGGGCAGGGGGCGATTGCCTCCTTGTACCCGATGCTGAGATCCGGGATGCCTGTTCGCCTAAAATTAAATTGAGTTTTTTATTTATGGACGCTCTTTAACTGCTATGGTCCTTAGTGTCCCATTCTATATTGCGCGTGAAAGACCGGTAATTTTGCTCAGAGGCCTCTTTATCAGACTTGAGGTTCTTTTACGTGCCGTGAATCTACGACACGGGACCACCGGCTTTACTTCCCTTCCGAAGGAAGCCATGCTAAGGATTTTTACGCCCGAAAAAATCCATCGCCCTCCACCGGGTTTGAACCTGCGACCTTGGGAACTAGAGGTTAGCACGGTACCACTAGTCCACGGAGGACGACTGTTCGCCTGAAGATACACCTTTTCCGAGCCCTGATAGTCCCCCTCATGCTTTACGCCTGCGAGGTCTGGGGCATGGCCGCTATGGCTATAACGGGCGCAGAATAGGGGACAAAATGTGATTCGTGATTACGCTTTGACGTGCTGTGCTGCTCCCTTTGTGGCTGGCAATTGGCCTGACTTCCATTTGTATTTTACTTGCTGCTAGGTGAAGACACGCACGGTAGCAGTAGCGATGCTGAAACATGGAGATTGCATGAGGGGCATCCAGAAAGTAAGCTTCCCATTTTGTTTCCTTTAAAGTAAAGGTATTCAGCCGGGAAAAATTGCACATGCGTAACTAATCTATGACGTATCAATCATATGCCGACCGGACAGGTCCCGCCTGGTGCCAGTAGCGCGGCAGCAGTGGCTCGAAATGTCGGCTCTTATTCGTTCTCCCGCCGCCTGTGAGGTTCGGTCAGTGACTGCAAAAAACATAGTGCCTATCGAAATTCATCGTCAGCTGTCAGGTCTACGGGTCGAACATCATGAGCAAACAGGTGGTGCGTTGTTGGTGTAGGCAGTTTTCCGAAGGTCGCCAAAGTGTCCATGATGAGTGCAGTGGGTGACCGTCCGTTATCAGTTATGACCTTGTTGAGCTGGTGCGGCAGCGCATCGTGGAGAACCGTCGCTTCACGATTACGGAGCTCAGCAGATATTGCGATCCTTTTTGCATGAAATTATCACTAAGCACCTGTTGTTCAGGAAATTGTGTGCCAGGTGGGTGGAGAAAAATCTGACACCCGAGCACAAAACGAAATGCTTAGGAGCAGCACCGACATTTCTGCAGCGGTATCATGACAGCGACGAGTTCGACAGATTTCGCACTTTATCCCGGAAACCAAGCAGCAGTCAATGCATTGGCGTCACAGTGGATTTCCGGACAAGGCGAATTCAAACAGACTGTGTCGGTGCAGAAAAGATGTGCACGGTGTTCTGGGACAGGAAGGGCATTCTACTCATTGACTTCCTGCCCAGAGGTGAAACTGTGAACGCTGACCGTTACCGTGAAACACTGGAATGCTTACTGCAGGCGTTGTGCTGTTCCATGATACGTGGCTCGGCGCATAGCAAATGCTCTGCAGGAGTTCGGCTGGGAGCTATTTGACCATCCACCACACAGTCCTGATCTTGCTCCCAGCGATTTCCATCTTTTCTTGCACCTCAAGAAATTCCTGTCCTTCAGTCAGCGTTTTGACGACGAAGAGCTAAAGACACTGCCACATGCTGGTTCCATTCACAGGCGACAGACTTGACACGGGAATACAAAAGTTGATCCCAGGATATGACATAAATTTCCCAATTCTTGTGGTGACTATGTCGAACAATAGCTCAAACATTGCTGCACCTGTTGCCAATAAAGTCGTCGATCATATGGATGTTTTATCTAATTTTATTTGATATAATTCCCAACAGATAATGACATGGATTAAGATCTGGAGAATGAGCAGACCAATCAATTATTGTAATAAAAACATATTTTAACACGAGGCAGGGATTTTATTAGGCTTCTTTTCACGACAGACCCTATCTGGTTTAATTTTCTCTCTGTTAAAATGACTGACTGGCTCTCCATGGTGGTTTTTCTTTTCGGTCTAATACGAATCCAGTTATAAATTTTTCTAACAACTTATAAATAATGGATATGTTAGGAATAGTGACAACAGGGAGTTCTGTGTGAATTCAACCTGGCAGTCAACGTTTTAGTAAGTTCAAACAAAACTTAACACAATAAACACAAACGTTTTGTTTTGTAGTATACACCATAGCTCCACACAATCACTATGCCAATAGACTGAACTGAAAAAGCTGTGTCCCTCCGCATGCGCGTGACCTAGGCTACAGCAGTGCGAGGTCATTCAACCCAATAACTGCCACGAGTCAGACTCGGCTTTATCTGGTAACGGGAAAGTGATGTAGATAAATGGGGTCCTGGAGAATTCTGTGTACAACATAATTCTTGCAGCAGATCTTTACAGCAGCGCAGATTATAGAGATATTAGAGTGATTAATTCCGTAAGTACTATGATGCCACGCGAAGAGTTGAAAATGTTCACTTTTGGAATCTAACTAATACATTCCATAACCCGGATGGCAACAGACCAGCATCTCGTCGAAAATATCTGGAGGACAGCGAGGAAAAATCGCCAATTACCACAGAGATATGGTCATGTAAAAGAATTCGGAATAGAGGAATATCAATCTGGGGAAAACCAAAAATATTCTCGTTCGATGCTTGAAAGACCAATTAAAATAATTCTTCAAAGAAAGAGAATGATAGCTAAATGCTAGCTCGTGGAGTATTTGTATTTTAACGAAGCCAAATATTTCGTCTTTCCTGGTGCAATTAAGTTGTTTATGCGTGCTCCTGTTTATGTATGTTTTCTCGAAGGATACCGGTGTTCAATTTTCTCTTTGATCTAAGAAAACTGCTAAGAATGTTCATGTTGGAATATTCATGTCGATGTCTGTACCTCTCTCGTATAATCTGTTGGCCCCAGACGCATCAAAGGATTGCGCCTACCACCAATTCGGTTAACACAGTGCTATTATGCTATCGATTGTGTGACCCAATTCTGTATGCTACAAGCATTCCTCAGCATACTGGGCTTCTACTTGGATGCAGAGCCACTAGCTAAATCTGCACCTCAAAAATTACTCTTTTATATTCGGCGGTGTATCAACACTTTTATTGCCCAATCCAAGTACTAAAGTATTGTATTTCACCCAAAAATTCGATACCGAGATTTCACCGGAAATATATGTTTTGAGACCCCCTGAAACCAAAAAAGGGCATTTTTGGAAACATGTTCGTGTGTGTGTGTGTGTGTTTGTCTGTGAACAGCATAACTCAGAAACGAACAGTCGGATAAACACCAAACTTGGTATTTAGGTTCAGCATCTTCCAGAGATGCGACACGAAGGTTTTCAAGAAAATCCCCCACCTCAGACTACCCTTTACATGGAACATTTTTCGAAAATTTTAATTTTCTCAAAAATGGCTCTAACGATTTTGATTAAAATATCATATGTTTAAGATATTTTCATGACAAATGAAATGTATATCTCGAGCTTTCTGGGAATGTCTACTACACAAAAAATGTAGATCGCGTTAAAATACACAATTTATGTCATAAATTTTTGCGCTGAGTGAACCATTTTCGAGATATTGCTTGTTATTCCCTTAAATTTTCCAATACTTATACTTTTACTCAGATGGGAATTCGTTATTCATTTTTTATGCCCTGGACATGCAAAGAGAATGGAATACTGCACATAGCAACCAGCTCTTAAAATATTTGACTGTCGCTTAAAGCATACCAATTCCCCTTGCATCTACAAGAAAATTAGCAATAAGATTAACATCTCGACTAACATGAAGCAAATGGAGAATAAACGTTTGTAAACATAGTCTGTACAAGAGTAGAGAAAGTCATGTGAGTGTAACACATCAGATTTTTTAAATTAGTCATTAATATATCACCGCTTTAATTTTAACCAGCAGCCCTACCCAGCTTGTTCATTGTTATGTCGAAAATATTTCTTTAAAAACAAACAAGTACAGAAATGTATGGCATTTGCACGTGAAGCTGGCACAAGAAAACTTTGAGAGAATTTAAAAATATTCTAGCACAATAGTTTCTTTCTCTTTTGAAGTACGAAGGCACGCGCTGGAAGTGAATTTTACAAACTTTATAGAACTTACATAACGGCGTTGTGGTATCTCATTTGAGTGTCGCTGTCATCTCTGTATGCTAATTGACACGACCTTGGGCAACACTTTGCTTACTTGAATCCACTTTGGCACTATAAGTGTTAATTTATGTTGGTAATTATGTATTTTCATTACTCAGACGTTGCTTTTTCTGCATTTAAATAGTTCATATTTTCAAAATATATGATTGCGCAATGTGCGATTCTGCAGTGTTTTACAGAATCCCGGAAATAAAATGCATTTAAAAATGTTGTGTTGCATTCACATGACTTGCTCTGACCATTATCTTTTATTTTTATATAGCTTTTAGAAACTACTTATCCTTACAAAAGGATATTTTGCTACCTATTTCAGGTTAGTCGACATAAACATTGCAGAAATAGTTACATTATTCTTTTTGTTGTGGGTACAAGGCGAATACAGAAAAGTATCAAATGTTTAAAAGGCGGGTCACTATAATGCTGGCTTTGAAATTCCACTCTCTTTCCATAGCATCACGAGAAACAACTGAATGGTGACAGTATTGCAGAAAATTATAAATTATTTAAACATTCAAACCTATAACAACGAATATCTCTGAAATAGCGGATGCCACAAACATGTTATTTGGAATAAATTGTATTTTAAAGAGCTAATTGACACGACCTTGGGCAACACTTTGGCACTTTAAATGTTAATTTATGTTGGTAATTGTGTATTTTCATTACTCAGATGTTGCTTTTTCTGCATTTAAATAGTTCATATTTTCAAAATATATGCCTGCGCAATGTGCGATTGTGCAGTGTTTTACAGAATCCCGGAAATTAAATGCATTTCAAAATGTTGTGTTGCATTCACTGACTTGCTCTGACCATTATCTTTTATTTTTATATAGCTTTTAGAAACTACCTATCCTTACAAAAGCATATTTTTCTACCTACTTCAGGTTAGTCGACATAAACTTTGCAGAAATATTTACATTATACATTGTTTTTTAAGTTCCATTTATACCCCGCCTTTAACTACATTGGTCTTATCGGCGGCCTTATTGCCTAAGGCAGAGGTGGCGAAAACGGGACTCGCTAGTTATTTTGACTCGCAGTCGCCGTTTCCTCTCTGCAACCTTCCCTTTGTTTTTCACATGCTGCTGAGTAATGCAGTGCGTGTTGCATATTTGGTAACTCACGGAAGGAGTTGGCCTAAGGCAAGGTTAGGTTTCTTGCACTTAGGGTTTTTATCATTAGATCACACACATTCACACTCTCATTCATACTTCCAGACTCTGGGGAGGATAGGGAATAATCTTGGCTAGAGAAAAAGTCCCATCCTCAGCTGGGAATCGAACCCGGGACCCCTCACACAGCAGGCAGGTGTCTTACCGACTGAACTACGGGCCAGCTTACACAAGGTGGATACAGGAAACCGAAGCGTGTCAAATGTTTAAAAGGCGGGTCACTATAATGCTGGCTTTGAAATGACATTCTCTCTCCATGGCATCGCGAGAAACAACTGAATGATGACAGAACTACAGAAAATGATAAAATTTAAAAATGCAAACCTATAACAACGAATATCTCCGAAATAGCCGATGCCAGAAAAATGTTACTCGGAATAAATTGTATTTTAAAGAGATATAACCAACATTTTCCATGTAAGCGGTAGTTTTTTGGGGGAAGGTTTCTTGAAAATTTTCATATTGCATCCCTAAAGGCGCTGAACTTAAATAACAAATTTGATATTCGTCCGACTTTTCGTTTTTGTGTTATACTGCTCACATACGCGCACGCGCGATCGAACATTTTTAATCAGGGGCCTCAAAACATGCATCTGACTACTGCTTTAGGCTACTGCATCCTCCTCATATCTACAACGAAATGTGTAAACGTGTAATAAAGGTTTATCTCGATTAACAAGACGCAGACAAAATAAGCTTTTGTAATAGTTTGTAGAAGAGTGAATGCAGAAAGTCGTATGAATGCAACAAATAATTTTTTTTAAATGGTAAGTCGCAATTAATTTTTATAGTAGTCGCCCAAAGATCATAAAATTTCAAAGCCATCACATAGCGATCCCCTTTGAAAAGATTTTACTATCGTTTAAGCCTACTGTATTCCCCTTGTGCCTACAACGAAATCTGTATTATCTACATTAATTTTATAAAGAGAAATTTTATATGTGTAAGTGTGAGTGTGCATGTAGGGTAATCTGAAAAAAACACTCAACCATTTTTATAACTCTTTCGCTAAAAGTCCAATTTCTTTTTCTGACGGACATGGTCTATAAAACGCCTTCTAATTTCATTTCATAAATTACGAAATATTAAAAAGGATTTACAAAGCCATTGTGCCTGAATACTAACACACTGGTAGACAAAATAGTTCTTATTCCACAGAATATGCATATAAAATAACCCAAATGCCGCGGATATTTCAGTTCAAGCAATATACCGGATGTTAAAATATCTTCGCTACTGCGAAACATCTCTTCTGCTGCAAGCTCTTTGCTATTACGTAGACCTACAGCAGGCAGTAAACAAATGAGGACACATTATTGTGTTAATGTCCGTGGATACAGCATGCAGTTAACTTCAGTGTTGCTACTGCAATCCGTATTCACAGTTCTGGAGTGCAACACATATTCCTATTAGTTCTGATGAAATCAGTTTGTGTTTTGATAAGTTTGTGAAATGCTTTTACATTGTAGTTTTATCTTGAAATCTTTGGTGTATGTAAGCCCCATTAATTATGTACAAACATTACAGGAATGCATAAATGTCTGCCAGAGCATCCGTGACCATTCTAGAGTGTTTCAGACAGCGCGGATCCTCCAGGAGGTCGGACAGAAGCATGCCTTACTATGAATGTACACCATATTGAGCACACACCGCTACGAGTTGGCGAAGAGGAAATAATGCAGAGTCGCCGAACCTGCTAAGGCAGGAACCTCCTCTTCTCCCCCAGCATCCACCGAGGGGAACTCGATGCAGCCCGGGGCAACCTACGCCTCGGCCACCGCCGATTCTGGGAACTTCCCAGTCACTGCAGAGCCAGCCTGTACCTCAAGGGAGGTACAGCGCTGTCATCAGAGGGCTCCCCAGGGACCTGCCAGTTAGGTTCCTCATCGGCGCAGCAGTGGCCTTCAGCAATGAGAGCCACCAGGATCTAGCCCAAGGACCCACGTCGCTCGTCAGAATGGATTTTGCAGACCCTGGCGACTACGAAGCGACCTTGAGGACAGGCCTGCCCTTGTTAGGGCGCTGCTTACGGTTCGAGGCCAGCCGAGTGGAATGCCAGGTGCCCTGCCGGCGCTGCTGTGTCTGCGGGCACAACGAGACATCCTGCATAGCAGAACCAAGGTGCCACTACTGTGGTGCTTCCAGCAGTTACTGTGCAACCTGTGGAGGGTCGACTCACTTCACTGGTCAAGCACTCTGCCCCCTGCATCCTTGCAGAAAGTCACCGCCGAAGCCACGCGGAGTTCCTGAACATGACAACGAAGTTGACAGCCTTGGAGGAAGTCGGAGACCTTCAAGCCACGTCAGCTGCTCAGCAAGTTTTCTTGAACTGGGCAGTTTGACACCATCGCATCGAGATTGAACACCATAGACACATCCATCAGAGCTCAACAATCTACCTCAGAAGCGACACAGCATCACCTCGACTCTATAGACCTGACGCTCAGATCTCTGGAAAAACAGCAGCTTCAACTCCGAGCCCACTTCCAGCACCCACCACACAGTCGGAGACCTTCAGTACTCGCCGAAAGCCTCCGATCAGCACGAACTACGCCGAGCAGTACCGAAATCGGATAGTTCAGTGACGACACTCAAACGACATTAAGTACAACTTCAACGTTCCTCTCCTACACATTTACCACTTCCATTCTCTTCTAAATCCTCGCCATACCCACTAGTGTTGCAGTCAGGTTTCATGGCTACACCCTAGTAATTACTTTTACCCGCTTCCGCTCATAGGGCGGCAGCCAACAGCTCTCGCATACTAACACGGGTGCTATGCGGGACCGCGCAATCTTTTCGCTTAATTCCACTCTTTCTCCTTCTATCCATTTTACTTCCGATGGAGGGGTTTTTACTGTGTATGACGACGTTTGGTGAGTCCCACACTCTCAGTCCCGACTAAGTCGCCCTCCGTGGACTAGTGGTACCGTGCTAGCCTCTAGTTCCCAAGGTCGCGGGTTCAAACCCGGTGGAGGGCGATGGATTTTTTCGGGCGTAAAAATCGTTAGCACGGCTTCCTTCGGAAGGGAAGTAAAGCCGGTGGTCCCGTGTTGTAGATTTACGGCACGTAAAAGAACCTCAAGCCTGATAAAGAGGCCTCTGAGCAAAATTACCGGTGTTTCACGCCCAATATAGAATGGGACGCCAAGAACCATAGTAGTTAAAGAGCGTCCATAAATAAAACTCAATTTTTACTTTCTCTACAACGTATAGTAAGTAGGGGAAGTATTGTATTCCACCCAAAAATTCGATACCGATATTTCACCGGAAATACATGTTTTGAGACCCCCTGAATCCAAAAAAAGCATTTTTGGAAACATGTCCGTGTGTGTGTCTGTGAACAGCATAACTCAGAAACGAACAGTCGGATAAACACCAAACTTGGTATTTAGGTTCAGTATCTTCCAAGGATGCGACACGAAGGTTTTCAAGAAAATCCCCCCACCCCAGATTACCCTTTACATGGAACATTTTTCGAAAATTTTAATTTTCTCAAAAATGGCTCTAACGATTTTGATTAAAATATCATATGTTTAAGATATTTTTATGACAAATAAAATGTATATCTTGAATTTCCTGGGAATGTTTCCAAAAGTATTCTTCATTGTGAACAACTTTTGCATAGCTGGTAAACCATAAGAGATAGACAAAATTTTACTACACAAAAGATTATATCGCGTTAAAATACACAATTTATGTCATATACATTTTTTTGTTGTTGAGTGAACCATTTTCGAGATATTACTTGTTATTCCCTTAAATTTTTCAATACTTATTTTCTCAAATGGGAATTCGTTATTCATTTTTTTGTCTTGGATATGCAAAGAGTATTAATCTGTGGGAAAGGGAATGGTGCTGCACCTAGCAACCAGCTATTAAGAGATATGTATATGCTATGCTACTGTATTTCCAAATTGCCCTTGTAAATGTATATTCCCCTTACATCTACAAGAAAATTAGCAATAAGATAGACTCTGCAAATGTTTATCTCGATTAACATGAAGTAGATGGAGAATAAGCGTTTGTATAAATAATTTGTACAAGAGTAGAGAAAGTCATGTGAGTGTAACATCAGAATTTTTTTTAGTCCCGACTACCATCGGGGCTGGGTGTTAGTGATTAAATCATATATATATATATATATATATATATATATATATGCACTCAACATAATCGCATTGACTACTAAAGTATCTATGGTGCTCAAATATTGCTAACATAAGGGTAATAAATATTTTTTTTAAAATGGGAACCTACAATTGGGTTCAATTTAAATTGACCCTAAAATGACCATCACAACGTCCTCCAAACAAAACACGACTAATGGCATTTGCTTTTCCCCGTAATATCAAGCAACTTTTAACCAAGACATTTCTTTCTGCAACGCTTAGTTTTGGAGATACTGTACAGTCTCAACTTAAATGGCCTATTTTGTATATTGGATTTTGGTACTGGTTTAAAAGACCTGCTGTAATTTAGTATGTGTGTGTTTCTTTGTGGAGAGGGGGCAGAGAGTAGGTTGGTTTATTACTTTCTCTACTACGTATAGTAAGTAGGGGAAGTATTGTATTCCACCCAAAAATTCGATACCGAGATTTCACCGGAAATACATGTTTTGAGACCTCCTGAATCCAAAAAAAGCATTTTTGGAAACATGTCCGTGTGTGTGTGTGTGTGTGTCTGTGTGTGTGTGTGTGTGTGTGTCTGTGTGTGTGTGTGTGTGTGTGTGTGTGTGTGTGTGTGTGTCTGTGTGTGTGTGAACAGCATAACTCAAAAACGAACAGTCGGATAAACACCAAACTTGGTATTTAGGTTCAGTATCTTCCAGAGATGCGACACGAAGGTTTTCAAGAAAATCCCCCCACCCCAGACTACCCTTTACATGGAACATTTTTCGAAAATTTTAATTTTCTCAAAAATGGCTCTAACGATTTTGTTTAAAATATCATATGTTTAAGATAATGCCATGAGAAATGAAATGTATATCTCGAATTTTCTGGAAATGTCTCCAAAAGTATTCTTCATTGTGAACGACTTTTGCATAACTGGTAAACCATAAGAGATAGACAAAATTCTACTACACAAAAAATGTTGATCTCGTTAAAATACACAACTTATGTTATATACATTTCTTTTGTTGAGTGAACCGTTTTCGAGATATTGCTTGTTATTCCCTTAAATTTTCCAATACTTATACTTTTTCTCAAATTCGTTATTCATTTTTACTTTCTCTACTACGTATAGTAAGTAGGGGAAGTATTGCATTCCACCCAAAAATTCGATACCGAGATTTCACCGGAAATACATGTTTTGAGACTCACTGAATCCAAAAAAAGCATTTTTGGAAACATGTCCGTGTGTGTGTCTGTCTGTGTGTCTGTGTGTCTGTGTGTCTGTCTGTCTGTGTGTCTGTGAACAGCATAACTCAAAAACGAAGAGTCGGATAAACACCAAACTTGGTATTTAGGTTCAGTATCTTCCAGAGATGCGACACGAAGGTTTTCAAAAAAATCCCCCCACCCCAGACTACCCTTTACATGGAACATTTTTCGAAAATTTTAATTTTCTCAAAAACGGCTCTAACGATTTTGATTAAAATATCATATGTTTAAGATATTGTCATGACAAATAAAATGTATATCTCGAATTTTCTGGGAATGTCTCCAAAAGTATTCTTCGTTATGAACGACTTTTTCATAACTGGTAAACCATAAGAGATAGACAAAATTTTACTACACGAAAAATGTAGATCGCGTTAAAATACACAATTTATGTCATATACATTTCTTTTGTTGAGTGAACCGTTTGCGAGATATTGCTTGTTATTCCCTTAAATTTTCCAATACTTATACTTTTTCTCAAATTCGTTATTCATTTTTTTTATGTCCTGGACATGCAAAGAGAATGGAATGCGCCACATAGCAACCAGCGTTAAAATATTTGACTATCGCTTAAAAGCTACCATATTTCCCTTGCATCTACAAGAAAATTATCAATAAGATTGACATCTCGATATCTCCATTAACATGAAGCATATGGAGAATAAGCGTTTGTAAAAATAGTTTGTACAAGAGTAGAGAAAGTCATGTGAGTGTAACACATCAGATTTTTTTTACTTTCTCTACTACGTATAGTAAGTAGGGGAAGTATTGCATTCCACCCAAAAATTCGATACCAAGATTTCACCGGAAATACACGTTTTGAGACGTCCTGAATCCAAAAAAAGCATTTTTAGAAACATGTCCGTGTGTGTGTCTGTGTGTGTGTGTGTGTCTGTGTGTGTGTGTGTGTCTGTGTGTGTGTGTCTGTGAACAGCATAACTCAAAAACGAACAATCGGATAAGCACCAAACTTGGTATTTAGGTTCAGTATCTTCCAGAGATGCGACACGAAGGTTTTCAAGAAAATCTCCCCACCCCAACTACCCTTTACATGGAACATTTTTCGAAAATTTTAATTTTCTCGAAAATGGCTCTAACGATTTTGATGAAAATATCATATGTTTAGGGTAATGTTATGAGAAATGAAATGTATATCTCGAATTTTCTGGGAATGTCTCCAAAAGTATTCTTCATTGTGAACGACTTTTGCATAACTGGTAAACCGTAAGAGATAGACAGAATTTTACTACACAAAAAATGTAGATCGCGTTAAAATACACAACTTATGTCATATACATTTCTTTTGTTGAGTGAACCGTTTTCGAGATATTGCTTGTTATTTCCTTAAATTTTCCAATACTTATACTTTTTCTCAAATTCGTTATTCGTTTTTTTATGTCCTGGACATGTAAAGAGAATGGAATGCGCCACATAGCAACCAGCGTTAAAATATTTGACTATCGCTTTAAACCTAACATATTCCCCTTGCATCTACAAGAAAATTACCAATAAGATTGACATCTCGATATCTCGATTAACATGAAGCATATGGGGAATAAGCGTTTGTAAAAATAGTTTGTACAAGAGTAGAGAAAGTCATGTGAGTGTAACACATCAGATTTTTTTATGTCCTGGACTTGTAAAGAGAATGGAATTCGACACATAGCAACCAGCGTTAAAATATTTGACCATCGCTTAAAAGCTACCATATTCCCCTTGCATCTACAAGAAAATTAGCAATAAGATTGACTCTCGATATCTCGATTAACATAAAGCATATGGAGAATAGGCGTTTGTAAAAATAGATTGTACAAGAGTAGAGAAAGTCATGTGAGTGTAACACATCAGATTTTTTTTGTATTATTCAATTGGTGAAATGTTTGTAATTTTCTATTTTATTGTTTTTAACCATGACAATTCCACGTCATGTAATATGAGCTTTCGGAAACAATAAATGAATATGAATACATTAAACGCCACATCAAAGGAAACTGGGAGAATAAGCGGAACAACAACTCTTAATAGCAAACTACACGGCATAATGATCAGAATATAAGACCTCTCCAACAAGTAAAACGTCAAGAACAAATTGCTCTAACCAGGTTAAAAATTGGCCATTGCAAGATCACGCATTCGTACCTCTCATCCAAGGATCTGTCAGGCTATTACTTTAGCCATTGCTCACATCACAAAATGTCCAGATACATAAAATGGCGGACGAAGAACAGAATAGCAAATGGCCCTACTGTACTCAGCGATCTGAAAATGACCCAAGCAATCAGTTCCTAAGAAACGCTTCAATTTATCAACTGATACAATATTAATATACTACCAAAATAAAATTAAAAAAGTCTACATGTGCAATGTCGGGCAGCAGCAAGTATGTAATAACACCATTTCTGCAAACATTCATCTCATTAACATGAAGCATACCTACAGAAAAATAAGCTTTTGTAAGAATAGCTTGTAGGAGTGAGTAGAAGTCATGTGAATGCAACACATCGGAATTTTTTCTTGATATACATTGGAATAATAACAATAATAATAATAATAATAATAATAATAATAATAATAATAATAATAATAAATTATTAATAAGATTTCTTGTCCCTGATGAATAAATTTCCCAAAATGTATACTCTTAAGTTTAGGCTACTTAAAAGGCATTTTAAATTTATATAGGAGTGGTTTATTTTTACAAAATATTTCGTGTTTTCACTGTAAAAAACTGACGTTACATTCACATGACTTTCTCTACCCACTATCATTTACTTTTATATAGCTTCTACAAAGCTACTCTTACGCTTATTTTTCAGTTTACTTCGTGTTACTATAAACCTTTGCAGAAATAATTCATTACACATTTGTTATAGGTACAAGGGGTATAGAGAAAACCGAATGGCTACTTAAGATGCTTAAAACGAGCGGATATATGTTGGCCTTGAAATTTTATACTCTTTCTATGATATGGCGGAAGCAATTTAATAGTGACATAACTTTAAAAATGACAAAAACTTACGATTCAAACCAATAACAACGGATATATTGCAAATGGCGATATATTTATTATTTGAAGTAAATGTGTTTTAGAGAGAGAGAGAGATCTATATTTCTTGTGCGGTACGTCTTTGTCTATCTCTTAACGTTTACCAGTTATACCAAATTCCCTCATAATGAAGAGGATTTCGCAGGTTATTCTCAGAAAATTGAGGATGTGCATTTTATTTGTCATAAAATATCTTAAACATATGGCATTTTAATCAAAATCATTTGAACCATTTTTGAGAAAACAAACATTTAGAAAAACGTTCCATGTGAAGGGTAGTTTGGGGAGCGGAGATTTTGTTGAAAATCTTCATCTTGCATCTTTAGAGGGTACTAAATACCAAGTTTGGCATTAATGCGAGTTTTCATTTCTCAATTATGCTGTTCTCTCTCTCTCTCTCTCTCTCTCTCTCTCTCTTACGCGCGCACAACCTTTTCTATAAAAGCTTATTCCTGGACTCATGGGGCCTCAAAACATGTATTCTTGACTTCGAATTTTTGGGTGAAATAAAATATTCCTCTAACAGTAGGTAGGCAACAGAGAAAGTTAGAAACTTATTTAAAAGAAAACGTGTATTTTAAGGTGCTAAGATTTTTATGTAGTAGATTCTGCACGGCTTTGAAGTTACAAGAAAGGTATTCCAATGAAAATAATTGAACGGTGGCCTTGAACAATGCCTGGCTTTAGGATGAAATTATATACCTACTCCACTTATAAGCTTTAATCTGTTAAAGCACACTTATTTTTTAAACTGTTTTTCTTCTTTTAAGTACGTAAAACATATGTCTTATATAGAATTTTCTGATCTAATATAATCTTGTCTATACCTTTATACTAAGTACTAAAGAACATAAAATAGGTAATAATTTAAAATATTTGGATACGGTAAAAATATGCATAAGGGTTAGAAATTAATAGAAGTAGCGACTATACAGGATGGACCATTTAAGTTGAGACAATATTTCCAAATCTAAGCGTTGTAGAAAGAAATGTCTTTAATAAAAGTTGCTTGATATGGGGGAAAGTAAATGCCATTAGTCATGGTTTGTTTGGAGGACGTTATAATGGTCATTTTAGGGTCAATTTAATTTTTTTTTAAATGGGAACTACAATTGGAGTCAATTTAAATTAGGGCGAGTTACCCGATGTCTGGTAGCTTTAAGCTCTATGGATCCCAGCTCATTTTAGTATCATTTCACCAGTTCATTCATCGTCCGATATCACCTATCAAATTAAAGGACGTTATATATATATATATATATATATATGCTTATTTCACGAAATTGATAGAAATATATATGCCAAATGCATTAATTGAACAATAAATTGGTATACTTTACGAAATCAGCAACTGTGTTGCTTTATATAAAAAAGCAAAATTTTGCTCATTACGTGAAACAGGCATTTTCAAGAATTCGGCTAACATATACAAAATTCCAACTACTTGCATACAGCGTCTCTCCTAAAATTTAAGAATTTTAAGAGGATATCCATATAAACTACCTTAAAGAATTTGTTTAATGTGTACAGATGAAAAGCGCGATACAATTCTGGCACTATCGTTCACATAATGCTGATAGGTACAGTAGATATACTGGCGTTATTCTCCGACAATAGAGAAATGCATACAAAAGATTTATCATTCGACGTCAAAGTTTGAAACTAAAAATATGATATTAATTTTAGGATGAAATGTCAAAACGTAAATGTGGAACGGTTGATTTCTCGAAACTCTCACGAATGAAATATTGGTTTTCATTTGCTATTTAAGCAGCGGTACAGCGTCATTAATAGGGGAGGTCCGAAGCTACAGGACAAATCCTGGTCCCCTACGCAGGGCTTGCCGCTCCCTGTGTTAGGGGATGGAGCAACAGGAGACCATACCGCCCATCATCCAGCCCCGGTGTTTGAGGCGGTCCTTGTAGCGACCATGACTTCCCTTTTATGCTTCAAATAGGTCAGTCTGGAAACACAGCTAGGCTTCCAGTTTAAATATTAACTGGAAATACACGTTTTGCAGCCCTCTGAATACAAAAAAAAAACACTTAGAAAAGGGCGAGAGCGCGCGACTGCGAACAGCATAAATAAAACATGAAAAGTTAGATACTTAAACTTCGCATTGAAGTACAACACCTTCCAAGGATGCGATACAAAGGCTTTCAAGAAAATGCCCCTACCCGAAACTACTCTTTACATGGAAAACTTTTAATTTCCCAAAAACGGCTCTAACGATTTTGGTTAAAACACCATACGTTATATATATATATATATATATATATATATACATGACTAACAAAATCTAAATCTTGAATTTACTGTGAAATGTCCGTTAAGTCTTCAATTCAATGAGTTTTATATGATTTCGTATACTTTGTAAACCTGAGGATAGCCATAAGCTTACTATACAAAAACAATCTGATGTGTTACACTCACATGACTTTCTCTACTCTTGTACAAACTATTTTTACAAAATCTTATTCTCCATCTATTGCATATTAATCGAGATAAACATTTGCAGAAACGATCTTTTGACATGCAAAGAGAATTACATTTTACACATAGCGACCAGTTCTAAAAATATATGACTATCGTTTAAGGTCATGTTCCCCTTGTTTTGTATTTGCAAGGGCAATATAAGCACAGACATATCTCTTAATAGCTGATTGCTAAGTGCAGCACCATTCTCTTTGCCACAGATTAATACTCTTTGCATATCCAAGACAAAAAAATGAATAACGAATTCCCATTTGAGAAAATAAGTATTGAAAAATTTATGGGAATAACAAGCAATATCTCGAAAATGGTGCACTCAACAACAAAAATGTACATGACATAAATTATGTATTTTAACGCGATCTACATTTTTTGTGTAGTAAAATTTTGTCCATCTCTTATGGTTTACCAGTTATGCAAAAGTCGTTCACAATGAATACTTTTGGAAACATTCCCAGAAAATTCAAGATATACATTTTATTTGTCATGAAAATATCTTAAACATATGATATCTTAATCAAAATCATTAGCCATTTTTGAGAAAATTAAAATTTTCGAAAACTATTCCATGTAAAGGGTAATCTGGGGTGGGGGGATTTTCTTGAAAACCTTCGTGTCGCATCTCTGGAAGATACTGAACCTAAATACCAAGTTTGGTGTTCATCCGACTGTTCGTTTCTGAGTTATGCCGTTCACAGACACACACACACACACACACACGTTTCCAAAAATGCTTTTTTTGGATTCAGGGGGTCTCAAAACATATATTTCCGATGAAATCTCGGTATCGAGTTTTTGGGTGGAATACAATACTTTCCCTACTTACTATACGTAGTAGAGAAAGTAATTATTGGTAAATCCCGTTAAAAGAGACAATTTATGTTAAATGGAGTTTTTGCGGCATAACCATTTCCGAGGTAATCATTATTTTGGCTTGAATGCTCAAATACTTTATGTATTTTTCAAATACTAAGTGGCTATTCTTTTTTCCCCATTGTTGTCATACAAAGAGATCCAAAAAACTACGAACCGGCTGCGCGGTGTTTTTCCTGTCCGCGTCCTCGACGCTCGTTGTCATCTTCCGTTATCATAGAAAGGCGCGGATGAAACCATACGCCATATTTATGGTTCTCTCTGTATAAAGCGTGCTATTACAAGGCCGGCATATAACGACCCCATTTTCAGTAGCTGATTATTGCTTGCCTCGTGTATCCACGTGTGTTTACAATGAAACGTGTATTAAGAGCATTTCTGCGAAGTTTATCTGCATTAACAAAAGTAGAAAGAAGAATAAGCTTTTGTATGAATAGTTCTAGAATTATGGCTAGAGCAAGTCATGTGAATGTAACATGTCAGATTTTTATTTACCAGCTTTTCCTTTATTCTGTAACCTACTTCTCAACTCGCAGTGTAATCGATTATTACTCTTCTTTTCCTAAAGTTTACCGAAAGGATCATATTATGCGACAGTGAATGAATGAGCATGTGTGCAGGGAAACGCGCTAAAGCCTACTGATATGTTTGCTAAGGAATGAGGAAATACGGCCAGTTTAACCCAATCGAAATTCGAAGCTGGGCCGCCAGTCTAACAAACAAAACAAAAAACAAAAAAATCATCCCTGCACCATCATGGTGGCTTCAACTGTACTGCAAGCTAGCAGAATTCTGTTTTACTTGTCCACTATTCGTTTGCGTTGCTTTGTCCGCCTGCACCCATGAAATACAAATCGTTGCATGTACAGAATTAGCATAATTATAAAACTTATCCACTTAACAATTTTAGTCGTCCTCCGTGGTGTAATGGTTACCATGCTTCTAATTCCAGAGATCGCGGGTTCAAACCCGGCGGAGGGCGATGGATTTTTTTTCGGGAGTAAAAATCCTTGGCATGGCTTCCTTCGGAAGGGAAGTAAAGCCGGTGATCCCGTGTCGTAGATTTACAGCACGTAAAACAACCTCAAGCCTGATAAAGAGGCCTCTGAGCAAAATTACCGATCTGTCATGCCCTATATAGAATCTGACGCAAAGGATCACAGCAGTTAAAGAGCGTCCATAAAAAAAGAGAGAGAAACGTTTGCAGAAAGTTTTTTTTACATATTTCGTTTAAAGGTATAAGGAAGATAGATGAAGCCGAATCAACATACAAGAAGTTTAAAAGTTCTCTCTTCCTATATTTGTGCATTATATTAGCTGACTTCTGCACCCAATGAAAGCCAACACTGAAATATAAGCTGCACAATTATATGTAAAATTAAAAACAAATCCAAGCAAACATCAATGGTTTCAACAACTCCTAGAGAATGCAAGCTAAAACCACAGATTACAAACAAATCCTTTTAGAGAAGAATTATAATTACCTAAATTTATCAGAAAAATGCACTCCTCATCCTCCTAGACTAATCCAATGGATTTGATCATGATAAAGAGCTGACAGAACAACTAAATAAACAAGAAGACTCACCAGAAGTATGCACTTGAACATCTACATAATCAATTCCCGGAAACAGAGTGGCTTAGAATTTATACAGATGGTTCTGCAGATAAATTGAGAAATAATGTGGGAGGTGGTACATACTGTAAATACTTTTCTCATTATTTACATTGCCTAGACAATCCACAAATTTTGATGGTGAAGTTGTTGCAATACAACGAGCATTAGAGCAGATATACTACAGGACTGATATAAAAGAAACTACAGTAGTTGTTCTCACAGACTCAGTTTCTGCCATTCAAGCAATAGAACAATATGATAGTCCAGATGAATCTTATAATATTAAGGATGCGAGATCTTATTATAGATTACTACAAACAAAATTTCAACAGATAATATTACAGTAGATACCAGCACAGGTGGGAGTGAATGGTAACGAGACTGCAGACCTTCTGGCCAAAAAGGGTGCAGTGTTATATTAAAAACCTATTAGGTCTTGTGGACTAGATACGAAACTAAAAAATGTCAAAATTAATATAGAACAAAAATATCAATATAATATTCAAAAGGAAATTAATAACAAAAATTACTCCAACATAAAAGAAATAGTACAAAAAATAAAAAATGTTCCAAGGAAAGAAGCCGTTGCTCACCTCAGATTAGCCACTAGACATGACTGTCTGGTGAAACATCTACATACATTTGGTTTTATGAATGACAAAGCATGTAAAATTTGCAATGCTGACACGATTTTAAACGGAGAACATCTACTAGAATGCCCAGAATTGAGGAAAGCTGTACCGATGGGAAGATACACAATTTATATTGGCTAGCTAGGGAAAAAATGACGGATCAAAATCCTGCACATTATATCAACTCCAACACTTTAAAAGTGGATCGCAATATGCTAGCCCTAAAATTCCATACTTTTTCCATGACATCGCCAGAAACAACCCAATAGTGATCGCACTTTAAAAAAACTGATGTGTTACACTCACATGACTTTCTCTACTCTTGTACAATCTATTTTTACAAACGCCTATTCTCCATATGCTTTATGTTAATCGAGATATCGAGATGTCAATCTTATTGCTGATTTTCTTGTAGATGCAAGGGGAATATGGTAGCTTTTAAGCGATGGTCAAATATTTTAACGCTGGTTGCTATGTGTCGCATTCCATTCTCTTTGCAAGTCCAGGACATAAAAAAATGAATAACGAATTTGAGAAAAAGTATAAGTATTGGAAAATTCAAGGGAACAACAAGCAATATCTCGAAAACGGTTCACTCAACAAAAGAAATGTATATAACATAATTTGTGTATTTTAACGAGATCTACATTTTTTGTATAGTAAAATTTTGTCTATCTCTTATGGTTTACCAGTTATGCAAAAGTCGTTCACAATGAAGAATACTTTTGGAGACATTCCCAGAAAATTCGAGATATACATTTCATTTCTCATGACATTATCTTAAACATATGATATTTTAAACAAAATCGTTAGCCATTTTTGAGAAAATTAAAATTTTCGAAAAATGTTCCATGTAAAGGGTAGTCTGGGGTTGGGGGATTTTCTTGAAAACCTTCGTGTCGCATCTCTGGAAGATACTGAACCTAAATACCAAGTTTGGTGTTTATCCGACTGTTCGTTTTTGAGTTATGCTGTTCACAGACACACACACACACACACACACACGGACATGTTTCCAAAAATGCTTTTTTTGGATTCAGGAGGTCTCAAAACATGTATTTCCGGTGAAATCTCGGTATCGAATTTTTGGGTGGAATGCAATACTTCCCCTACTTACTATACGTAGTAGAGAAAGTAAAAATTTATGATGCGTTACATGACTTTCTCTACCTTCTACGTTTTTATTTTTAAATACTTTCTATAAATTATTCTTAGTAAAGCTCACTTTTCTATCTACTTCATGTTAATCGAGAGGCAGAAATAGTTGCATTGAACACTTCGTTAAAGTGCAAGGGGATAAATTGTATTTTAAAGGGATCTACTTTTCTTTGCGGTAAGTTTTTGTCTATCTCTTATGGTTCACAGTTATACAGATCTGATGTGTTACATTCATATGACTTTCTCTACCCCGATAATTTATTAATGGATATAAAAACTATTTTTACGAAAGCTCATTTTTCTATTTACGATTTCATTTTAATCCAGGCAAACCTTTGCAGAGTTATAAACGCAAAGGTAATAGCGATAGTCAGATGTTTCAGAATGCTATACGTGGCCTTATATACTCTCTCCATTCAGTCGCGAGAAACAACTGAATGTCGACAGGATTTTGAAAGAATTACAAAGAATTAAACAATTCAAACCATTAATAACGAATATCTTCTTCCTAATGAAGAGGAATTCACAAGCTATTCCCACAAAATTCAAGATATACATCTTATTTGTCATGTAAATATCTTTAGTATATATTATTTTAATTTAAATCGTCATTTTTGAGAAAATAAAAAATTTGGAAAAACATACCATGTAAAGGGTAGTTAAGGGTGGGGAGTGTTTCTCGAAAAATCTTCGTATCGCATTCCTTGGAAATACTTAACTTAAATACGAAGTTAGGTATTTATCCTTTTCGTTTTTGATTTATGCTGTTACTGTATTTCCGGTGTAATCTCGATAACGAATTTTTGGGTGGAATGCAATACCTTCTCTATCGAGAAAGTGAAAATGACCAAAGTATTGAAAAATTCAAATCAAAATATGCGATATCTCTGAAATGTCTAATGCCACAAAAAAGATTATTTGTAATAAATTGTGCTTCAAAGATTTATATATGTATAGAACGTTTTTGTTTATCTCTATTTTGTCTATTTCTGTTTACCAGTTATACAACATTAAACAAGATTCCTTCCGAATGAAGGACTTAACAGGCTATTCCCAGAAAATTCAAGACAAAACTTGATGTCGAGATTTCTCTAGAAATATGTTTTGAGGTCCCCCGAACGCAAAAAAGCCGCATTTTTAGAAAAAGGTGCCAGCGTGCGTGTGTATGAACAGAATAACTCAAAAACGAAAAGTGTAAGTAAATACCAAACTTGTTATTAGATCAGTATCTTCCAAAGTTGCGACATATTTTTACTTTCTCTACTACGTATAGTAAGTAGAGGAAGTATTGTATTCCACCCAAAAATTCGATACCGAGATTTCAGCGGAAATACATGTTTTGAGACCACCTGAATCCAAAAATAGCATTTTTGGAAATATGTCCGTGTGTGTGTGTGTCTGTGTACAGCATAACTCAGAAACGAACAGTCGGATAAACACCAAACTTGGTATTTAGGTTCAGTATCTTCCAGAGATGCGACACGAAGGTTTTCAAGAAAATCCCCCCACCCCAGATTAGCCTTTACATGGAACATTTTTCGAAAATTTTAAATTTTCTCAAAAATGGCTCTAACGATTTTGATTAAAATATCATATGTTTAAGATATTTTCATGACAAATGAAATGCATATCATGAATTTTCTGGGAATGTCTCCAAAAGTATTCTTCATTGTGAACGACTTTTGCATAACTGGTAAACCATAAGAGATAGACAATATTTTACTACACAAGAAATGTAGATCGCGTTAAAATACACAATTTATGTCATATACATTTTTGTTGTTGAGTGAACCATTTTCGAGATATTGCTTGTTATTCCCATAAATTTTCCAATACTAATACCTTTTCTCAAATTCGTTATTCATTTTTTGTCCTGGTAATGCAAAGAGAATGGAATACTCCGCATAGCAACCAGCTCTTAAAATATTTGACTATCGCTTAAAGCCTAGCATATTCCCCTTGCATCTACAAGAAAATTAACAATAAGATTAACATCTCGATTAACATGAAGCATATGGGGAATAATCGTTTGTAAAAATAGTTTGTACAAGAGTAGAAAAAGTCATGTGAGTGTAACACATCAGATTTTTCAAGAAAATTCCCTGCGACAACTACAATTTACATGCAACATTTTTCGAAATTTTGTATTTTCTAAAAAATAATTCTACGGATTCTGATTAAAATATCACACATTAAAGATATTTACAAATAGAATGTACAGGTATCTTGGATATTCTGGGAATAGTCTATGAAGTTATCGTGTATAACTGGTAAACTAAGCGATAGACGAAAACATACTGCACAAAAAATGTGTATCTCCTTAAAATACACAATTTATTTCAAATAAATGCTTTTGCGGCATAAACCATTTCTGAGATATCTGCTGTTAATGGTTAGAATTGTTTATTAATTGGTCATTCCTTAAAGTCCTATCAACATTCAGTTGTTTCACGCGATTGTATGGAAACAGTATGGAACTCTAAGGCCAGCGTATAAGCACTCTGTTCTTAAACATTTGAATATAGCTGTCCCCTTTATATCTATAACGAAATGTGTAATGTAGCTATTTCCGTAAAGGTTTATTTGGATTAAAATGAAGTCGATAGAAAAAAAAATCTGATCTGTTACACTCACATAACTTTCTCTACTCTTGTACAAACTATTTTTACAAACTCTTATTCTCCATTTATTTCATATTAATCGAGATAAACATTTGCAGAAATGATCTTTCGACATGCAAAGAGAATTACATTTTACACATAGCGATCAGTTCTAAAAATATTTGACTATCACTTAAGGCCTACTATGTTCCCCTTGTTTTGTAATTGCAAGGGCAATATAGAAATTCAGTAGCCTTTAAGCATCGACATATATTTTAATAGCTGGTTGCTAGGTGCAGATTGCCACAGATTAATATTCTTTGTATATCAGTAGGATATATAGGAGAGAGCTGGGCCACTTTTTTGCGTTTATATGGGAAAGGATAGGGAAAACGAGGCTGGATGGGGTGGTTCAAGGAGGAAAATGCGTTTATATGGGAGAGATAGGGAATACGACGACCGATACTACTAAAGAGGGTTGAAGGAGGGAAATACGTTTATATGGAAGAAATAGTAGAGAGGTGTTAGGCTAGGAGGGTTTAAGTATGCGTTTATAAGGAGAGACGAGAAAACGGAGAGAGATCCTATGTTAGGATACACAGGTGTTAAAGTTAGGTTAGATAGGAAACCAAAGAGATACTCAGCTAGACAGGGGACAGGAGAGGAATGCGCTTTATGAGAGGTAGAGGATACGGGGAGTGGTGTTAGGCTAGACAGAGGTTGAGAGTAGAGTATGCGTTTATATGTTTGAGAAGTATAGGAACAGGAAGAGGGTGCTAGGCTAGACAGAGGTTGAGGAGTAGAGTATAGGTTATATGAGAGGTATAGGAAAACGAGGGGAGGTGTTAGGCTAGACAGAGGCTGAGTAATGTATGGTTTATATGAGCGGTATAGGAAAACGATGAGAGGTGTTAGACTAGACAGGGCTTGAAACGTAGTGCATGGTTTATATGAGAGATATAGGAAAACGAGGAAAGGTGTTAGGCTAGACAGAAGTCGAGGAGTAGAGTATGGTTTATATCAGAAGTATAGGAAAACGAGGAGAGGTATTAGGTTAGGAGAATTGAGTTTGTGTTTATAAGGAGAGACGAGAAAACGGAGAGAGATCCTATGCTAGGATAGACAGGTGTTAAAGTTAGGTTAGATAGGAAACCAAGGAATGATACTCAGCTAGAGGGGGGGGGTAGGAGGGAATGAGCTTTTGAGAGGTAGAGGATACGGGGAGTGGTGTTAGGCTAGACAGGGCTTGAAGCGTAGGGCATGGTTTATATGTATGAGAAGTATAGGAACAGGAAGAGGGGTGCTAGGCTAGACAGAGGTTGAGGAGTAGAGTATAGTTTATATGAGAGGTATAGGAAAACGAGGAGAGGAGTTAGACTAAACAGAGGTCGAGGAGCAGAGTATGGTTTATGTGAGAGTCATAGGTAAACGAGAGAGGCGTTAGGCTAGACAGAGCTAGAGGAGTAGAGAATGGTTTATATGAGAGGTATAGGAACAGGAGGAGAGGTGTTAGGCTAGACAGGTAGTGTAGCAGTAGGAATATGGACTTATATACAGGAGAGATAGGGAATAGGAGGTGCTAGACTTGAAAGCGACTTTAGACGTGAACTTAGTGGAAAACTGTTTCATGTCAATGTTCTAGACATGCCCATCACGTAACCTATTCAGGGAAAAGGTGACTCGTTCAGGGGAAAAAGGTGACTGCTCAGGGAAAAAGGAGGCCCACAAAGGGAAAAAGTTGACTAGCAAAGGGAAAAACGTGACCAGTAAAGGGAAAAATGTCACCAGCAAAGGGGAAAATGTGACCAGCAAAGGGAAAAAGGTGAGCCATAAAGGGAAAAAGATGACCTGCAACGGGAAAAGCTAACCCACTAACACTAACAGGTAAGTAATTCAGGTAGTATTGCAAGATGCTAACTGCATCATGGCTCTGCATGATTTCACAGATAATTCAGCTAGTATCGTAGGTATTTAGGCTAATTCAGCTAGTATCACAAGAGGATAGATTCTAGGTTGGGTATAGCATAGTTTCATATTTCACAGGTAATTCAGGTAGTATCACGGGTGCTCGTGCTAATTTAGAGCAGGAATTCGTATCAGAGCTAGTTAAGGTAATTTCACATGATTCGGGTAGTATCACAGGTATTTAAATCATTTTCACAGCCAATTCAGCTAGTATCTTGAGCATTTAAGCTAATTCAGCTAGTATCACAGGAGGCTAGATTCCAGAGGCTAACTGCATCATAGCTATGCATGATTTCACAGCTAATTCAGCTAGTATCGTAGGTATTTAGGCTAATTCAGCTAGTATCACAGGAGGTTAGATTCCAGGGTTGGGTATAGCATAGTTTCATATTTCACAGGTAATTCAGAGGGTATCGTAGGTATTTAGGATAATTCAAGTAACATAGGTGTTTAGAGTAATTAAGCAAGCATTACAGGAGGGTAGGTTCCAGGGGTGGTTATAGCCTAGTTTCGTATTTTACAGATAGTTCAGGTAATATCGTAAGTATTTGGGTAATCAGCATAGTTTCACAGATGCTCGTGATAATTTCGATCAGAGATTTGTATCACAGCTATTTAAGGTAAATGCAGGTGATTCAGGTTGTATCAATGGTATTTGTGTCATTTTAACAGGTAATTCAGATAGTGTCTAGGTATTTGGGCGATTCAAGCATCATAGGTGTTTAGAGTAACTCAGTTAGTATCACAGGAGGCTAGATTCAATGATCAGGGTTTCGTATCAGAGCTATTTAATGTAATTTCACTTGATTCGAGTAGTATCACAGGTATTTAAGTCATTTTAACGGGCAATTCAACTAGTATCACAGGTACTCATGGTAATATAGAGAGTAATTAAATTATAAAACATTTCTCATCCAACGTTACAACAATTTATATACTTTTTTCTAAATCTTACAAACTTATTATATGTTAAACAGTTATTGTACGATGCGGAGAGGGATAAACTGCATATTGGTTCACAAATTGAAAAGCTTTACGTCAACATACCTTTATTTTAGTTCGGTATAGATGTCTCTCCCCTTTTATCTAGGCTTGAGACTAGCACTAGGATTGCTCCTAATGGCAGGGTTACCACCTTCCCTTCCATCTTCTTCTTTCTTCATCAGACGTCAGCTATCTGCATATACAGCACACAGATAACCTTCTTTTTTAAGATTGTAGACTCACGATAAAATCTTTATCTTTAACTTACATTCTTTTAAGCACTGTTTGTAATGGCGTAATGTCCATACGCATATGTCGTTATCCCATCCTCAGCAATAATTCTTTTATCATCAAACGGAGTCAATGCAATTTTATTCACTTGCACTGTAGCAAGAGCATGCTTTCGTGATAGGATCAGATTCATAGGTGTTCTGATGATTTCACAGGTTTTAAGACAGTCTGTATAGCTGTCAAACGAAATGTACTGCTTAATAGCGCTACGTTTTATACCTTTAATCTTTTTTATCATTGACCCTTGAATATCTAAGGCATACATCTTAGGACGTAGTCCAACAAAGCGTAGGATGATTTTGCTATTAGCCTCATCTTTAAATTTTCCCAATACCTTCTTGTTCTGAGTAGAGTAACATATATGGTTGGCAGGGTAATCAGCAGTATCGAGATGCTCAAGAAAACGTAGCTTGTCCTGGTACACATCTTCAGTTGTTACACGATGAATGAACGAATCAGTGTCCATATACATAAGCTTCAGGTTTTCAGCTCCATAATAAGGCAACAAAACGTCGTAATGATAGTTATACATTAATGTCTTGGAGATGTCCAACACACTCATACCAATGTATATAGGCTTGTTGAATACAATCTGACGAGAGACCATATGTACAGCAGCTAGATTATCAGCATATATCGTCCTGTCGATAAACGTAGGCTTGGCGATCAGCTTCTCTAGAGTTTTTTCATTGGTCACCAGTCGTATATCCATGCGGTTACGCAGGTTCTCCATAGTTTTTCCAAACATAGCGTTGTTAAAGAGCTTGTAGAGATCCTTCTCGAAATCATTTGCAGCTTGTTGTCGTAGCCTGTTGTTAAATTCCACATAAGGTTTCAACCACTGAGACTGTCGGAATTGTAGCACACGATGGATTTTTGTTAGTCGTAGTCCATGACTAAGAGCTTGCTTCAAAGCCATGTAATGCACTACATACTTCTTTCGAGGTCCAAGATGAGGTATCAGTTTCTTTGTAGATGATTCCAATGGTTTCATACACTCTGGCAGGAAAGGTAGATCGTTGTGTAGATCGTGAAGTTCAGCAGGATACTCGATGTCAACTTCTAATATGTACCCATGAGGATCATCTTCTTGTAGTGTTTCTAAGTTGATTTCTTCAGGTGACACCCACTGAAATCCAGCAAAAGGAAGAGCGTGACACATTGCCCACCCATATTGGTTATTAGCGTCCTCGTATGTGATAAATTGGGTTGGTCTCGACGGATCAAACTTCTCCATATAAGTGTTATTAGCCTCAGCATACCGATGAGAAACTTGGCATAAACCTCCTCTTATACCTGATTCCACCATGAGTAGTTGATCATAATCTTGTAACAGCTCTAACTTAATTCCAGTATACAGTAACATGGCGTCCCATGTAAGACCTGGAGAGGTAAAATAATGGGCAGGATCAACTTTGTGTGTTTTAAGGGTTTGCTCTCTGAACGTCTCAAAGACATCAGCTAGAAGAAGTACATCCGAAGTTAAGTAGAGATCGCTGTACTCTCCCAGGTTTCTCACATTGAACAGCTCCCATACATTTCTAGCATGATCGTAGTCAGTATCAGTAATTTCTTCTTCATTTAATCTATTGTAGAAGGAGTCCTTAGGAGGCAAGCAGGTCTCGTTCAGGACATCCCATGACGTAACAAAATCATATGGAAATACACCCTTACGGGTCATCAACTTCAATTTGTCTTCTCCAAAGTACTTTAGCGTTTCAGGATACGAGGTTAGATTTTTTACCAACTTATCCAAGCTTGTACTGAGGAATCGGAAGCTATCCACAAATCGAAGCTTTATATCTCCTACATACTTGGTGAATGAGATATAGCTTTCTTCAGAGTTAGGAATTACCTCCACACGTTCACTTGTGCACCCCAGCTCCTTTACAATGAAATGCGAGTCATATCCGCTAAGATTATGCATGAAGACTGGTATATATTTAGGTGTTTTACAGGCTAAATTACATTCATTATGAAGACTTCCACGATATTCACCGCTGATGTGATCATGGTCGCGTACTTTATAGTTCTCTTCTGTAAAGGGTTTTCCACACATGCTGAAGAAGACTCAAAATCCTTTTGCTGTTGATCCGTAAGTTTCAGAGGCTTAGCAGATTTGTATATATTACCAATCATTTCTGCAAGAGATGTAAGGTACAGCATAAACTTCTGAGCAGCATCAGCACCACGATACACATAGGGATGCTTAGGAAGATCAGTTTCGAGATGTTCAACACTGGATGTAGGCTTCACGTAAACACAGAAGCTCATTGGTGTGTGCTCTTGATAAGGGGTTGTATAGGAAGTTTCAGGATTGGGTATACACGTTTGGCATGGAGTGAGAATACTCTCAAAATCAGCATAGATGACATAAGGTACTTTCAGCATCCTCTCAACATTTTTAAACTGAACAATTGATTTCTCCTTGGTAGGCATAACTACCCTCGCAACACCATGTTGAATACAGAAGGCTACATGTTCTTGCAGTTTTTCCTGTCCACTTCGTCCATATCGATCATCAAAATGTGTAAAGCAGCGCTTACAAGTATAAACCCGTCCATTATGGTTAGTTTTCTGGCGTCGAACGAGTTTCTCAAAATTCTTTATATACACGTAGTGATGTTTTCCACTGCTGTCATTCAATAGTAGCAGGTCGCGATGTTCAGGTAGTTCAATGTCAGCAACCTTTATTGGATACACTTCATGCTTCTCATCCAGCCCGAAAACGTTAATGGATATCTTGTTAAACTTCTCAAATTTAGGTATTTGAGAAAGTGGAGTAGGGTAGGAAACACAGCTGAAGTCGTACTTATCTTGAAGTTGTTTGTATTTGCCGACGCGTTGAGGCTTGATGCTCACGAATTTGGCCAGTATAGAGTACATGAAACATTTCTCGTCGCTAAAGTTCTGGATGTTTATACATGCTTTCCTTGCTTCAACAGCTGACGGTAGTGGTATGTAGCTACTTCCTCGTAACGGGTTGTACTTGTTGATACGAAGTCGAACTCCTTCCACAGCAAGCAAAGCCCAGCTGCTACCCTTAAGCTGAGACTCCTCCATTTCAGTCACCAATTTCTTGAATTTCACTTCCATCGTTGAGTCCAGATCAGTTTCCAGGAAAACAGCTTGATTCCGTGTTTTAAATGTTTTGTCACAGGTTTCTCCAATACTGTTAACAAATCGACACTCAGCCAGCAGATTAATTTTAACACTCTTATGAATGCTAAGCTCTTTATGCACAGCATGGATTATACGTTGTTTTGCCTCTTGCAGATACATATTTAGGTCCTTAGCTGATTCGCATCGTATAAAATACGATTTCAATCGTCCTTCGAATGAAGTTTCGTATTCTTTCATATCGCAGTCCTCCATTGTTAACAGCAACTGATGTTTAGTTGGCTCCAATCTTCTTTTCTTCTGAGGGCTGCTTATTTCACATATATCTTCGTGTCGCTGTCCCTTATAACAATCTTTGAAGGTTACATTACAATGTTTACATTTGAAGAGCTTCTTGCAGCTCATCTCGTGTCTTCTCTTGTCATAACCTCGGAGGAACTTCTTCCCACATTTTCCGCATGCATGTCCAGTAGCGCTTGGAATAATATCCTTATACGCTGAGTTATTCATCTTTATTCTTGATGTAATAACGTATTAATCACTGATCAATGAAATGTAGACCTCTTCACCTTGACACCACTTTAGAAAGCTGATTATTCTTGGAGAGAACACGATGTTAACACATCAAGACTAATTAGCACAATGAAGTCCAATGCCCTAGATCACCATATTTATAGAGGGTGCACGAACCTTTTAGATCAATCATAAACTCGCTCCATAACCACCTGTATATGATCGCTGAACGTGTACTAACCCCCCCACCCATATAACCTCAAGTCTAGAGACAGGATGTTTATGACGTCACACCCAGAGACAGGATGTCTGGCAGCATCAAACACGTTTAAACTCGTCTCATAACTACCTGCTTATGCTGTCACACCAGTAAGAGAAGTATTCCCACACGCTCATTCAGACATATATTTCAAATTCAAGCCCAACACCACCATCACCACCTATTGTACCAAGGTTAATTCAAGCTGTATTATCACAATACTTAAAAGTAAAAGCTTAAAAGGAAACCTAGAAGCTTTTCCCCCTTATTTACTTAATTATTTCATGTTTTTATTCCCTTTTCAATTCTTCCTTTCCATCTTCTCACAGAAAGACCATTACATTTCACTACAATCATGAGAAAAGCAATTTTTCCAGAGTTACACAGATTCTAAGCTTCTAAATCGAACCCGGTAATACTTTTAATAAATGTATTTTAGCTCCCCAATATCAGCATCTACCATTTAATCTTTACTCGAACCTGATATGATCCATAAGCTTGAAGATATATGATATCACCCTTCGGGATTCGATCTGAGTACTTTAAAGTAATATTTGTCACGATAACGATATTTAAGGACTAGATACTCTGTTTACGTTTACCTTGACATGTCTATCTAAATTAAATTACGAGTTATTAAATTTTTGCAAGTAAATTTCATTGAATCGGTATTCGAACCCAGAACACCAGGAACAAAATAATTTATAATATTAGTCTGACATGTTAAACAAAGCTGTATGCAGTTACATCATCGATCTAAGTGATATATTCTAGTGTATAGAGGAAAATTAAGAAAGTCATTAAAAAATCGGGAATCGAACCAAGCACAACTGATTGACAATTATATACAGCATTAATCACCCATCATAGAACCTATCAATCATGCTTTGCTGCACTCCTCTACCTCACTTAGTTCCCGAGATAATGAAAATTTAAAAATTAAGGATCGAACCCAGGACGTCAGGTATCTAATTACACATTTACAAGATACTACCTAATAACGTAAACGCAATAAAGTTTATTTGGCGTCTTTATCTTAATTGGTTTAGGAGTTATTAAATTTATAATTAAATTCCATCGAATCAGTATTCGAACCCAGAACACCAAGAACAAAATAATTTATAATATGAGTTTGGTATGCTTAAAGGTGCTGTATGTAGTTACAGCATCAATCTAACTGATATTTTCTAGAGTATAGAGTAAAATTAAGGAAGTCATTAAAAAATCGGGATTCGAACTAGAGACAACCGATTAAAAATTATATACAGTATTAATTACACATTATAACAGCTATCAAACATGCTTTGGTCCATTCCTCTAGCTTTCTTAGTTTCCGAGATAATAAAGTTTTTAAAATTAAGGATCGAACCCAGGACACCAGGTACCAAAATATACATCCACAAGAAACTACCTAATGACATTAATGTAATAAAGTTTATTTGGCGTCTTTATCTTAATTAGTCTCAGAGTTATTAGAAGATGAATTTGCATTCACTCCTAGGATTCGAACTCAGGCATCCCGGTCAACTTGGAACAATACCCTAATGACGCGGCGCATTCCAAAGAATTGATTAGTTTTTATCCCAATGTTCTATCTCTTTTCATTCAGGAGATATAAGCGATTAAACAGTAGAGATAATATGGGCGGAGCTTGCCGGCATAGATCAAAAGAACTTTATCAGATGTCGGCATCTCTCTGTGCGCTCAAACATACATATTATCTCTACTGTTTAATCGCTTATATCTCCTGAATGAAAAGAGATAGAACATTGGGATAAAAACTAATCAATTCTTTGGAATGCGCCGCGTCATTAGGGTATTGTTCCAAGTTGACCGGGATGCCTGAGTTCGAATCCTAGGAGTGAATGCAAATTCATCTTCTAATAACTCTGAGACTAATTAAGATAAAGACGCCAAATAAACTTTATTACATTAATGTCATTAGGTAGTTTCTTGTGGATGTATATTTTGGTACCTGGTGTCCTGGGTTCGATCCTTAATTTTAAAAACTTTATTATCTCGGAAACTAAGAAAGCTAGAGGAATGGACCAAAGCATGTTTGATAGCTGTTATAATGTGTAATTAATACTGTATATAATTTTTAATCGGTTGTCTCTAGTTCGAATCCCGATTTTTTAATGACTTCCTTAATTTTACTCTATACTCTAGAAAATATCAGTTAGATTGATGCTGTAACTACATACAGCACCTTTAAGCATACCAAACTCATATTATAAATTATTTTGTTCTTGGTGTTCTGGGTTCGAATACTGATTCGATGGAATTTAATTATAAATTTAATAACTCCTAAACCAATTAAGATAAAGACGCCAAATAAACTTTATTGCGTTTACGTTATTAGGTAGTATCTTGTAAATGTGTAATTAGATACCTGACGTCCTGGGTTCGATCCTTAATTTTTAAATTTTCATTATCTCGGGAACTAAGTGAGGTAGAGGAGTGCAGCAAAGCATGATTGATAGGTTCTATGATGGGTGATTAATGCTGTATATAATTGTCAATCAGTTGTGCTTGGTTCGATTCCCGATTTTTTAATGACTTTCTTAATTTTCCTCTATACACTAGAATATATCACTTAGATCGATGATGTAACTGCATACAGCTTTGTTTAACATGTCAGACTAATATTATAAATTATTTTGTTCCTGGTGTTCTGGGTTCGAATACCGATTCAATGAAATTTACTTGCAAAAATTTAATAACTCGTAATTTAATTTAGATAGACATGTCAAGGTAAACGTAAACAGAGTATCTAGTCCTTAAATATCGTTATCGTGACAAATATTACTTTAAAGTACTCAGATCGAATCCCGAAGGGTGATATCATATATCTTCAAGCTTATGGATCATATCAGGTTCGAGTAAAGATTAAATGGTAGATGCTGATATTGGGGAGCTAAAATACATTTATTAAAAGTATTACCGGGTTCGATTTAGAAGCTTAGAATCTGTGTAACTCTGGAAAAATTGCTTTTCTCATGATTGTAGTGAAATGTAATGGTCTTTCTGTGAGAAGATGGAAAGGAAGAATTGAAAAGGGAATAAAAACATGAAATAATTAAGTAAATAAGGGGGAAAAGCTTCTAGGTTTCCTTTTAAGCTTTTACTTTTAAGTATTGTGATAATACAGCTTGAATTAACCTTGGTACAATAGGTGGTGATGGTGGTGTTGGGCTTGAATTTGAAATATATGTCTGAATGAGCGTGTGGGAATACTTCTCTTACTGGTGTGACAGCATAAGCAGGTAGTTATGAGACGAGTTTAAACGTGTTTGATGCTGCCAGACATCCTGTCTCTGGGTGTGACGTCATAAACATCCTGTCTCTAGACTTGAGGTTATATGGGTGGGGGGGTTAGTACACGTTCAGCGATCATATACAGGTGGTTATGGAGCGAGTTTATGATTGATCTAAAAGGTTCGTGCACCCTCTATAAATATGGTGATCTAGGGCATTGGACTTCATTGTGCTAATTAGTCTTGATGTGTTAACATCGTGTTCTCTCCAAGAATAATCAGCTTTCTAAAGTGGTGTCAAGGTGAAGAGGTCTACATTTCATTGATCAGTGATTAATACGTTATTACATCAAGAATAAAGATGAATAACTCAGCGTATAAGGATATTATTCCAAGCGCTACTGGACATGCATGCGGAAAATGTGGGAAGAAGTTCCTCCGAGGTTATGACAAGAGAAGACACGAGATGAGCTGCAAGAAGCTCTTCAAATGTAAACATTGTAATGTAACCTTCAAAGATTGTTATAAGGGACAGCGACACGAAGATATATGTGAAATAAGCAGCCCTCAGAAGAAAAGAAGATTGGAGCCAACTAAACATCAGTTGCTGTTAACAATGGAGGACTGCGATATGAAAGAATACGAAACTTCATTCGAAGGACGATTGAAATCGTATTTTATACGATGCGAATCAGCTAAGGACCTAAATATGTATCTGCAAGAGGCAAAACAACGTATAATCCATGCTGTGCATAAAGAGCTTAGCATTCATAAGAGTGTTAAAATTAATCTGCTGGCTGAGTGTCGATTTGTTAACAGTATTGGAGAAACCTGTGACAAAACATTTAAAACACGGAATCAAGCTGTTTTCCTGGAAACTGATCTGGACTCAACGATGGAAGTGAAATTCAAGAAATTGGTGACTGAAATGGAGGAGTCTCAGCTTAAGGGTAGCAGCTGGGCTTTGCTTGCTGTGGAAGGAGTTCGACTTCGTATCAACAAGTACAACCCGTTACGAGGAAGTAGCTACATACCACTACCGTCAGCTGTTGAAGCAAGGAAAGCATGTATAAACATCCAGAACTTTAGCGACGAGAAATGTTTCATGTACTCTATACTGGCCAAATTCGTGAGCATCAAGCCTCAACGCGTCGGCAAATACAAACAACTTCAAGATAAGTACGACTTCAGCTGTGTTTCCTACCCTACTCCACTTTCTCAAATACCTAAATTTGAGAAGTTTAACAAGATATCCATTAACGTTTTCGGGCTGGATGAGAAGCATGAAGTGTATCCAATAAAGGTTGCTGACATTGAACTACCTGAACATCGCGACCTGCTACTATTGAATGACAGCAGTGGAAAACATCACTACGTGTATATAAAGAATTTTGAGAAACTCGTTCGACGCCAGAAAACTAACCATAATGGACGGGTTTATACTTGTAAGCGCTGCTTTACACATTTTGATGATCGATATGGACGAAGTGGACAGGAAAAACTGCAAGAACATGTAGCCTTCTGTATTCAACATGGTGTTGCGAGGGTAGTTATGCCTACCAAGGAGAAATCAATTGTTCAGTTTAAAAATGTTGAGAGGATGCTGAAAGTACCTTATGTCATCTATGCTGATTTTGAGAGTATTCTCACTCCATGCCAAACGTGTATACCCAATCCTGAAACTTCCTATACAACCCCTTATCAAGAGCACACACCAATGAGCTTCTGTGTTTACGTGAAGCCTACATCCAGTGTTGAACATCTCGAAACTGATCTTCCTAAGCATCCCTATGTGTATCGTGGTGCTGATGCTGCTCAGAAGTTTATGCTGTACCTTACATCTCTTGCAGAAATGATTGGTAATATATACAAATCTGCTAAGCCTCTGAAACTTACGGATCAACAGCAAAAGGATTTTGAGTCTTCTTCAGCATGTGTGGAAAACCCTTTACAGAAGAGAACTATAAAGTACGCGACCATGATCACATCAGCGGTGAATATCGTGGAAGTCTTCATAATGAATGTAATTTAGCCTGTAAAACACCTAAATATATACCAGTCTTCATGCATAATCTTAGCGGATATGACTCGCATTTCATTGTAAAGGAGCTGGGGTGCACAAGTGAACGTGTGGAGGTAATTCCTAACTCTGAAGAAAGCTATATCTCATTCACCAAGTATGTAGGAGATATAAAGCTTCGATTTGTGGATAGCTTCCGATTCCTCAGTACAAGCTTGGATAAGTTGGTAAAAAATCTAACCTCGTATCCTGAAACGCTAAAGTACTTTGGAGAAGACAAATTGAAGTTGATGACCCGTAAGGGTGTATTTCCATATGATTTTGTTACGTCATGGGATGTCCTGAACGAGACCTGCTTGCCTCCTAAGGACTCCTTCTACAATAGATTAAATGAAGAAGAAATTACTGATACTGACTACGATCATGCTAGAAATGTATGGGAGCTGTTCAATGTGAGAAACCTGGGAGAGTACAGCGATCTCTACTTAACTTCGGATGTACTTCTTCTAGCTGATGTCTTTGAGACGTTCAGAGAGCAAACCCTTAAAACACACAAAGTTGATCCTGCCCATTATTTTACCTCTCCAGGTCTTACATGGGACGCCATGTTACTGTATACTGGAATTAAGTTAGAGCTGTTACAAGATTATGATCAACTACTCATGGTGGAATCAGGTATAAGAGGAGGTTTATGCCAAGTTTCTCATCGGTATGCTGAGGCTAATAACACTTATATGGAGAAGTTTGATCCGTCGAGACCAACCCAATTTATCACATACGAGGACGCTAATAACCAATATGGGTGGGCAATGTGTCACGCTCTTCCTTTTGCTGGATTTCAGTGGGTGTCACCTGAAGAAATCAACTTAGAAACACTACAAGAAGATGATCCTCATGGGTACATATTAGAAGTTGACATCGAGTATCCTGCTGAACTTCACGATCTACACAACGATCTACCTTTCCTGCCAGAGTGTATGAAACCATTGGAATCATCTACAAAGAAACTGATACCTCATCTTGGACCTCGAAAGAAGTATGTAGTGCATTACATGGCTTTGAAGCAAGCTCTTAGTCATGGACTACGACTAACAAAAATCCATCGTGTGCTACAATTCCGACAGTCTCAGTGGTTGAAACCTTATGTGGAATTTAACAACAGGCTACGACAACAAGCTGCAAATGATTTCGAGAAGGATCTCTACAAGCTCTTTAACAACGCTATGTTTGGAAAAACTATGGAGAACCTGCGTAACCGCATGGATATACGACTGGTGACCAATGAAAAAACTCTAGAGAAGCTGATCGCCAAGCCTACGTTTATCGACAGGACGATATATGCTGATAATCTAGCTGCTGTACATATGGTCTCTCGTCAGATTGTATTCAACAAGCCTATATACATTGGTATGAGTGTGTTGGACATCTCCAAGACATTAATGTATAACTATCATTACGACGTTTTGTTGCCTTATTATGGAGCTGAAAACCTGAAGCTTATGTATATGGACACTGATTCGTTCATTCATCGTGTAACAACTGAAGATGTGTACCAGGACAAGCTACGTTTTCTTGAGCATCTCGATACAGCTGATTACCCTGCCAACCATATATGTTACTCTACTCAGAACAAGAAGGTATTGGGAAAATTTAAAGATGAGGCTAATAGCAAAATCATCCTACGCTTTGTTGGACTACGTCCTAAGATGTATGCCTTAGATATTCAAGGGTCAATGATAAAAAAGATTAAAGGTATAAAACGTAGCGCTATTAAGCAGTACATTTCGTTTGACAGCTATACAGACTGTCTTAAAACCTGTGAAATCATCAGAACACCTATGAATCTGATCCTATCACGAAAGCATGCTCTTGCTACAGTGCAAGTGAATAAAATTGCATTGACTCCGTTTGATGATAAAAGAATTATTGCTGAGGATGGGATAACGACATATGCGTATGGACATTACGCCATTACAAACAGTGCTTAAAAGAATGTAAGTTAAAGATAAAGATTTTATCGTGAGTCTACAATCTTAAAAAAGAAGGTTATCTGTGTGCTGTATATGCAGATAGCTGACGTCTGATGAAGAAAGAAGAAGATGGAAGGGAAGGTGGTAACCCTGCCATTAGGAGCAATCCTAGTGCTAGTCTCAAGCCTAGATAAAAGGGGAGAGACATCTATACCGAACTAAAATAAAGGTATGTTGACGTAAAGCTTTTCAATTTGTGAACCAATATGCAGTTTATCCCTCTCCGCATCGTACAATAACTGTTTAACATATAATAAGTTTGTAAGATTTAGAAAAAAGTATATAAATTGTTGTAACGTTGGATGAGAAATGTTTTATAATTTAATTACTCTCTATATTACCATGAGTACCTGTGATACTAGTTGAATTGCCCGTTAAAATGACTTAAATACCTGTGATACTACTCGAATCAAGTGAAATTACATTAAATAGCTCTGATACGAAACCCTGATCATTGAATCTAGCCTCCTGTGATACTAACTGAGTTACTCTAAACACCTATGATGCTTGAATCGCCCAAATACCTAGACACTATCTGAATTACCTGTTAAAATGACACAAATACCATTGATACAACCTGAATCACCTGCATTTACCTTAAATAGCTGTGATACAAATCTCTGATCGAAATTATCACGAGCATCTGTGAAACTATGCTGATTACCCAAATACTTACGATATTACCTGAACTATCTGTAAAATACGAAACTAGGCTATAACCACCCCTGGAACCTACCCTCCTGTAATGCTTGCTTAATTACTCTAAACACCTATGTTACTTGAATTATCCTAAATACCTACGATACCCTCTGAATTACCTGTGAAATATGAAACTATGCTATACCCAACCCTGGAATCTAACCTCCTGTGATACTAGCTGAATTAGCCTAAATACCTACGATACTAGCTGAATTAGCTGTGAAATCATGCATAGCTATGATGCAGTTAGCCTCTGGAATCTAGCCTCCTGTGATACTAGCTGAATTAGCTTAAATGCTCAAGATACTAGCTGAATTGGCTGTGAAAATGATTTAAATACCTGTGATACTACCCGAATCATGTGAAATTACCTTAACTAGCTCTGATACGAATTCCTGCTCTAAATTAGCACGAGCACCCGTGATACTACCTGAATTACCTGTGAAATATGAAACTATGCTATACCCAACCTAGAATCTATCCTCTTGTGATACTAGCTGAATTAGCCTAAATACCTACGATACTAGCTGAATTATCTGTGAAATCATGCAGAGCCATGATGCAGTTAGCATCTTGCAATACTACCTGAATTACTTACCTGTTAGTGTTAGTGGGTTAGCTTTTCCCGTTGCAGGTCATCTTTTTCCCTTTATGGCTCACCTTTTTCCCTTTGCTGGTCACATTTTCCCCTTTGCTGGTGACATTTTTCCCTTTACTGGTCACGTTTTTCCCTTTGCTAGTCAACTTTTTCCCTTTGTGGGCCTCCTTTTTCCCTGAGCAGTCACCTTTTTCCCCTGAACGAGTCACCTTTTCCCTGAATAGGTTACGTGATGGGCATGTCTAGAACATTGACATGAAACAGTTTTCCACTAAGTTCACGTCTAAAGTCGCTTTCAAGTCTAGCACCTCCTATTCCCTATCTCTCCTGTATATAAGTCCATATTCCTACTGCTACACTACCTGTCTAGCCTAACACCTCTCCTCCTGTTCCTATACCTCTCATATAAACCATTCTCTACTCCTCTAGCTCTGTCTAGCCTAACGCCTCTCTCGTTTACCTATGACTCTCACATAAACCATACTCTGCTCCTCGACCTCTGTTTAGTCTAACTCCTCTCCTCGTTTTCCTATACCTCTCATATAAACTATACTCTACTCCTCAACCTCTGTCTAGCCTAGCACCCCTCTTCCTGTTCCTATACTTCTCATACATATAAACCATGCCCTACGCTTCAAGCCCTGTCTAGCCTAACACCACTCCCCGTATCCTCTACCTCTCAAAAGCTCATTCCCTCCTACCCCCCCCCTCTAGCTGAGTATCATTCCTTGGTTTCCTATCTAACCTAACTTTAACACCTGTCTATCCTAGCATAGGATCTCTCTCCGTTTTCTCGTCTCTCCTTATAAACACAAACTCAATTCTCCTAACCTAATACCTCTCCTCGTTTTCCTATACTTCTGATATAAACCATACTCTACTCCTCGACTTCTGTCTAGCCTAACACCTTTCCTCGTTTTCCTATATCTCTCATATAAACCATGCACTACGTTTCAAGCCCTGTCTAGTCTAACACCTCTCATCGTTTTCCTATACCGCTCATATAAACCATACATTACTCAGCCTCTGTCTAGCCTAACACCTCCCCTCGTTTTCCTATACCTCTCATATAACCTATACTCTACTCCTCAACCTCTGTCTAGCCTAGCACCCTCTTCCTGTTCCTATACTTCTCAAACATATAAACGCATACTCTACTCTCAACCTCTGTCTAGCCTAACACCACTCCCCGTATCCTCTACCTCTCATAAAGCGCATTCCTCTCCTGTCCCCTGTCTAGCTGAGTATCTCTTTGGTTTCCTATCTAACCTAACTTTAACACCTGTGTATCCTAACATAGGATCTCTCTCCGTTTTCTCGTCTCTCCTTATAAACGCATACTTAAACCCTCCTAGCCTAACACCTCTCTACTATTTCTTCCATATAAACGTATTTCCCTCCTTCAACCCTCTTTAGTAGTATCGGTCGTCGTATTCCCTATCTCTCCCATATAAACGCATTTTCCTCCTTGAACCACCCCATCCAGCCTCTTTTTCCCTATCCTTTCCCATATAAACGCAAAAAAGTGGCCCAGCTCTCTCCTATATATCCTACTTATATCCAAGAGAAAAAATCTGATGTGTTACACTCACATGACTTTCTCTACTCTTGTACAATCTATTTTTACAAACGCCTATTCTCCATATGCTTCATATTAATCGAGATATCGAGATGTCAATCTTATTTGTAATTTTCTTGTAGATGCAAGGGGAATATGGTAGGTTTTAAGCGATAGTCAAATATTTTAACGCTGGTTGCTATGTGGCGCATTCCATTCTCTTTGCATGTCCAGGACATAAAAGAATGAATAACGAATTGGATAAAAACTATAAGTATTGGAAAATTTAAGGGAATGAGAAGCAATATCTCGCAAACGGTTCACTCAACAAAAGAAATGTATATGACATAAATTGTGTATTTTAACGCGATCTACATTTTTTGTGTAGTAAAATTTTGTCTATCTCTTATGGTTTACCAGTTACGAAAAAGTCGTTCATAATAAAGAATACTTTTGGAGACATTCCCAGAAAATTCGAGATATATATTTTAATTATCATGACAATATCTTAAACATATGATATTTTAATCAAAATCGTTAGAGCCGTTTTTGAGAAAATTAAAATTTTCGAAAAATGTTCCATGTAAAGGGTAGTCTGGGGTGGGGGGATTTTCTTGAAAACCTTCGTGTCGCATCTTTGGAAGATACTGAACCTAAATACCAAGTTTGGTGTTTATCCGACTCTTCGTTTTTGAGTTATGCTGTTCACAGACACACAGACACACAGACAGACACACAGACACACAGACAGACACACACACGGACATGTTTCCAAAAATGCTTTTTTTGGATTCAGTGAGTCTCAAAACATGTATTTCCGGTGAAATCTCGGTATCGAATTTTTGGGTGGAATGCAATACTTCCCCTACTTACTATACGTAGTAGAGAAAGTAAAAAATGAATAACGAATTCCCATTTGAGAAAATAAGTATTGAAAAATTTAAGGGAATAACAAGCAATATCTCGAAAATGGTTCACTCTACAAAAAAAATGTATATGACATAAATTGTGTATTTTAACGCGATCAACATTTTTGTGCAGTAAAATTTTGTCTATCTCTTATGGTTTACAGTTATGCAAAAGTCGTTCACAATGAAGAATACTTTTGGAGACATTCCCAGAAAATTCAAGATATACACTTTATTTGTCATGAAAGTATCTTAAACATATGATATTTTAATCAAAATCGTTAGAGACATTTTTGAGAAAATTAAAATTTTCGAAAAACGTTCCATGTAAAGGGTAGTCTAGGGTGGGGGGATTTTCTTGAAAACCTTCGCGTCGCATCTCTGGAAGATACTGAACCTAAATACTAAGTTTGGTGTTTATCCGACTGTTCGTTTCTGAGTTATGCTGTTCACAGACACACACACGGACATGTTTCCAAAAATGCTTTTTTTGGATTCAGGGGGTCTCAAAACATATATTTCCGGTGAAATCTCGGTATCCAATTTTTGGGTGGAATACAATACTTTCCCTACTTACTGTACGTAGTAGAGAAAGTAATAAGCTTTAGTAAGCATAGTTTGTATACCCATTAATAAACGATAGAGAATGTATCACATGTTTTTTAGTTATGCAAATGCTTTTTTGTGTTCAGTGGGGCTTAAAACATATAACTCCGGTGAAATTCGATATAGAATTTTTGGATGGAGATATCTGCTGTTAATGGTTCAAATTCTTCATTACTTGTTCATTCAGATTTTTCTCTACAGAAATGTGTTCATTTAGTTTAAAATGGTACTATAATTTTTCATTAGCCTGTGTCAGGAATCGCCCCTTCCATAAGGCATAGAATGCGGTTTCCCATGGACTGTGACATACACAAGCCAGGAAACCAGCATTATTAACTACAGAGCAATCACCTGTCGATGCGCATGTTGAGAAATGGGTGGAGGTTCATACACCCTATCCCACTGAATTGCCTGTTGCGGCTCGGGGTTATTAATGCTGTCAGTATTGTTGATTTATCACCTTGCATTAACTCTCTGCAACGATGCGACTATTTTGCTTTACAGTGCAGTTACAAACAGAAAGCATTTGAAGTAATGATTTGGGTCCAGGCAAGCCGCACTGAATAAGACTTTTTATTTTCTCTACCACGTACATGTAGCTAGAGAAGGTATTGCATTCCACCCAAAAATTCTATAGCGATATTTCACCGGAAATGCACGTTTTGAGGCCTCTGAATTAAAAAAATCTTGTGTTACACTCACATGACTTTCTCTACTCTTGTACAAACTATTTTTACAAACGCTTATTCTCTATATGCTTCATGTTAATCGAGATATCGAGATGTTAATCTTATTGCTAATTTTCTTGTAGATGCAAGGGGGAATATGGTAGGCTTTAAGCGATAGTCAAATCTTTTAACCGCTGGTTGCTATGTGGAGCATTCCAATCTCTTTGCATGACCAGGACATAAAAAAATGAATAACGAATTTGAGAAAAAGTATATAAGTATTGGAAAATTTAAGGGAATAACAAGCAATATCTCGAAAATGGTTCACTCAACAACAAAAAATGTATGACATAAATTGTGTATTTTAACGCGATCTACATTTTTTGTGTAGTAAAATTTTGTCTATCTCTTATGGTTTACCAGTTATGCAAAATTCGTTCACAATGAAGAATACTTTTGGAGACATTCCCAGAAAATTCCAGATATACATTTCATTTGTCATGAAAATATCTTAAACATATGATATTTTAATCACAGACACACACACACGGACATGTTTCCAAAACTGCTTTTTTTTATTCAGGGGGTCTCAAAACATGTATTTCCGGAGAGATGGCGGTATAGAATTTTTGGATGGAATACAATACTTCCCCTACTTACTATACGTAGTAGAGAAAGTAAAAAGGCAGGTCCATGTGTGTGTGTGAACCGCATGACAAAAACGAAAAGTTGGATAAACGTCAAACTTGGTATTTAGGTTCAGTACCTTCCAAAGATGCGACACGAAGGTTTTCAAGAAAATTCCCCCATACCAAGCTACCCTTTACATGGAACATTTTTCGAAATCTTTGGTTTTCTAAACATGGCTAACGATTTTGATTAAAACACTAGAGTAGATCGGGGGGGGGGGGTTGGCAGGTCAAATGGTAGGTTAAAATTGGGAGATTAGATTCGGCACTAAACTAGTGCTCACCGAGGAGCTTCTTCTATACATAGGCCAGTTACCGTACCCTACTATTAGTAACGATATGTGTTTTTTAATTTTCTTATGAACTGTGTAATTTAGGCATCTCACCCCAAGCATCGGATATCGGAAGCGGATTCAAGTACTAGTTTTGTGCATTTACGGTACAATTTAGCTAAATATATGATTTAGAAAGTATATTTAATATGGTTATAAAGAATAAAACACAAAATAAATGTATAAATGTATATAAAAATAAACAAATGAAATCTTAGCTTCCATATGGAATCAGAGTTCTTTTGCACAGTTATTGCACACGTTTTCTTCCTCCGTGCAGGTTTCATGCAACCATTTATTACAAATGACGCACTGAATCCACTCTACCTGTGGTCCATTCTTATCGTAGTAACTCAGAGAACACTCAGCACAATAGGCACTCTCACTGTCTGGTTCCCTAATCCTAGATTGTATCGGAATGGATTTCTTGCTTTTAATTCGCTCTCGTCGAGGCCTTGCATCTTCTATTCGATGTTGTTCTGTGAGAACTGCAACTGTTTTCTTCCTACGCTTAGATCGTAATGGATCCAAGATAGTCACAGGAGACATTTTTTCAAATGATGTTCCTGGCATCGGCTCACTTTGAATCCCTGCTCCAAGGTTGCTGTTGTCTTTCTCTAGGAGAGGAGCTCGAGCACATTCGTTGTTGTCGGTTAGACCATTTTTGTCTGCCTCAGCAGTAGAGGCCATATCAGAAACGTGGAACGCCTCCTCTGGAATTCTCTCCGGGTTGTATGGGTACAAGCCGCAAGCTTCAAATCCAGATTGAGCATTGGATGGAACCGCAGCTTTCTCCCACGCTTCAGTGAGGAAGACCGGGGACTGTGCTCTAGAGACACTACGTCCAGGATGCGACAATGTCCAGTTGCACATAGCCCTGTAAAAACCTTGTTTCAGGGATTTAAAGACACACCTGTCAAGAGGCTGAAGGTAGTGTGTTGAATGCGGAGGTAAACAAATCATGATCACATTGTTCTGTAGCAAGATCTAACATATCTGGATTGGTAGAGTGCGAGGTATGGCCATCGAGAAATAGAACCACTTTTCCTTGTTGTTTCCTGAGGATAAAGTGGTCTTTCATCCAGCTCATGAATATATCAGAGTTGGCATATCCCGATTTCTCATTCATAAATACAGTCGAACCATTCGGAAGTCCATCCTCTCATTCAGGTTACTTTCTTTTACCTTTAAGGATGCATGCCGGAGGAATGAAGTTGCCTTCAGCGTTGCAGCAGGCGATAACCGTTATAGTTTCTCCTTTTTCTCCAGAAGTTACTTGGTACAAAGTTGGAGAACCTTTTTCTGCTATAACTTTGTCTGGCCTGGGATTCGTCTGAAAACCGGTTTCATGCATGTTGTACAGGTGCCCAGGTTTATCCACTAAAGCGTTTGCTGTTAATAGATCCAAACTAAAGAAAACTACTTTGCAATTGCTTCCCTATTCATTGACATAGGCCTGTCAATAGAAGGTCCTTGTGGCTTTTTCGTAGCTAGAGTTGGGTAACGTTTGAGAAAAGACTAACCAATCCCAACCTGCCATTTCGTTTTCTTTACAAAATCGATGTGGGATTCAACTTCTTTCCGCAAACTGGAACACCAGCATGCGAAGAGTTTCTCCAGTTGGCGGAAATCCACACATCTGCATCTTTCTTATGTAAGTCATTAACTGTTTCTCGTTCTCTTCACCAAGGCTACCTATAAATAATAATCATTAATAATAATATAAACATTATGGCTATTTTTTAATAAATGAGAAAGAAAAAGTTTGAATCAATTGGGAAAGTGCAGTCCATGCATACACAATGTGGAACAACTTTGTGTTTGAATGTTAAATTTTTATTTAACAAAATATTACAGTTAGAAACCATTCACACTTTTCTCCATATTCAGAGAAAACATTACAATTAATAGACTACTACTTACTTTGTGGGCCCATGGTGTGCTTCTTATCATCGTTCTTCAGTAGACGTCGTTTCAGAGTTCTGTATGGGATACCATAATCTTGGGAAGGTCTAAAACAATTCATCCCACCAGTCCTTACATGCTCCATGGCCAGTTGTAGAAATTCTTCAGACCACTGACTCCTATTTGATGTTCTAACATACGTTCGAGGCATTTTCCTAAGAAAATAAAAGCCGCATAAGTGGCGAGTAAAATTAGTCATCTTACCCCCAAGAAAACAATGGCATCTCTCCCGAGGATCGGGGTGAGATGCAACTTTCCGTGACTGGCACAATATGGCCGCAGCGGAACAACTGCAAATGGCAACCTACACTACAACGTATCCACTATCCCCTACGCGTGTAACATTTGTCTCTTCTAATTTATTTGTAAGCTCGTGCATACTTGAAAATAATGACGTGCTATTAACAATGCATCAGTTTTAGTTCTTACCTTGCATTTGTTGGTTTCAAAGCGAAAAAAACGCTAACACAGTGCCTTCACTTCACACTACTGCGAGCGAGTGCGGTACAGGTTGGTGTCGCGATCTGTGGCTACCCGACGAAACTGCAAGCTTTAGGCATCTCCCCCCGATAGGCATCTTACCCCGATCCACTCTATATATTGAAGATATTTACATGACACATCAAAAGTATATCTTGAACTTTCTGGGAATGGCCTTTGAAGTACTCTCCTTCCGGAAGGAATTTTGTATAACCGGTATACGTTAAGCGATAGACGAAAACATACTACACAAGAAATGTAGATCACTTTAAGACACACAATTCATTTCAAATAACTTTTTTGTGGCATCAGCCATTTCCAAGATATCCGTTATTAATGGTTCGAATTATTCAATACTTAACCATTCTTTTCAAGTCTTATCGATTTTCAGTTGTTTATTGCGGTGTTATGGAAAGAGTTTTAAGGCCAGCGTATAGCGTCCAGTACTAAAACATCTTACTATCGCCGTTCCCTTTATATGTATAACGAAATGTGTAATGCAGCTATTTCCGGAAACGTTTATCTGGATTAAAACGAAGTAGATAGGAAGATAAGAATAATTTGTGTACCCACTAATAAGATATAGAGGGTAGAGAAAGTCATGTGAATATAACACCAGATTTTTTCATTACATTACAAAACCTGTGTTGACGTAACACTATACTGTGCGTTGCTTTAGCGGTTTAATACAGGGTTAATGTGATTTCCGCTCATGCTGCAGTTCAAGTTCGGAAAATTCTGGTTGGTCAAGCTACACATATTTTTACTTACTCTACTACTTGCACATAGTAAGTAAAGGAATATTGCATTCCACACAAACATTCCATACCCAGGTTTCACCGGAAATATACGTTTTGACACTCCCAGACTAGAAAAAAATTGAAAAAGGTCTCTCTGTATGTAAGTGAACATTACTCTAACATTTCCATTAAAATACAATATGCTTAAGATGTTTGTAAGACAAAACACACACACACACACAGTTTTATTCATGGACGCTCTTCAACTGCTGTGGTCCTTAGCGTCCCATTCTATATTGGGCGTGGAAGACCAGAAATTTTGCTCAGAGGCCTCTTTATCAGGCTTGAGGTTCTTTTACGTGCCGTAAATCTACGACACGGGACCACCGGCTTTACTTCCCTTCCGAAGGAAGCCATGCTAAGGATTTTTACGCCCGAAAAAAATCCATCGCCCTCCGCCGGGTTTTAACCCGCGACCTCGGGAACATGAGGCTAGCATGGTAACCACTACACCACGGGGACGACTGCACACATACACACGAGTTTGTATAACTGGCGTATACGTAATCTTACTGCACAAACAAATGTAGATCTAATCTACTTAAAAGTGCACAATTTGTCTTTTTTTTGACATTAACCATTCCCGAGATATTCGTTATTAATTTGAATTTTCAAATATCTTTTGCTAGTGGCAAGTCGCTGTTCTAGTTTCTCTCGTGTTCATGAATTTTTTTTTCTTTTTCCTTTTCCCTTCGCGGTAAGGGTAGGTCTTCAGTCTCAAGGGCCACTTAGCCACCAAGATGGCATAATTTTTTTACTTTGATAATTAATCGACGTCCTTTAGACAGAGAACAACTTTTGTAGGAATAATTTGTAGAGAAAGTCATGTAAATACAAAACATTAGACTTTTAATGTTTTTCCTCTATCCTTACGAGACAACTGAGGTAATGTGTGCGTTCATGGTCTGATATGTGTAAGAATATTTCTTACAGCGGGGCAGTCGTCATAATATTCAACAATTTAAGTCATTTCACAAATGCACCATCAACCATCTGCAATAATATCAGAAACAGAATCTGGTGTCCAGAGTGACCTCAAATTTTAACTCTTACACCATCGAAAACCTAGCCTTCTGGCTAATGCATGTAATGGTCCGTGTATCGCCCGCCTAATGCGCATTCGTTGATTTGGCGTCGGTTGCGGGCGGATATTAAAAAACGGCGAATATGCATTCACTAAAAATGATCTGCAAGCAGGTCGATTTAAAATTTGGTTTTACGAAGCCTTTCTTAAAGAAGGAAAACAAAAGTAATTAATGACATCGGTTTTCTTTTGTCACTCAGGCAGTTCTCATAAAAAGTTTGTATTTTAAATCTGCTTAATTCTGAAACACTTTAATGAACGCAACTGCTTTTTCTTTAATGGTGTTCAACGCCCATTCTTACAAAATACGGTACCACAGGCGATGCACACTGATGATACCTACAAGGAATGAAAATATAATTGGGAAGGAAACGTTTCCATCCTAAGTTACCTCCACGTATTTCCCAAATATGAGAATAGGAAAACTGAAAAACCCCCAGTCAGGAAGGACAGTCCACGCGGTACTCTGTTCACAAGATCGCCGCCCGTGCCGTACGCATCTGTACGTGTCAATGCTATGCACGAATTCTAACAGCTTCGGACTGAATCGGAAGCTCGAATGTTTAACAGAAGTACGCAGTTAAGAATTTGCTGGAAGGCATTACTAGATTCGTGTAGCCCTTAATAAAGCGCGTGCTCGACCTATCAGACACGTTTTACTTAAGTAGAAAACATATAGCACTCCATCCAAAAATTAGATATGGAGATTTCACTGGAAATAGAGTTTCTTAACTTCCCCTGAATAAAAAAATAGAAGTCGTTTTTAGAAAAAGGACCATGTGTTTGCGAGTGTCTGAACAGCATAACTCAAAAACGAAAAGTAGGTTAACCCTCAAGTGGTAACAAATTTTGTCATTATAGGTAACATCGGTCTCTCAGACCTCTTTAATTTTTATTTGACTTTATATCACATTTTCACTACAGTATTGAATTTACTTCTTATATATAATTATATGTTTCATGTTTTTAATACAATAAAACAGTTTTTAAACAACAAATTATAATTAAGTAACAAAAAACATTTATTAGAAAAGTATGAAGCTTGTGTGAACCATCAGCTGACTTCGGCGTGACAAATTTACAATCAAACTGAAATAAAAACATCGATATGCCACTTAACGGTGATTGTTTACTAAGAGAGTGAACTTATTACTTGTAATATACTAGAAAACAACAACTTTTTTGGAGGGTAAAATAAGAGATCAGAGGTACACAAAATATGCTTACGTTAACAATAGCACCGGTCTACGAAGCCTTCCTGATAAATTTGTAACACTGGGTAGCAACAATTACAAAGCTACGTTTTCACATAAAAAATACAAAAATCGACAGTGTCTTTCAAGGATGCGAAACAAAGATTTTCAATAAAATGCCCTCACCCGAAACTACCCTATAGATGAAAACATTGTAGTATCTTTTATTTTCTCAAAAATTTTTGTAACGAGTTTTATTAAAGTATATATCATAAATATGTTCACGATATTTGCATGACAAAATGCATGCCTATCTCGAATTTTCTGGCAATTGTCTGTAAAGTCTTCATCCAAAAAGGTCAAGTAGACAATTTCATTAATTCGCGCCGTAAACTGAGGCGTCCGGACAAAAGGCATTCTGTTCCTTGTACTTGTAATGGATCCAGTCGTACGCCATTTTTACACCAAATCTTGAACGCTGCTACTGGGCGAAACGCATATTTCTCTTTGAATAATTGTCGTGATTCCTTGTTAGAACTGGTCTCTATGTACGCCTCTACAATGAATATTCGCTCTGCTACTGAATAAGTCATTCTTATTTATTGTACAAAGCAACTCTTTACAAAAGCAAACACACCAGTTTATAAATCATTGTCTATCAACAATGAAACTAAACACGCGGAAGAAAGTATAGGCAACTTAACTTCTTTCCAAATCATATAAAATGAGATGGGGCCGGTTTTATCTACCCAAGCCGGTATTACGAGATACCGGCAATGTACCCCGAAATTGCCGACAATCACAGATCACCACTGGCCGTCAGTGGTCTTGCCCAAATTTACTTTCTTTCTTTTCGGGTTTAGGCACCATTGACAATGTATGTATAGACGCAGCATGAGCGCAAGACTTTGCACCCATGTTACTTAATGGAAGCATTCATATAGTCACGTAACGCAAGAGTTTGCAAACTCCAAACTTGATGCTTGCGTTAGGTGCACAGAGAAAGAATTCTGCATTCCTTTCTCCATGCATTGCCAGCTACAAACGACAGATCACAACGGAGATTTTACGCCATGCATTGTGTCGCGATATCGTTCGTGTTATGTTTTTTTCTGAGCGCCTATTATTGTTTTACTATTTTTAATTTTGAGTTCCTTGTCCTTCGGCTAGCTATTATTACAAGTCGAGCAAATCTCTTAAACAGGGTGTGTAAACGGAAAGGAGTTGTTACTAAAAGATAACACTGATAAAAGAATTTGTTTTTACACTTTTATTGCCGTCACAATTAATTAATTTCACATAATTACTCTTGATACACGCCCGACTGAAACTGTTATATTTTCAAATGTAACTATAATCACTTACTGCCGCGCATTTCACATTTTTGTAACTAACTTTACGACGCGAGAGATTCTGTAGAATTGCGCGACGTGTAACCCGTGGATGATTCTGTTGGACTGAGCGAGTGTAACTTGTGAATGATTCTGTTGGACTGAGCGACGTGTAACTTGTGAATGATTCTGTAGAACTGCGCGACGTGTAACCCGTGAATGATTCTGTTAAACTGCGCGACGTTTGCCTTGTGAATGATTCTGTAGAACTGTGTGACGTGTAACCCGGGAATGATTCTGTTGGACTGTGCGTTACCCGTCTCTGGCTCGGAATTTATACTCCCTCGCCCCGATATGCCTAAACATTATAACAGAGCTGCTATTGGTTAATAAAACGCGCCAACATTACGTCTATTTTTATATCCAATCAAAATTACGAACACATATGCTCTAGGGAAGATATTCCCTCCATTTCTAAAAAAAAGCGCGCTACTCTGACGTCATTTGCTTGTCTCTTATAATTGATAAACAACTCACCCCCTCGCTCATTGCTACCCGCTCCTATTGTCAGTTTCAGTGAGGCCGTGTAAACTTATTTCATAACAATGCTTATAATTAACAAACATCTCAAATCATTGTCATACAATAATGCTTATTTACACTACAATCACTCTGGCCTTCACAGTGTTGTGATATAAAATATTGCGTCAATTGCCAGCTTCATAAAACAGATCACAACGGAGATTTTACGCATCTAGATTGTTTGTTTGGTAGAACGCTTTCATGTCTTATTTATTTATAATGAACTCAATTTTCATACTGGGTATTATTGGCTATGTTACTGTGAAACTTGTGGTACGCTTGGATGATTTCCACACCAATTTACGGATCTAGAAACCCGTGCCAACTTCTTGCGTTACGCCTACGGCTGCATTGTAAATGACCTTAACCTAACGCCTGTCATGCTGCGTTGTATTAGCATTACGTCTTCATTGTGGTGTCCTTAGTGGAACGCCTTTTGAGATTTAGTCCATCACTATCATAAATTCATACATTGACTAAACTAATAGATGTCATCTGGCTTAAGCAAATAAAACAGAAATAAAAGGCTTGATTTGACTTACCAAAGCAACACCATTTGTGTGCGTTTTCTATAATTAAGGAAGAGGGTATAGATTCTCTCTGGAATCGCCTACGTCACACATGCTCCGATGATAATGTTCACTTCATTACCGAAATCTCCCGAGTGCCAACGGATTGAATGCATCTTGGCAGGAGGAACTAAATACGTTTATTATTATTTCTTTCTCTACCACGCACCCATTAAGTAGAAGTGTTGCATTCCATCCAAAAATTCGATACCGAAATTTCATAGGAAAGACTTGCTTTGAGGCCCGCCGAATAAAAACAGGTTTAAAAAAACGTGCGTGTGTGTATTAGAGAAGGAAAGACTGGACAGCTTATTAAACAACATCGGTTAAATATAAAACTTGTATGCAAATTCAATATCGTCCAAAGATGAGACACGAAGACCTTCAAGAAAATCCCTCCAAACTACCCTTTATATGGAACATTTTTTCGAATTTTTTTATTTTCTAAAATATGGCTTACGATTTTTATTAAAACACGATATATGAAAGATATTTATATGGCAAATAAAATGTATATCTTCATTTTGGGGGAGGGGATAGCCTTCAATCCTCTTCAATCGGAAGGAATTTTATATTATCTGTCGCGGTATCATCGTGCGCCTGTTATTGTTTTACTATTTTTAATTTTTTTGAGTTCTTTGTCCTCCGGCTAGCTATTATTACCCAGTCGAGCAAATCTCTTAAACAGGGTGTGTAAACGGAAAGGAGTTGTTACTAAAAGATAACACTGATAAAAGAATTTGTTTTTACACTTTTATTGCCGTCACAATTAATTAATTTCACATAATTACTCTTAATACACGCCCGACTGAAACTGTTATATTTTCGAATGTAAATATAATCACTTATTTGTCGCACATTATTAATTCTAGTATTTCACATTTTGTAACTAACTTTACGACGCGAGAGATTCTGTAGAACTGCCCGACGTGTAACCCGTGAATGATTCTGTTGAACTGGGCAATATTTGTCTCTGGCTTTAGAATTTATACTCCCTCACCCCGATATGCCTAAACATTATAACAGAGCTGCTATTGGTTAATAAAACGCGCCAACATTAGCGTCTATTTTTATATCCAATCAAAATTACGAACACATTTGTTTGCTCTAGGGAAGATATTCCCTCCATTTCTAAAGAAAAGCGCACTAATCTGACGTCATTTGCTTGTCTCTTCTAATTTATAAACAACTCACCCCGTCGCTCATTGTTACCCGCTCCTATTGTCAGTTTCAGTGAGGTCGTGTAAGCTTATTTCCTAACAATGCTTATAATTAACAAACATCTCAAATCATTGTCATACAATAATCCAATTTACACTACAATCATTCGGGCATTCACAGTGTTGTGATATAAAATACTGCCTCATATCTTGTGTAACTGGTAAACGTTAAGTGATAGACTTACGTATTACACATGAACTGTGTATCTCTTTAAAACACTATTTATTTCAAATAACTTTTTGTGGCATCAGCCATTTCCTAAATATCCGTTAATGTTTCGAATTGTTCAATACTTAGCCAGTTTTAGTCCTGCCAACATTCAGTTGTTTCTCGCGATTCCAGTGCAACAGTATAGAATTTAAGGCCAGAGTACAGCTCTTAAAACTTTTGACTATCGCTGCAAAGGTTTATTTGGATTAAAATGTAGTAGATAGGAACAAAGTAATAAGCTTTAGCAAGAAAAGATTGTATACACGCTAATAAACAATAGAGGGTAGAGAAAGTCATGTGAATGTATCAGATATATTTTTTTAAGTGCTGTCACCATTAATTTGTTTCTCGCGATGTCACAGAAAGAATATGGAATTTCAAAGCCAACATATATCGACTCGCTACTAAAGATTTGAGTATCGCTTCAGCCTACTGGGTCCTTCTTGTAACTATAACGAAATAGGAAACCTCAATATGAAGTAGATAGAAATTTTGCTTTTGTAAGAATAGTTTACAGAGAGTAGGTAGAGATGTCGAATATAGCAAATATTAAAGCTATTCCTTTATTCCAAACAGTCTTTTACAATGAAATGTTTTATTTTTAATTGTTCAAAAATGAGTGACAATTTTGGGTGTATCTAAGCTTGAGAGAATCAGTCGGTGAATAAAATGTATGAAACAAGTACAAAAACTGGGTTCAGGAAAAATATATAGCTCTTTAAAACACAGTTCGGTCAAGTAAGTTTTGTAGCATTAACGATTTCGAAAATATTCACTGTTCGTTTAATGTTTCCTCAATTTAAGGAGTACACTTAGAAAATGTTAAGATGTTAAAACACTTCGTTTTAATCATTAGTTTTATATTAGAAAATGGTATTTGTTTGTCATGAGTTCATACTAAGTATGCAATACCATGGCTACTATAATATAATAAAATTGACTAGAAATTGCGTGTTGCCTGAACGTATAACACACATAATTTCCTTAGTATTACCTGACAATTTCCGGCGAAAATGCATTGTGATTAGGAGCACATAGGAAAATAAATGAAATAATCGTGACCTTGACTATAGCGAATCGCTAAACGCACTTTTATTCGCGTTTTAAGGCTATTTAACCCATTTTTGTGGGGTTCATAAACGGAAGCTTAATCTGCTTTTCAAATGCGTGTACAACAATGGGACTGAGGAGGCAAAAGCAATTTGATACAAACGAAAGGTCCACTGATTTCCGACACGATATTTTTCAGGCCTCAAAAGTATTCCACACTACAGATATCATCGAATTTTTTTTCTAAGCTTTTTTAGCAGTTTTTAAAAAACAACCACCGACTGGCCGCTCAGTACTTTCGATATTCCGTGTTGCCCGAATTTGTAACCGTCTGCAAAGTCTTGCTACTATTACTCGGCAACCCTATTCATTTCAAAACATTTTTTTCTTGAAAGAGATCAAACAGTATAACAAGATTTAAATATAACACATCAAATAAAAATGTACAAATAGGTTATATTGTTCTAGCTGTGTTCAAGACTTAATAATGTAAAATATGTTTGTAACAATGTATTGCAATTATTGTATTATTTAATCAATGTAAAGTATATAATGTATTATTATTGTTGTTGTTGTTGTTGTTGTTGTTGTTGTTGTTGTTGTACTCGTGTGTACAATAAGTCGCGATATGACCTGGTAGTCAAAACGACTATAAAGAAAAAGAACTATTGCTCGAGCGCGTGGAAAGAGAGAACTCGA